>OY982967.1:26726482-27963357 GCA_963890685.1 Plagodis pulveraria
TTAAATGCGGGTAGATAGTAATTATTATGTAGAACATGATAGGTAACAATGCACGTCTTCAATATTTTTGTTTAGCACATAATTACTATAAATTATCCTTTTTCTTTTCTTTCTCTTTTTCTATTATTTTTGTTTATAATTGACATTTGTATATATTAGTATTATTTTTGTGATTCCTTTTTTCTTCAATTGATAATATCATTTTTGACATATTTATATTTTTGACATTAATTTTATATAATTCTTTAATAATTATCATTGTCATTAGTGTAATTCGTATATAATATAATAAGCCTTTATTGCTGTTAACTTATTTAACTAAACAATACATATTAATAGATGAAAATGATAACAATATTGTAAAACTATAAATAAACTAATACATCTACTCGGCATTCGGCTCATCTCTCTCCTTAACAGCTTGTCTTTCGACAAAGGCCTCCTCTAAGGATTTCCATTTGTTTCTGTCCTTTGCTGTACGTGACCATTCTGGCCCAGCTACTTGCTTCAAGTCGTCTTCCCATCGCTTTGACTGTCTCCCTCTACTTCTTCTGCTTTCTCTAGGGTACCATTCCGTTATTATTCTGGTCCATTTAATTTTCTTTTCTCTCATCATATGCCCTGTCCAACGCCATTTTAATTTTCTGCATATCGATTGCACTTTTCCAAACTTAGTCTTTCCATTGATGTTTTTTAATCGTATTTTATCCCTTCTTCTTACTCCCAATACGCTTCTTTCTATTCCATTCTGACATACATTTATTTTATTTTGTTGTTGTTCAGTTAAAGCCCAAGTTTGGCATCCGTATGTAAGACATGGCAGTATGCAAGCATTGAAGACTTTTCGTTTCTCTGCCATAGGCATTTCTTTATTTTTCATAATTTCGCTCAATGACCAGAATCTCTTCCAAGTGCTTGCTATTCTTCTTTGTATTTCTTTTTGCATGCTATCTGTTGGTGACACTAATTGACCCAAATAAACATATTCGCTTACATATTGTAACTGTTGATTGTTAACTGTAATAGCATTTTTGTATATGGAATTGCTCATTACTTTTGTCTTTGTTATATTCATTGTGAGCCCTGCATTTGCACTTTCGTCTGACAATTGCTGTAGCATTTTTTCCAAGGTCATCGGGCATTCGGAGAAAAGTATTAAATCATCAGCGAATCTCAAATGACTCAGTTTGTCTCCGTTCACGTTAAGTCCAAAATCATCCCAACCCAGTCTCCTAAAGATCAACTCCAACACAGCGGAGAATATCTTTGGCGAAATAGGATCACCTTGACGGACGCCTCTTTCTATCGGGAACTCTTCACCTATGCTTTCAAGTTTTATTTGTGCTGTGCTTTTCCCATAAATATTTTTCAGTATGCGTATGTACTTTTTGTGGACCCCTTGTTGTTCTAATGATTCCCATATGTAATGGTGTTCCAGGGAATCAAACGCCTTGTTGAAGTCTACGAAAGCCAAGTAATAAGTTTTGTTGTATTCTTTGTATTTCTGAAGTATCTGACGTAGGACGTGTATATGGTCAATGGTCGAGAAGTTGCTCCTAAATCCAGCTTGCTCCTTCGGTTGGTTTTCATCAAGTGTGTTTGTTAGTCTAAACAATATTATTTTAGAAAAAACCTTATATATATTAGACATTAAGCTTATTGGCCTATAATTGCTAATATTTCCTTTGTCTCCTTTTTTGTGCAACAAAACTATTACTGATTTCGTCCAATCCTTTGGGATAACTTCTGCTGCTATTATTTCATTAAACAAATTGGTTAATTTAGGGACAATAACCGGCATGGATATTTTGAGTATTTCATTGGTGATTTGATCGGGACCAGATGCTTTACCTAACTTCTGCGTAGTAATAGCTCTTTCTGTTTCTTCTTTTAGAATTGGTGGTATAGGTTCAGTATGTTGAATGTCGTCTGGTAAAGTCTTGGCAAGTTTATTATTTTTGCTTTTGTACAACTCCTTGTAATATTCCGTAGCAATATTTAATATATCTGATCTTTTTGTAGTGCTTTTCCCTTGTTTGTCTTTCATATTTAGCATCCAATTCTTTTTCGATTCTAATTCTTTAAACGCTTTCTTTACTCCGCCTGTTTTCTTAATATGATATTGGAAAGTATTTGCCCTTTTTTGTTTTCTGTCATTCCTAATATTTTTGTTGATATTTTTACTTATTTCTGCTATATGTTTTCGTGTTTCTTTGCTTTTATTGCCTTGTAAAAGCAATTTTCTTTCTTTAAGTAATAGAATTGTTTCGGTGGATAGTGTGGCTTTATTATTGGTAGACACTTTTCGAGCTTCAGTTTTGAGTATATTCACAAAATCGCAATACGTCGCCTCAACTGGTTTATTGTATTCACTTTCTTCTCTTCTCTTTAGGATTTCTTTTAAGCTCTTTATTATCTCTACGTTATTTTTAATGTTCACATAGGGAACGGATTCTGTGTGCAGCCTTCGACTTTTCTTTGTATGTGTCCCTCGTAACGTAGCACGAATCATTTTATGGTCCGAATTAAAATTAAGATTATGTAAAATTGACAGATTATTAAAATCTTTTGGTTTATTGGTCATAATGTAGTCGATTTCATTTTTGAAGAGTCCATT
Organism: Plagodis pulveraria; assembly: GCA_963890685.1. Classification (NCBI taxonomy): domain Eukaryota; kingdom Metazoa; phylum Arthropoda; class Insecta; order Lepidoptera; family Geometridae; genus Plagodis; species Plagodis pulveraria. The sequence continues at coordinate 26,729,100 of OY982967.1, forward strand.
TGGGGATGTCCACGTCCATTTCTTGTTCTTTTTCTTTTTAAAGAAACTATTGAGGATACTTAGTTTGTTTTCTAAACTGAAGTTAACCAATCTTTGTCCGTTTTTGCTCCTGTTGCCATTACCGTGTCTTCCTACCGTGTACTCTTCGCCACTTTGACATTCTCCAATTTGTCCATTAAAATCGCCCATTATAATTATATTTTTATGAGCAGTATCAACAGTACTTTGTAAATTTTTGTAGAATTCTTCTATTTTATGTATATCTTGTTTCTTATCTGCTTCAGTTGGCGAATAAACCTGAATAATTGACCATAATTCATCTCTGCTGTTATGTGCGGGAAGTTTGATGTTGAGTATTGCTATTCTTTCGGATATGCCTTTCAATTCCTCGATTCGATCGGTATATTTCCTTTTTATCATAAAACCAACGCCGTATTGCCCTGGTGTTTCCCCTTTGTAATGCAGTATATACTTCCCATGGTCTTCTATTCCTTCTCCTTGTCTTCTCACTTCGCTTAATCCAATAATATCCCAATTTATTTCTTTGATTGCTGATTCTAGTTCAGTGAGTTTCTCTGGGGATCTAAGCGATCGCGTATTAAGCGTCGCTATGTGTATGTCGCAGTTATTATTCCTTTTTTGTTTATCTATCCTTAGAGGGGGTTGGTCGTTTTCCCCCACGATGACCAGTCGGCTTGGGGGAGGGTGTAATTTTCCTGTTGAATGTATTTTTGTTTCTTTGTATTGTTGTATTTTCCGATTGCCGGGAATTAGTTGCTACTGTTGCTTGTTTGTAGATACGTTAGTAAGAGAGCTAGATCTCATTATCATCATGTCAAAAGCATTTGTTCTATTGCCCTTAAAGGGTATGGTGGCTTGCTGTTTTTTTAGGCTGAAAGTGTGAAGAATGTGGTGAAGAAGATGTTTCCCGTTTTCTTTTTTCTGTAGTTGCTTCATTTTCTTTAACTACAAGCTTATCATATTTCATAAACGCTATTTTCCCCTTTTTCCTTTCTTCTATCAACTCCGCCTGTAACGCCTTCCTTTTTGTTAGTACTTCTTTTGGATAGTCTTCAGTGACATATATCACCTTGAGATCTTTTTTATTTTTCATTATCTCATTCTTTTTCCACCCGTTTACGAAAGAACATAATACTGGCCTCGGTTTGTTACCTTCTGTATTTCTTTTCCCTAACCGGTATATATTGTTTATTGCATTTTCTTCGATATCAATATTTATGTCACTTTTGAATATTCTCTTTATCATATCCATTAATTCTAATGTTGTTTTCTCTTTTTCATCCACGCCAAATATAATTATATTGTTATTCCTTTTTTCTCTTTTCAAGTATTCTATCTCTTTCTCCTGAGTTTCTATTTTTAACTTTAAGCTTTTGTTTTCTTCTATAATCGGAATTAATTTTTCATGCATTCTAGACATTATATTATTTGTAATGGATTCCGTAATTTCCTCAGATTGTTTTTGCATTTCTAGTTTCATTTTGTCAAACAAAAGTTGGAATTGTGCCTCCATTTTGTTAATTATACGTGGAACGAAACGTAATCGTAAAACAATTTTTTGACCCTGGCAACAATTTCCTAAGTGTCTATATATGTCAGTCGAAGAAATATCACTTGCATGCGGAATAGTCTATGGTCTAACCTCAAAATGTTGTTGATATATTTTCTTCTTTGTTGTGGTGTTATGTGAAAATTACGCCTGCGTTAATATCTCCAATCCATGCAGTTCTCCTTTTTCTTGTTGCACAGTATTATTTTGGAGTGTATGTTGTTTAAAATTATTTTATTTTTAGTTTTAGCGTGACTGTTAAGACTTTAATGTTTTCACTTCGAAGACCGGAACCGGAAAAAACATATTTGGTATGCTGTAAGCTATTTTGTTGCGATTGCGCTGCTACAGTGGCATAAAATCGGTAGTCTGTTCCACATATTGACGTTTCTTACAGACAGAGCATCTGTCTGTCATAATGCAATTGAAGCGCTATTGAACAGCTACACCTTTTGAGGCTAAGTTTTAGTGTCGCTATTCAAAGTGAATTAGATAAAAATTAGTGTTGTGAGGTTTCCTACGCTGCGGTGGCGAGTTTTAGTGCTCGCAGAAGAAGGAGACCGCAAGAGACGACTTGCGGAGCGCCGAAACAGCCGCCGAGACCGCGCTCTATAGAGGCGCCATATTGACCCCTTTGGCGATATACCCGAGGTGGAATTTATAAAAACATTGTGCTCGGGAAATCCGCTGAAAATGAGGGAAGTAATTGACGCGGTGTTACCGTTCATGCCACAGAACACAGGCGGGACGGGATTGGCACTGAATTGAAGGTGATAAAGATGTGAATTTAATAGTTACCTATCAAATAACGCATCGTCGTAACCATATTATGACTCAAACCAACTCTTATAGGTACTCATCGCGTTGTCTTTTTATGCTTCTGGGTCCTATCAATCATTGGTAGGCCAAAGCGCATTCCACAATGTCTCACAGACTACTGTGTCGAGAGCTGTGAGACAAGTGACATCAGCGCTCAGCAGGGATGAAGTGATGACCATGCTATGTGAAATGGCCTATGCAGCGCGAAGAAAGGAACTCCATAAAAGCAACGTAAGTTATTTCACTCTCATTGATTATATAAATATATCATTACTTGATGACAAACTAAAAAACTATACTACTGTTTTAGATTTTATCGTAAATTCAAAATTCCTGCAGTACTAGGCTGTTTGATGGGTCTCACGTTGCGCTTATCAGACCCCACATACACAAGGAGAGATATTTTAACTGGAAGGGATACCATTCCCTGAATGTCATGGTGGTATGTTAATCATTATTTATTTTCAGTACTGTAGAATACTTCTAATGTTGTGTTGAAGCAGATTTTTACTTATGTATTGATAATTTACATCTATAGGTACACTAATTATGTATAGAACAGAAAGTTTTTAAATATACTGGCTCGGTGTTTATTGCTAAGCATCTTATTTTAGTTAGGGTATCCAACCAAGCCACATACCAGGCTAGGTAACAAAGACATGAAATCATTATTATTTTAATTAACTACATATCTTATTTTGGAATTTAGAATTTTTATGGGCAACTAATAAAGCCACAAAAATAAAGCAAGTATAAAACATAATATCCATCCCATAACCTTTTTTTAGATATGTGAAGCCTCACATAACATCATGTGTGTAGATCTGAGCAGCCCTGGGTCATCTCATGACTCCCATGTGTGGCATAGCCACCCACTTAACTAACATTTAATGCAGCTGAACAGAAATGGGGAGCAGGTGCTTTTGTTGGGTAGACATGAACACTAAAATTCCTTAATATTTAAATCAGTTTGTTAGTATTATATTAATCAGATTGTTCATTTAACTAAGACTCATATGTAATCTTCTGTCAACAATAAACTTATTTAATCTAGTTTTTCACAGCATCAAACAATTATAGCATAATAAAATAATAACCCTATAAAAGTTTAATTTTATGACCAAAAAATCCAAGAGCATCAGAATAATCTTGAACTTATATTTAAATCGAAATGGCTACTATCCAATTATAGTTTCTCCGTAGATAAGATAGGTTTTATAAATTACTCCTACAATATTTAAAATCAAATGACATATTTTTTCAGGAGACAGTGGTTATCCCTTGAGGACAACCATGATGATACAAATACTAAACACAGTAGAGGGAACTCCAGAGCACTTATTTTATAAGAGGCATGTCACTGCTCGCAATATAGTAGAGCACTGCTTTGGGATTTTGAAGGCGAGATTCAGGTTTGTATACACATTATTTTAGTTTTTTCATTGAAGGTTAGAATATCACCCTCCCACTTTTTCCCGTGGCTAAGGGAAAAATATCGAAGGTGGGCAGCACCGCCTTCTGAAGAACTATACCATCTCATCCACAAGACGCCTGCAAAATGTGGAGATTATGGCAAATCAAATAGGGGAGACCTCGTTCAACGATGGACCTTCCAGTTGATATGATGGGGAATCCAAATAATGACCCCTCTTGGAACAAATTACCGCTTTTGTGCTTTGGAGGTTCAACTGAATGCTTTAAATTCTTAATGTAAAAGGTGGGAACGTAAAAAGAGTTAACGTTAAAATTCTTATTCTCAGGTGTTTGCTGGCAGCACGAGCTTTACACTACGATCTTATTACAGCGGGAAAAATAGTGAATGCCTGCTGCGTGCTACACAATGTTGCCAACTGTATCAATGCGCCCGTGCCGATATTGTGCGTGCGAAGATACCGACTTGGAAGCCAGTCGGTAAAATCAGGTAAAACTGACATTTACAACACATAAAACATTCATAAATATATCTAAACAACTGACTTTACAAGTGCTAGCTTTTGTAAATATGTACAGTTCAAATTATCTTTGCACAGGTTTTTTTTTTTACTTTGCGTTTTTAGCATATGTCTAATAAATTAATTAATAATCCATCTACATACCAACAGTTTTAAGAGTAGACTTGACAAGTGGTTTAGTTAAAATAAACTTAATAGTGAAAGTGGAACAGTAGTAATTTAATATTTATTATAAACAGTTGTGAACAAACACACCAACATAGATATAGGCACATCAGCCTGTGGCTGCTCGCTATTACTCAATAATAATAATAATACAAAAATATCTTTGGTTTCTAAGGTTAATGAAGAATTAACGTCTGCACTTAAACTCAATGATCATCGCAGCCGTCGAATTAACCATGACTTGCTGGAAGGTCGTGCAATACAGCAAGCTCTTGTTGGCGGACTGTGGAGAGAAAGAACAAATTTAACTCTTGTAAGTAAGTAAATAAACAAACTGAAATTCCAAACTACCTATACTAAAGAGGCTCATGTTATAAATTTTTGTTGTTACAGATTATATTGAACTATGCAGTTTACGTTTGTGGGCAGTGCTTAAGTCTCTCCAAAGATGCCGTATTGACTATCGGTATATGGGAGTGCTGAAGTATATGTACGAAAAAAGATGGTAGATAAAACTTAGAAAGCCAAACACTATCTATGTACAAAATTTAATTGAACCGTCTCTGAGATGTTTCATATATATCTCTTCTTCTTGAAATATAAGATATACCTTAATATTTCAAGAACTGTTCTGTTTAAATATATCAATAAGTTGCGAAGCCTTAACAAATATAAATATACGAGTATATATATTAAATTTACTCTGTGTCATCCGAGTCCGATATAATTCGGATAAATTTCCTTAGAAATAATAAAAAACACGGAACTCAAGCACACCGTAATTTATGATGAGTAAGATAAGTGCTAAGGAGTAGATTCTTGTAGTATACTTAGTGGTGTAATAAATGCAATTAAATATATGCTTTATGTATATATAGAAATTCAATTGTAAATATGTTAATTATAAGATATGTTTAGCATGCAGTTTGGCCTGCAATATTTTTAATTAAACCTCATTATGTACCCTGACTGTATTTTTTATTTATATAAATAATAGAGAATGAGCGCATCATTTCAAATAATGCATTACCAATGTATTTGGACGATTAATAGATACTCTTGCTGGTGGTTTTCTCCTTCTTAGGGGTTCGTGGCTGCTTCTTCCTCGGTGGTGTTTGTGGAGCAGCTGCCACCCTCGTGTCTGATTTAGCCTATGACATCGGCGCGTTTGTGGGGCGAAGCGAAGTCCTGGCTAGTTTATCTGATGACACTGACGTTGCCGCTGCTACTCGCGACAACACTTTCACGTGAAGAGATTGTTTTGGAGCGGAGGAGTCAGTGGTTTGCTTTCACATTCCGGACATAATGAATAAGGAGATGACGACAAAGAATACAAAAACAATGAACACAATACAATAATACAAAAATAAATAAAGCCAAAATAAGTACAAAAGACACTATAATACATTAAATTGAGAAGACTTAAATTACTTAATTCAAATAAGCAGTAGTAACAGACTATACTCTGATTTTTAATTCGAGATCAAAAATGTAAACAAAGGGGTTACCCGTGCAAAAAAATGATAAGTACTTAGTAATAGGGTTGTTGACTTGTTTTTTTAAAGTATGTTAAATTATTTAGAACACTGAAATATACACCTAGTATTTTTAATTTTTTTTTTAGGAGTTCTGAAATACTAGAAATCCATCTTTTTATTTCAACTTTTAAAATTGGCGCTAAAACATCATTCAATGGCGGCCTGTATGCTTATGACGTCACTAGGGCAAAAACAAATAGTGTTGAAATGTAATACGTTTTGCTTGCTTGTTGTAGTGTCGTGCGTAATCGATTATACAGGTTGTTCGGCAGAACGTGTACCATAGTGTAGGGGTGTATGTAGACTGAATAAAACAATCACAGAACCAACACAGTTTGAAGCACGGATACATGAGTGGCAGCATTATCAATTATTTTTCATACATGGTAATTAAACAACTTTATCGGTTCAAAATCACTATTTTATTGAACATTTTTGTAATCCCGAAATGTAAACACTTTCAAGTGATCGAGACAATGGCGTGCAGTGACATCGGAATAAATATAATGATAAACATAAGCTTTTCCAACTGTTTAAAGTTGTTGTATTACTATGAGTAATAATTGCAAAATGTTTCCATAGATTCTTGTTCCGAGTTTGGGTTTTATTATCTATCTTTGATCAAATCTCACGGCGAAATATGATCAAAGATAAATGAGTCAAATGTACGTATTACACTATTAAACATATGGGATCCAATGGATTTGATAGTGAAATAGGGGCCTAAGTAGTTAATCGATAGTGATGCGACATTTTGTAGGTTGCTTGCTATTAGCAATTACTAATGTCAATTGTCACTGTCAAAACCTTTGGAAGCAAACTCTCAAGATTACTATTACCTATTCTGTGGCTTTGTTTTTGTCCTTATGACATCATTTCCGCCTTTACTTCCGTTTGAGATCACGTGACTTAAAGAAAATTTAAACACATTTTGTTTATTCAAAATAAAGGTAATCCAATGCAGAATAAATAATTTGTTAATTTCATCGAGTTATGTGCTCCAACTACTATCATGTTAACGTTACACTGTATTTTATTTTAGACTGTGTCAACTACCCTATTTTGGAAACGGCATTTAACGTAAAAAACATATTTTATGCTATAATTTATTACATTAGTATGAAATAATATAATAATAATAATAAATAAAAAATAAATATAAATAAAAAATCTTTATTGCAGGCAAAAAGTACCATATCGTAAATTTTACATATAAAAAATGATGCCTATAATAGTTCCTCGTCGATTGTTTTTCTTGTTATTGTTGTTGTTAAATTTCGTGTTATTGATTTTGTTTTTTATAGTTGTTGTTAGAGAGTTGTGTTTTTTTTATATTGTTACTGTCATAGATAATGTGTATATACGTAATACTTAGTGAAGGTTACCATGACTACCTATTGTTGTTGATTGTGTCTTGAAGAAAATAAAAAGGGAAACGTTTGTAAAAATATAAGTTTATTATTAAAGATCTAGTTATAGGCTACAGATTGTACGGATGTGCTCTGTACATACTGCATCCAACTCTGGATAGCATATAAAATAGGTTATGGGCCCAGCACGCTTCCACTGCGAATTTTTTTTTAATTTTTTTTCTGACTTAATACTGGCATATAATTCAGAAAAATTTAAAAGTAGTCAAAACAAAATTGCAGAATGAATTTGAATTACGTGATATGGGTGCTCTCCATCATTGTCTGGGTATACGATTCTCCCATGTAGGGGGAGAAATGACGTTGACACAAGATACTTATATTGAAAATTTGATCAAATGTTTTAACATGGAAGAATGTAAACCAGTTTCGACGCCCATGGAACCAGCTCTAAAGTTAAAGAAAAACACAAATGAAGAAGAAAAAGATAACTATCCATGTCAAAAACTAATCGGATCGTTAATGTATCTGGCAGTTGCAAAAAGACCAGATATTATGTTCGCCGTAAGTTATCTAAGTCAATATAATAACTGTTATGATAGAAGTCACTGGCAAGCTGCAAAAAGAATTATACGTTACCTTAAGGGGACAAAGAATGTCTGTATAAGATACAAAAAAACAGGATTGCCACTTATAGGAATGGCAGATTCCGACTGGGCAGCGTGTACCCTTGACCGCCGGTCATATACCGGATACATTTTCAAGTATGGTGGTGGTCTAGTCAGTTATGAAACAAAGAAACAAAGAGTGGTTGCTTTGTCTACAGCAGAAGCTGAATATATGGCGTTGACAGAGGCAACGAAAGAAGCCCTACATTTGAAATATTTATTAGAGGACATTGGAGTATCGCAGCAGACAGTTCCAATTTACAATGACAATCAGGCAGCACAGAAGTTAGCCAATAATTTAATGACTGGTAAGAGATCAAAACACATCAGTATCGAGGAGTATTTTGTGAGAGACTGTGTCCAAAGAAAACTGGTAACCATCCGTTATGTGGGCACAGATAACATGGAAGCAGATTTTTTAACAAAGGCCTTACCGCAACCAAGGCTTTCTAAGTTGCTTAAAATGATAAGAGTCACTCAGACCTCAGCTCAGAACCGAAGGTCATCGTGAGGGGGAGTATCATAGATAATGTGTATATACGTAATACTTAATGAAGGTTACCATGACTACCTATTGTTGTTGATTGTGTCTTGAAGAAAATAAAAAGGGAAACGTTTGTAAAAATATAAGTTTATTATTAAAGATCTAGTTATAGGCTACAGATTGTACGGATGTGCTCTGTACACACTGCATCCAACTCTGGATAGCATATATATACTATAAAATAGTTACGAAAAGATAATTATCGTAATATGGAGGCTGGAGCCTCCGAAACACAGCCTGAACCGGGTCCTTCAGTAATGAAACACGTTTTTTCTCCGGTTAAGAAACGCCCTCGCAAGTCTCTGAGTGCTTCCGAAAAGCTTATGGTTATGAACGCGTACAAGCACACGTTTTTGGCGTGGCCGAAGGACGAGCATTGGTCAGTAATGGAGTGTGCTAAAAAAACCGCTGACATGTTGGGGATATCATCAGTTTCTGTCAGAAGGATTGTCAGCGAAAATAAGGGCAGCGATGAGTTCACTTCACCAAGAAAAACGGGACCAAAGCAGACATTTGTGCACAAATTTGATGAATTCACTTTTCACGCTGTACGCCAGATTGTCCATCGTTTTTTTCAAGACTACGAAATTCCTACATTAGTAAAAGTAATTAATACTTTTGTACTTACTAAAATAAGAAATAGTATATATATTGAATAGGTTCAAGCACAAGTTGCACAATCAAATGTTTTAAATAATGGCAATTAAGCCAACTAAAAGATAGAATGTTTAATGTCAAATGTGCATACTTCTTCATACTATTTATTGTCAAATGTAGTAAAATATGTACATATTTCCATTCTAACAATATTTTTCTTTTGCAATGGCTTGTCTTTAATCGTTCAACTGTGTCGCGGCCAGTTCCTTATGATCGACCGCGGATGCTCTATTGTGTTTACTTAATTCATAAATTTAATGCACATGCCTAAAAGGTTAATAGCACTAATAACTTAATTTAATTAACACGTTTTTATGTTCAGGTTATAAAAGTAGTCGATGATGAAGTTGACCTACCCAATATGTCCAAAAGTACACAAAGAAAAGTACTAAAACATCTAAATTTCAAATATGCAACTCGTAAACGACACAGTATGCTAATAGAACGGCAAGACATTGTCTTGTGGCGCAGAAACTATTTAATATCATTAAGAGAGCATCGTAGAAATGGAAAGTTTATTTACTACCAAGTTTCGTAGACATAAATGAGTGTTGAAAAATACAAAGTGTGTAAACTTGCTTACATAATATATATGTATTATTAAGGGTTTTTCAATAGGGACGTGCGAACTTTGACAGCGCATAGTGGCCTTCTTGGTAAAGCGATAGCTGTAAAATTTGGCATTTGAACACATATTTAGTCATGACATTTCCATGACCATGGAACGCTCAAAAGCACACGTTTTAACAACGCATAGAAATTGTTAAAATTTATTATCAAAATCAGTGCTCTATTCGCCTAACGTTCTGTGCATTGCGTCCAATTTATGGCGTTCATGGCCGTCCTGCAGAGTCCACAATCCGTCTTTTAACTAAGAAATTTGAGACAACCGGGTCGGTGATCGATGAAGCAGTGCCTGCACGTCAAAGAAACGTAAGATCGTTGGAGAATATTGCTGCTGTTCGAGACAGTGTGCGAGAAAACCCCAGACAGTCCATACCGCGTCGTGTACAAGAGCTGGGTCTTTCCGTGACATCAACTTGACGGATTTTGCGTTGAGATTTAGGTTTTCATCCATACAAAGTTCAATTACCTCAAGAGCTAAAACCCAACGACCACAGAGAGCGCCGTGTATTCGCTGATTGGGCTTTAGAGCATTTGGCGGCCGACCTTGCTTGCGGAAAAAAAACATCTTCCGTGATGAGGCTCATTTCTGGTTCAGTGGATTTGTTAACAAACAAAATTGCCCGATTTTGAGCGACGAAAATCCACAGAAGATTCATCAGGTGCCTCTACACTCTGAAAAAGTCATTTTTTGGTGTGGATTTTGGTACGGCGGTATCATCAGTTATTATTCTTCGAAGATGCGCGAGGAGCCGCGCTCACTGTCAATGGCGACCGACATCGGACGATGATAACAAATTTTTTATGGCCTTTGTTAGATGGTATGGATCTCACAAACAAGTGGTTCCAACAGGACGGCGCCACTTGCCATACAGCATGGGAAACATTCAATTTATTGGATGAGAAATTCGAAGGCTTCGTGTTCGTCATCTCGCGTGGTGGTGGCATCAACTGGGCACCAAGATCGTGTGACTTAACACCGCTCGACTACTTTCTGTGGGGTTACGTGACGTCTATGCACACAAACCACATTCAATTGCCGCCCTGAAGGCCACCATAACTCGCGCTCTTCGTGAAATTGAGACCCGTTTATGCGAAAATGTCATCCAAAAGTCCACCAGGATACACCACCTACAACGGAGTCGCGGCGGCCATTTGGCTGAAACATACATAATATCAGCGAATATTCTTTAAAATAAAATAAAAATTGTGGCAATATCACTTAAACAGGTTTTTTTATTTTATTTTTAAGTTCAAGCGCTCTATATTTCAACGTCTCCAATCAAAACTTAACGTTTGGTATATGGATGACGGAACCTTAGGAGGCGATGCGAACACGGTATTGAATGACTTGCGAGTACTTATAGACGATTTTCGTCTTATTGGCCTTGAACTAAATTTTTCCAAATGTGAACTTTTTGTTTGTGATACTTGTCCGGATAAAGTTTCGATTATTGAAAAATTCAACTTACTAGCGCCTAATATAAAATTAGTAGAAAAAAGTTCGCTCCGTCTTTTGGGTTCACCGATTCTTGACGAATCTTTGTCACCATTTGTCGAAGAACAAATCCAAAAGTTTAGAAATGCTTCTAGCAGATTATTCAAAATTAACGCCCATATGGCTTTTACTATTATTAGATTTTGCCTTTTCGTTCCTAAATTTACATACTTTTTGAGATGTTGTCAGCTGTGGAAACACAGTGAGCTTCTTTTAAGCTTAGACATTTTATTAAAAGATACGTTAATTTCGGTTTTGAATATTGAGATGGATGATAGGGCTTGGGTGCAAGCTTCCCTCCCTGTAAGGTTGGGGGGCATAGGTATACGCAAAATTTCTAGTGTGGCATTACCAGCTTTTTTGTCTTCTGTACACAGTACACACAAATTAGTAGAAAAAATTCTTGCACCATCTTTAGGCTCTTTTGATGTAGCATATCTGGCTGAGGCCAAAACCACATGGGGACTGGCTTGTCCAAATACTGAGTTCCCAAAAATTTTGTCATCTCAGAAACAGTGGGATCGGCCCCTATGCGAGCTAGCACGGAAAGATCTTTTAAATACGTGCCCTAGTATCGCAGATCGTGCTCGTATTCTCGCTGTTTCTGTGTGGGAATCAGGTCTTTGGTTACAAGCCATTCCTTCTTACAAAACTGGTAGCCTTATAGATCCTTCCGCTTTTCGTCTCGCTATTAGCTTACGCTTGGGTGCAAGGTGTTGTGTTGCACATCACTGCCAGTGTGGTACTGCAGTTGACCAACTCGGTCACCATGGTCTCTCCTGCTCTCGAAGTGCTGGTCGAATTTCCCGCCACGCCAGCCTTAACGATATCATTCGCCGGGCTTTTACCAGCGCCAATGTTCCAGCTGTTCTCGAACCGAACGGTCTGATGCGTGACGATGGTAAAAGACCTGACGGCATGACTCTGGTTCCATGGAAGTTAGGACGGCCCTTAGTGTGGGACGCTACATGCGTAGACACTTTAGCGCCGTCACATCTTTCTGAAACCCACGTGAGGGCTGGCGCCGCGGCTACTTCGGCAGAGCAACTCAAGCGGCGCAAGTATGCTAACCTCGGTATGGGTTACATATTTGGGCCGTTTGGTATAGAGACGTTGGGGCCGTGGGGATCGGGAGCTCATCGTATTTTCCAAAATTTATCAGAGCGCTTGGTCGATGCGACGCGTGATCTAAAAGCTGGCACCTATTTGGCTCAAAGAATAAGCATTGCAATTCAACGGGGCAATGCTGCCAGCATGCTGGGCACGCTGCCAACTGATAGTGGGCTAGAGCATTTGGACTGCCTATGAGTCCAAATGCTTTTATTGTAGTAGCTGTAGTGTTGTATATAGTTTGTAGTATTTGTTTAATATAAGCGCTCTTAATGTAAAACCCTGTTTATGTGTAGTGTAGACATGTGCGTAAAGTAACCAAGCTAATTCGTTATTTTATTTATATAAAATACTAGACATAGCTGAAATACTTGTGTATGTCTAAATTTTTTTTTTACTTTTATGTTTTGTTGTAATGAGAATCGTACATTTTTGATCTCGAATTAAAAACCAGAGTATAGTTTCCGCAAGCAGCACTTGTTCACAAGTTTACATATGCACCAGCCGTCGCCGACCGTGTTGGTGTGGCGAATGGGTTGGTGATCCCGGTTCGGATGAAACACGGGGGGTGTGGGAGGTGGGGGTGAGGAGTTCCCTCGAGATCACCTGATGCTGCAGCACGTCTGAAGGGCGAAGTCTCGAGTGTGGTCGCCGGTAGCACCTTAGCACCTGAGTTGGCATATAGGTCTAATAACTACTATGCCGCCGAGCCCTTTTCAAGTATATATAACAAAAACGACCATAACTATAATTGTCACGTTAAAAACATTAACCCTACTTCACGAAAAAGTGGGATAACTCTATTCCATGTGGACGTATAATAATAGGCTTCAGTTGGAAAGACAAACAAATTATATACTAAATAAAATTTAATACAAATAAGATTAATTTTCTGTAACAGTCAATAAGCAGTTACAATATGTCAGAGTACTAAAAACAGTTTTTTTTTTTATCACTTTGTGACGGAACAAGCTCGTGGTCCCCCTGATGTTAAGCGGACTAGCCTCTGCCTATATCATTTGATAAAAATCAGATTTTATCTACAAATCAGTTTTGGGTTCAGGAAGAAAAAAACCTACTGAGGACGCTATTGTGTCTCTAGTAGACCGAGTAACTGATATTCTTGACTGTGGGCGGAGATGCATAGGAGTATTCCTAGATTTGGCCAAGGCATTTGATACTGTGTCCTGGCCAATCTTAGTTAGAGTTAGTTAGAAAGTTGAGGTGCTTGGTGTGTCAACCAATCCTCAACGTGAGTTGTTTGCCGGTTTAATGTATAATATTTAAATATAATACACTTATTACATAACAGCCTAGTAAGTTAAAGCTATGTTTGGTAAAAAAATAAAAAATATATTTGTTTTCCTTCTATAGAATAAATAAAAACTGTAATACTCTTGAGGTCTATTTTCATAATGGATTCTGGATATTTGGTGCTATATCCAAAAAAACAGGGGACGTTCACATAAACATCTGGTAACACTATAGACGAGAAAGTACGGCACAGGCCAGGCAGTAAGCACATGCACTTCATTTCATTCGCTTCGACAAAGTAACATTCATCGTAGTCACGAACGAATAAATTAATAAATTGTGATTTGATAGTGTTTTGTTCCAAGAGATGATGGAAGAACTACTAAAAGACTTTGAGATGCCCCATAACATAATTAAAATATTAACTGGTAAGTGAAAATGATTTTCATCTATTTCATTTCAGTTGGAAGTTTGGAATAGATATTTTCTTGTTTTTCACATTTGCAATTAAAATGGCAATTGCCACCAATCAGATTTTTAGAAAGCACCAGTTTTGATGCATACAACTGGACTGGAACTTTTACCTATACCTAACCTACTACTACTTCTTGGATCTAGCTACTAGCTACCCGGATAATGCAGGTTGTTGTTGTTTCAAATTTGTATTCGGTCTATTCTATGATACCTAACATTATTTTCTTGTAAAATACATGTAAGGTAAATGATACGAGGCATACACTTATAGCTTAGGTATATATTCTTGATACAGAGAATAACTCTATTTAGAAAATTGTATAACAATTCCAATGGTCTATTATATTTGATTAGCTAACAGATGCGTTGAAAAAAACTCGAAAGAATCGCTTATTAATATTAGCAACTTCAAGCACAAAAGAATACATCCAACAGTAGATTGTTTTCGTAATAGACTATATGAGTTTTCCAGTTTGCTAGGCCAGTTAAATACTATTATTTTAGTATTGTTTTAGCTATTTGCATGGAGCTAGGTACAACTTATAGCCTTTAACCATAATTGCAAAATTATGCTCCCAATCCTTTGATTTAAATAGAAATCTCTTTAGATTTCTATAGCCGAAGAGTTAAAAAAATTCCAAGAGGCAATAATACAACTGGCACGTGAAAAATCATCAAGTTTCCGAAAAAAAATTACAAAACGCAAAGGACTAACGTGAAAAAATTACCGTACCTTTAGTATCAGGTATGTTTAACAATGAACAGCCTTCATCAATCTGCAGTTTTGTTTAAACTTAAGTTGTTTAGAAGTGTAAAAGTAGGAACCCTTATAAGTTCGTCATGTTCATGTCTGTCTGGCTGTCGTAATCCTTTAATTAAAGTTCTTCTAAACTATACTTCTCTGTACAAGTATTCTTTAACGGTGGTATTCATTTAATTTTACAGACAATGAAAGCAACAAATTGACGGCAGCCCTGCTTCTGCTTGTATATTTATTTTCAAGTGGTTAAAAAGTACGACGTGGAGGCAGATCGTCGGTAGCGTAAACAGCGCAGGCATTTATTCTTCTTGCGCCTTCCTTAGCCGAGGCTGAAAGGCTCGTTCAGAAGACGCCGCGGGCGGCCGAAAGCCTCGCGGTTCAAACACAACTAATATGTTAATTTTGTAATTCGTAGCAAAAGGGCCGAGTTTGAACACTTGGTATTTATAATATGACGAAATTACATTTGTATGGAAAACGCTCTGTGCACTCTGCTCTTAAGAATTTTCTCATTTTGTTTGGTGCAGGTAATTTTACTAAAAAAAAAAATTTATAAGATAAGATAAGATTCATTTATTGGCCTTATAACTGCGTTTGTTGCACTGGGCAAGTCAATATTGTACACATGCATTGTTATTGTAATGATATAATTAAGTAATAAATAAATCAAAGATGGTTTCGGATTATTGTGTAAAAAACAATTATATCTAAAAACATAATATTATAAATGACAATAAAAGATGATTATGCTCATCAGATATTACACTTACTCAACGATTGTAAGCATTCGTGTAATGATTGTAAGCTTGAATAATGGCAAGCATTATATTGATGAAGGCCCGGTTTCTCAATTATCAGATAGTTCCTATCCATAAGAACAAATGTGAAAAATATTTTGGATGTAAGAAAAGAATGTTTATTTGTTTTAAATTTGGCCGGTACACTTTTAATCAGTCTGATATTTTTTTATCAGATGATTATTAAACCAGCCTTTTTTGAAAATATTTGTTTATTTTTGTTCTAATAAATACCTACAAAGTAAAGCAAAGAAATAAGACACAAATAAATATATATTAATTGTGATCAAAGCCGTTTATTTTTTAATAATAACAAATATTTTTAAAATATTTTATGAAAACATCAAATTAATATTTTAATAAAACACTTAAGAAATACAAAAATATATCTAGTGACAATTCCGCCTAATTTTCCTGTTAAGCCGACGTGACGTCGGTGTGTGTGTGTGTGTCGACGTGTGACTATGAGGAAACGTAACGGGCTATTGCGTTTTTCAATTCATTTGAAAATTACAGCTGATACTAGAAGAAAGAAAAGGGCTTATTGATTACTCGCGTATATTAATAAAATATAATAATTATAATAGTATACCTAAGTATACATTTTTATGCTTTTCGCCTTAAGCAGGCGACGTCCATTCAGGGGGCTTATTATAAATATGGGCACATTTCAGAATTTTTGGTATTACGTTTGATTTTTATTATCGAACGGACATTAATTACTACACTGGGTTTTCGGGCCACCAAAAAGCCTTCAACAAAGAAACTATATTGGCTATAGACTGCCACGCAGCAGGTCTATGGTTCGAATACTGCCGCGGGCTTGAGTTTCACCGGAAGGTAGAAGGGCATTTTGCGAGTGCCCGCCTGGCTAGCGACCACCCTCACATGAGACTTAATAACTATGTCTCAAGGTGACGAGGGCAGTGCAACTCGTGCCTTGTGACGAAATGCATTTGTTATAGGCAGAGGTTAGTCAGCTTAACATCAGGTAGGCCTCGAGCTTGTTCCGTCACAATAAAATTAAAAAATCTAAAAAAAAAACGACTGATGCCTTTGGACAACAACCGGGGCCGACGCTGACTACGGCTTAAACGAAGTGTCTTCATAGCGTTTCCCAAACAAAACTGTTAAACTTTAACTGGTTATGAATTCTACCCTTTTCTCTAATTCTTTTTGCATTCACCGATTCTACCAAATCTTTATAGCTTATTTATATATTACGGGCAGTCAGACAACAAGGTAATATTATTAGAGCCCCATTTTGCCCTTCGGCTAAGGAACCCTAAAGCTATGGGAAGGGAAAGTTTTAGAGGAATTTTGTAATTTATGTAGCAAATCATATATACCTTCTTCGTAAAACATTTTTAAAAGGAATTTGAAACTGTGATTATAGACGTTCCAAAACAAAAGTAAATGACGATGTGCATTTGAAGTTCACTTTTCTGTCAGGGAGAAAAAATTCAGAGTCAACCCAATATTATTAGCAAAAAAATATTTTAGATATAATATATATATATATTATCTAGCCCGAGGTAAGTCAGTGCCTTATTCTTTTCAACAAGACACCGATTGATATAAATATATTCTCTCGTGACTCGCTTTACTTACACATTTTTATTTAATATAGGTTAGGACTTACCTACCAACCAAAGACCCGCAAAAAATATGAGTGAACCTTACTGCTTCCTTAAACTTTATAAGAAGGAAACGTGGAACGGTACTCCTACATAAAGAATACCAGTACTATCAAAGGAAGCAGTACAGAGTGGACCACAGCTGTGGAATGCAAAGGAACAATTACTATCAAGGTTCGGAATTGTAAACTTCCCCATCATTGTATTTATAAGCATTAAAACAGAGCCACTGCCACCTCAGTATCACCAGTATCACACCGCTGACATGCATCCTGGAATCAGTTATTTTTTAATCCTTAGCTTTTTGGAATCGCATGTTGAATGCCATTTTTTCGGTAGTCCCAATAATAATAAATGATTCCAAAACACTGCATGGTATATACCTATGCCCCACTGTCTATCCTACGGCCTCTAATTGTGGTAATGTCTCCTAGCTAAAGGTGTGGCCCAGCAACTGTCACGGCACGACCATCATCACTTGATACCGGTGCAGTAGTAGTTAGGCTAGCTAATAAAGATAGGTAGTCTTCTTGTGCATTAAAGAATAACGATAGTAAATGTATACTGAATTGGCATATCTACCAGCTTAGCTCACAAACTACTCGGCGATAGGTGAAAAATTAAGTCATAACTCCGAAAATACGAAAAATCGCAGAACATACATGGGGGTGATTCAGATAGCCCTCTAGGTCCCCTACCTCCCAGCTTCAGAATGTCACTACTTCTTCAGTTTCTTTCTGTTTTAAAAGAATAACTCCATCAATGTGCTGCGGACTATGGAAGGAACGAAGTGGCAGCAACTATGGCGAAATTAAAAGAGGAAGTAAGTCAAAGCTCAAAGCCAATAACACAACTATATAGCCAAACATTGCAGCACGTTGAAGACAAGGGATTGAATTTGGTAGCAAATATACCTTCATTTTCAAGTTTACAGCATAGTCTGTACGATAGTAGGAACAAAACGGCTCAGATTTCGAAAACTGTTTTAAAAATAGCCGAAGAAGTTCAGGTACCTGAACTATGAGGTTTAATGATTTTGTTTTAGCTGACTACTTTTACGAAGGAAATAGGATCCTCATTTTCTGCTCACCTGAAACAAGATCAAAAATAAATAATTTTAGTGAATTTTTTGGCGATGCCACATTTGATTCCTGTCCATCGCCATTTAAACAATTATTAAGACTTCGGGAGCACTATAGAGACGACAAACGTGCAGCCTTTAATATCCGCACTGCTTATAAATAAGTCGGAAAGCACATACAAAACATTGTTTGAAATAATAAAATCCCAATTGCCAGATTTTGACCCACAATTATTTCATTGTGACTTTGGGCTGGCTGCAATGAACGCTTTGGTCACAACATTTCCCACCGTGCAAATAATCGGGTGCTTTTACCATTGGCACCGTTGTATATGGAAGAAAGCTAAGTCATTAAAGCACATCCATAAGCCCGACAATCGCATTGTAGGTTTAGTTGCTGCATTGCCATTATTGCCGTATAATAATATATTAGACGCATTTCAATATATTAGGTCCTTACATATGAAATTGGCGTTTTTCGTACTGGCCACTTTAATCACGAATTTCTCCTCTTTGGTAAGGAATTCCAAATTCAAATTTGTACAGCTATAGACTCATGTATTTGTGCTTCGATGATCGTCATTCATTTGTTTTTTTTCTTCTGTTTTTTTCTGTTTGCGTCACTCATTTTACAAAATGGAAAACCTTAAATATCGCATTATTTACGAGTACGAGTTCCGCCGTGGCACTAGTGCTGCGGAAACAACTCGAAGGGTGAATGATGTGTATGGCGGTCGTGTTGCAAAAGAAAACACAGTTCGTTTTTGGTTCCAACGTTTTCGTTCTGGAAATTTCGACCTGCAGAACAAGCCCCGTGGACGGCCTGAGACTCAAGTTGATAATGAAGAGTTGAAGGCTATTGTGGAAGCGGATCCATCGCAAACCACGTCCGAGTTAGCTGCAGGCTGCAATGTTAGTGATAAAACTGTTTTAATTCACTTGAAGCAAATTGGGAAGATTAAAAAGCTTGAAAGGTGGGTACCTCACGAATTGACTGAAACAAACCGGCAAACGCGCGTCGACTGCTGCGTTACATTACTAAACCGGCACAATAATGAAGGTATTTTAAACCGAATCATTACCTGTGATGAAAAATGGGTTCTTTACGATAATCGGAAGCGCTCAGCGCAATGGTTAGATCCTGGCCAGCCAGCCAAATCCTGCCCCAAGCGAAAATTAACCCCAAAAAAGTTACTTGTAAGCGTTTGGTGGACTAGTGCCGGTATTGTTCATTACAGTTTTTTCAAATCTGGCCAGACTATTACGGCTGATGTCTATTGTCAGGAATTGCAAACCATGATGGAAAAGCTAGCGGCTAAACAACCTAGGCTGGTCAATCGCTCCACGCCACTGCTGCTTCACGACAACGCTAGACCACACACTGCGCTACAGACGGCTACTAAATTAGAAGAGCTTCAATTGGAAAGTCTAAGACATCCTCCGTACTCCCCGGACCTTGCTCCAACAGATTACCATTTTTTTCGAAATTTGGATAACTTCTTGCAAGGGAAAAAATTCAACTCTGATGGGGCAGTCCAAATCGCCTTCAAAGATTTTATTGATTCCCGTCCGACTGGTTTTTTTAGTAAAGGGATCAATGAACTACCTATGAGATGGCAAAAGGTCATAGAAAATAATGGTTCATACTTTGATTAATTAAATATATTATATTAAAAAATATTCGACTTTTTGTTCCTCCCATACAAAACGCCAATTTCATATGTAAGGACCTAATATTAAAAGTGAAAGTGAGGATCTTTCGATGGGTGACTTTTTGAAGTACGTCGAAAAAACATGGATGACCCCAAAAATTAGGGATATAATAAGTGTGTTTGGAAAACGCCACCGCACCAATAATGTTTTAGAATCTTGGCATTCCAAAATAAACAAAATAATGAAAAAATACCCCGTGACCCTTATGAGACTCCTCGAGACTTTATATACTGAAAGTCAAAGACTAATAACGGGCCGTTTGTCGCCTAAAAGAAGGCAAACTCTTATTAAACGTGATGATTACATTATGAGGGTCCAAATGCAATTAATAAACAACGAAATATCGTTGGAGTTGGCCCTAGAAAAGTTAAGGTAATAAATGGATATTTTTTAAAAAAAAAAATTTCCCAGTCAATGGACTGGGGTATCAAAATGGAGGGCTTTAAGAAACAATTCCATAAATATATATAACTTGCAGTATTCATTTCAATGGAACGATAAAAACCTCAACAAAAATAAGTAACTTGCAGTCGGGTTTTTATAATTTTTAATTAATTTATACTGGCTTGATTGATTAATTTTTGAACACCTATACGTTAATGAATTTTCACATCTTAATGATCCTAAATGATCTACTCTACAATGTGACCAATTGGAATATATAATTAATAAATACATGTTGAAAATGTTGGCCTGGGACTTGCGACCCAGGAGTAGGGATAAGGGGCCCCTTTATGATGCATCAATGTTCCCCTTCACCGCTCGAGACTCCTACCTAGCCTAACCAAAATTGGTAGGATCCTACTAATGCCGTCTTAGATTCACGTTCTAGGCTGGAATTTCTAAGATGGATGGAATTATATTTTGTCTTATTTTCCGTTACAAGCTCCGAACTGATCTGCATCGCCCCCCCATGGAACCCCCTTAAAGCTCTTTTCTTGTCGTGCGTAATTTCATCCGCGCGCGGATCCGGTCCATATGCAGGACAAAGATTTCGTTTGCCGCTGCAATGTTATGCATGTCACACAACCGCATTCCGCGCGCGTGCTGCCCGCGTCATAGGAAAAACATGTATGAAATTGAGGGTGCCGACAGCACGCAATCAATCATTTTTTTAATGTTATCGTGACGGAACAAGCTCGAGGCCCACCTGATGTTAAGCGGACTAACCTCTGCACTGCACCCGTCACCTTGAGACATAGTTGTTAAGTTCCATGTGCCTGTAATTTCACTGGCTCTCAATGACAGTTGCTGAAACACACCGTTAGGTACTTGGCGACCGATTTTCTACTGGAGGGTGGTCGCTAGCCAGGCGGGCATTCGCAAAATGCCCTTCCATCATGCGGTGACGCTCAAGCCTGCGGCGGGATTCGGAACGATGGACGTGCTGCGCGGCAGTCCATACCCAATGGCATTAAGCCATCACTGCTTCATCTATACATCTAAATTCCATGGAAATTTAAAGTTATTTTTTAATAAACTATACGTTATCACTTTTCTATCCAGATTTTACAGACTACGTTTTTACCAAAAATTAGCGTTTTTTTAAGCAAAAAAACAGCTTATTTATATCAGATTAGCATACAAGACCTTAAGTCTTTGACCAGTAAATAGGTATACGTGAGGAGTTCTCAGTTTAGGTCGAACCACTAGGTTTATAGTTTCTAAAATATTTTAGGTGCGATGGTGTTCGCCAAACTCAACACATTCAATTTTAAATTTTTAGTTCATCCATGTTTTAATACGTGCCTTTTTTTTCAGACAGACAGCTGCCGGAACACACCGTTAGGTGCTTGGCGACAGATTTTCTACTTGGTAGCCAGCAGTTATTTATTTATTTATCTTAGGAAGACCAACAGGAATATCTCATTTTTGAAAAAGTACATAGAAAACATGAAGCCAATTAAAGGTCCTCACGGCTAGGTAATACAGTAATTATAAATATTGTGAACATGAAAGACCACAACTGAATTAATTAATGTTAATTATAATATAATAATTAATCAAAAAACTCTCTGCTTACTATTCGCCTAGCCAACGCTATGCTTACAGAATAGGTAAATATCGCAACGCTTACATAAATCATTCAAGTTATTACTTGCTCTCAATAAATACGAATTCTTTCTATAGTTAGTGGTAACCTTTGGGACATTTATAGGGGGATTAAACCTTAACACTTTGGAGTGTCCCTGTATATTAATTTTACTTAATAGTTCTGAACTATCAACGGAGTTCGAGGTAATTTTAAGAAGGTACATTAAGTCCGT
Source organism: Plagodis pulveraria (assembly GCA_963890685.1). Taxonomy (NCBI): domain Eukaryota; kingdom Metazoa; phylum Arthropoda; class Insecta; order Lepidoptera; family Geometridae; genus Plagodis; species Plagodis pulveraria. The sequence continues at coordinate 26,751,598 of OY982967.1, forward strand.
AATTTCTCTTCTCTTAGAAAGAGGAAGAAGATGGATTTTTTTTACACAAAAACAGATAATTATCTGATTTATACGGTATTTTTAGACGATAACATAAATATTTTATGAATTTCATTTGAATCCGCTCAATTCGTACGATATAAGTTTCATAATGAGGGTTCCACACTTGTGAAGCATATTCTGATACGCTACGAACGAAAGTGCAATATAATATTTTGAAAGTCTTCACTTTATTGAATGAAGTACATGTTCTCATTACAAATCCCAACAATTTGGAAGCTTTATTAACAATACTATCTATATGCTCATCAAATAATAATTTAGAGTCATGAACAACCCCAAGGTCACGAATGACGAAGCTTGCCGTTTAAGGGTGTATGTAGTAGGGATTTCAATTAGTGTCCGAGAAAACGTGACAAGGGTACATTTGGTTGGATTAAGATCTAGTTTGTTTAATTGACAGTAGTAGTCAAGGCGATGTAGGTCAGCCTGTAGTTTGAAAGCATCTTCTGGGGATTTTATTGCTTTAAATATTTTCAAAAAGCAAAACATGGAAGATATGAATTATGAATACATAAATGAATATCATTGTTAAAAATCGCAAAAATCAACGGGCCTAACAACGAGCCCTGGGGTACCCCACTGGGTATGGTGACCCAGCTAGATATATAATTGCTCACCACTACAGCCTGAGACCTTTTCGCTGTATAGGAGGAAAACCATCGTAGTAAGTCACCCCTGATACCTACACTGAAAAGCTTGAACAATAGAGTATTATGGTCAATTCTGTCGAATGCTTTGCTGTAATCAGTATACACTACATCTATTTGTCCACCACCTTCCATTGTTTCTGTTAAATAGTCGTTAAATAGGATTAAATTAGAAACAGTGGAGCGACCTTTCAAAAATCCATGCTGCGAGTCATGAAACGAGTTCCTAAGAACTGCATAGACTTGGTCATAAACGACTCTTTCAAAAACTTTTGCTACAATACAAAGCTTAGAAATAGGCCGGTAATTGGTAACGTCAGTCTTTGACCCTTTCTTATGAACTGGCGTTATAAATGCAGATTTCCAAATTGTTGGAAATTGACCCTTTGAAAGAGAATTAGTGAAAAGAATGGAGATTGGGTCAGCAATATTTTCTGCACAATTTATAAAAAAATGAGGGCTGATGCCATCAGAACCCGCTGATTTGGAGGGATCCAATGATTTTAAAAGCTTCGTTATAATTGAAACGTTCACCTCAATTTGCGAAATATTAGTCTGCGAGTTGTGGGAAATAGCGTTCAAAATGTCTACCGATGAACGTGAGTTCAAATTTTGGTTTAAAAAAGTTGATTGAAAATAAGTAGAAAAAGCGTTACAAATGTCTTCGCCCGTAGTTACAACAGAATCTAAATAATTCATGTTACGAGGGAAAGAATTTGATTTCGAACGCGATTTAATATATGACCAAAAAGCTTTAGGCGACTTTTCGATAGAGTTTTCTACAGAATTTATATATAATTCATAGCATTGTGTTTCAAGTAATTTAGTTCTTTCTCGTAGAAGTTTATATGTATTTAAATTGCATGCATTTCCATATATCTTATACTTTACTAGATATTTATATTTTTCCTTTAAAACTTTTTTCAACGCTGACGAATACCACTTGGGGTAAGCTTCATATTTAATACTTTTCGTAGGTATGTTTTTCTCAGTCTTTCCAGAGTTGAATAAAAGAAACAAACCGCTTCTTCCAACCCGCGAACTGATAATTCATGGAGCCAATCAGTTTCACTAATTTCTCTATTGATTGAAACATAATTACCTTTGTTGTATAGGTACTTCAAATAAGATTGCGGTTTCAAGCCTGAAATTCCTATAAACGGTACCACAACACGCAGAGCCTTATGATATGGGTCAATTCGCACCAAGGGGTCATCGCAATCTGAGACAATTACATCATCATTATAACAACTACCACTATGTTATAACGACTGCTATCCTAAGACAACCGGTACCGAAGGCTTAACGTGCCCTCCGAGGCACGGAAGCGCTCAGTAGTAATGTCACGGTCACCCATCCAAGTCATGACCGCGCGCGACGTTGCTTAACTTTGCTGATCGGTTGAGAACAGCTAAGTAAACTTCACTACGAGCGATTCAAATTTAGTCTTTAGTCGCCTTTAGTCAAAGTCAAAATCATTTATTCAATTTAGGCGTCTACAATGCGCTTATGAAGGTCAATTACAAATTTTAGTATTGAAATATTCTACATTGTACTGCCACGTTCAGCAAATAAATTTTTATCGTTAAAAACCCAATTTTTTGGCAGACTGCTTTACATATTTAAAAGTGTATATGCATTATTATATTACTATTGTGTCGTCAAACCGAGAGGGAACAACAAAACCTGTGGGATACGTAACTCCAACTCTAAGCAAGAATCTGACAAATAACCTGCTAAAGCTACAGCGGGAGGAATTGCGCGTTGTTGTGATTTTCTTAGTGCAGCCTGTGGTGCAACCGAAGTCTCTGTGAATGGTTGTTATATACCTATATAAACTAGTGGCTTTCAGAGCTGTAAACCTTGTGAGTCTGCCCTTGCATAGCTTACAATTGAATATACAGTCTGTTTTTTCTTACTTGTCTTAAAATGTAAACAAACATACCTCTGCTACAAAATCACAAGTTGCCGTCATAATCACTTATATTCACAACTGAGTAGACCTAATAAAAGAAACTCCACGCTTCGAAAAACATACAAATATCATTTAAATTTATAGATATTTACAAAATATAAATCAATTAACGTAATGATCACAAAAACTGTTGACAGTAATGACAGTGTTTTGACATTAAGTAATCTATCTTATCTATGAATTTTAGTGATGGGAACATGGGTATCAAAATAATGAACAATTGAAGTGAACAATTGAACATATTTCGTTCATCTCATTATACTAACAGGTTGTATGGTTAAAACAAGTAGATAAGTATAATTTAGTTTAATTTTAGGGTTCAGAAAGTAGGGTTATAGAAAGTGGATCCTATTATATAGCCGCGAATGTCCTTCAGTCCGTCTGACCTTTAAAGGACTGTATCTTTGGAACGGTAATAGGTAGCCCGTTTAAATGTTCACGGAATATGGGTTAAAATAGTATATTGCCTAACAAATAATAATACATAATAACAATATGTTTAAAATAAAGGGGATGTTCATACAAGAAACCTGTTTTATTTACCGATTTTTATTTTTGCTCTATAGTAAAAACGTTAATACGTACAAGCGTCAAACTTGATTTGATTTTAGTCCAATATCTACCAATAATAAAAACTTGCCAAGTGCGGGTAAGGCTCTCGCGCTGTATGAAAAACATAACGATTTTTAAATTCTGTGTTGATACGGAACTCATAATACGGATACTGTTCCACATAATCTCAAAATACACGACTTTTTTTTATTGCTGATTGCCTTTGACCACAAAAAATATTTATTAAATGACATATATTTTTTTAATAGATAATTTAATTTGTATAATCCATTTAAGTCTGATTCAATTTTGCCGGAATGGAATAAGGCAAAAACCAAGGGATGCCTTTTGCTAATTTTATTTTTTAAATTGAATGGGATGATTTTGTTTATTATACAGCTGGCAACACTGAATGACTTAACGTCAAGATACGACATTCGTTCCGTTGCTTCGCTTGATGTTGTACGTTTCGGGTGCTCTCCTAACATTGATTCTCGACGACCTGGACTTTTCTTGTGGACTTGTGTGTGCTTTGACCCTGTTATTATCTGGACCGACGACTAGCTGCTACTCTTCAAGGATTCTGATTTAATCGTGTGATTGAGTACCGGGTTATTCACTGACGACCTGGCTATCTTGTGAACTTATGTGTGCTTTGTGAATTGGACGGTGTTATTATCTGGACTGACGACTTTTTGCTACTTTTCAAGGACTGAGTTTTCGTGTAATTGTCATTTTCCTAGAGTGTTCACAAAAGTAAGTACCATATAAAGCTTAGATTTTATCGTTAACATGTACTTACTAACTATCTTGTCTCTCCAGTTCAAAATTTGCTATTGGTTTTAGACTTATTTCGACAGTATTTTGGCACATACTGTTGCACGAACTGTATTTACCTCGATAGCGTCACTTACTACCAACATTGAAATAAGTAAGAAAATATTATAGACAGCTATTTTAATCATCGCCACAACTGGCATCAGATACGCACTGCCAATTAGCGTAATGGTCAGTAGACTTACTAAAGATTCATGAGATGTGTTCTTTTGTTTTTGCCGGCAGTCAAGGTTAGTGCGTGCTAGGCAATAAATCAACAAACAAAGGAATATACGCAGCTGCAGTTCCTAGCGATTTCGGCACTTAAGAAAGCGTTCTAAATTCAGTAATAGTAATTAAGAAGCTGGCAAGCGATATGTGTAAATTGATTGATCAAACTTTGTATTCATGATTTTTCATGGAGCTTGCGGCGTACACACGGCATCGCCGTCGTCTGAAAACAGCGTAACGCTCCTCCTCACTACTCTCGTCGTACAATATCGAATAAAAGTAAATAAAAAATTCTATTACAAACATTGATTATTTCCAAGATACGATATTAAAAAGGAAATGTGCAAAAATGAATAAAGAGCAAACGAAACTATGTTACGTTTTAATCAAATCACTCAGTTTCATAGTATTGTTCAGTACGGCTCGTCGTTCATTCGATGGGACCCCATCACTAATCTTGTCATTGGATGATCAACCGCCATGTTTGTTTACATAATAAGACAGGTAAGAAAAAACAGACGTTAGGTTCACTGCGCACGCTAGTGGGGAATGGGTCACAAAATCAAAATATAATGTTAATAATATGTAATGTTAATAATAAATGACACGCGGGCCCCAGCGATAGCTAGTGTATCAGAAATAGTAGGTAAGTAGTAAATATACAATAATTTTATATACTTGGTAATTTTTTTAATAATAACATAATTTTGTTGTTTGTGATTTACATGAACATCAATATTTAATAAATAATTGATTATACCAGAGAGAGAGACGATCACTTATAGGCAACTTGCGTATCGAGGACATTGCCATTAAGCGCAGGCGTCCATACTTTCAACACCATAAATTGTATATATCTTCGTCATTTTGAAAAAAAACCTAAAACTGAATCGACCAAAAATATTATGGACTTATCAAACCTGCTCATAAAATTTCGTGAGAATCCGTAGAAGGGCCCGTGGGCCGTCAAGTCTTCACTGTCAATATATTGTACCTTACGATTACTGAAAACATTATAACTTATAGAATATAAGTATTGTATTATTACTTTATTAAGACATACTATTTGATTTTATTAAAGTTCAATGCTTAGAGCAAGTGTGACGGCGACACCTTCATTCGTGTAGGTATACTCATGCTGTCACGCACAGTTGAAGGGCTTGTACCATAGGTTGGGATTGATTATTATTTTGTAAGCATTATTTTACCAGTTCTAAGTGGCATCACCAAAAAATTCATAGATTAACATTGACCGATTTTGAATGAGCAAAAGATGAGCCGTTTTGGTAATAATGCCCAGCTAAAATCATAATTCTGTTAAATTATAGATACTTGAATATCTTCAATATGCTGATAAATACATTTTTAGAATTTTTTTGGGTTTTTTTTGTCCTTTTTGTTTACATTGATTTAGGTACTCATTAACAGACCACGTAATACTCTGGTGCTTTTTTTTCACTGCCAAAAGCCTAATCATTAAACATTTTCTTACTGTTTATACTGGAAAAGGACGATGGAGTTGTCATTATCTACCAACCTTACTCATATCACCCTTACCCTGCGTGGGCTCTGTATAATATTTTACGCCACAATTTTTCGACTCATGCTTACAAAAAATGCAGTTATTAGTATCTAAAGCGTATATCTTAAATATTTTCCTTGAATAATACTGTGATTTTTTGTTCGATGATTCGTGTCCAGAAATAGCAATACAGATATACTAAATAAATTGCAACTTCTGTAATAGATATAGATGTTATTATTATGAAACAATTTAAATTACCAAAATGTATACAAAGCTGATTTTTAGGGTTCCGTACCCAAAGGGTAAAAACGGGACCCTATTACTGAGACTTCGCTGTCCGTCCGTCCGTCTGTCATAGCTAGACAGTTGAAATTTTTACAGATCTATTTCTATTGCCGCTATAACAACAAATACTAAAAATAAAACAAATATTTAAGGGGGGCTCCCATACAACAAACTTGAGATTTTTTTACCGTTTCTTGTTTGATACTAAGAACGGTTACAGGTAGAGGCTTTAACTATTCACAGAATATTAAGTTACGGAACCCTTCGTGCGCGAATCCCACTCGCACTTGGCCGGTTTTATTTTTCTTATTAGCCAAAAAAATGAATGGTGATAATATTCAAATAATTCCTTTCCATTCAAAGTCAGTCTCAATAAGCTAAAAACGATAAAATCTTAAAAATGTGATTAGGGAATAAATAAAAATCAAACTTTGCATTCTTTTGTAAAGGAAATATATATAAATATTATAAATTAAACCGGCAAAAAACACTCACGTTGAGGATCGAATACGTCGACCCGGGTTTCGAGCATATCAGATGCTCATCATCAGGGCGAGTGCGCAGCTGCGTCTGCGAGCTCCGATGATGAGCATCTGATATGCTCGAAACCCGGGTCGACGTATTCGATCCTCAACGTGAGTGTTTTTTGCCGGTTTAATTTATAATATTTAAATATGTGTGAAACTCACGAGAATTTCAATTCAAAAATAGGAAATATATAGTTGCACGTAAGTTTTTCAAATCAGAAGTAGGTATAAGATTATTTTGTACACAAGAATTTAGAGAAGAGCTTAGAACTCAAACCCTTGTCTTCAGATCTAACGAGTGACTTACTTGCCTGATGTTAAGCTATTACCCCTGCCTACAATAACTTAAAAATTGTAACGATTGACTTGCCTGATGTTAAGCTATATCGACTACCCATAACAAGAACAAAACTGCTCAATATAATAATAGCCATTTGAACGGTATATTACTGTACGAGCTTAGGATCCTGCCACTGTAAAACCACCGCAATTTGATTACCTATTAAGTAATGCAAAAATTTGTAGTTTGCGATATTTATAGAGTTATGACTGTTTTTCAAAAATTGTAAGATATGTCAGTAAAAGTGGTAGAGTCTATAAATTACATTATTACACCATATTTAGAAACAATTTTTAATCTTTGTGTCGATAGAGGAAACTTCCCCGATTTAATGAAACAAAGTAAAATCACTCCAATTTTAAAATCGGGGTGTACATCTGACCCTTGCAATTATAGACCTATTTCCATCTTACCTGTTCTGAGTAAAGTATTCGATAAAATTATGCTCAAACAACTACTATCCCATTTTAACAAGCATAATTTATTAAATGAGAATCAGTTTGGTTTCACCAAGAGCAAATCCACAACGGATGCAGGTGTTCAATTGATGTCGCATATACTGGAAGCCTGAGAGAGTTCACATGATGCTATTGGCGTATTTTGTGATCTTTCCAAGGCATTCGACTGTGTAGAGCACTGCACTCTGATTCGTAAACTTTCCCACTATGGTATTCGTGGAAAAGCTCTGAATCTTATAGAGTTATATCTGTCAGACAGGCTACAGAAGGTTGGAATAATTGGCAATACATCCAGGTCATTGGTAAAAATGGGAGTACCACAGGGATAAATTTTGGGACCTTTCCTGTTTCTAACATATATTAATGATCTGCCTTGCATGGTCAAAGATTTCTGCGATATTGTTTTATTCGCAGATGATACCTCTCTGATTTTTAAAGTAGATAAGAAAGACAGTGAACTGACGCATGTAAATAATGTATTATCTAAGATTTGTTAATGGTTCGCCGCTAATAATCTTCTCCTGAATTCAAAAAAGGCGAAATGTTTAAAGTTTTCTTTACCAAATGTTCCTTATGTTGAACCAAACATAAAGCTTGGCCCAGATAAACTCCCTATTGACAAAGCGACAGTCTTCCTGGGAATCAAAATAGATTCCACTTTACAGTGGGATCCATTTTGCACATGTATATGTACATGATCTCTCCGGAAGACTTAGTTCTGCTGCATATGCAGTTCTTAGGATAAGACAGTTAATAGACGTAGCTACTGCTCGCCTAGTTTATTTCGCGTACTTCCACAGTATTATGTCGTATGGTGTATTGATGTGGGGAACTGCTGCTGAGATAGAGACAATCTTTATCATACAAAAGCGTGCAATTCGAGCCATATACAAAATGGGTCCTAGGGAATCTCTGAGGGATCTTTTTAAAGAAATTATTTACTAATATAATATTTTAACTTTACCAAGTCTGTATATATTTGAAAATATTATGTATGTTCGAGTAAATTTATATTAAACAGTGACAATCACGATTACAATACTAGTAATAAAGATAAAATAGCGGTGCCAGGTTTTAGATTAGCAAAGACAAATAAAAGGTCCTTCTTAGGTAATTGTGTGCGGTTTTATAATAAAGTTTCCAAACATATTACAACGCTCACAGAAGGGAAATTCAAGTTGCATGTGAAAAACATATTGATTAAAAAATCCTACTACACAGTTTCTGATTACATAAACGACAAAAATACCTGGACAATTCCGCCTCCGCTAAGCTATTGCCTGTCACCTTCATAATTTAAACAAATATTGTAATAACTCTATTATATAGTAAGTATGTAACACATTGTTAAATAAAAGATGTTAAAAGAATGGCCCCGAGTTTCTTGCCCGTTCTTCTCGCAGTGGCTCTATACAATTTATTTGCTGAACGTGGCAGTACAATGTAGAATATTTCAATACTAAAATTTGTAATTGACCTTCATAAGAGCGTCGTAGACGCCTAAATTGAATAAATGATTTTGACTTTGACTTTGACATTGATTGTAGACAAATACTCTGGTGTAGATAAATCCGAACAGGTTCTTCAGAATTCAATTTTGTTTTCCATAGTAAATGCATGGTAAAATGTACTGCTTGTAATTTGTATAAATAAATATTGTCATGTCTTTTTTATAAGTTAGTATTAAATATTAATAAAATTTTGCTTGTCCTTCTTCAAACGTTTTCAATAAGGTTGTTTTATTCTGTAGGTATAAAAATAAATAAATTTGCAATTTTACAGCTGACTTGTTGGAATGTGTGGTTATTGAAGATATCGACAAAACAATATTCAGTTCACAGGTAATATATCGAGAAGCATTCAAGTAGATAACTAGTCTTTAAAGCTTAAGGCTGAGACTGAGAGACCAGTTTAAACCTGAACTATTGTTAAGACCATATAACCTAAGATTTTTGTATTTCAACTCTGCATATAACCGCCAACCAGCCCAAGCGCGGTAGGTATTTCACAGTACTATAGCCGTCTCTATCCGCCTGTCTCCCGGGCCGAGACACAAGTGACGCGACTCGGTACGATTCGCATGTTTTCGGTGGCTGCCTGCATAAATAGTACAATTATCATTTACTAGCTATCTGGCCGCTTCTCCGGCCGGGCCGCGCGTATCTCGGTCATCGCGCAAAACCATCACCTCTTTTTTTGCAGTTATATAATAAGTACCCTATGTCCTTCCCAAAAAGCATATCTTTAGAACAGATGATGTCTAGTTGTCTGCGGTTGGTGGTCTTTTTGAAATTCGGCTCAGTCGAACCATACTCTATAACCCAGTCAAGGCACCCGGAACTTAAGCCTGCATATTCACCAAAAATGTATGAGGAAAACGAGCGGTGTAACAGGGAAAAACCCACCAACAGGATTATTGCGCCTAGTGACACTAAGATAATAGGGCGGATCTATCGGTTGATTCGCATATCCAATAGTTATTTCCTAACGATATTTTTATGATATTGATACCAGTGATAACAAATAAATCATAAGTTTTATTTGTTGATGATGCCTTGCACTGGCAGTAAAAGTATATAACTAATATACTTTTACTGCCAGTATATACTATGAAAAATAAGTTATTTTGTATAGTATTGTTATGCTTGTCTGATAGTTATTCGTGAATACTTCGCAGTTAGCGTTCACGTCATAAAAATCAACACGTTTTCCTAGTGTAGTAACAATCAATCTGCAAAATATGGCCAAAGTTGGAGGATTACGTAGAACTGAATGTACCGAAGTCGTTACATGTCAAAAATACTAACAAAGACAAGTAAAATTCAATCTTTGAGATAAGATGTTTTAAGATATCTTTCAGACGATGAAAATAGTAGACTTTATAAAAAAAAAAGTCTTTGTATCCAAAAACACGATCAAGCATCAAAAACGCTATTTGACTGAGTCACTCTACAACCTTATTGAAGCGCTCGTAGCGAAGTTTGCTTAGCCGTTCTTACCCGATAAGCAAAGTTAAGCAACGTCCGCCGCGGTCATCAGTTTGATGGGTGGCCGCTGGTCATATTACTACTGAGTGCTTCCGTGCTTCGGAGGGCACGCTGAGCCGTCGGTCCCGGTTGTTGTCTTAGGATAGCAGTCGTTAAAACATGGTGGTCGTTATAGTTTTTCGAATGCCCGTCTGGCTATCTACCACCCTCAAGTAGAAAATTTGTCGTCAAGCACCTAACGTTGTGTTCCGACAGCTATCTTTGAGAGCCAGTAATTCTAGGTTAGCCTGAACAACATCTTCGAAAGCATCATCACTTACCATGAGGTAAGATAATGATCAAAGGCTAACCTATTGAACATACAAAAAAATATCTTCATCAAAAGATTTTGATTTTATTATTCCTAGCGTGGATTCGGTACACTTGTGTATGTAAGCTACACGAAAATATGGCGTTATTGATCAAGTCACTAAAGTCTTACAAGATCATAAATGAAAACAATCCCACTAATGTGATACAGAATCTCACTTGTGACCGAAACAATAGTGCTAAGAAAGTGTGATGGTTGTAAATACAGGGTAATAAACTATCACGAATTCGATAACTCGGCAAAAATATCGTTTAGTTCATGGGATAAAAAACATACCTTCATGAAATGATATAAACATACATAGATACGAGGTGTAGAAAAAACATTTATGAATGAAAAAGCAAAGATACGTGATAGCCCACTGAATATAATTAATCAATTTTCAACCGTTTCTGGATTACTGTGCCAAAATAGTAAACCAAAGCTTAGCTATAAATACCAAAGAAAACTTGAAAATCGCTTAATTAGTACTTTTTTTTATATAATGTTATTGTGACGGAACAAGCTCGAGGCCCATCTGATGTTAAGCGGACTAACCTCTGCCTATAACAGATGCATTTCTTCACAAGTCACGAATTGCACTGCGTCCGTCACCTTGAGACATAGTTGTAAAGTCTCATGTGCCTGTAATTTCACTGGCTCTCAAGGACTGCTGCCGGAACACACCGTTAGGTGCTTGGCGGCAAATTTTCTACTTGAGGGTGGTCGCTAGCCAGGCAAAATGCCCTTCCACCATGCGGTGAAGCTCAAGCCCGTGGCGGGATTCGAACCATGGACTTGCTGCGCGGCAGTCCTTAGCCAATGCCACTGAGCCATCACTGCTTCAAAACACACTACACACACTACACTACATATGTATACATGGCGAAATTCACAATACTGATTTAGGTACGGAGATAATCAATGCATTTTGGAGTAAGCAGAAAGCAAATTACACTACAAATATAGTTTTTTCTTCCGGGGGTAGTTGTTAGCTAAACATCAAAAATATTCTGCAATATTTTAATTTCAATTTAAAAATAGTAATTTACTGTTATTTGATATAATCTATTTGTATAATTAATGTTCATACTCCAGTATCTGCTGGGTTGTGTTATCAGAACAAATAAACATCAATTATCTTACATTAATTCACTAATTTGTTTTGGGCACTAGAACACTGCACACAATAGAGGCCATCAAAGAAACAATTACCCAAATGAACAAAACTTTTCACTTGAAGCTGGCTGAATTTGAGGAAAGACAGGTAAACTCTAATAAAATAATAAATAGATTCAGGCGTTACTTTGCGGAAATCCATATTCAATAATAACAAATATTTTTAAAATATTTTATGAAAACATCAAATTAATATTTTCCTGTTAAGCCGACGTGACGTCACAAACGCCACGCAGTCAAACCGGAAGAATTTTCGACCCGTTTCTATTCTACACGAAGCATCCTCAGGAGGTCTTGACTCTACGAGCGCACGATCGAGAAATAAGGTCAAACTCTCTTCGCATTCATCTACTGATGCTGCTAGTCTTTCTGCAGACTTCTCAAACTTCAAGATTTTTGTGATCATTGCTCTCCGTACACTCCAGATACAAGTTGAGATGAATGCAAGGACGATTGACACCTTAGAGATTCACAACCGCAGAAAGGTGCAAATGTATCTGAAGAAAAGGCTGACATCTCAGCTGCCATTGTTGAGACAGTAGTACAAAAGTTAAAACTTAAGTTGTGTACTATTTTTTTATGTATAGGTTTTAAGACAGAAGATGTGTCCCATTGCCACAGAATGGGTCGCTTGTCATATACTGGGAGGCCTAGGCCTATATTATTCCAACTGACAAACTACTCAATGCGCATGAAGGTCTGGGCTGCCAAGAAGAGTCTCAAGAGTTCAGGTATTACATTGTCCGAATTCCTTACGAAGCCACGACATGACACATTCAAGCTGGCACGGCAGCAGTTTGGTGTTTCCAAGTGCTGGACACATGAAGGCTCTGTCTTTGTGCTGGATGGCGACGGTGTGCGGCGTCGGGTATCATGTACAACGGATCTTGAGCAAATCAGCGTGCAGGCCTCCACGAGCTCCGTCGCAGGCTCAAGGGAACCGACTGTGCCAGTACTTAAGGAACCTTCGGCATCTCAAAGAACAAGACGTGTAGCCAAAAAGTAACGGTATATCATATCATAATTTCAATGACGAACTGAATCTTGGTGTTAACAAAGATTATTCTACTGTGGGTATATCTATGACTAGTGATTTTATAAAACTCCAAATCAGAGTTCAAGAAGGTACCTCACGAAGGTACCCTTCAGTAGTTATGTTATTCTCATAAAGCTAGACATTATAATTGACCGAGACCGAACCAATAATTTGCAGTCGCAAAGTTACTTTATGTCACTGACACTCGCTATTATGTCAGTATCGTCAATTGTCATTGTCAACATGTAACCATAAATTTCTTTTAAACTCGAACAGTTTGTACATTTGCCGTTCATCAAGTATTTGGAAGCTTTTTTTAATTTTAGCGTAGGATGTTATTTATTGTCATCGTATATTTGCCATAAAAAAAAACCGACAGGTATTTTGTATGAGTAAGTAAGTACTGCCTACTTGCATATTTATTTATTGTTTTTATTTTTTATATATAATTTTATTTATTTTATACATATTTGTAGTAATATATTTTATTTAAATCGTTAAATGTTAAACATATTGAGCGACTATGATGTTATTGACAATTATTTATCTTTATCATCGTATTGCAGCAATGACAGTTTTTTTTAAGTATCCTTTCTCTTTCTGAAACTTTAGAATCACACTGTTCTGATGTACCTAAAATCCTTAATGTTGTTCATATTAATGCGCAGCACAGCAGGCTCATTTCCCTGATATGCTGACGTCATTTCATAATAAGAATGTTCACGCTATTCTAGTGTCCGAGACTTATCTCTTCCTTCAGTTTCAGACACTTTACCAGGGTTTAATCTCATACGTAATGATCGGTCATTTGGCCGCGGTGGTGGTGTAACTATTTATATCCGTGCCCCTATTCCATTCACTGTAATACGCACATGAACTCAACCACCTCCCCCAAATGCTGGTGAAGCTTATTATTGAAGTTCTTCTTTCCCATTCTAAAGTACTTCTCGGAGTCTACTATAGATTTTGTTTTTGTTTGAACAAAAAAAATGAGTACATTATTATTGAAAACATTAATACCTACTATAGCAATTCCTATAGCAACAATTTCTTCTCGTCCTTTGAAAAGCTTGTAACAGATATTATTCCATCCTATAGTCATACAATAGTTATGGGTGATTTCAACACTTGCCTCTTAAAGCATAACAGTCGCACTACTTCATTAGGGACCCTAATAAAAGCTAGCCCGAGATAGCCCTCTCGGTGCGACTCATTATTTTCCAAATGCAGTCCCCTCCCTTTTGGACCTTATTATGGTGTCGTCATTAGAGCTTGTTGCTAAATATGGTCAGTGTTCGGCTGATGATTTTTCCTACCATGATTTGATTTTCTTATCTTACAAGATTCGTCCTCCTAAATCTAGACCTACAATTATTATGCAACGTAATTTTAATGGTATAAATCAAGATGCATTGTTAGACGACGCACAGTGTTTTATTGTAAAACCTGATAGATGTAATCATACAAATGCAAGATTTTATATCCCCATTTAACCAGCACTTCTAGTGTTTGAGTATTTTTTTTCTGAAAATCGGTATTTTTTGTAGGTATATATAGAAAAATATATATTTCTCTTAATCTAAGCATGATAAGCAATAACAATGTTAGGCATATTTATAGCATATCTTATGGCATCTTTGAGACCATAATCGAATTTGGTAGCTTTATTAAATTCACATTTATACGCATTTTTCAGTTTTCAGTTTTTCTTATTTTTATCCAGAGTTCCGCCGTATTGGGAAAAGTTATTTATACTGACATTATGGTCTTAACTTACGCAATACACTAAATAAATTTTACATCCCAATTCCATGGAATCTAGAAACTACAAGTTTTTTAATTTTATCCGGATTTTCCGTCGTCAGGGTTGTCAAACTATTTTATAATAATTTAATCTAGAAACTATAAGCTTTTTAATTTTTATCCGGATTTTCCGTCGTCAGGGTTGTCAAACTATTTTATAATAATTTACATCCGGATTTGATTCAACTTTGGCAAAACAAGTACCTACCTAACAGCAATTGGTCGACATATAGAAACACGGCTTTGGATTATCTGACGTATGACTAAGGGCCAGCATGGTACGTACATGGATATACAAGTCATAAAGGGCAATAAACAATTTAGACATTCTATGAGTGTTGTCTATGCATGTTGGTAATATTGTACTACGTTACACACAAAAGACACGTACACAGTAATAACATAAGCTGGGAGTACCTCCACGCGGAGAAGGCGGTAACAGTTTGTAGGCGAAAATACGCAAGTACGTAACGATGTGCTTAACATTGTTATTGCTTATTTGTTAAGCATGATAAGCAATTACAATGTTGTTTTCGTTATTTATTGATTGATCTGTTTGGTGGCACGGCTGCCTACCCGGTAACGCAGGGCAGTAGCCACCTAACATACTCTAAACTAGGCGAAATTTGTTTCTAATCATTGAACCGAGCATGTCCCATGATGCTCTATCTCATCAGAACCTGAACTGCTCTGCTGGGGGATATCCTTCTGGGCCCCAACCAAAAAATTCTTCAATACAAGGGGTGGCATGTGTGTACAAGCCCGCATGCCGGTCAGTAAGACATGGCCACTTTAATAAGGGAAGGTACGGATATCCCCGAAGAGAGAGAATAGAGTTCTTCATTCTCCGGCATTAACCGCACATGAAGTTGAAAATGAACCAACCAAAAAAATATTGACACGATTTGACGTATTTAATTTGTTTACGAATAAATTAAAAAATATGTCAATACCTGAACTTATAATAATTTTTTTGATTTTTTTGGGGAGAACTACGATACTTCTAAGTCGAAGGAAGAATTTGCCTGCGTTCTTTCAACGTGTATATGCAAAAGTAGTATGTACAAAAAAAAATATTACACCATGAATTGTTTTGCAAATAAACATAATAACTGGATACGCCAAATTAGCCGATTAACATGTTATTTTAACTGTTATGTCTAGTGGCTTCGTGAGAATCACTGCCGAATAATGGATAGGGTGAAAACAATGACTGATTTGTTTCATAGGGCTTTAGAGTCATCTGATCCTGTAATCTCCTAGGCACAGCTACTTCGACGACAAAAAAAAACAAGGAAAGATAACGTTGTCTGCTGTCGCGATTACATTGTTAAAACCACTACCTATCACAGATTCGCTGCATGAGCTTGCTAGCGCTGATGAAGTTGAAAGTTATGATCTAGAAGAATGTGTAGTACTTTGCAACGATCAAGACATTTCGTGATGATTGAGGTCCAAGTGAAATTAAATTTATTTACATGCAAAATGTTGCGCGTCGTTCCCGAACGGTACCCTTTTGGCAGAGACCACAGTCTTCCACTTGTTATGATCTATACTATACCTCTTTCGCTTTATGTACGCTCATCAATCCTTTCAGACATAAGCATCGATTTAAAGTACTCTTGATCTGTGCTTTTTCAGAACATTCACATTTTGATTTTGGAAAGATCTTCCTCTTCAATGATCTCATCTCTATTGTACTTATTCTTCTTTCATGCTTTTTCTGCGACACCTAACTTCTACGTACACTTCTACATAAGTTTTGGAAACAACACTCATGTATGTGTCTATACAATAGATAAAGGTAATCTTACCAAACGTGGCATTTAGACATTTTCTGTCTGTAGCCGCCAAACTTGTTATCATCTGTGTACCTATGCTGTGCGATGTGTCCTATCCCTAATGACCTTCTCTTGACATCTCCTACCCCTTCCCCTGATACCCCCCTACCCCTCGAGACCTCACCCGGCACGCATCGTGTCCTTGCCTATTCCTATCGTCGACGCAGTCGAAGTCAGTGCAAGATTAGCCCTAAATTAAAGCCTCCAAAATCCAGTGCCAACCAGTGCTTATAGAACACCAGTGCTTGTAGAACACCAGTGCTTAGAGAACTGCAGTGCATATAGTTAATAAGTGAGCAGGCAGTGCATCAACGCTCCGAGCCCCTTCGAGAGTTTCAGCGAGCCATCGAGCGTCTATCCCATGTGAGTCCTACCCTTCTGTACCTTCCTTTTAAACACGTTCCAGCGTATACACTGTCTGTTCATAAATGCATGGAATTTATAAAATACAATGTATGTCACTGAACTAGAGAGACAATGAATCATATCAATGAATTTATATTATGTTCAAATTTGAAAGGATTAATTGAAAGTTATTGAAATTATTTGAAAGGAAGTTAACATTGCAGATTATTGATATGATCAATTGCGTTTGCTCTTGGTATGTAACTTGTTTCATACTTTCTACAAACATGCAAGTAGGTGTGTAGTTTATTTCAAAGAAAAACACGTAACTCGTTATATTTGATTGGTCTCTTCACCAGCAGCTTGCGATATATATATATATATATATAATAGTATAGGAGCATACCGGCGAAGACGAAGTGGGAGCCACTTGAGCTTATTACGAAATCGGAAAAGTATTAATATTTGGGTAAGCCATATATATATCTTATACAAAAATCTTGGAGTCGCTCAAGTTTATAAATAGAATATATACATATTTATATAATATATAATAAAGCTCGATTACCACTGACTGACTCACTGACATAAATGTTCTCCTAGAAGGAGCAGAGTAGGTGTTAGCGCTGATGCTGAGAGGTTTCTCATGTGGTGTGAGATAAATAACTTGCAACAAGATGTGAACAAATGCGTATATAATAATTTAAAAAACAGTACAATGGTTGGTAAGTAGATGCGTAGAGGGTCGCAAGATGGCGAAGTAGTTTAGTTTTTTTTTTTTGTTTTCTATTGGATACGTGTAGATGCGCGCTTGGATCCGCAACATGCCCCCGGCCTTGGAAGCTCCAGCTTCAAAGAGGGCAGCAGTTAATCCTGTGCTTGATGCTTGGGTTCTTCTTCCCGGAACAATGGACATATTTTCGCGAAGCTGCGCCGTATTGTGCCGGATGCCGTCCGGATGTCAGCCACGCGTGCCACGCCGTCTTTGCCACTGATAGTGTTGATGATTCGTCCAAGAGACCACTTCAGTGGAGGAAGTTTGTCATCTTTGATGATAACTAGCGTGTTTTTCTCAAGACTGTCGACGTTCTCTCTCCATTTACATCTGGTCTGCAGCTCCGAGACGTACTCTTTCGACCAGCGCGTCCAAAAATTGTGTCGAATCTGCTTCACTCGCTGATAGCGGTTCAGCAATCGTTGAGGTTCGCCTCGCATGTCCTGGTACACCGGTGCTGTGAGCGGACGACCAACCAGGAAATGGCCAGGGCTGAGAGGAAGAAAGTCATGGGGATCAGATGATAATGGGGACAAAGGACGGGAATTTAGGATAGCTTCTACTTGGGTTAAAACCGTGGTGAGCTCCTCAAACGTTAAATGCGTGTTACCTATTACACGAGTGAGGTGTAACTTACATGATTTTATTCCAGCCTCCCAAAGACCTCCAAAATGAGCAGTATATGGCGGGATGAATCTTAGCTTTATAGCTTGGCTAAAAGCGTACTCAGCTATATCAGATGAACAATTAGTTAAGAATCTAGATAATTCGTTATTAGCGCCGATGAAATTCTTACCGTTATCTGAAAATATCTCGTTGGGCTTTCCACGACGCGAGATAAATCGTTTTAAAGCCAGAATATATGCCTCAGTCGATAGATCACTAATTAGCTCCAAATGTGTACTACGCGTGACGAAACAAACAAATAAACAGATATATGATTTAACGGTTTTAGCACCCCTGCCTTTACGATTTAATGTGAGTATCGGTCCCGCGTAATCTACTCCGCTAATTAGGAATGGATAAGTAGGACTCAGTCGTTCTTTTGGCAGACTGCCCATAATAGGATTTAAAGTTTTACCTTTCAATCGCTTGCACGTAATACAATCGTGCACAATTTTCCGCGCAAGATTCCTTCCCCCAATAGGCCACCATCGCTGACGAACGTCGTAAAGCAGTGCTTGAGGAGCGGCGTGGAACAGACGTTGGTGCTCGTATCGCATGAGTAAAACTGAAAAGGGATGTTTTGAACACAACAGAATAGGGTGCTTTTTATCATAATCAAAGTTTTCAGAGTAGTTTATTCGACCGCCGACTCGGATTATTTTGTTGGAATCGATAAACAAGTTTAGTTTAAAAAGACTCGGCATCTTTTGTAACGATTGCTTTTTACAAATTAAATCGTACGCTTCGATAAAAGATTCTGTTTGCGAAAGCCTTGCTAGCCCTAACTCAGATTCTCTCAGCTCGTCCAAAGTAAGTACGCCTGACTGACGACTTGTTTTATTACGCGCGTTATTAATAAATCGCAGTACATACGCAAAAGAACGTCTCATTCGATCGAACTGAGAAAACCTGGCAAAAGGAAACAGTTCTACCTTTTGTTTGGTAAGCAGAACATTTAATGCGCTTATCTTAACATCGGGAAGCTCGTCATCCCGCACTATAGATGAACTTGCATCCGAAACTAAGCTGGTGCAGTCAAAGTCACCATCGCGGAGGAAAGGCGGTCCTTCCCACCAAAGCGTAGAAGATGTAAGGTCAGCTAAAGAACACCCTCTAGACACTAAATCAGCTGGGTTATCATTTCCGCTTACGTGTCGCCATGGTAAGTCTCTCGTAAGTTCGTTGATTTCAACTACTCGATTTTGCACGAAAGTTTTGAGCAGGCTAGGCGCCGTGCGTAACCACCCTAAAACTATAGTGGAGTCAGTCCAAAATACTACTCTTTTAAACTCGCAGTGCAATGATTCGCGTATTTTTGCATACAACTGCGCGCCTAACAACGCTCCACATAGTTCAAGTCTAGGTATAGTAACTGGTTTCAACGGCGCGACCTTGCCCTTGGAGCAGAGCAGTCTGACTGATGCGCTGCCGGCCTTATAATTGACCGCGCGAATATAAGAGCAGGAACCGTAAGCAGTTAGCGATGCATCGGTAAAAATGTGAAGTTCTATATAACTAGCCCCAGTATCTATAACATGGCGTGGTACGCGAACGTTCTCGAGCGCTGATAAGCTAGTAGCGAACCGGTTCCAAGCCTCCGCGACGTCACGGGGCAGCGTATCGTCCCAGTCTAATTTTAATAACCAAAGTCTTTGTAATAAAACTTTCGCAATCATTATAGTGGGGCTGAGTAAACCATAAGGGTCAAAGATCTGAGAAACATGAGACAATATAGAACGCTTCGTGATTTTTGTGTCGTTTTTAAATTGCGTGTTGTAATGAAACTCGTCTGTTACGTTATTCCAACCGATACCTAACGTCTTGCAATGACTAGACTCGTCTAAATTCAACGGTTTAATGCCGTCGAGCATTTTTAATGATTCCTGATCACCACAATCAAAATTAAACACCCATTTGCGTAGTGGAAAGCACCCTGATTGCAAAACCTTATATGTTTTTTCGCATAAATCGAGTAACTTGTCTTTTTCATCTAGCGTGGTGATCATGTCATCTACAAAAAAATCTTCATCAATGACTCTTTTGACTTCGGGGTCACTGCAATTAGCTGCAGTTTGTTTTAAACATCGACATGCCATAAATGCCGCTGCCGCTGTACCATATACGATACGGTTATGACGATAAATAGATAACTTATGGGTCGGATCATCACGCCATATGATCAACTGTAAATCACGCTGGTTTTCACATACTTCAACCTGTCTATACATTTTTTCAACGTCTGAACAAGCAACGTATTTATGTATACGTAAGCGCAATAGTATAGCTAGCAAGTCTCCCTGTATGGGCGCGCCTACGCGCTGAATATCGTTGAGCGAAATTCCATTGCTTGAAGCAGCGCTCGCATTAAATACAACCCGTAGCTTAGTGGTAGTGCTATGCTCGCGTAATACACCGTGATGCGGTAGGAAAAAATTAGGTACTCCGTACGTGTCAACTCGCGTCATATGACCTAAGGATACATATTCGTGGATAAAGTCAGTGTACAACCGTTTGTATTCGGGATCACGTTGTAAACGCTTCTCCAACGATAAAAATCGGTTGAGTGCTTGAGGATACGTGTCTCCTAAGCTTTCTGTTGAGGATTTGAGTGGAATGTTGACACAAAACCGTCCGTCACTATTGCGCGTCGTAGTTTTGACGAAATGGTCTTCACACTCCTTCTCTTCCTGCGAACGCGTATCAGAAGGCTTAGGAGGTTCTTCAAGCTCCCAAAACTTACGTAATTGAGCTTCTACCGTTTGAGAGAAATTACAATGAATATAATTTTGATATCGCTTTAAATTTATAGGACCTGAAATGATCCATCCTAACTGCGTATTTTGTAGGAAAGGACCTCTAGGTAAACGCATTTTTCCTTCGCTTAATAAATCCCAAAACTTATCCGCGCCTATAAGGATATCGATGTTTTGAGGCTCATGGAAATTGGGATCAGCTAGCTGTATGTTTTCAGGGATCCCAAACTGTTGTTCGGGTATCGCTGGCAACGTTGACGTAATGTTTGGTAAAACAATACATTGTATTCGCATAAAAAATGGGTTGTTTCGCGATTTAATTTCTATATCACATATTTGCGTAGATTGTGATATGGAATTTCCAACCCCGCGTATTTCGTGAGTGGACTGTATAAATTGTGCGCCTAATTTTTCGCATAATGATTTTGTTATGATACATCGTTCGCTTCCCGAATCTAGGAGCGCGCGCGCTGTTTGATAATTGTTGTACCTATCTTTCACCTCCACTAATGCCGTTGATAATAGAACAGGTTGCACACACGGATAATTAGCGCATAGAATATTAGTGTGCGTGCCTACCGTATGCTTATCGCTACTAGGATTTGCAGGAGGCGCGGTGAGGGACGGCTGCATTAACGAAACCAGTTTGTTATTTGTATTAGAAGCGGGGGAAGCTACTTCCCGACTCATTGCACTATCTTTGTGGATTAGCGAGTTATGCTTTTGGTCGCATTTCCTACACGCACCAAACCTACATTCATTCACAGTATGCCCTGCGCGTAAACAGTTTTCGCATAGCCTGTTATCCTTAACGTGTTTTAACTTAGCATCTAAACTATAATTAAGAAATTTTTGACATGCATATAGTGGATGATTATATTGTTTGCAAATAATACATGATTTTTTCGCTTGACTGTGCGGCTTATCGGTGGAGACATTGCAGTGAATTTTGTGACTAGTTGGTGCGTTTGTGAATTGCTTTTTGATACTAGTGCTCGCGTGTGAAACTTGCAATGTTTCCAACATATCCGCCCTGTCTTTGAGAAACGTCATTAAAACATCCACCTTCAAGTTTGACTTAGAGTCACCAGATTGTTTGAGTATCGTGTTTTTGTATTGTTCCCACTCGCGTTCTGTGATTTTATCTAATTTTGTGACAACAATATATATAATCAAAGTGTCCCAGCTGTCTACCGGTTCACCTAACAACTTTAATGCACGTAAATTCTTTAAAATGGTATCTACTAAGTAACGTAAATGATCTGGTGCCTCTTTTGTCAAAGCCTGCATGGTAAATAGTGACTTTACGTGATTGTGTACGAGTAACCTGGTGTTGTCGTACCTACTGACAAGCAGTTCCCATGCTATGGCGTAATTAGCAGCAGAAAACTCAAGCGAATCGATCACCAACGCTGCACTGCCCTTTAGTGAAGACTTGAGGTAGTGGAACTTTTGTATAGTAGTGATGTGATTGGAATCGTGAATAAGCGACTGAAAGGTATCCCTAAATTCCAACCAACGATCATAGGTACCGTCAAAGGTAGGTATTGCAATCGTAGGTAGTTTTACTGACTGTACGTCGCTACTGTGAACTTTCTTGTAACTTGAGTCATCTTCTCCATTACCAAGCATACATTCAGCCCTCGCTAAAGTGTCGTAGTAGCTATCTTCAAACGATTCGCGTTGGCTTAATTGTTCATCAAGATCTACTTCTAAAACCGACTCTTCTAGCTGCGTTTGAAGATTATTAAACTCTGCGAAAAGGCTAGAGGCTCCCTGAATGCGTAGCTTTAGATCTGCTCGCGTTTGTACAGGCAATGGTGAGACAGATTTTATTGTATTTATATAGTTAGAAAAACGAGTGAGACGACCCTTCACAATAGCGCGCTTTTTAATTAAATCACGTATTAATTTATTTATTTCGTCGTCATCTGTAACCGTCAACTTGTACG
This sequence comes from Plagodis pulveraria, assembly GCA_963890685.1. Taxonomy (NCBI): domain Eukaryota; kingdom Metazoa; phylum Arthropoda; class Insecta; order Lepidoptera; family Geometridae; genus Plagodis; species Plagodis pulveraria. The sequence goes on from OY982967.1 coordinate 26,774,703, forward strand.
GAGATTTAGATCTAGCCCTAGGTTCTGTGCTCATTTTGAAAGTCCAGTAAAAGGTGGAGTACTCACGTTTGGAATGTGGTTGTTGTGCTGGCTGCGGCACACACTGCTAGACACTATGCAAACAGATGGTAGCTCACTGCGTTTTAATTACACTGAAACAGAAGCACCGCGGAATCAACACAAGGAAAGAATAGGAGTTTGGCAATTGTGGATGGCTGGCCGTACCTTTTCTCTCGATCTTCCGAAAACAGCCGTTGACACTATGCGTGCGCTCAGGAGGTCGTGCGAAGGTCACTGGTCCGTCGTGTATTCGGCTCCGAAGGTCCAAAATATGTTAGCGCTGATGCTGAGAGGTTTCTCATGTGGTGTGAGATAAATAACTTGCAACAAGATGTGAACAAATGCGTATATAATAATTTAAAAAACAGTACAATGGTTGGTAAGTAGATGCGTAGAGGGTCGCAAGATGGCGAAGTAGTTTAGTTTTTTTTTTTTGTTTTCTATTGGATACGTGTAGATGCGCGCTTGGATCCGCAACAGTAGGGTAAAAATGAAGTATGGCAAAAATGTTTGGGGGGGTTTGGTGAGTATGAGAAAAATCGAAAATCATTAAAAAGACGCCTGCCAAGTAAAGATGGATAACATATCTCAAAAACGATAAGAGATAGATAGGAGGTGTTTGAACAAATGTCATAGGGAACCGGGAGAGCAGTCGAATGACACCTGTCAAAAATCCAAAATGGCGGATTTCAAGATGGCCGCCATACAAAGTGATCCGAGCCTGCTGAAGCGAGGCCGTTAGGCCGAGCTTCAGTAGGGGCGGAGCAGTTTGTATGGTGGCCGTCTTGAAATCCGACATTTTGGATGTGTCTTACGTGCTCCTATCATTCTTTATACTGCATTTGGAGTTTTTTATCTTTATTTTCGACTGTATTAGGAGTTTTTGTGGGATTTTTGACTGAATTTGGAGTAACTGTCCTACTTGCGAGGCCGAAGGCCGAGCTCCGACTTGAGAGTATTTTCCACATCTCCGACTGGTCTCCATGGCAACTGCCCGCGGTAACCGAAGCACCTACGAGTGGGGTTCCTTAACAAAAGTGACTCAGAACCTTGGTACCATTCTGCCCGTACCACCTTTTTATGGCAGTAGGGTGAATCTGCTTTAGTGGCTACAGTATGGTTCTTTATTGTATGGAGAGTTTATTTGGGATTTCATACTTCTATTGGTGTTTTGAACATACTTTTTTTTAATGTCTCTGGTGTTTATTTGACAATTCCTACTGACTCAAGATAGATGCGGGCCGCATGCGGCCCGCACACTGCCCGAAATACTAGTTATTATTTATAATATATAAAGCTCGATTACCACTCACTGACTGACTGACTGATTGACATAAATGTTCTCCTAGAAGGAGCAGAGTAGGGTAAAAATGAAGTATGGCAAAAATGTTCGGGGGGTTTTAGTGAGTATGAGAAAAATCGAAAATCATTAAAAAGACGCCTGCCAAGTAAAGATGAATGACGTATCTCGAAAACGATGCAAGATAAATTCAAATTCAAATTCAAATATTTTATTGGCCTTATAACTGAGATTGTTACATTGGGCAAGTCATGTTTACATTAATCAATTAATTTTAAATTAAATCATTAAATTACAAATAATATAAATACAATCTAATTTATGAAAATAATCGAAAATACCTATTACAATTAGAGTCAAAATAATATACTTTCATCTGAGTCAAAATTAAAATAATTAATCAATGTCAAAAACTAATTGATGCCTTAAAATCTATACAATACAGTTTATGTTTTAAATAAAATCACATTACAAAATTATCAAGCACATAAAAAGATTAAAATGTCATTGAACTTACACAACAAATAAGAGTTATACATGAAAGGCCGACAATTTTTTACCCTTTATTATTTATTATTAGTCTTGTACGAGAATGAAGATTGTGTTAGACGCAAAACCATAAATTCATTAACTGAATAAAAGGGATTTATTTCAAAAAACTCTTTTAATACCTTTTTGAAGTCGTTATTGTTTAAATTAGTAACATCATTTGGAAGCTGATTATACATTGATATCTTATTATATATGCCTTGTTTCTTAACTTTTTCTAATTTCGTTTTATACTTGAAAAGTTTGTCTCTATTCCGTAAATTATAACTATGAACATCTTTATTTTTATTCATATTTATTTTGTTGTCATGTATCTCTAACAGGCTGTTGAAGATATACAGTGATATAACTGTCATTATTTGGTTATTCTTAAAATAATTTCTAACCGAAGTGCGTTTTGGTAGTCCAAACATTATACGTATGGCCCTCTTCTGAGATTTAAGGACTTTTTGTACATCTGTAGCGTTTCCCCAAACAGTAATAGCGTACCTAACGATGGATTGAATATAAGCGTAGTAAACGGACAGAAGGGACTTTTTGTCTAAAAGAGGCTTGAGTTTAAGTAGCGCATAGTTAGCACTTGCCATTCTCTTGCATAGTTTTTCTATGTGCGATGTATGACTCAGTGTGTAGTCAATTGTGTAACCCAAAAACGTGTTTTCTGTTAAGCAAATATCGTTATTTTTATTTTTTCGACTATGATATTTCATTACAACACTTTTGTTAGTGTTTAACATGATGCCATTTGCATTAAACCAGTCATCAAGAATGCTCATTGCTTTATTAATTTTTATATCTAATTCAACCTTAGATTTATCACTTAAACCTACGTGAGTATCGTCCGCAAATAAATTGATAAAAGTCCAATCAGGCATACAATAAACAAGGTCGTTGACATATATTAAAAATAGAATTGGTCCCAGAATAGATCCTTGTGGTATTCCTATCTCTACTGTCCTAGAATGTGAGTTTAGTCCATTTATAGATACCACTTGACTACGGTTTGCCAAATAAGTGCACATCATGTTTAGCTCAGGACCTTCGAACCCGTAATATTTTAGTTTAGATATTAATACATCATGCCGCAAACAGTCAAATGCTTTCGATAAATCACAGAATATGCTAGCACATTTCTGTGATTTGTCTAAGGCTTCAAGAATATAATAAACCACTGTTCTAATAGCCATCTCTGTTGATCGTCCTTTGCGAAATCCATATTGCGCATTAGTAAATAAGTTATTGTCTTCAAAATAATTTACGATTCGTTTTTTAATTGCTGTCTCAAGTATTTTAGAAATTGTAGGCAAAATACACACTGGTCTGTAGTTACCTAGATCGGAAGTTTCTCCTTTTTTGTGTAGAGGTATTACTCTACCAGGCTTAAGACTGTCGGGAAATATCCCTTTATCTATACAATCATTTATTACAATGCACAGTAGATCGATTAGGTTTTCATTCTTCAGCATAACATGTTTTAATATTTTTGTGTTCATATCGTAAATGTCGGGTGTCATCTTTTGTTTCATATTACTGATAATTGATCGTATTTCTTTGTGGTCTACTGCGTCAAATTTTATATAGAATGGTGGTTTTTCTTTCTTACTTAAGTATTGCATGCATTTTTCGTAATTAAATTGAGTTTTAGATGTAAGTTTATGAGCAATATTAGTAAAAAAAATATTAAATAAATCCGCTATCTTTTTGTGATCTGTCACTTCGCCGCCGTTTTCATTTTTAATGGACATTATTTCTTTCTTTTTATTACCTCTATTACTGTGCCTAACTTGTTCATTTATTATTTTCCACGTCTCTTTTATTTTGTTTTTTGAAAATTTTATTCTGTCTCCGTAATGAATTTTTTTTGCTACTACTAACACTTTACGTAAAACCTTTTTATATCGCCTGATTTTCATCTTTATTTGCTCAGAGGGTTGAAACTCCTGAAGCATTTCCATTTCAGCCAAATGGTTTTTAGACATTTGTATACCTTTTGTAGTTATTTTCCTAATCTTATTAACTATACGAGTTTTTTTACTGGGAAAAGCAATATCATAGTAATATTTAATAGCATCTTGCAAAATATTCATTCTTGTATTTGAGTGTTCACATTGAACAATTTGTGTTTTTAAAATAATATAATCTCTATTTATTAAATAATGGAAATAATCGCAATTGTTAGGTGACATGAATCTTGTCATTCTGTATGTATAATTTCTATTACTGTTTACTACTTCATTATCAAAAATTGTGAGTTTTATGACTCGGTGATCTGAAAGCTTATTCTTTAATACTAGCCCTTCATAGTCATCAAAATTAACTATGAAGTTGTCAATACAAGTAGCACTAGCACCATAGATTCGCGTAGGTTCGTGTAACACCCATTTAAAATTGAAAGTATTCAAAATACCTAACATTTTTCTATTGGTGCTATTACAATTCAAAACATTTAGATTAAAATCTCCTGCCAGTATAGTTTGCTTTCCTTCGCGGCATAGCTTGTGTAGTAATCTTGTTATTAAATCTAAAAATAATGGAAGGTCTTGATCGGGTCTATAAATTGCTAGGACTACTACCTTAGGAGATTTTAACTCAATTGCTGATATCTCAAAATTCATTTCCAATGATAATTTATTAATGTCATTTCGAATCTTAAAATCTAAATTATTTTTAACAAATATTGCCGTACCACCGTGTGCAAACAGTTTCCTGTTGAAATATGTTGCAAGTTCAAAATTTGCGATACACATGCCTTCAACTTGATGATCTTTTCCCCACGTTTCAGAAAGGCAAAGAACATCACACTCGTTTTTTTCAAGAAAACTTTCTATTTCTAAGTATTTATTGTGTATACTCTGAACGTTTGCTTGTATAATTATCTGTTTTCGTCTGAGGTTATTTTTATTGAAAAATTTGTACTATTTGAATCAGACATATTTATAAACTGAAGGTTAGATGAACCTTTGAATGCTTGTGTGGTTGCTGAAACTATAGTTTGGGCCACGTGATACTTCAACCTGTTATAGGTGCTGGTTTTACCACTTTCATATAAGTTAGGTTCTAGGTATTTAACGTTTTCGGTCATGCTCGCTAAATGTGCTATCTTATTGTTGATGTGGTATATTTCTTTGTCATTTTTACGATTGTAGCGAATTCCACTAACTATAATATTGTATTCTCTATTTTGATTACGAATGATCTCGTTCAGTAATTTCATGTAAATTTGCTTATTTGTCTTGTCGTCAATAGTTTCTTCATATTTTGTTATTAATAAGGCCACTGTATCCCCTTTGGTAAGGGATTTGGTTTTTTCATTAATATTTTCTAAAATATTTTGACAATTTGCTTCCGGTTTGCAGTAGTTTGTTATATTTGTTGCTTTATCTAACTTATTCAGCATTTTTGATGCTAACCCTTTGCCAATACTATCAGAGAATATAAGTATCTCTTTCGAATGAAATTCTGTAGTATGGCCTGTTCTTCCAGTAACATGACAAACTATTTGTTTCGGAATATTTTTTTGCCTGGAAACTTTACTCTTGTACTCATAGTTTAAATCCTGTGTCAGTCCTTGTTTAGTTTGCAGTTCTAGTATTTTATGTTGCAACTTTTGGTTTTCCTGTTTAATTTTTGTGCATTTGTTTATTAGTTTCTTGGTATTATTTGATATTTTTTTAATATATTTACTTTTAGAAATTTTAACCGATTGTTGTTTTTTTACTAATGTCACAAGCTTTCTGCTATTCTTTGACGTTAATTTTGACTCTCTATCCATCGGTGTCTTTTTATTTTTATGTTTTTCTTCTGTCAGCCAATTTTGCAATTGTTCTATTTGTTTGTTTAGTTCTTCAATTTTTTCCTGTTGCCTGTCAAACTCAAACCTTTGGTGTATTTCATGTTTCGGTGTCTTCCTTGTGTCGTCAGCATCCATTAAAATCCTTTGACGTTTTCTCTTTTTGCCTAAAATCGGTGTACCATGGCTGTCACTTACTTCAATCGTTTTATAGACATCAATTAGTAAATGAGCCTTATCTAAGTCTTTTTTTAACTTTTCATTTTCTAAAATTAAGTTATCTATTTCGCCATTTGCAGCCGCAAGCTGGTTTTCTAAGTCACTTATTCTTTTGTTTTGTCTGTGGTCAAAGCTACTCTGATCGAACTGAGTGTGTGGCATGCTAATCCTCGTTGACTCAAATAGAGAAGAGTCTGAAATATTTCCTAGTGAGTTTGCTCTTTGACGTTGATGAAATCTAAATGTTATATTTTCCGTGTCCATATTTTCCATCGTATTTGTGAAAACAATTTCTTTTTTTATTTAAAAGCAACCAAAAATCAATTTCAAATGCAAACAAATAAAAATAAGGTGCAAAAATATACTATAGTCACTGGGGATCGAACCCGCTTACTCTTAGAGTATGTTCTGTATGACCGCGTCTGTTCTGGACGCGCCACATGTACTGTGTGAGATTCGGTCGAAATTTACTATAACTCTTTTTCTTAAGACGATGCAATGAGCTATCGATAAGGAGTTTGAAATGTTGCAGTGTTAACTACCTGGGTCCAAAGGTCAATTTGCTTGTAAACAAACGAATTGAGATTTAACGGTCACTTTTTTCTTGTTTTTGTGATTAAGACTTGAAATAATGATTTATTTATTGAAAAAACGTCACTGTTTAACACTTCTAGTCACATTTACTAATTGGGTGATGAAATAATGATGTTTTTGTATTGAATTATGCACTCGAATAGGTTCACACAATCAAAATATTAATACTGTATTATCTTAATCAATTTGTTATTTTAAGGCACTATATCACTCACATATATGTGTTGGCACGTCGTCAACACATTTCTACTCCTTAAAAGCTGTAATATGGTAATTTGGATTTTTTTACGAATTTAATGTGCGGAGCCGATGTTTCTACTAGCGGCGTCCGTTCCGTTCCGATAGGTTGGGGGTGTTTGAACAAATGTCATAGGGAATCGGGAGAGCAGTCGAGTGACACCTGTCAAAAATCCAAAATGGCGGATTTCAAGATGGCCGCCATACAAAGTGATCCGAGCCTGCTGAAGCGAGGCCGTGAGGCCGAGCTTCAGTAGGGGCGGAGCAGTTTGTATGGTGGCCGTCTTGAAATCCGACATTTTGGATGTGACCCACATGCTCCTATCATTCTTTATACTGCATTTGGATTGTTTTGCCTTATATTTTCGACTGTATTAGGAGTTTTTGTGGGATTTTCGACTGAATTTGGAGTTACTGTCCTACATTGGTGTATAGCGAGCCCGAAGGGCGAGCTCCTGGTGAGGCCGTAGGCCGAACATTCGGCCCGCGAGGCCGAAGGCCGAGCGTATGGTGCGTGAGCCCGAAGGGCGAGCGCTCGGCGAGGCCGTAGGCCGAGCCGTATTAGTAACTTGCGAGGCCAAAGGCCGAGCTCCGACTTAAGAGTATTTTCCACGTCTCCGACTGGTCTCCATGGCAACTGCCCGCGGTAACCGAAGCACCTACGAGTGGGGTTCTTTAGCAAAAGTGACTCAGAACCTTGGTATCATTCTGCCCGTACCACCTTTTTATGGCAGTAGGGTGAATTTGCTTTAGTGGCTACAGTATGGTTCTTTATTGTATTGAGAGTTTATATGGGATTTCATACTTCTATTGGAGTTTTGAACATACTTTTTTCCAACGTATCAGGAGTTTTGATATAGTTTAGTACTGCATAACGATAAATGCGGGCCGCATGCGGCCCGCACACTGCCCGAAAAACTAGTTATTTATAATATATAAAGCTCGATTACCACTCACTGACTGACTGACTGATTGACATAAATGTTCTCCTAGAAGGAGCAGAGTAGGGCTAAAATGATGTATGGCAAAAATGTTTGGGGGGTTTTGGTGAGTATGAGAAAAATCGAAAATCATTAAAAAGACGCCTGCCAAGTGATGATGGATGACGTATCTCGAAAACGGTAAGAGATAGGTAGGGGGTGTTTGAACAAATGTCATAGAGAATCGGGAGAGCAGTCGAATGACACCTGTCAAAAATCCAAAATGGCGGATTTCAAGATGGCCGCCATACAAAATGCTCCGAGCCTGCTGAAGCGAGGCCTTTAGGCCGAGCTTCAGTAGGGGCGGAGCAGTTTGTATGGTGGCCTTCTTGAAATCCGCCATTTTGGATTTGTCCCAGGTGCTCCTCTCATTCTTCATACTGCATTTGGAGTGTTTTACCTTATATTTTCGACTGTATTAGGAGTTTTTGTGGGTTTTTTGACTGAATTTGGAGTAACTGTTCTACATTAGTGTATAGCGAGCCCAAAGGGCAACCACCTGGTGAGGCCGAAGGCCGAACTTTCGGTCCGCGAGGCCGAAGGCCGAGCGAATGGTGCGCGAGCCCGAAGGGCGAGCGCTTGGCGAGGCCGCAGGCCGAGCCGTATTAGTAACTTGCGAGGCCGAAGGCCGAGCTCCGACTTGAGAGTATTTTCCACGTCACCGACTGGTCTCCATGGCAACTGCCTGCGGTAACCGAAGCACCTACGAGTGGGGTTCCTTAACAAAAGTGATTCAGAACCTTGGTACCATTCTGCCCGTACCACCTTTTTATGGCAGTAGGGTGAATTTGGTTTGGTGATAACAGTACGGTTCTCTATTGTATTAAGGGTTTGTATGGGAAATCGTACATCTTTAGGTGTTTTGAAATAATTTTTTTTAATGTATAAGGTGTTTTGATATTGTTCAAACTTGCACAACGATAAATGCGGGCCGCATGCGGCCCGCACACTGCCCGAAATACTAGTTATAATATATAAAGCTCGATTACCATTGACTCACTGACTGACATAAATGTTCTCCTAGAAGGAGACGAGTAGGAGCAACGTGATGTATGGCAAAAATGTTCGGGGGGTTTTGGTGAGTACGAGAAAAATCGAAAATCATAAAAATGACGCCTGCCAAGTAAAGATGGATGACGTATCTCGAAAACGGTAAGAGATAGGTAGGGGGTGTTTGAACAAATGTCATAGGGAATCGGGAGAGCAGTCGAATGACACCTGTCAAAAATCCAAAATGGCGGATTTCAAGATGGCCGCCATACAAAATGCTCCGAGCCTGCTGAAGCGAGGCCTTTAGGCCGAGCTTCAGTAGGGGCGGAGCAGTTTGTATGGTGGCCGTCTTGAAATCCGTTATTTTGGATGTGCCCCACGTGCTCCTATCATTCTTTATACTGCATTTGGAGTGTTTTACCTTATATTTTCGACTGTATTAGGAGTTTTTGTGGGATTTTTGACTAAATTTGGAGTTACTGTCCTACATAAGTGAAGTAGCGAGCCCGAAGGGCGAGCTCCTGGTGAGGCCGAAGGCCGAACTTTCGGTCCGCGAGGCCGAAGGCCGAGCGTATGATGCGCGAGCCCGAAGGGCGAGCGCCTGGCGAGGCCGTAGGCCGAGCCGTATTAGTAACTTGCGAGGCCGAAGGCCGAGTTCCGACTTGAGAGTATTTTCCACATCTCCGACTGGTCTCCATGGCAACTTCCTGCAGTAACCGCAGCACCTACGAGTGGGGTTCCTTAACAAAAGTGACTCAGAACCTGGGTACCATTCTGCCCGTACCACCTTTTTATGGCAGTAGGGTGAATCTGCTTTAGTGGCTACAGTATGGTTCTTTATTGTATTGAGAGTTTATATGGGATTTCATACTTCTATTGGAGTTTTGAACATAATTTTTTCTTACGAATAAAGTGTTAAGGTATTGTTAAGTACTGCATAACGATAAATGCGGGCCGCATGCGGCCCGCACACTGCCCGAAAAACTAGTTATTTATAATATATAAAGCTCGATTACCACTCACTGACTGACTGACTGATTGACATAAATGTTCTCCTAGAAGGAGCAGAGTAGGGTAAAAATGAAGTATGGCAAAAATGTTCGGGGGGTTTTGGTGAGTATGAGAAAAATCGAAAATCATTAAAAAGACGCCTGCCAAGTAAAGATGGATGACGTATCTCAAAAACGGTACAAGATAGGTAGGGGGTGTTTCAACAAATGTCATAGGGAATCGGGAGAGCAATCGAATGACACCTGTCAAAAATCCAAAATGGCGGATTTCAAGATGGCCGCCATACAAAGTGATCCGAGCCTGCTGAAGCGAGGCCTTTAGGCCGAGCTTCAGTAGGGGCGGAGCAGTTTGTATGGTGGCCGTCTTGAAATCCGACATTTTGGATGTGACCCACGTGCTCCTATCATTCTTTATACTGCATTTGGAGTGTTTTACCTTATATTTTCGACTGTATTAGGAGTTTTTGTGGGATTTTCGACTGAATTTGGAGTAACTGTCCGACATTGGTGTATAGCGAGCCCGAAGGGCGAGCTCCTGGTGAGGCCGAAGGCCGAACTTTCGGCTCGCGAGGCCGAAGGCCGAGCGTATGACGCGTGAGCCCGAAGGGCGAGCGCTTTGCGAGGCCGCAGGCCGAGCTGTATTTGTAACTTGCGAGGCCGAAGGCCGAGCTCTGACTTAAGTGTATTTTCCACGTCTCCGACTGGTCTCCATGGCAACTGCCCGCGGTAACCGAAGTACCTACGAGTGGGGTTCCTTAACAAAAGTGACTCAGAACCTTGGTACCATTCTGCCCGTACCAGCTTTTTATGCCAGTAGGGTGAATCTGCTTTAGTGGCTACAGTATGGTTATTTATTGTATTGAGAGTTTATATGGGATTTCATACTTCTCTTAGAGTTTTGAACTTATTTTTTTATGCATGAGGTGTTTTTTTGGCAGTTATTACTGACTCAAGATAGATGCGGGCCGCATGCGGCCCGCACACTGCCCGAAAAACTAGTTATAATATATAAAGCTCGATTACCATTGACTCACTGACTGACATAAATGTTCTCCTAGAAGGAGACGAGTAGGAGCAACGTGATGTATAGCAAAAATGTTCGAGGGGTTTTGGTGAGTATGAGAAAAATCGAAAATCATTAAAAAGACGCCTGCCAACTGAAGATGGATGACGTATCTCAAAAACGGTAAGAGATAGGTAGGGGGTGTTTGAACAAATGTCATAGGGAATTGGGAAAGCAGTCGAATGACACCTGTCAAAAATCCAAAATGGCGGATTTCAAGATGGCCGCCATACAAATTGATCCGAGCCTGCTGAAGCGAGGCCTTTAGGCCGAGCTTCAGTAGGGGCGGAGCAGTTTGTATGGTGGCCATCTTGAAATCCGACATTTTGGATGTGTCCCACGTGCTCCTATCATTCTTTATACTGCATTTGGAGCGTTTTACCTTTATATTAGACTGTATTAGGAGTTTTTGTGGGATTTTTGACTGAATTTGGAGTAACTGTCCTACATTAGTGCAGTTGCGAGCCCGAAGGGCGAGCTCCTGGTGAGGCCGAAGGCCGAACTTTCGGTCCGCGAGGCCGAAGGCCGAGCGTATGATGCGCGAGCCCGAAGGGCGAGCGCTTGGCGAGGCCGCAGGCCGAGCCGTGTTAGTAACTTGCGAGGCTGAAGGCCGAGCTCCGACTTTAGAATATTTTCTACATCTTCGACTGGTCTCCATGGCAACTGACCGCGGTAACCGAAGCACCTACGAGTGGGGTTCCTTAACAAAAGTGACTCAGAACCTTGGTACCATTCTGCCCGTACCACCTTTTTATGGCAGTAGGGTGAATTTGGTTTGGTGGCTACAGTTTGTTTCTTTATTGTATTGAGAGTTTATATGGGATTTCATACTTCTATTGGAGTTTTGAACACACTTTTTTTTACGTATTAGGTGTCTTGATATAAGTTAAAATTGCACAACGATAAATGCGGGCCGCATGCGGCCCGCACACTGCCCGAAATACTAGTTATTATAATATTATTTATTTATTTATAATATATAAAGCTCGATTACCACTGACTGACTGACTGACTCACTCATTGACATAAATGTTCTCCTAGAAGGAGACGAGTAGGAGCACAGTGATGTATGGCAAAAATGTTCGGGGGGCTTAGGTGAGTATGAGAAAAATCGAAAATCATTTAAAAGACGCCTGCCAAGTAAAGATGTATGTCATATCTCAAAAACGGTAAGAGATAGGTGAGAGTAGTTTGAACAAATGTCATAGGGAATCGGGAGAGCAGTCGAATGACACCTGTCAAAAATCCAAAATGGCGGATTTCAAGATGGCCGCCATACAAAATGCTCCGAGCCTGCTGAAGCGAGGCCGTTAGGCCGAGGTTCAGTAGGGGCGGAGCAGTTTGTATGGGGGCCTTCTTGAAATCCGCCATTTTGGATTTGTCCCAGGTTCTCCTATCATTCTTTATACTGCATTTGGAGTGTATTACTTTATATTTTCGACTGTATTAGGAGTTTTTGTGGGATTTTTGACTGAATTTGGAGTGACTGTCCTACATAAGTGTAGTAGCGAGCCCAAAGGGCGAGCTCCTGGTGAGGCCGAAGGCCGAACTTCCGGCTCGCGAGGCCGAAGGCCGAGCGTTTGGTGCGTGAGCCCGAAGGGCGAACGCTTGGCGAGGCCGCAGGCCGAGCCGTGTTAGTAACTTGCGAGGCCGAAGGCCGAGCTCCGAATCGAGAGTATTTTCCACATCTCTGACTGGTCTCCATGGCAACTGCCCGCGGTAACCGAAGCACCTACGAGTTGGGTTCCGTAACAAACGTGATTCAGAACCTTGGTACCATTCTGCCCGTACCACCTTTTTATGGCAGTAGGGTGAATTTGCTTTTGTGGCTACAGTATGGTTCTTTATTGTATTGAGAGTTTATATGGGATTTCATACTTCTATTGGAGTTTTGAACATTACTTTTTTTTAATGTATAACGTGCTTTTATGACAGTTCCTACTGACTCAAGATAGATGCGGGCCGCATGCGGCCCGCACACTGCCCGAAAAACTAGTTATTTATAATATATAAAGCTCGATTACCACTGACTGACTCACTGACTGACTGACTGACATAAATGTTCTCCTAGAAGGAGTAGAGTAGGGTTAAAATGATGTATGGAAAAAATGTTCAGGAGGTTTTGGTGAGTATGAGAAAAATCGAAAATCAAAAAAATGACGCCTGCCAAGTAAAGATGGATAACACATCTCGAAAACGGTAAGAGATAGGTAGGGGGTGTTTGAACAAATGTCATAGGGAATCGGGAGAGCAGTAGAATGACACCTGTCAAAAATCCAAAATGGCGGATTTCAAGATGGCCGCCATACAAAGTGATCCGAGTCTGCTGAAGCGAGGCTGCTAGGCCGAGGTTCAGTAGCGGCGGAGCACTTTGTATGGCGGCCATTTTGAAATCCGCCATTTTGGATGTGTCTGACGTGCTCCTATCATTCTTTATACTGCATTTGGAGTGTTTTACCTTATATTTTCGACTGTATTAGGAGTTTTTGTGGGATTTTCGACTGAATTTGGAGTTACTGTCCTACGTTAGTGTAGTAGCGAGCCCGAAGGGCGAGCTCCTGGTGAGGCCGAAGGCCGAACTTTCGGCTCGCGAGGCCGAAGGCCGAGCGTATGGTGCGTGAGCCCGAAGGGCGAGCGCTTGGCGAGGCCGCAGGCCGAGCCGTGTTAGTAACTTGCGAGGCCGAAGGCCGAGCTCCGACTTGAGAGTATTTTCCACATCTCCGACTGGTCTCCATGGCAACTGCCCGCGGTAACCGAAGCACCTACGAGTGGGGTTCCTTAACAAAAGTGACTCAGAACCTTGGTCCCATTCTGCCCGTACCACCTTTTTATGGCAGTAGGGTGAATTTGCTTTAGTGGCTACAGTATGGTTCTTTATTGTATTGAGAGTTTATATGGGATTTCATACTTCTATTGGAATTTTGAAATATTTTTTTTTTATGTAAAAGGAGTTTTGATATTGTTAAGTACTGCATAACGATAAATGCGGGCCGCATGCGGCCCGCACACTGCCCGAAAAACTAGTTTATAATATATAAAGCTCGATTACCACTGACTGACTGACATAAATGTTCTCCTAGAAGGAGACGAGTAGGAACAACGTGATGTATGGCAAAAATGTTCGGGGGGTTTTGGTAAGTATGAGAAAAATCGAAAATCATTAAAAAGACGCCTGCCAAGTGAAGATGAATGACGTATCTCAAAAACGGTACAAGATAGGTAGGGGGTGATTGAACAAATGTCATAGGGAATTGGGAGAGCAGTCGAATGACACCTGTCAAAAATCCAATATGGCGGATTTCAAGATGGCCGCCATACAAAATGCTCCGAGCCTGCTGAAGCGAGGCCTTTAGGCCGAGCTTCAGTAGGGGCGGAGCAGTTTGAATGGTGGCCGTCTTGAAATCCGACATTTTGGATGTGTCTTACGTGCTCCTATCATTCTTTATACTGCATTTGGAGTTTTTTATCTTTATTTTCGAATGTATTAGGAGTTTTTGTGGGATTTTTGACTGAATTTGGAGTAACTGTCCTACATTAGTGTAGTAGCGAGCCCGAAGGGCGAGCTTCTGGTGAGGCCGCAGGCCGAACTTTCGGCCCGCGAGGCCGAAGGCCGAGCGTATGGGGCGTGAGCCCGAAGGGCGAGCGCATGGCGAGGCCGGAGGCCGAGCCGTGTTAGTAACTTGCGAGGCCGAAGGCCGAGCTCCGACTTGAGAGTATTTTCCACGTCTCCGAATGGTCTCCATGGCAACTGCCCGTGGTAAGCGAAGCACCTACGAGTGGGGTTCTTTAACAAAAGTGACTCAGAATCTTGGTACCATTCTGCCCGTACCACTTTTTTATGGCAGTAGGGTGAATCTGGTTTGGTGGCTACAGTTTGGTTCTCTACTGTATAAGGAGTTTATATGGGATTTCATACTGTTATAGAATATTGTTTTTTTTTCTAAATATATAAGGTGTTTTGATATTGTTTCAAATTGCATAACGATAAATGCGGGCCGCATGCGGCCCGCACACTGCCCGAATAACTAGTTTATAATATATAAGGCTCGATTACCACTGACTCACTGACTGATTGATTGACATAAATGTTCTCCTAGAAGGAGCATAGTAGGGCTAAAATGATGTATGGCAGAAATGTTCGAGGGGTTTTGATGAGTATGAGAAAAATCGAAAATCATTAAAAAGACGCCTGCCAAGTGAAGATGGATGACGTATCTCAAAAACGGTAAGAGATAGGTAGGGGGTGTTTGAACAAATGTCATAGGGAATAAGGAGAGCAGTCGAATGACATCTGTCAAAAATCCAAAATGGCGGATTTCAAGATGGCCGCCATACAAATTGATCCGAGCCTGCTGAAGCGAGGCCGTTAGGCCGAGCTTCAGTAGGGGCGGAGCAGTTTGTATGGTGGCCGTCTTGAAATCCGACATTTTGGATGTGTCTTACATGCTCCTATCATTCTTTATACTGCATATGGAGTGTTTTACCTTTATTTTCAACTGTATTAGGAGTTTTTGTGGGAGTTTTGACTGAATTTGGAGTTACTGTCCTACGTTAGTGTAGTAGCGAGCCCGAAGGGCGAGCTCCTGGTAAGGCCGAAGGCCGAACTTTCGGTCCGCGAGGCCGAAGGCCAAGCGTATGATGCGTGAGCCCGAAGGGCGAGCGCTTGGCGAGGCCGTAGGCAAAGCCGTATTAGTAACTTGCGAGGCCGAAGGCCGAGCTCCGACTTGAGAGTATTTTCCACGTCACTGACTGGTCTCCATGGCAACTGCCTGCGGTAACCGAAGCACCTACGAGTGGGTATCCTTAACAAAAGTGACTCAGAACCTTGGTACTATTCTGCCCGTACCACCTTTTTATGGCAGTAGGGTGAATCTGGTTTGGTGGCTACAGTTTGGTTCCTTATTGCATTAAGAGTTTGTATGGGAAATCGTACATCTTTTGGTGTTTTGAAATATTTTTTTTTAATGTACAAGGTGTTTTGATATTGTTCAAACTTGCACAACGATAAATGCGGGCCGCATGCGGCCCGCACACTGCCCGAAATACTAGTTATTTATAATATATAAAGCTCGATTACCACTGACTCACTGACTCACTGACATAAATGTTCTCCTAGAAGGAGCAGAGTAGGGTAAAAATGAAGTATGGCAAAAATGTTTGGGTGGTTTTGGTGAGTATGAGAAAAATCGAAAATCATTAAAAAGACGCCTGCCAAATGAAGATGGATGACGTTTCTCGAAAACTGTAAGAGATAGGTATGGGGTGTTTGAACAAATGTCAAAGGGAATCGGGAGAGCAGTCGAATGACACCTGTCAAAAATCCAAAATGGCGGATTTCAAGATGGCCGCCATACAAAGTGATCCGAGCCTGCTGAAGCGAGGCCGTTAGGCCGAGCTTCAGTAGGGGCGGAGCAGTTAGTAACTTGCGAGGCCGAAGGCCGAGCTCCGACTCGAGAGTATTTTCCACGTCTCCGAATGATCTCCATGGCAACTGCCCGCGGTAACCGAAGCACCTACGAGTGGGGTTCCTTACCAAAAGTGACTCAGAACCTTGGTACCTTTCTGCCCGTACCACCTTTTTATGGCAGTAGGGTGAATCTGCTTTAGTGGCTACAGTATGGTTCTTTATTGTATGGAGAGTTTATTTGGGATTTCATACTTTTATTGGAGTTTTGAAATTATTTTTTCTAAATGTATAAGGGGTTAAGGTATTGTTTAGTACTGCATAACGATAAATGCGGGCCGCATGCGGCCCGCACACTGCCCGAAATACTAGTTTATAATATATAAAGCTCGATTACCACTCACTGACTGACTCACTGACTGACATAAATGTTCTCCTAGAAGGAGACGAGTAGGAACAACGTGATGTATGGCAAAAGTGTTCGGGTGGTTTCGGTGAGTATGAGAAAAATCGAAAATCATTAAAAAGACGCCTGCCAAGTGATGATGGATGACGTATCTCGAAAACGGTAAGAGATAGGTAGGGGGTGTTTGAACAAATGTCATAGGGAATCGGGAGAGCAGTCGAATGACACCTGTCAAAAATCCAAAATGGCGGATTTCAAGATGGCCGCCATACAAAATGCTCCGAGCCTGCTGAAGCGAGGCCTTTAGGCCGAGCTTCAGTAAGGGCGGAGCAGTTTGTATGGTGGCCGTCTTGAAATCCGTTATTTTGGGTGTGCCCCACGTGCTCCTATCATTCTTTATACTGCATTTGGAGTGTTTTACCTTATATTTTCGACTGTATTAGGAGTTTTTGTGGGATTTTTGACTAAATTTGGAGTTACTGTCATACATAAGTGAAGTTGCGAGCCCGAAGGGCGAGCTCCTGGTGAGGCCGAAGGCCGAACTTTCGGTCCGCGAGGCCGAAGGCCGAGCGTATGATGCGCGAGCCCGAAGGGCGAGCGCCTGGCGAGGCCGTAGGCCGAGCCGTATTAGTAACTTGCGAGGCCGAAGGCCGAGCTCCGACTTGAGAGTATTTTCCACATCTCCGACTGGTCTCCATGGCAACTGCCTGCGGTAACCGCAGCACCTACGAGTGGGGTTCCTTAACAAAAGTGACTCAGAACCTTGGTACCATTCTGCCCGTACCACCTTTTTATGGCAGTAGGGTGAATCTGCTTTAGTGGCTACATTATGGTTCTTTATTGTATTGAGAGTTTATATGGGATTTCATACTTCTATTGGAGTTTTGAAATATTTTTATTTTAATGTATAAGATGTTTTGATATTGTTCAAACTTGCACAACGATAAATGCGGGCCGCATGCGGCCCGCACACTGCCCGAAATACTAGTTTATAATATATAAAGCTCGATTACCACTGACTCACTGACTCACTGACATAAATGTTCTCCTAGAAGGAGCAGAGTAGGGTAAAAATGAAGTATGGCAAAAATGTTCGGGGGGTTTTGGTGAGTTTGAGAAAAATCGAAAATCATAAAAATGACGCCTGCCAAGTAAAGATGTATGGCGTATCTCAAAAACGGTAAGAGATAGGTAGGGGGTGTTTGACCAAATGTCATAGGGAATCGGGAGAGCAGTCGAATGACACTTGTCAAAAATCCAAAATGGCGGATTTCAAGATGGCCGCCATACAAAGTGATCCGAGCCTGCTGAAGCGAGGCCGTTAGGCCGAGCTTCAGTAGGGGCGGAGCAGTTTGTATGGTGGCTGTCTTGAAATCCGACATTTTGGATCTGACCCACGTGCTCCTATCATTCTTTATACTGGATTTGGAGTGTTTTACCTTATATTTTCGACTGTATTAGGAGTTTTTGTGGGATTTTTGACTAAATTTGGAGTTACTGTCCTACATAAGTGAAGTAGCGAGCCCGAAGGGCGAGCTCCTGGTGAGGCCGAAGGCCGAACTTTCGGTCCGCGAGGCCGAAGGCCGAGCGTATAATGCGCGAGCCCGAAGGGCGAGCGCCTGGCGAGGCCGTAGGCCGAGCCGTATTAGTAACTTGCGAGGCCGAAGGCCGAGCTCCGACTTGAGAGTATTTTCCACATCTCCGACTGGTCTCCATGGCAACTGCCTGCGGTAACCGCAGCACCTACGAGAGGGGTTCCTTAACAAAAGTGACTCAGAACCTTGGTACCATTCTGCCCGTACCACCTTTTTAGGGCAGTAGGGTGAATTTGCTTTAGTGGCTACAGTATGGTTCTTTATTGTATTGAGAGTTTATATGGGATTTCATACTGTTATGGAATTATGATTTTTTTTATATGTATAAGATGTTAAGGTATTGTTTAGTACTGCATAACGATAAATGCGGGCCGCATGCGGCCCGCACACTGCCCGAAAAACTAGTTATAATATATAAAGCTGGATTACCGTACACTGACTGACTGACTGACTGACATCATTGTTCTCCCAGAAGGAGTCGAGTAGGAAGAATGTGATGTATGGGAAAAGTGTAGAGGGGGTTTGTCTGAGTATGGGAAAAATCCGAAAACTCAAAGATGACGTCTGCCAAGTAAAATTGGATGGCGTATCTCTGAAACGGTAAGAGATAGGTAGGGGGTGCTTGACCAAATGTCATAGGGAATCGGGAGAGCAGTCGGATGACATATGTCAAAAATCCAAAATGGCGGATTTCAAAATGGCCGCCATACAAAATCCTTCGATCCCTCACGTAAGTAGCTGGTTCTACCAGAAAGAGTTGAGTACGGTTATAGTAATGTATTACGAAAATGACTAAGGGGTTTAGCTGAGTAGGGGAAAAATTAAAAACCCTAGAAATGACGCCTGCCAAGTAAAGCTGGACTACGTATCTCGAAAACGGTAAGAGATAGGTTGGGGGTGTTTGAACAAATGTCATAGGGAATCGGGAGAGCAGTCGAATGACACCTGTCAAATGTGCTACTCTCATTCTTCATACATTATTTGGAGTATTTAACCTTACAATGTCGACTGTATTAGGAGTGTTTGTGGGAATTTCAACTCAATTTAGAGCAATTGTTCTACTGTCAGTGTAGCGAGCCCGAAGGGCGAGCTTTTCGTGAGGCCGAAGGCCGAACTTTCGGGCCGCGAGGCCGTAGGCCGAGTGGACGGTGCGCGAGCCCGCAGGGCGAGCGCTAGGCGAGGCCGCAGGTCGAGCCGTCTTAGTAACTTGCGAGGCCGAAGGCCGAGCTCAGACTTGCACCGATTTGGCTGAAAATCGATATATAGGTTGTTCTCGTCATCCTTATTCCAAATATAATTTTTTTATTTCGATGACGTCTGCCAAGTAAAAAAAGTTACTCCGATTTGGCTGAAACTCGATATTTATGTGGTTCTGGACGTCCTTATTCTAAATCAAAAATTTTTGTTTCGATGACGTCTGCCAAGTATAAAAAGTTACTCCGATTTGGCTGAAACTCTATATTTAGGTGGTTCTGGGTGTCCTTATTCCAAATCTAAAATTTTTTTTTCGATGACGTCTGCCAAGTAATAAAAGTTACTCCGATTTGGCTGAAACTCGATATTTAGGTGGTTCTGGGTGTCCTTATTCCAAATCAAATTTTTTTTTTTCGATGTCGTCTGCCAAGTAAAAAAAAGTACTCCGATTTGGCTTAAATTTTATATCTAGGTTGTTCTGGACGTCCTTATTCCAAATATGAATTTTTTTTTCGATGACGTCTGCCAAGTGCAGATAAATCACGTATCTCGAAAACGGTAATAGATAGGTAGGGGGTTTTTGAAAATATGTCATAGGGAATAAGGAGAGCAGTCGAATGACATTTTGGATGTGTCTTACGTGCTCCTATCGTTCTTTATACTGCATTTGGAGTGATTTTTCTTAATTTTCGACTGTATTAGGAGTTTTTATGGGATTTTTGACTGAATTTGGAGTTACTGTCCAACTTTAGTGTAGTAGCGAGCCCGAAGGGCGAGCTCCTGGTGAGGCCGGAGGCCGAACTTTCGGTCCGCGAGGCCGAAGGCCGAGCGTATGATGCGCGAGCCCGTAGGGCGAGCGCTTGGCGAGGCCGCAGGCCGAGCCGTGTTGGTAACTTGCGAGGCCGAAGGCCGAGCTCCGACTTGAGAGTTTTTTCCAAGTCTCCGACTGGTCTCCATGGCAACTGCCCGCGGTAAGCAAAGCACCTACGAGTGGGGTTCCTTAACAAAAGTGACTCAGAACCTTGGTCCCATTCTGCCCGTACTACCTTTTTATGCCAGTAGGGTGAATTTGCTTTAGTGGCTACAGTATGGTTCTTTATTGTATGGAGACTTTATTTGGGATTTCATACTTCTATTGGAGTTTTGAACTTTTTTTTTTTAAATTTATAAGCGGTTAAGGTAAAGTTTACTACTGCATAACGATAAATGCGGGCCGCATGCGGCCCGCACACTGCCCGAAAAACTAGTTTTTTTTATAATATATAATTATAATATATAAAGCTGGATTACCGTACACTGACTGATTCACTGACTCACTGACTGACATCATTGTTCTCCCAGAAGGAGTCGAGTAGGAAGAAAGTAATGTATAGCAAAAATAAAAATGTTCTAGGGGTTTGTGTGAGTATGGGAAAAATCCGAAAACTCAAAGATGACGTCTGCCAAGTAAAGTTGGATGGCGTATCTCTGAAACGGTAAGATATAGGTAGGGGGTGCTTGACCAAATGTCATAGGGAATCAGGAGAGCAGTCGGATGACATTTGTAAAAAATCCAAAATGGCGGATTTCAAAATGGCCGCCATACAAAATCCTTCGATCCCTCAAAAAAGTAGCTGGTTGTACCAGAAAGAGTTGAGTACGGTTATAGTAATGTATTACGAAAATGATTAAGGGGTTTAGCTGAGTAGAGGAAAAATTAAAAACCCTAGAAATGACGCCTGCCAAGTAAAGCTGGACTACGTATCTCGAAAACGGTAAGAGATAGGTTGGGGGTGTTTGAACAAATATCATAGGGAATCGGGAGAACAGTCGAATGACACCTGTCAAATGTGCTACTCTCATTCTTCATACATTATTTGGAGTATTTGACCTTACAATGTCGACTGTATTAGGAGTTTTTGTGGGATTTTCAACTGAATTTGGAGTAATTGTCCTACTGGCCGTGTAGCGAGCCCGAAGGGCGAGCTTCTGGTGAGGCCGAAGGCCGAACTTTCGGGACGGTGCGCGAGCCCGCAGGGCGAGCGCTAGGCGAGGCCGCAGGCCGAGCCATGTTAGTAACTTGCGAGGCCGAAGGCCGAGCTCAGACTTGCACCGATTTGGTTGAAAATCGATATATAGGTTGTTCTCGTCATCCTTATTTCAAATTTGAAATTTTTATTTCGATGACGTCTGCCAAATATAAAAAGTTACTCCGATTTGGCTGAAACTCGATATTTATGTGGTTCTGGACGTCCTTCTTCCAAATCAAAAAAAAATTTTTCGATGACGTCTGCCAAGTAAAAAAAGTTTCTCCGATTTGGCTGAAACTCGATATTTAGGTGGTTCTGGGTGTCCTTATTCCAAATCTAAATTTTTTTTTTCGATGACGTCTGCCAAGTAAAAAAAGTTACTCCGATTTGGCTGAAACTCGATATTTAGGTGGTTCTGGGTGTCCTTATTCCAAATCAAATTTTTTTTTTTCGATGACGTCTGCCAAGTAAAAAAAAGTACTCCGATTTGGCTTAAATTTTATATCTAGGTTGTTCTGCACGTCCTTATTCCAAATATGATTTTTTTTTTCGATGACGTCTGCCAAGTGCAGATAAATCACGTATCTCGAAAACGGTAATAGATAGGTAGGGGATTTTTGAAAATATGTCATAGGGAATAAGGAGAGCAGTCGAATGACATTTTGGATGTGTCTTACGTGCTCCTATCATTCTTTATACTGCATTTGGAGTGATTTTCCTTAATTTTCGACTGTATTAGGAGTTTTTATGGGATTTTTGACTGAATTTGGAGTAACTGTCCAACTTTAGTGTATAGCGAGCCCGAAGGGCGAGCTCCCGTTGAGGCCGAAGGCCGAACTTTGGGCTCGCGAGGCCGAAGGCCGAGCGTAGGGTGCGTGAGCCCGAAGGGCGAGCGCTTGGCGAGGCCGCAGGCCGAGCCGTGTTAGTAACTTGCGAGGCCGAAGGCCGAGCTCCGACTTGAGAGTTTTTTCCACGTCTCCGACTGGTCTCCATGGCAACTGCCCGCGATAACCGAAGCACCTACGATTGGGGTTCCTTAACAAAAGTTACTCAGAACCTTGGTACCATTCTGCCCGTACCACCTTTTTATGGCAGTAGGGTGAATCTGGTTTGGTGGCTACAGTTGTGTTCCTTATTGTATTAAGAGTTTTTATGGGATTTCATTCTTCTATTGGAGTTTTGAACACACTTTTTTTTACGTATTAAGTGTTTTGATATAAGTTAAAATTGCATAACGATAAATGCGGGCCGCATGCGGCCCGCACACTGCCCGAAAAACTAGTTTATAATATATAAAGCTCGATTACCACTCACTGACTGACTGACTGATTGACATAAATGTTCTCCTAGAAGGAGCAGAGTAGGGCTAAAATGATGTATGGCAAAAATGTTTGGGGGGTTTTGGTGAGTATGAGAAAAATCGAAAATCATTAAAAAGACGCCTGCCAAGTGATGATGGATGACGTATCTCGAAAACGGTAAGAGATAGGTAGGGGGTGTTTGAACAAATGTCATAGAGAATCGGGAGAGCAGTCGAATGATACCTGTCAAAAATCCAAAATGGCGGATTTCAAGATGGCCGCCATACAAAATGCTCCGAGCCTGCTGAAGCGAGGCCTTTAGGCCGAGCTTCAGTAGGGGCGGAGCAGTTTGTATGGTGGCCTTCTTGAAATCCGCCATTTTGGATTTGTCCCAGGTGCTCCTCTCATTCTTCATACTGCATTTGGAGTGTTTTACCTTATATTTTCGACTGTATTAGGAGTTTTTGTGGGTTTTTTGACTGAATTTGGAGTAACTGTTCTACATTAGTGTATAGCGAGCCCAAAGGGCAACCACCTGGTGAGGCCGAAGGCCGAACTTTCGGTCCGCGAGGCCGAAGGCCGAGCGAATGGTGCGCGAGCCCGAAGGGCGAGCGCTTGGCGAGGCCGCAGGCCGAGCCGTATTAGTAACTTGCGAGGCCGAAGGCCGAGCTCCGACTTGAGAGTATTTTCCACGTCACCGACTGGTCTCCATGGCAACTGCCTGCGGTAACCGAAGCACCTACGAGTGGGGTTCCTTAACAAAAGTGATTCAGAACCTTGGTACCATTCTGCCCGTACCACCTTTTTATGGCAGTAGGGTGAATTTGGTTTGGTGATAACAGTACGGTTCTCTATTGTATTAAGGGTTTGTATGGGAAATCGTACATCTTTAGGTGTTTTGAAATAATTTTTTTTAATGTATAAGGTGTTTTGATATTGTTCAAACTTGCACAACGATAAATGCGGGCCGCATGCGGCCCGCACACTGCCCGAAATACTAGTTATTTATAATATATAAGGCTCGATTACCACTGACTCACTGACTGACTGATTGACATAAATGTTCTCCTAGAAGGAGCATAGTAGGGCTAAAATGATGTATGGCAGAAATGTTCGAGGGGTTTTGATGAGTATGAGAAAAATCGAAAATCATTAAAAAGACGCCTGCCAAGTGAAGATGGATGACGTATCTCAAAAACGGTAAGAGATAGGTAGGGGGTGTTTGAACAAATGTCATAGGGAATAAGGAGAGCAGTCGAATGACATCTGTCAAAAATCCAAAATGGCGGATTTCAAGATGGCCGCCATACAAATTGATCCGAGCCTGCTGAAGCGAGGCCGTTAGGCCGAGCTTCAGTAGGGGCGGAGCAGTTTGTATGGTGGCCGTCTTGAAATCCGACATTTTGGATGTGTCTTACATGCTCCTATCATTCTTTATACTGCATATGGAGTGTTTTACCTTTATTTTCAACTGTATTAGGAGTTTTTGTGGGAGTTTTGACTGAATTTGGAGTTACTGTCCTACGTTAGTGTAGTAGCGAGCCCGAAGGGCGAGCTCCTGGTAAGGCCGAAGGCCGAACTTTCGGTCCGCGAGGCCGAAGGCCAAGCGTATGATGCGTGAGCCCGAAGGGCGAGCGCTTGGCGAGGCCGTAGGCAAAGCCGTATTAGTAACTTGCGAGGCCGAAGGCCGAGCTCCGACTTGAGAGTATTTTCCACGTCACTGACTGGTCTCCATGGCAACTGCCTGCGGTAACCGAAGCACCTACGAGTGGGTATCCTTAACAAAAGTGACTCAGAACCTTGGTACTATTCTGCCCGTACCACCTTTTTATGGCAGTAGGGTGAATCTGGTTTGGTGGCTACAGTTTGGTTCCTTATTGCATTAAGAGTTTGTATGGGAAATCGTACATCTTTTGGTGTTTTGAAATATTTTTTTTTAATGTACAAGGTGTTTTGATATTGTTCAAACTTGCACAACGATAAATGCGGGCCGCATGCGGCCCGCACACTGCCCGAAAAACTAGTTATAATATATAAAGCTCGATTACCATTGACTCACTGACTGACATAAATGTTCTCCTAGAAGGAGACGAGTAGGAACAACGTGATGTATGACAAAAATGTTCGGGGGGTTTTGGTGAGTATGAGAAAAATCGAAAATCATAAAAATGACGCCTGCCAAGTAAAGATGAATGACATATCTCAAAAACGGTACAAGATAGGTAGGGGGTGTTTGAACAAATGTCATAGGGAATCGGGAGACCAGTCGAATGACATCTGTCAAAAATCCAAAATGGCGGATTTCAAGATGGCCGCCATACAAAATGCTCCGAGCCTGCTGAAGCGAGGCCTTTAGGCCGAGCTTCAGTAGGGGCGGAGCAGTTTGTATGGTGGCCGTCTTGAAATCCGTTATTTTGGATGTGCCCCACGTGCTCCTATCATTCTTTATACTGCATTTGGAGTGTTTTACCTTATATTTTCGACTGTATTAGGAGTTTTTGTGGGATTTTTGACTAAATTTGGAGTTAATGTCCTACATAAGTGAAGTAGCGAGCCCGAAGGGCGAGCTCCTGGTGAGGCCGAAGGCCGAACTTTCGGTCCGCGAGGCCGAAGGCCGAGCGTATGATGCGCGAGCCCGAAAGGCGAGCGCCTGGCGAGGCCGTAGGCCGAGCCGTATTAGTAACTTGCGAGGCCGAAGGCTGAGCTCCGACTTGAGAGTATTTTCCACATCTCCGACTGGTCTCCATGGCAACTTCCTGCGGTAACCGCAGCACCTACGAGTGGGGTTCCTTAACAAAAGTGACTCAGAACCTGGGTACCATTCTGCCCGTACCGCCTTTTTATGGCAGTAGGGTGAATCTGCTTTAGTGGCTACAGTATGGTTCCTTATTGTATTGAGAGTTTATATGGGATTTCATACTTCTAATGGAGTTTTGAACATACTTTTTTTAATGTAGCAGGTGTTTTTTTGACAGTTCCTACTGACTCAAGATAGATGCGGGCCGCATGCGGCCCGCACACTGCCCGAAATACTAGTTTATAATATATAAAGCTCGATTACCACTGACTGACTCACTGACTGACTGACTGACATAAATGTTCGCCTAGAAGGAGTAGAGTAGGGTTAAAATGATGTATGGCAAAAATGTTCGGGGGGTTTTGGTGAGTATGAGAAAAATCGAAAATCATAAAAAGACGCCTGCCAAGTAAAGATGGATGACATATCTCAAAAACGGTAAGAGATAGGTAGGGGGTGTTTGAACAAATGTCATAGGGAATCGGGAGAGCAGTCGAATGACACCTGTCAAAAATCCAAAATGGCGGATTTCAAGATGGCCGCCATACAAAGTGATCCGAGCCTGCTGAAGCGAGGCCGTTAGGCCGAGCTTCAGTAGGGGCGGAGCAGTTTGTATGGTGGCCGTCTTGAAATCCGACATTTTGGATGTGTCTTACGTGCTCCTATCATTCTTTATACTGCATTTGGAGTTTTTTATCTTTATTTTCGACTGTATTAGGAGTTTTTGTGGGATTTTTGACTGAATTTGGAGTAACTGTCCTACATTAGTGTAGTAGCGAGCCCGAAGGGCGAGCTTCTGGTGAGGCCGAAGGCCGAACTTTCGGCCCGCGAGGCCGAAGGCCGAGCGTATGGGGCGTGAGCCCGAAGGGCGAGCGCATGGCGAGGCCAGAGGCCGAGCCGTGTTAGTAACTTGCGAGGCCGAAGGCCGAGCTCCGACTTGAGAGTATTTTCCACGTCTCCGAATGGTCTCCATGGCAACTGCCCGTGGTAAGCGAAGCTCCTACGAGTGGGGTTCTTTAACAAAAGTTACTCAGAATCTTGGTACCATTCTGCCCGTACCACTTTTTTTATGGCAGTAGGGTGAATCTGGTTTGGTGGCTATAGTTTGGTTCTCTACTGTATAAGGAGTTTATATGGGATTTCATACTGTTATAGAATATTGTTTTTTTTTTTAAATGTATAAGGTGTTTTGATATTGTTTCAAATTGCATAACGATAAATGCGGGCCGCATGCGGCCCGCACACTGCCCGAAAAACTAGTTTATAATATATAAAGCTCGATTACCACTGACTGACTCACTGACTGACTGACTGACATAAATGTTCTCCTAGAAGGAGTAGAGTAGGGTTAAAATGATGTATGGAAAAAATGTTCAGGAGGTTTTGGTGAGTATGAGAAAAATCGAAAATCAAAAAAATGACGCCTGCCAAGTAAAGATGGATAACACATCTCGAAAACGGTAAGAGATAGGTAGGGGGTGTTTGAACAAATGTCATAGGGAATCGGGAGAGCAGTAGAATGACACCTGTCAAAAATCCAAAATGGCGGATTTCAAGATGGCCGCCATACAAAGTGATCCGAGTCTGCTGAAGCGAGGCTGCTAGGCCGAGGTTCAGTAGCGGCGGAGCACTTTGTATGGCGGCCATTTTGAAATCCGCCATTTTGGATGTGTCTGACGTGCTCCTATCATTCTTTATACTGCATTTGGAGTGTTTTACCTTATATTTTCGACTGTATTAGGAGTTTTTGTGGGATTTTCGACTGAATTTGGAGTTACTGTCCTACGTTAGTGTAGTAGCGAGCCCGAAGGGCGAGCTCCTGGTGAGGCCGAAGGCCGAACTTTCGGCTCGCGAGGCCGAAGGCCGAGCGTATGGTGCGTGAGCCCGAAGGGCGAGCGCTTGGCGAGGCCGCAGGCCGAGCCGTGTTAGTAACTTGCGAGGCCGAAGGCCGAGCTCCGACTTGAGAGTATTTTCCACATCTCCGACTGGTCTCCATGGCAACTGCCCGCGGTAACCGAAGCACCTACGAGTGGGGTTCCTTAACAAAAGTGACTCAGAACCTTGGTCCCATTCTGCCCGTACCACCTTTTTATGGCAGTAGGGTGAATTTGCTTTAGTGGCTACAGTATGGTTCTTTATTGTATTGAGAGTTTATATGGGATTTCATACTTCTATTGGAATTTTGAAATATTTTTTTTTTATGTAAAAGGAGTTTTGATATTGTTAAGTACTGCATAACGATAAATGCGGGCCGCATGCGGCCCGCACACTGCCCGAAAAACTAGTTTATATTATATAAAGCTCGATTACCACTGACTGATTGACATAAATGTTCTCCTAGAAGGAGACGAGTAGGAACAACGTGATGTATGGCAAAAATGTTCGGGTAGTTTCGGTGAGTATGAGAAAAATCGAAAATCATTAAAAAGACGCCTGCCAAGTGAAGATGTATGGCGTATCTCAAAAACGGTACAAGATAGGTAGGGGGTGTTTGAACAAATGTCATAGGGAATCGAGAGAGCAGCCGGATGACATCTGTCAAAAATCCAAAATGGCGGATTTCAAGATGGCCGCCATACAAATTGATCCGAGCCTGCTGAAGCGAGGCCGTCAGGCCGAGCTTCAGTAGGGGCGGAGCAGTTTGTATGGGGGCCGTCTTGAAATCCGCCATTTTGGATTTGTCCCAGGTGCTCCTATCATTCTTTATACTGCATTTGGAGTGTATTACCTTATATTTTCGACTGTATTAGGAGTTTTTGTGGGATTTTGGACTGAATTTGGAGTAACTGTCCTACATTAGTGTATAGCGAGCCCAAAGGGCAATTACCTGGTGAGGCCGAAGGCCGAACTTTCGGTCCGCGAGGCCGAAGGCCGAGCGTATGGTGCGTGAGCCCGAAGGGCGAACGCTTGGCGAGGCCGTAGGCCGAGCCGTATTAGTAACTTGCGAGGCCGAAGGCCGAGCTCCGACTTGAGAGTATTTTCCACGTCTCCGACTGGTCTCCATGGCAACTGCCCGCGATAACCAAAGCACCTACGAGTGGGGTTCCTTAACAAAAGTGACTCGGAACCCTGGTCCCATTCTGCCCGTACCACCTTTTTATGGCAGTAGGGTGAATCTGGTTTGGTGGCTACAGTATGGTTCTTTAGTGTATTGACAGTTTATATGGGATTTCATACTTCTATTAGATTTTTGAACTTATTTTCTCTTAACGTATTAGGTTTTTTTTGACAGTTCCTACTGACTCAAGATAGATGCGGGCCGCATGCGGCCCGCACACTGCCCGAAAAACTAGTTCATAATATATAAAGCTCGATTACCACTCACTGACTCATTGACATAAATGTTCTCCTAGAAGGAGCAGAGTAGGGTAAAAATGAAGTATGGCAAAAATGTTCGGAGGGTTTTGGTGAGTATGAGAAAAATCGAAAATCATAAAAAAGACGCCTGCCAAGTAAAGATGGATGACGTATCTCAAAAACGGTACAAGATAGGTAGGGGGTGTTTGAACAAATGTCATAGGGAATCGGGAGAGCAGTCGAATGACACCTGTCAAAAATCCAAAATGGCGGATTTCAAGATGGCCGCCATACAAAGTGGTCCGATCCTGCTGAAGCGAGGCCTTTAGGCCGAGCTTCAGTAGGGGCGGAGCAGTTTGTATGGTGGCCGTCTTGAAATCTGACAATTTGGATGTGTCCCAGGTGCTCCTCTCATTCTTCATACTGCATTTGGAGTGTTTAACCTTCATTTTCGACTGTATTAGGAGTTTTTGTGGGATTTTCGACTGAATTTGGAGTTACTGTCCTACATTAGTGAAGTTGCGAGCCCGAAGGGCGAGCTCCTGGTGAGGCCGAAGGCCGAACTTTCGGTCCGCGAGGCCGAAGGCCGAGCGTATGATGCGCGAGCCCGAAGGGCAAGCGCTTGGCGAGGCCGCAGGCCGAGCCGTTTTAGTAACTTGCGAGGCCGAAGGCCGAGCTCCGACTTGAGAGTATTTTCCACGTCACCGACTGGTCTCCATGGCAACTGCCTGCGGTAACCGAAGCACCTACGATTGGGGTTCCTTAACAAAAGTGACTCAGAACCTTGGTCCCATTCTGCCCGTACCACCTTTTTATGGCAGTAGGGTGAATTTGCTTTAGTGGCTACAGTATGGTTCATTATTGTATTGAGAGTTTATATGGGATTTCATACTTCTATTGGAGTTTTGAACACATTTTTTTTGTATCAGGTGTTTTTTTGACAGTTCCTACTGACTCAAGATAGATGCGGGCCGCATGCGGCCCGCACACTACCCGAAATACTAGTTATAATATATAAAGCTCGATTACCACTGACTGACATAAATGTTCTCCTAGAAGGAGCAGAGTAGGGTAAAAATGAAGTATGGCAAAAATGTTCGGGGGGTTTTGGTGAGTATGAGAAAAATCGAAAATCATAAAAATGACGCCTGCCAAGTAAAGATGGGTGACATATCTCAAAAATGGTACAAGTTAGGTAGGGGGTGTTTGAACAAATGTCATAGGGAATCGGGAGAGCAGTCGAATGACACCTGTCAAAAATCCAAAATGGCGGATTTCAAGATGGCCGCCATACAAATTGCTCCGAGCCTGCTGAAGCGAGGCCGTTAGGCCGAGGTTCAGTAGGGGCGGAGCGGTTTGTATGGGGGCCATCTTGAAATTCACCATTTTGGATTTGTCTCAGGTGCTCCTATCATTCTTTATACTGCATTTGGAGTGTTTTTCCTTAATTTTCGACTGTATTAGGAGTTTTTGTGGGATTTTTTGACTGAATTTGGAATTACTGTCCAAGATTAGTGTATAGCGAGCCCGAAGGGCGAGCTCCCGGTGAGGCCGAAGGCCAAAATTTCGGCGTAGGGCGCGTGAGCCCGAAGGGCGAGCGCTTGGCGAGGCCGTAGGCCGAGCCGTATTAGTAACTTGCGAGGCCGAAGGCCGAGCTCCGACTTGAGAGTTTTTTCCACGTCTCCGACTGGTCTCCATGGCAACTGTCCACGATAACCGAAGCACCTACGAGTGGGGTTCCTTAACAAAAGTGACTCAGAACCTTGGTACCATTTTGCCCGTACCACCTTTTTATGGCAGTAGGGTGAATCTGCTTTAGTAGTTACAGTATGTTTCTCTACTGTATTACAAGTCTATTTGGGATTTCATATTTCTATAAGAGTTTTGAAATTTTTTTTCTTATGTATTAGATGTTTTGATATTGTGTTAAAAATTGCATAACGATAAATGCGGGCCGCATGCGGCCCGCACACTGCCCGAAATACTAGTATATATATATAATTACATATAATTTTGCTAAATGTTAAACACATAATTAAATTAAAAATGATGTTTGTACCATTGTGTCCATTATTATACAAAGTTAGAGCAAAAGATAATAGTATAATAATTAAACAACTTTTAAACGGTTTAAATCGCGTATATATTAAATTAAAAATGATGTTTGTACCATTGTGTCCATTATTATACAAAGTTAGAGCAAAAGATAATAGTATAATAATTAAACAACTTTTAAACGGTTTAAATCGCGTATATATTAAATTAAAAATGATGTTTGTACCATTGTGTCCATTATTATACAAAGTTAGAGCAAAAGATAATAGTATAATAATTAAACAACTTTTAAACGGTTTAAATCGCGTATATATTAAATTAAAAATGATGTTTGTACCATTGTGTCCATTATTATACAAAGTTAGCGCAAAAGATAATAGTATAGTAATTAAACAACTTTTAAACGGTTTAAATCGCGTATATTTATCATTATTTTTGTCCCGACGTTTCAAACACTTTGCAGTGATTGTGGTCACGGGGTGACGGGGAGTCACCCCGTGTTTAATTACTATGTGTAATAATCACGAAAACCTAAGACAACAAAAGATAATAGTTTTTGACTATAATATATATATACATATATTTTAATAATATATGTATGTTTATGCCGTATTTATGTGTTTATTTATTATATTTAGAAGTATTTATGCTTAAAATATATTTTATGTATGTGTTTTCATGTAGTCATGTAGTTTTTGTTTAATTTGTTAATAATTTGGTAACATCAACTATTTATGCATAGAATTATTTAGACCATAAGACACCCCGAGCAATATTTGGACCATATCCCTTATTGATGGGTTGTCTGGAAGAGATCGCAAACCGCCCATTGATACACTTGATTTTATGTTTTATTGTTGTTATTATGGTGTTGTCAATAAAGAGTTATCTATCTATCTACATACGGCAGTTCTTTATCAATAATAGGGGAGAGAAAGAAACGAAATCAATTTGCACGGTGAGCAAATGTTTACGTCATGATGCTGGTGCTAATTAGGTGCATATTTTTTTAGAGCCACTTTTAAAGTTTATTGAAGAAAAGTGTCCACATGTACGATCAATGCACATTATTTCGGATTCACCATCCCTATAAAAATATATTTTATATTATTTCTAAACTCTCCTGGTACCTAACGAAAATAGTCTGTGACCTGTGTCATGGTTAAGGTGCTCCAGACGGCGTTAGCCAAGTCTTAAAACGAACAACTGAAAAGCATGTTATTTACGGATATGACTTGTTAAATTTTAAAAGAAAAAGTTAAATGTGTTATTTTAGAAGTTATCGATGAGTATAATGTTTTAGAAAAAGATCTGTTTTTGCCACAAAAGATGCCAGTTTTTTCAGGATCAATGAGAGTACATGAAGCGATATAGAACTCGCGTAACATGAATATTGTGTAACATTGCGTTTATTGCGTTCTGTGACATGTTCTCGTACAGACTGTTTTTCTTGCTTTTGCATGCACTCGTGAACATCATTTAGGAATTTATACAACTGAAGATCAAACAACGAAGACCCAAGATACTTAAGGCAAGAAAATCAAAGTGTTGTCTCAAATAATCATTGAATCTGCATGTGGCAGTGTGGTAGAAGAACAAGTTACCGGAGTCAAGGATAACGGTGTCCTGTGATTATCTTCGGACTTCCGATAATCCCATGACATCCCAGCGTAACTTGTTCAGTTTTTCTTCCAGCTCGACAATCTTATGGTCCTCCCTGAGCGTACGTACGTTGTAGGGTCGTCGTTTCTGAGTTTTTTAGTGCATCGTGCATCTGCCGGGGATTCTTCCCACCCCCTGCTCCATCGTTACATGGCCTGCAACCGGGGCCAGGAAAAATAGAGCTGCCGGGGACTGGGGGCCGAGTTAATATTATGCTTATTACTGGGGGGGTTTGCCATAATCCCCAGACTTGGCAGGCGTGTTGGAGATCGCAGTAATAAAATAACAGTTACTCAGATGGCGCTGCTGCCCACCTTCCGGTATTTTTCCCTTAGTCGCCTCTTATGACACCCACGGGATGATATGGGGAGGTGCAATTCTAACCCGGCACCCCACGGGCTACGGCGGGTAGTCTGGTTTTTTTTTTTTAAATCTAAACCTATAGATATATTTTTTTTTAAATCTAAACCTATATATATATATATATTTACGAGTTTTGAATTAAAACCCATTTAAATTATTCATATGAAAAGTAAATAAAACACGAGCTCCAGAGTACCAAAATATTTATTTACAAGCATAATATATACAAAGTATTTTTTTCACCTGCGCGGCGTTTTTACGCTGCCACATTACAATTATTTACCACATGGATCTTACAGATACATTTAAAAAAAAAACCTACCCTTAGATAGCTTATTTCAATCCCAAGATAATACATTTTTTGTAACAGGATAACATAAATCACCACTAAGAAATATAGGTAAAAAGAGACAGGTACTACAGTACTTTCACATTCCTATCCAATTTACTCGATAATTTTGATTTCACAGATTATACCATAAATAATTGATATACACAAAACGTTTCTTCGTATTTCTACCTAGCGATTGACATACTGGCCATATGTTTGTGTACGTATACTGAAAAACTTATGACCATTATGCAAATGCATAGTGCTAATGCTGTACTTACACATAACTTATACGGCCAAAATCCGGCTAATTCATAAATTCATTTAGTAAGATCACAAAAAGTTTCGACTTCCGGAGTCAGGATAGGAAGATGGGCTGAACGGATTTTGATGAAATTTAGAATTGAAAGGTCGAAAAACAGATAGCACACTAAACACACTGACTTTCATGAAATTCGGTCGTACAGGGAAAGAAAACGAAAAAAGCCGTCACTGCTGCACTGATTTTGATTAAATTTAGAACTAGAAAGGCGAGAAAAAAATATGAACACTACACGGATTTTCATGAAATTTGAATAAGGAAAAAAAAATAAAAAAACCGTCTCTGCTCTGCACTGATTATGATGAAATTTGGTATGCAGTTTATTTTGAAATTGTGCGCAACAAAAAATTTATGTAGATATTACGATTTTGAACTGTCGTCTGTCAAAAAAAAGATGCATTGAGCATAGCGGACTCAGGGACATCGTTGTGTATCGACTATCGAGTTTTATAGTAATTTCTCGATGTTGACCTTGTTTGATGACCTTGTTTGGCTTGTATTTCATTTGCTGGTTTAGAACAGTAACAAGCAGGTGGTCACTACGTACACACATTGTGGTAGCATTTTCTCATTGTGGGCATTGAGGGTCAGAATAGAGAAGTGTCGACTGGTAAGTTGGTTCTTGCTCTTAATGTCACGAACTGTATCTACAAAGGCAAGGTAATACTTGCTTGAGCCGAATGTTTTATGCCTGATAGGTTAGCCTTTGACCACTATCTCACTTGATGGTAAGTGATGATGTGGTCGAAGATGTTGTTCAGGCTTACCTAGAAGTACTGGCTCTCAAGGACAGCTGCCGGAACACACCGTTAGGTGCTTGGCGACAGATTTTCCACTTGAGGGTGGTAGCTAGCCAGGCGGGCATTCGCAAAATGCCCTACCACCACGCTATAACGACTGCCATCCTAAGACGACAACCGGGACCGACGGCTTAACGTGCCCTCCGAAGCACGGAAACGCTCAGTAGTAATGTCACTAGCGGTCACCCATCCAACTCATGACCGCGCGCGACGTTGCTTAACTTTGCTGATCGGTTGAGAACAGCTAAGTAAACTTCGCTACGAGCGATTTCTTTCCGATAAAACACTAGCATAGGGTTACTTATGGAAAGTCTTAGTTATGGCTGTTGTTGGGATAGCAAATTTTAGCTTGGCTTCGACTTTGAAGAAATTTGTTTGCCGAAGAGTTCATGGTATGAATGGTCGTAGGCCCCCCATGATCGCCAATCTGGAGGGAAGTATTCGTCGATTAAATTTACGACGATATCATGAGCTTTCCCCGGTGGACAAGGACGAGATGCTAGTTCTCCCAGAGTTGTCAGTTTAGGCATGATCTGCAAATAAAGTCAGAATATTGACTTGTTTGTAGGAATATCACATCCTACGCGTCTTAAGAGTCGACGGGAGTTATGATGGGTCATACGTGTTATATAACTACATCTAAAATAATAAAGTAATTCTTTAGCTTTTTATTAACTGTATATTTACAATCAACAACACGTTGCTAGGTTCCCGGAAAGCATAGATTATTTTTATGTACTATGATACAACATTATTTCCCAAAAACCAAAACGAGCTGGTGGCTTCCTAGCTCGTTCTGAGCGGCTTGAAGCAGCGCTCGTCGTGGGCATGTCCGTGTTGCTTTCCTGCTCGGAGTGCGATTGTGGATGACATTGTTGCGTTGCTCAATTATCCACGTACGTGCTGCTCTGTGGCTCAACATCTTGTGGTGCATGTGATTGTCTGTTTATTGGAATATCATCTAAAGTGCTGGGCACTTCCGTCGTTGGTGGTGGAATATATAAGAAATATAAGAAATGTGCTCCTCGAAGCGGTTTCTTATCTGATCAGCATGTTTCTTTTTTATTCTATTGTTTGTTTCACAAATTCTATTGTTTGTTGGACCTGGAGAAGTTCTTAGAAGATAAGTGCCGTATGGTGGACACAACTGGTGACGCGGCGGCTGCATACCGGCCGCCCAGGGCCAAGGAGCAGGGCCGCACTAAGGCCGTTGGCCAGGTCCGTACTCTGGGCCTTGGCAATTGTGACCGGCGCCCCTCCCCCCGACTTGCTGTCACACAGAGCCCATCTGAGTGCTCTTATTGCCAGGTCCCGGGCCATAATATTGTAAAATGTAGGTCGTTCTTGGACCTACACATCTCATCACGCCGCAGAATCGCGAATACGCGCCGGCTTTGTTTTAGTTGTTTAGGCAAGCACTTTCAACGAGACTGTCCTGACCCGCACCCGTGCGCTTATTGTTCAGGCCAGCACTTAGGCATGTTGTGCCTAAATAGAAACGGGGTAGGCCACGTGACTGGCCAGGTTGAACTGCGCATGGGCGGGTGCCCGTGGCGACCGGCACTCCCCCTCTCCGGTTCACTCTCCGGAAGAGAGCCGCTATGTTGCACGTCACGCCCCGCCTGTTGTGAAGGACCGACAGAACACGCGTTTATCTCCTCCCCCCCGCGGCACTGATTGTAAGGCTGCTGAGCGCCGACAATCGCCTGGCTGGCACCGCAGGCCTTCGCCCCCTTTGGCGGAACGTCCCCGACTTGAGTCGCGCCCACCTCGCTTTGGGCGGGTAGGTCGTTATGATCCCCCACAGATGGCGCGCGGCACGGGACACCTCGCATTTGAAGAATTTGTGAATTACCCTAGATTTGAAGGATAGAGGCCTGACTGCGGCGACCGCTCGCCGCCCAGGCAATAGGATGTTGGCCCCTGCGCAGTAGATACAAGTGCCCCGATTGAGACCGTTCTCCTACCAACGGCCTCCGTTAAAATCTGGAGCCCAATGGGAGCCACTTTTGTGGTAATTTCTACTAGATTGGTAGGGCAGGTAGGCCTAAACTTGAGAGTATGAACAGTTGGGACACATGACTGTGTCCGATTTGGATTGGCGTTCAGTGGAGCATTACTTCCTTCCGCATCATGCGGTACTCAAGCCATCTACTGGCAAGCTGCGCACGGTATTTGATGGTTCTGCGCAGACTTCCACTGGCATATCTTTGAAACAATGTTTGCATTCCGGTCCCAAATTGTTGAAGGACCTTGGTGACGTCATCAACTTGTTTTTGTGGCCGACATTAAAATGATGTTTCGGCAAACTATTATACATCCCGAGGACAGGCGTTTTCAATTAAT
The DNA here is from genome assembly GCA_963890685.1 of Plagodis pulveraria. Taxonomy (NCBI): domain Eukaryota; kingdom Metazoa; phylum Arthropoda; class Insecta; order Lepidoptera; family Geometridae; genus Plagodis; species Plagodis pulveraria. The sequence goes on from OY982967.1 coordinate 26,811,377, forward strand.
GCTGTGGCGCGAAGACCCACGGGATCCTATTGTTGTCTATGAGCTCAACACGAATACTTACGGACTCCGTTCTTCTCCGTTTTTCGTTCTCTTTGGGAGCTCGCGGACCGAGAGAGTTGGAAAATCCCTCGGGCGTCCGCCATTTTGAAAAACGACCTGTACGTCGATGACATTTGCACCGGCGCGTCAACGGAGAAGGAAGCGATCCTTCTTCTTGTCGAATTGATTGGAATATTGGCCTCCGCTGGGTATGAGTTGCGCAAATGGTTCTCCAACTCACCAGCGCTGCTTGAAGGCCTACCAGAAGACCATCAACATGACCCTCATTTGTTTGAGAACGTTGACAATCCTGCGATGATGGCTGTCCTCGGCATTCAGTACAGACCAGTCCAGGACATCTTTACATATGGTGTTGACTTGAAGTTACCTCTTGTCTGGACAAAACGACTGGTGCTGTCCACTGTCGCGAGGACCTTTGATCCAAACGGTTGGATATGCCCCGTCATATTTTGGGCAAAATGTTTCTTACAGAAACTTTGGATGGCAGGACTTGGATGGGATGAACTTCTCCGCGGCTGTGGAGCCGCGGACTGTGGATGCGCCGCGTGGCACCGCGAACAACAACGCACCTGTAGAGGACTCACGGTCGGCCGGACCCACCCTCTCAGACTAGGTTCAATGGCTCTGGCCACCAAGACGATGAAGGGATGGGGCTGGCTGCTGCCTCCCACACTGGCGCCCCCCAGCAAGCGGCTCTAATGGCTGAATATAATCTAAACGGCAGCCGGTGAGAGAGCGGAGGGGCGTATGTCTATACAAATATACTGGACACGTCCTACGACAATATTACCGACGCCAGCACTGATGGACCCACCCTCTCAGACTAGGTTCAATGGCTCTGGCCACCAAGACGATGAAGGGATGGGGCTGGCTGCTGCCTCCCACACTGGTGCCCCCCAGCAAGCGGCTCTAATGGCTGAGTATAATCTAAGCGACAGCCGGCGAGAGAGCGGAGGGGCGTATGTCTATACAAATATACTGGACACGTCCTACGACAATATTACCGACGCCAGCACAGATAGACAGCAAGTCGGAGTGAGCGGTCGGGGAGGTGCCCAACTCGTCAATGACAGCGCCCCGACGCAGGTGGGGGAGAACGGGGGTGGGCATGACATGGGACTGCGACCAGAGCACCCACGCCGGATAGCGCCCGACAAGCAGGACTCCCAGGTGTCGCTACATGATGTAGGACAGTACCAGTGTGCATGGCTTGAATACGACCTTGAAAGGAGCAAGGCAATGATAAACGATAAGGACAATCACATTAACACCCTCCAACAGAACAACGCCCAACTGCTGTCCATAACGGGCAGCGGTAATCCCTTACATGGGGCGATGGTAGAGAGTCATCAGGCCCTCGTCGGGGAGCTAAGGAATCAGATCGAACAGCTCAACGCCCAGCTGAACAAATACAGAGGTACCACAATTGCCCGGACTGTGGCCGACTCAGGCCTAAGTTCAGCTGGAGCGATGAGTGGAGGATTGCCGGCAGTTGAAGACGCGCCAGGGCGGGAGAGAGCTGGCGGGGGGGAGGGGAGTGTCCAGGGTCCCTCCGCCAACACGACCGAGCGCTCACCTGACGAGGGAGAGACGGAGGAGATGGGTGAAAGAAACCCTCCCCACACCGGACAGGGCCAGGGACACACTGAGGGTGAAAAACAAAGACCGCGGGGCATAAGACAAGCTGCTAACACAGTGTGTGCTCTGCGGCATCACCCTCAGAGGCCCCAACATAATTCGACATTACCACAACAAACACGGCAAATACAATGATGGCGTCACCAGGAACCACCACACGTACCCAGGGTTACTACTTCCGTACTAAATCTCCTGGCCTCAAGTGCCCTCCTGAAAACAGGCCCCCAATCAGGAAGCTGCGGGGGGTTGAAGGAGTGTCACAGGACTTTCTCGGACTCCCTGCCGAATGGGGGTCAAAAGATAAGGTAGGGAGGGCATGAGAGGCTCTGAGGATAGTATATATCACTCGGTGGTTCCTGGTGCTTCCACCTGGAGTGGAGAACTTTACTCCTGCCATTAATTTCGTTGGTATTCCCTTCCTATTTTAAATCTTAGATAGGTGCAAGTGGGCAAGTGCGGCAGGGTAGTTGCTGCAAGCCGGGTAACAATCTAAAAATTACTAAATTGACTCGGCTGCAGAGTAGAAATTGCAGCACTTGCCGTACTTGCACACCTTTAATTAATAATATAATTTGATAGTTAATAATTATAGTAACGCTTTATAAATGTTATGTTTATTGTATACTTTAAGGATTGCGTTATATTATGTATACATACAATACTTCATAGGTATTAAAACACTTAGTTTTAGAAATTTATATACATCTAGATAAGTTCGCCGAGTCCCAGAGGGCAAGTCCGGCAAGTTCACGCAACACGCCTTGCCGGGGTTGCGGGGCTTGCCTTAGTACGTAGCATTGTTCTTGTTATAATTTAGTTATGTCTATAGAAGTGTTGTTGTAAAAAAAAAAAACTAATAATATTACTATTACATACAACACATTATAAGGTACTATAAACTATATATAAGGTAGCTCATTTTCGGAATTTTTATACATGTTCAAGTCCGGCAAGCTGGGCAAGTTCGGCAAGTTGGGCAAGCAAATATATTTGCTTGCACGTCTCGCCGGACTTGCCGGGCGTGGGGCTTGTCCTGTAGCATTTGGAATGTATTATTCTAGTATTATTCTTTACTTTAACTGTGGATAGATATATACAACAAATTATAAGGTACTATATAAAAGGTAGTTCATTTCGGAATTTTATATACATGTTAAGGCTCGGCAAGTCCGGCAAGCTCGGCAAGTTCGGCAAGTTGGGCAAGCAAATATATTTGCTTGCACGCCTCGCCGGAGTTGCCGGGCGTGGAGCTTGTCCTGTAGCAATTGGAATGTATTATTATTTATTTTAACCGTTGATTATATGGGTACCCCATTATAAATAGGGGTAGTAAATATTGATATAAAAAAAAACCTCTCCGCGGAAGTCTTGTTGAGGATTGGATATCCTTTGTATCCTCGCTTCCGGCGGTCAATGAGGTCTCATTGCCTCGTGCCATGCTTCCTCCAGGGAAGTATAAGGCCACCTTACACGGGTTTTGTGACGCTTCGGAGCGCGGCCATGCCGCTGTTGTTTTCCTCCGTACCGTCAGTACCTCGGGCCATGTGACAGTTTCTCTGGTCATGGCTAAGAGCAAGGTGGCCCAGCCCCTCTTCGGACTTCGCTGACCATTCCGAAATTGGAGCTATCGGGGGCAGCTTTTCTTGTGCGCTTGTTGAATCACGTGTCTAGTACGCTTGGAAAATCCGTACACATTAGCGCGACCTATGCCTGGACAGACAGCCAAATTGTTCTTTGTTGGTTGCGGGCGTCTGTTCACACTTTGGAGGTCTTTGTGGCTAATCGCGTATCCCAGATTCAGAAATCTGAGATACAGCTTATTTGGAGACACGTGCCTGGTGAGGTTAACCCAGCTGATTGTCATCCACTATGGTGGGGACCGCAATGGTTGACTCGTCCTGAGGTAGATTGGCCTCGGACACCAGCTTTGGACACTTCTTTCTTATCGGGCTTACGTACGCTTGCTGCTGAGAAGGAAGAACTTCCCATTGACCTTGATTTTTTGTTGAACCGTTACAGCTCTCTTGACAAATTGATTGGTGTCACCGCTTGGATTAAGCGCTTCGCTTATAATTGTAGGCACCCAACTCAGAAACGTTTGTCACCGATTCTCTCACCTGATGAGAGGCAGGAAGCCTTACTTGTATGGGTTCATACTGTGCAATCGGTGCACTTTGAAAGAGAAATTGACATTTTGAAAAGGGCAAAATCTAAATTGACGGGAGCTATTAGCAAACTGAGCCCCTTTTTTAACAGTTCGGGCCTTTTGCGTGTTGGAGGGCGTCTTCGCAACGCCAACCTCCCCTACGGGGCTCGCCACCCCCTCTTGTTGCCTAAGGAAAGCCATTTGATTAAATTGTTGGTGTCAGATCGTCACATCAAAAACTCGCACGCCGGCTGTAATGCCCCGATGGGCATCTTGCAGCGTGAATTTTGGATTTTGTCGGCCCGAAGAACGATTCGCAGTATAGTCTTCCGCTGCATGCCTTGTTATCGGCTCAAGGCCGCTCTCATGCAGCCCTTGATGGGAGACCAACCTGCGGATCGTGTCACTGAGACCAGGGCGTTTGCAGGAGTTGGTACGGACTTTGCAGGTCCCTTTTTTGTCAAAACGTCAACTCTTCGCAACAGTATAACCGTCAAAGCGTACTTGTGCGTCCTGGTTTGCCTCGCGACCAAGGCAGTCCATCTGGAGGTGGTATCCTCGCTCACAACGGAGGCTTTTGTGGCCACACTCGACAGATTTGTTTCACGACGCGGACTGCCTTCTATAATTTGGTCAGACTGCGGCACTAATTTTAAGGGTACGAACCACTATTTGAACGATGTTAACGCCTTCCTAGCTGATAAACATGTTGAAATTGGATGTAAACTCTCGCAACGGGGCATAACTTGGTTGTTTTCTCCCCCAATTTGTCCCCATTGGGGTGGTATATTTGAAGCTGCTGTGAAATCTGCCAAAACACACTTGCGACGAGTTATTAGAGATACTATTCTCACATTTGAAGAGTTAGCGACTTTGTTTTGTGAGATTGAAGCTATGTTAAACTATAGACCGTTGTGCCCGATCTCTTCAGACCCTAATGACCTTGAAGCCCGGCTCATTTTTTGCTTGGTCAGCCACTTGTTGCCTTGCCTGAGTACCCTTATGTTGATGTGGCTCGCGGTTTGAATGGTTCGCCAATTAACTCAGAGCTTTTGGAAACGCTGGGACTTGGAATATTTGCACATTCTCCAGCAACGCGTCAAGTGGAATGACAAAACCGATCCACCCAAAATTGGAGACCTCGTTTTGATTAAGGATCCTAACCTTCCGTCACGCATGTGGCGCAGGGGGCGCATCCTCAATCTTGTATCCGGTAGTGATGGTGTCCCCCGATTTGCTGAGGTCTTGGTGGACGGTTCGGTGCTGAAGAGCGGTGGCAACCTTGGCACGATTGCCAATAGATTAGCGGACCGGTATCCCGGTCCGTGGCGGGTAGATATTCGGACCGATCAACTTATCGGGCAGTTGTCGAACGCACCCCTTTGCTAGTCGTCTATTTTTGATCTGTGTATTTTTGTACGTAAAAATAACTTGAAGTTTTGCTAATCATTCTCTTGCACATTTTGACGTATTGATTTTTGAATTTGTAATTTTAATTTGCTTGCGTGTATTTGTTTTATAGTATATTGTTCTACGCGATCTATAAATTTGTAATTAGTTGTGATAGTGCTGTGCCGTAACGTTGGACAATCTCAAGAAGAACGGAAGCCCAGCCATTTCTATTCGTATATACTAATTGGCCAATTATATATTCGTGGTGAAAAGCTAGGCTGGGTTCAAGGAAGGAGCGGAGAAAACCTATCACACTGTATGTAATTGATTGTGTATTTCGTGTTTTTATTTTAGCCCGTTGAATCGCCGGTTGTTAAGTATTCAAAACAGATTGTCCAGGTGGAAGGCGCCTCTGCTGAACAATCCCTGCCTGGGCAATCTGGAATCTTAACAGAGTTTATTGCACATATTTTCTCTTCAATAAAAGCAAATATCGACTGGCCGAGCGACTTATCTACCAGGTAATAAAATTAGACACGCCCGTGACACACTGCACACCAATTATTGTTTTCGAGAAAGTTCAGAAAGAGAGAGAGATTTTTGTGGATTCAAGCACAGCCACTAGTATTCATTTAGCAAGAACTAAAATGGAGGCTTTGGTTTCTGAGGTCTTGGGGCCATATGCACTACAATATGTGATAGATGATTTAAATACTGAAAATCGCTATTTCTGTTTGCAGACTGATGCATCAAATAAAAAAAATATTTAATTGTTCTCATTAGTTGTGCAATACTTCACAGCAAAAAATGGTATTGCAAACAAATTATTAGATTTTTTTGAAAACAGTAATGAGTCAGCCGATGGCATGTTTCAAGCTATACAGGAGTCAATGGCATTGCATCAATTATCTTTTGATAAAATATCAGGGCTAAGTGCTGACAACACAAATTTCAATTTTGGAGCAAACCATTCTTTGTTTACTAACATGAAATAGTTAGAGAATTTTGCCGCCATCGTCTCGCCGACTGACGTCTCGACGCCATTCAACTAATCATTGCGCGCAGCCTTGCCGCGCGCTCGGTTGTCATTTGAAGGACGAATCACAGCGCGTGGCCGCCGATCGTGTGAACCCCAAGACTTGGAAAGAGAGACTTTTTTCACCACCACGCCATCCTGTGCTTCTATCTTTTATGTCTGTCGTTTACTTTATTAATTTTATAGCAAACATTGTAAGTTTGGTTCAGTAAATATTTATAAGAAGAGAAAAGTGTTTACATTTATTACAATACTATTTTTTTATGTTGTGTACTTTACTTTTGAGCTACTTAAATTTCAAAATACTCTATTCGCCCTATAAAAAGGTGGCAACTCTACATGGATATGCCCATGACTCTCACATTTGGGACAATAGCAATCAGCGTAGACATTTACAAGGTACCTATAGAGATTACTGGTTGCTTGGTGATAGTGGATATGCCCAAACTACAATCATGATGACTCCATTTGCCTCCGTAAACTCTGCAAATGAATCACTGTACAATAAACAACAGATTAGAACAAGAAATAGCATAGAACGCACCTTTGGTATTTGGAAAAGAAGGTTTCCCATTCTTACCAGAGGAATTCAAGTGAATTTTAAAAGAATACTAGGAATCCTCATTGCTACATGTGTGCTACATAATATTGCTCGTCTACATAATGATCTAGAACCAGCTGTAGATCCAGAATATCCTCCTATATTAGAAAATCCAGATGATGGACCTGAAGTAACAAGAAACACTAGTTCGACAAGATATACAGCAGGATAACATGCTCGTCAAGTGTTGATTGAATAACATTGTGGTCAATTAAGATAAGGAAGTTAAAGAATCCTGACCCCTACTATGTAACTAACATAGGCTCTGCCAGTGTGGAGTTTGGTAAAGGAGCCCATATAATATAAATGTTAAACCCACTAGAAATAAAATGAAATTGGACAAATATACAAAATAATTTTATTTAATTTTTATATTGTTATGATTGCAATAACGCCTGCTAAGCTGATTACATTAATATTTGTAATTTTGTAATTTTATTTAAGTTTTAATGTATCTCTCTAATTCTAGTTTTCTGATAATAGCATTATGATTATATTTTTTCTTCAGTTCATCTATTTCCATTGCCCTCGACCTACGATTATGGTCTAATTTTTCTTCTTCTATTTGAAAACTGAGCAGCTCACGTTGAAGTACAAGCAACTTCATCTTTTCATTTGATAATTTTAAAAAAAAATCTGAAACTGTTTGCTTTGGTGGTGTTCCTAAATCCAGTTTTCTCTTCCCTGTAATTAAGATCAAATATTAAGTTCATTTTAAAACAAATACACTACATACACACCGCTTATTTTATCCGCATATATATAGAGAAGGCTTTTTTATGTAGAATGCAATCCATGTAACCAAAGTTATGAACAGGGGTATTATTGGATGTGTGTATTTGTAGGTATATGTCTGCAGCACCTTACTATGGGCAGCAGCGCCTTCTACAAGATCTGCAAACTTACACTGCGGCTTGCTTACCCCAAGCTGCCTGCCAAGCGTGGGGATTATATATTGAAGAGGCTGAGTTCAGTAGTGAATGATCGTGATACAGTAATGTATATGGAATACATTCTACCATTGTAATAAATATAGTAAAATAGGAGAAATTATTCACGTGTCAATAAATGATGTGGATTTTTTTAAATTTGCTCTGTAATTTTTTCAGTTTTAAAATATTATTCTTCAATTACCGTGTCTGCTTCCAGATTAAACATAGGCTCTGAAAATATAATGGATATTAATTAAATGTATTAATATAATACTAATGTCTTTATGCTGCAGTAACTATTGCACATCAAGCAGCCCATATGGTGTTTATGTATATGCTAAAATAACAGTACAATGCTGTATTCTTCTTTCCTGTGAGTATTGTATACCTCATAGTTGTGTTTTTCGATAAATGGTCAATGTTGGTATATTTTTACCTGATTCTATAGAGGTTTATTCTGAGAAGCCATTATTTCACTGTCTCCATCATGAATGGTAAACAAACCATCCATAACAGGTCCAGGTAAAACCTTGACCTTTTCCAATACTGGATCACGGTCATTGTTTGGGGGTGGCCCTCCACCTGTCAAGGAAAACATTTATTAATATTAAAATCATATCAAACAAATAGACCTTCAGAAGAATGAAACAATACATCATTGGCAGGAGCTGGCACACACAACACACGTAAGTTGAACTGAATAACAATAGCAATACACAGAGTTGCATATGAGATTGTAGGTAATATACATAATCAAAATAAGGCACTATTACAGAAGTAATAACCTTATCCCATGACAGTATTTTTTTAAATTTTGTCTCTGTTATTAGCTTCCTTTGCTAACATTTCTTGGCATACTTGCTCCGATACTCCTGAGTTTTCTGCAACTTTTTCCCATCCTTTGGAGGAAGTGCCATATTCCTCAATATTGAGGACTAAAGTTTCCTTATCAACTGCATAAATAAAGAACATAAGTTGTAAAACATAATAACATCACTGAATCTATAAACCAAGATATTGGTGAACAGTTTCATAAAATGCTAATAATCAATAGACTTTGTCCTCACAAAAATTAACAGAAATATATACTTTAGTATTCCCTTACCTGGAATTACCATTTTGGCATTAGACGCATTTTTCTTTGCTTTCTTTTTAATTTTTTGTATGTTTGCTGCAAACTTTTTAGTGTTCTAGAACAACCATTATGCAACTACTCTACAATAAAAAAAAAATCTTTGCTTTGTACGACATCGATAAGTATTAGTTATGCTTATGTTAACATTATTCTCATGTAAGTGAAATATTTTCTTATGAGAAATAAAAATATCTTTTTTTTTTATGTGATAGGAGGGCAAACGTCCAGGTGGCTCACTTGGTGGTAAGTGATCACCGTCGCCCTCGAACATCCGCAACACCAGAGGTATCGAGGATGCGTTGCCAGCCTTTGAAGAGGGAATATGTAATATATATAATATATCTCAAACCTCATTAGTACTAGAATTATAATTTTTTATCACCTCGAGCCAAGCTGCATGTTTTTGTTGGAGGTTAGCTCCATCCGTGTTTTTATTCTCAATCATTTGTTTGAATTTCGCTACTATATTACATAGAAGCATGTTATCTCTAGCTGTGAAATTAGGGGCACGTTAACGCATTTTTTTACCATATTTCTTCAAAACTAGTCCACTAATTTCTAACCAAACCAAAACTAAAAGATCACCCAACGACACAGACAAAAGTAAATAAATGACACGAGACAATATACGGATAAAATAAAACCACATCAACTGTCAAACAATGCAGGACTGTCAAGAAAATCTATGTACTGTAGTGTATAAGAGATAGTGTGCCTTACAGGCTTCCGGCTGTAGGCTACTGCCCTATATAATTGAGTACACAAACTATTGTGGTTAAACAAAAAAAAATATCATATATACGTATACAATTAAATTACCAAAAAAAACAGCACTATATGCTGCTGGTACTTAACACATACATGGGAAGAATATTTGAACTACTTTTAAAAAAAAATGTCCCACATAAACATCAATATTTGGTCAAACGTCTAGATTGATTCACACCAACAAATTTTATTCTAGGCATTTCCACTATTCATTAAGATATACTACATGCGCGCGGTTTATGCATGAAACTTAACACCCCTACATAGAAATGTATCAATCAAAATCATAACACTCGGCAAACACGCGTCCTAGCTCGTTAGTAGGTACATATTATTATTCATTCTGTGCGCTCGGGCATTTTCGCAAGAGCTGGCCATCAGACCAACCCCCCACCCTCCGCCCTGCCACCGCACGCCCTTTGTTTCTTCCGAAAACGAACGAACGAAAAGCGAAATGAAAGCTCAGCAGGTCTATTATGAACTCTTATTTCCAGACAATTTACAGCGGTAATTGAACTGCCTTGTAATTTCGTATTATGAACGCATCCATCCAGTCAGCGGTCACGTGACACTGGCTGGAGTTTGGAAGGCATATTCGTATTATGAGCTCTCATTGGACATAACAAATCGTGTTTGAGCTGTCAAAAAGTCACTACGAAAACCATTCAATTGCCGAAAAACTTTTTGTAAAACAATTTTATTTTTTGAATTGTTTTACAAAAAGTTGCGAAATAATCAAGATGTGTGATGATTTAGAAGTGTTTGAGTTCTTGGAAAGTGATGCTTCCCAACAAAATCAAGCTACGAGAGTCAAAAGACGCCGTCTTCGTGTTCAAGCTGATCCGTTTGATATGGACGATGAACAATTCGTCAAACGTTATCGGCTCAGTAAAACGTTGGTGCATAATCTCTGCGACGAGCTAAGGCCTCATATGGCGGAGCCTACAAAATCAACGGACTTGTCAGTGGAAACTAAGGTAGGGTCTACTCTTTTGCTGAAGTTGTCTAATTACTGTGTTGAATGGTAAGACCACAAACGCCATCACCAAGAAAGAAAATAGCGTATTTTAATTGGTGGTTTGTCATAGCATTATCATTTTATGCAACAGGCTCACCAACGCCCCACTGGTGATATTGCTGGTCATTCTGTAGCCCAACCAACGGTGTCTATTAAAATAAAGCAGATAACGAAATTACTAAATTTGCCTCAGATACAGGCAAAATATATAAAATTTCCAAGGACATCTGAAGAACGCAGAGCTAATATGATACGGTAAAAACAGATATTAATAGAATATCAGATTACATTTAGTTCAACATCAACAAAATTTAATTTAAATTATTATTTACAGATTTTTTAACAAGTTTGGAATGCCTGGAGTTTTGGGTTGCATTGATGGCACTCATGTGGCCATTGTCCGTCCAACAGAAAATGAGGAGAGGTACTATTGCAGGAAACAGTATCACTCATTAAATGTACAATTGGTAAGTTTATTTTTTTAATTTAAAATCAGTCTTTCTTAATCTTATTACAGGAAAAAAATTATTCAAAACTAGGTAAATGTTATTTTAATAAACTCTATGTAACTACAAACAATTGTATTTAATAAAGTATCAGTAATTAATGAAAACAAAGATATATAACTAGATTTTAGCACAATAGTTAGAATTAGAAGCAAAATAAAAGTAATATTCTCTAGCACAATAAGTAGAATTAGAAGCAAAATAAAACTAATATTTTCTTCTCCATAATGTGTAAATAATCTGAAAAAATATTTTAGATTTGTAATGCAGACATGGACATAATAAGCGTCGATGCCAGCTATGGTGGAGCCACTCATGACTCCTTTATTTGGGCAAACCATCCACTAAAGCAACATATGGAGGAGCTTAGCAGAAATGAGACAGTTTGGTTACTTGGTGTGTATGCATTTTCATTAGTGTTAACATCCTGCTGAATAAAATGGTTATAATGTAATTATAACCTACACTTTATTCATCCATTTAAATTCCTAATTTACTAATACAGAACATTATGTTACTTCCTACTGCTGGGAAATGGGGCTTCTTACTGAGAAGAGTTTAGACTATAATCCACCGCACTGGCATAGGCTAGAGGTTAGCTTGTTCAGTTAAGAAATGATTATAGTATTAGGAAAACAGGAAATTATAATTATGGTATTAGTTATTAGTTTAATATGTGTAATTTAAATTGCAGGTGATTCCGGTTATGCTTTGAGAAAATATATGTTGACTCCGATCATAGACACAACTCCAGGTACCCAAGAGGCACACTATACTTCAGTACATGTGAAAACGAGGAATGTCATCGAACGAACCATTGGACTTCTCAAAGCTCGGTTTCGTTGCTTACTTGTGCATCGAGTTCTTCATTATTCACCTGAATAACAATTGAAGGCTTCAATTGTTAATGCTTGTGTAGTGCTGCACAACATGACCAACCAGGCAAATATACCAGTACCGGCACTTACCCAGGAAGAAACTATCCAAGAAGCTAGCATGCAGCTCCATAGTGTTCCTGACAACCAATCGCAACCATCTAGCAGTAATAGAGATTTAAATGAAGGCCTAGCTGCCAGGCGCACCCTCGTTTCCCGACTGTGGTTGGCCCATAATCCTACAAATTAAAAAATAAACATTTCATTTTATATAATATGGTCACTGATAAGTAATAAGTTGTTATTTGATTTTTAATATTTTCACATCAGTTCCGCTGCTAGTTTCATGATGTACAAATGGATGGATTTTTTATTCACACTAATTTTACTATAAATATTTTATAAAGTAATTTTACTTTAGATGTATTTTATATATTATGTCTGGAATAGACTTCTTGTTGTGGAGCTAATAATGCATATGCAGAGTGATATCAAATTGGTGTGCATGGTTCAGTTTCTTAATATAAGCCATATATTCTAGTAACTTGATACTGAAAATTATATAATTAATATGTATTGATTATAATTTAATTGAACATTGAGATTTTTATATATTATTGTATTTAATAAATTTAACATATTCTAACAACTATTGTATTTTTTGTCTTATATATATTATATGTATAAGTAAAATGTAAAACTAACCACGAAATAAATCTAGTTTTGGGTAAAATTTTGTGTTAATATTTACTTACTTATCAGCTATTTTATTCAATGTGTGAACAATCTGTTGCAAAATTTCCGTTTGCTTTTGAATTGCCTCAGTTTGCTTTTCCTCTAGTTTTAGTCTAGATTTCCCGAGCTCAACAATTGTACGCCGTGCTTCCTCCTGACTAATGTGTCTCTGTCGAGGCTGTCGCCGACGCACAGGGCGAGGAGCTTCTGCTACTTCACCCTGAGCAACTGCTGCTACGGAAGGGAATTCCTCTTGGGGCTGTAGTTCTTCAACTATAATGGGTTGTGGTGCTTCTTGTAGATAAAGATCTATGCTAAGAGGTGCACTGTCAGAAGGGGGCAATTCCACAGCATAGCTCTGTGATGGTAACTAAAAATTATGAGTTATGTTACTACATATTTCTATAAACAGCTTCAATGTTTACACACAATATGTAAACACATTAACATTTTTGAAGAAATCAATAAATGTTATATGGCAGGTACATTGAATATATTAAATTCAGTTAAATGATTCCAAAATTATATGCTTCTTATATACCAATTATAAATATATAGTATACTTTTGAAAATACTTACATTTGGAAATGGATCAACTTGTATATTTGGTAATCCAGCTCCAAAGTTCTCTCCAAGAAGGCTTATGAACTTTTGTCTATTTCGTTCATTGGAGGAATATCTGAAGGTCCACCTCCAGTGCTGCGTTGAGATAGCCGTGCTGCTGCAACTTTTTTTTTAAGTTTCGCCTTATAGTCGACCCAATACTGCAGATTGATAAAAAAAAAACTATAATATCATACAAATATTACTTATTATATACATTCAAATCATGACACTTACGTTGGACCATCCTTTCCAATCCTTCCAAGCACCTTCTCCCTGGGAGTTCAATGCTTCTGCGACAGATTGCCACATTCGCTTCGAGTGATCCCGGGCTTGGGCCGACTTATTGTACCCTGTCGCCACGTCCCTATGGGAATTCAAAAATTCCCACAATGCTTCCAACTGCCTAAACGTTACGTGACGACGGAGACGAGAACTTTCATTCACTGAACTACAAAAAATAAATGTAATATTTATATTAATAAACTTATTAATTTGAATACCTAGGAGGTACTTTAGATTTTATATAATAAAATTTTGAAACACTTACGACATTATACTTTTGTATGCACGACTTCAGAATACAAAGAAACCACAATTATTACTAATATAATGCCAAAACAAAGTTTTCATTACCATTTCAAAACTCAAGTGGTTCCCCGCGGAATTTTAAGTGGATGGCATAATTTCGTTCAAAAATCGTAAACTTTACTTCGTGCTAGCAGTTTTACAAAAAATATAATGTTTACCTTGATCTATTCTATGATGTAAATCAGAGATATATTAATAATAAAAACTGAGTTAATCACTGTAACTAAAAGAAAATGATAATTTCGAGAATTATTATCGTAACTAAACATGCAATAAAATAAAACCGTAACTTACCGCTAAAAAGTAGATAACATTTCCGAACGATACTTAAGAAACTAAAAACCAGCCATAGACAATTTATCCAGGCAGAAGTTGGTTTGAAAATTGTATGTCATAATACGAAAAAGAACAAGCCAGTTTTACGGGCGTAAATTGAATTGCCGGGAACTTGCCTGGTTTTCGATTAGTTCATAATACGCCTACAGCTCAGTCACATCGCTCGTGTCGCACGCTTCGCATGCGCCTAACCTTCATTAGCGAAGTGATTATTTTCTCTTTGAACACGCCGCAATCTGATAGCCGTCGCGATGGCTTATCAATTTTCATCTCGCGAATACACTCTTATGTTACTTGTTTACTTTCTGTCTGGAGAAAACACATGAAGATGTACCGCGAACTGTACCCTAACTCTCGACAACCAAACCACGCTACAATGTCAAGTGTCTACCAAGGTTTGCTGGACCATGGATCTGTTTTCACTCCGTCACACGCACAAGGGCGAGGGAGACCTGCGCTCTTACAAAACGTATACGACGATGTCCTTAGCTACTTCGAGGAAGACCCTCGTAGAAGTACCAACGATGCCGCTCGCCATTTTGGAATTAGCCAGTACTGCGCGTGGAGAATAGTACGTTCAGCAGGCATGCATCCGTACCATTACCGGAAAACGTAGGAACTAACTACAATAGACCGAAGTCCAAGGATGGCGTTTTGCACCTGGATTCTGAGCAATTGCGATGCCAATGTATTATTTTCAGATGAGTGTTTATTCCCAAGGATTGGCCTGTTAATCAGCACAATGAACATTGGTGGTCCATTCGAAATCCAAAGCTGACGCGAGAACATTCGTTCCAACACCGGTTTAGTGTAAATGTGTGGGCGAGAATTCTGAACGACAGACTCATCGGCTCGTATTTCATTAAAGGGCGTCTCACAGGAGAGAGTTATTTGAGCCTTCTTCAGACGATGGTATCGTCTAGGTTAGACGACGTAGCATACCTGCAAGGATTGTGGTTTCAACATGACGGTGCTCCACCACACTATCACTGGGCGGTGCGAGAATACCTAAACGACCAGTTCGGAAGCCGTTGGATTGGTCGTGGTAGACCAGTAGCGTGGATGCCACGCTCACCGGATTTGACGCCAATGGACTTTTTTCTATGAAGTGAAATAAAACGTCGTGTTTATCTCAGTGAACCTGACACAGTGGAAGTGTTAAAACAGCGAATTATTGACGCTTTTGATGAAGTGAAAAGTCTAAACGTATAAATATCATTACGAAACAATCTTTTAAAACGTGCGCCAGTGTGTATAGACAATGAAGTTGGACACTTTGAACAGTTATTAAAATATTTGTAAGCACCGAACTAATACCTAGGTATTACATCGATGCCACATGATGATGTATTACACCGGTGGATACTCAATAGGGGCTTTACGTTAATTTGTTAAGTGAGTACTTTTTTGTAGGATCCGCGCGCTTTCTAGACAGATTTATTTGTTTACACTGTGTAAACAAATAAGTCTGCCTAAACAAATTAATGATTGTTGTGAATTACAGATACTAACTTTTTAAATACGCCATAATTACTCTATTAAGTTTTGACTAAGAATTACAAACTTATCTATCGTTCTTTGTCAAAAATATATCAATACCTAACTACCTTACAAATAAAGTAATTTTGTCGGTCCTAAGCGCGCCAAAGTATGAAGGAAAAGTTAGTATTTATCAATTATAAAGTTTCAATGTCAATTTTCTTTTATTTACCTACTAAACCTACCTACCTACCAACATTATTCTGAAACTCAAACATCTCTTTCACACCGAACGCTCGGGTGGGGGGTGTCAGAAAGAGTAAGAGAGATATTTTTTCACTGACGCGAATCATGTATTTTCATTAATAAATTGTACATAGGCATGTAGTATTTTTGTTGTCGTACGACGACTGACTTTTCATAGGGTTGTTTGTCTATGGATTATAAATTCCTCATCGACGATGAGTTAGCTGATTGTGGGAACTGCGATAGCGACTCCATTTTGCTACGACCAGCGCACGACCGCCACCACAAAAGGAATTCCATAATTTCGGCGAGTGAGACAACAGCGTCAACCAGAATCCACAACTACAATCTCTGAGCGTTCCTCGTATTTTACGCCACCTCAAAGTGTAACAAGCGTTCCTCACTGCGCCTGTGTCTTCATTTTGCTGGTATCCTCTAAACCTAAGGTATGCCTTATTTTGGCATAAGAAATTAGAGCACAATACAAACAAGACAATAATTTATTGATAAAAGAACAAAATATATAATGATATTACAAAATCACAAATATACGATAGGAAAAATTTAAGTCATGTGCGGGATTCGAACCCGCGTCCATCCACTCCTTGAGCCGGAGTATGCTCTACCCAATTGAGCTAACATGACATGACGTCATGACTCGAATCTTTCCTATCCTTCTTTAACCATCGTATTGGGATGGAGCGAAATCTATAGTTACCACTTGCGTTGTACTACAAACAAGACCAATTTTGCAATTGGTTTTATACTTGTAAATGATGACGCAACCTTATAATTTTAATATTGTTAGGTTTGCAATAACGCCTGCTATGCGGATTACATTACAAAATCACAAATATACGATAGGAAAAATTTAAGTCATGTGCGGGATTCGAACCCGCGTCCATCCACTCCTTGAGCCGGAGTATGCTCTACCTAATTGAGCTAACATGTCATGACTCGAATCTTTCCTATCCTTCTTTAACCATCGTATGGGGATGGAGCGAAATCTATAGTTACCACTTGTTTTGTAATGTAATCCGCATAGCAGGCGTTATTGCAAACCTAACAATATTAAAAATATATAATGATATATTTACTCGTGGTAAGTATCCAAAATCAACCGAACTAAAAAAAGAATAAAACATCACAAATATGTAACACGCGTGTAGTTGCACTGGGTTGGTGCAAATCGGGTAGAAGTAGAGAGTGTCTTGGTTGCGAACTTATCAGGCTGCGCATTTTCCTTGTCTTGCAATGCAAGGTTTCTTATTGGCGTGTCACGTTGATAACTGCTGTCCACAACTTCTGGGAGTAAGCATTTGTGGTAAAATTGTATCAGGTTTGGCTTCATATTTGTTAACCAGGCTTATTTCCACCTGCCTAGATACCAAGAAGGCATACCTGTCGTCCTGTGATAAGGTAGTTGCCCCTCTATTTCTATATGAGACTCCCACGTTAGAGCGCTATCTAATTGAAAACCTAAAAATTTTGTTTCGTTGACTTGTTCAATTTCCTCTTCAGAAACTTTTACACTGAGCTGCTTTTGTAGATCACCTGCCAAATTAAAACACATATATTGCGTTTTGCTTATGTTTAAAATAAGGCCATTTATTTTAAACCAGTTATTTAGTTCCGATGTAACAGTATTAAGCTTATGCTCCAGCTGGTCACGGGATGAAGCAATCACTGTAAGTGCAACATCGTCCGCGTACATTAACACGTGTCCGTTGTGGACGCTCCCTGGAAGGTCGTTTAACAGAAGGGAGAACATAATATTGGAAAGTGACGAGCCTTGTGCTACTCCTATAAACGTTTGCAACGGTTTTGATTTTAAGTTGCCCCCTTCGCCAATGACCATCTGATTTCGACTTTTCATGAAGTCTACCAGTGATTCAAGTGCAGATCCGTTGATCCCATAGGGCTTCATTTTGGCAGTCAGCACATCGTGGTGAGAAACGTCGAAAGCTTTGGATAAGTCACAAAAAAATTACCGCTACCTGTCTTGAGCCTTCGCGACTTTCTAGTATATGTCTAACTAGATTAATCACTAACCCCGTGGTCGATCTGCCAGTGCGGTAGGCATATTGTCTGTCCGAGAGTGTATTACACTGCGTCAGGTAGTCAGCCAACCGATTGCTGAGTCCGTATTCGAACAGCTTTGCGATTGCAGGTGTACGGGCCTGTTGCTATTGATTTCTTCCTGCTTTCCTTTTCCTTTATACAGTGGCGTTACCTTTACGTTTTTTAATGAAGGTGGATAAGACGATCACGCTAAGCATGTAGCATTGAGATAATTATATCATTGTGAAGAATCGATATAGCAACGTGTTTAGGGTTCTCCGAAGCTTTGTAATGTTTTATGCATTTCACAATAGCTCCCCATTGTCATTATTTTTGTGTTGGTAAGCGTTTTTCGATATTGCAGCAAATACTTGGTCTCTGTTTTTTTATTATTGCTGATAGGTAAACCTTATACCACAATATCAACTGATGGTACGTTATGATGTCGTCGAAGATAAACGTAGATTTAATGGCTCTCAAAGACAGGTGGCGGAACACACCGTTTGGTGCTTGGCGACAGATTTTCTACTTGAGGATGGTCGCTAGCCAGGCGGGCATTCGCAAAATGCCCTTCCACCATGCGGTGAACCTCAAGTCCGTCTCGTAACTTGCTATCATCATATCCTACGTAATTTTTGTAAAAACAGAAATTACGTAGGATATGATTACGGCATTAAATTTTCTCAACTGTAACATTTTGAACTTCATAAGGTTTGGCTTTGAGGATATTAACATATGTCAACGCATCACTATCCCCTATCATTCTATTTTAAATGAGACCGTACATTGAAATTGAAGATTTCAACCCATCTAGTATAATTTTGTTTTTCATTAAACTCAAAGAACCCTCAAAGTTTTTAAAACAAGCATGTTCATTTGGAGCAGTATTTTTATATTCTGCTGTGGCACACACCAAGCAATACTTATTTTTGACTCCAATATATAGAACCCCCTTTTATTTTTCCTTTCAATTATTGGTGCAGTCCCAGAATAAGCTGTATAATTGGTATCGTACGACCTCGTACACCAGGAGCCATCTACAAAAAAACCGTTTTTGAATCTGCCGTCTGCAATAGCCATTTCTTTTGTTTTTTTAGCAGGAGCCTTCATATGTTGTATATGCAAGGCAGTTTGTTCCCATTTTTCATATACTTTATTTTGTAATTTATTGTAGTACCTGGTGAAAATATGGGAATATAGCATAGCAGAACACAGTTCTTTCAATTGTGAATATCCAGTGTCAGAAGCCACGATTCCAGTAGTTGCAACTATGTTGAATATTAGTCGCTGCGTATTCTTCCTATCTTCCGATTTGATGAAACAAGTTTCTCGACACATATCGCATTTAAATTTATATACAGAAAGATAGTCCTTGTCTTTTTTCTCCAATTAATTGAAATTTGCTTGTTTTACAATCAAACAGATTACTGTGACGTGCCTTTTCTTGGTGTTCTCGCAAAAGAAAATTTAAATCGAATATTCTCCCTCCTGACATTGTGTTTCTATTTGATAAGTCATCTTCCGTGTTTTCCGCTTTAACAGTTAATTCGAAAGTATCATGATTGTCACTGAAACAATAATATGAAAAGGGTTACTTTTTTATTTGATTCACCAATATGTATTTCATCATGTTTAATCAGTCATGAGTTAATTTGTCATAATGTAACCAAGAACCTGGCAGGTTGAGTATTTGTTATATGATCCGGAGATGTGGTGCATACAAGGACGCTTCTTCATAGTATTGAAATTATGTTTTTTTTATTAATCTTTCAAATTATTTATCTTTTTATGATGCAGGCTATAAATATATACATATTTATGTATGTAGTTACCTACATATTTTTTATTACATTTCTTTCTTGTGTATTTTGTAGAAGCCGTATGGACTTTCTTACAATGTGCATTTAGCGCCACTGTCACTTCACTTCTTCCAAGCAACGAGAGCCACTAATAGCCAACTGACCGTACCGCCCCTTCGTAGCCTCGTCATCGCGCATTCCGCTCGACACCATCTCAGTGCTTGAACGTATTCCATGATTATCAAATAATTAACACCAAGTTATTGTTAAGGCGCAAGGGCAATGTATAATAATCCAACGAGTTTTTTGAGCGTCACCGCCCATACATTGCCATACAGGTTCGCACACGACGCGACTAGTCACTAACCAGTTAGTAACGCGTTGGCAACTGATCGCGCGCGACGCGTCGTGCCGGTCGCCGAGCTACTAGGTTACCCGAGTTTCCTGTGTTTTGATGTGAAAAATGAATGATCAAGCCTTAAATATTAAATTTGTGCAGAAAGTGGAAGAGTATCCATGTTTATATAATTATAAACTGACAGATTACTCACGAAAGGATTTAACAGAAAGAGCTTGGAGTGAAGTTGGAAAAGTATTTAATTTGACTGGTAAGTACCTATATTTAATTATTTTATTACAAAATATGATTCCATTGCCACGGTAATGCTGCATGGTGTTTAATAAAATAATTTGCCAAATAATCTCTGAGATTATAAGCTGATGATGTAGGAGTCACTTGAAGATTTTGTGGAGCAGGTATTGATTCAGGAGTGAAGTCAGTTGTTTCGAAATGTTGTGGTTTATACTGAATACCTTCTCTGCTTCGTACGAAATTATGCAAAATACACACAGATTTTATAATATTTGTAACTTTTTGCGGATCTCGACAACGTATAGGCCTGTCTAGAACGGCAAATTTCTCAGCCATCATTCCAAATGTACATTCAATTGTCTTTCTACCTCGACTCAGTCTATAATTAAACACTCTTTTAATATTGTTCAAAGTTCGTTTTGGATATGGTCTCATCAGATAGCGTAATAATGGAAACGCCTCAACACCTACGAAATAGTAGGGAAATTCTTGTTCGTCGTTTGGTAATCTTGAAGGCGCGGGAATATTAGCAGTGTTTTCTAGCCATTGTTTGATAGCTGAAGCATGAAATATTCCACCATCACTATTTCTCCCAGCGTAGCCACATTCAATTAATGTAAATAAACCGTCCGCATCACTACATGCCATCAAGACAACAGAATGAAATGACTTGTAGTTAAAATTACTTGATCCTGAATTAGGGAATTTCTCTATTCGGATATGTTTTCCATCTAAGGAACCGATACAATTAGGCAAATTCCACAACAAACTATAACGCTCTGATATACTCTTCCATTTTCTTACATTAGGGATTGGCATATAAATATCTTTTAGAACATTCCAAATAATGACTGTAGTTTCAGCGATTATCTGTGCAACTGTATTATCTCCTCTAGCAAAATAGTATCCGATGTTCACAAATGAATCACCACTTGCCAAGTACCTGGAAACAAAAAAATAAGTTGTTAATTTTGTTTCAGAGGGCCAATGTAAAGAAAAATGGAAAAATTAGCGCGCAGTTTTCGTCCGGCGCACAAAACCAGCTTCAAGTGGATCATCATCAAAAAACAAGAAACCTTATTATTTGGCCAATGCGATGCAATTTACCATTCCATTCATAAAAACTCTGAATAATACTGTATCAGGTAATCTCCCGCAGCAAGCAGTAGAAGAAGTGTTGGAACAAGAAGATAACGAAGAAGTAAATGAGTCGCAATCCATATTACACCAGAACATCCCATTATCATCTCAAATTTGAAGCGCAAAAGTGAATTTCACATTTTGTATCAAAACGTGCGTGGATTGAGATCAAAAACTACCAGCTTTTTTAACAGTGTGACATCGTGTAGCCACGACATTATAGCACTAACAGAGACTTTCCTGACAAGCTCGGTAAGCGATGGTGAGCTATTCCCACGTGGGTGGCAGGTTGCACGGCACGACCGCGTCGACGCGTCTGGCAACAGTGACGCAGGCTGGGGCGGTGTGCTGCTTGCCGTCCGCGACTGCTACACGATGCGCACGCTTACTGACATTGACGCGCTCACTCCTGATAAAGAGGTTTTATTTGCTATTATAAGTTCTTATGCCGTCAAAATTTTATGTTGTGTTGTTTACTTACCACCAAGATACAATGATGAACAATACTTAAACGTTTTGACATGTATAGAAAATGCTATTGTTAAATATTCTGACATGGAAGTAATAGTTATAGGAGATTTCAATCTAAACTCCTGTAGTTCGACATTAAAAACACAGTTCACTTTTTTTACTGACTTTTGTAATTTAGCACAGTATAGTAATGTGCCGAACAAGCATGGTAGTGTGTTGGATCTCGTACTGAGCGGAAAGACACTTATTAAGCGCGTAAGCGGTGGTGAGGATGCGGATGCGCTGGTGCCAGCGGACGCTTACCATCCGCCGCTATTGATTAGCATGTCCTTAACGTGTGTCACGAGCTCCACCTCTGACGCAGCCCCTCACTCAACGTCCTAACACGCCCCCTGAGTGGAATTTTTCTAAGGCGGATTATGGTGAACTATATGCAGCGTTGGCTGAATTGGACTGGTCAGAATTATTTCATACGGACAAAGTCGATTCTGCAACTGATATTTTTTATCAAATACTTTACGAATGCATAAGCACATATGTTCCTTTAAAGAAACGTTTTCTGAATAGGAGCCGTTATGTTTATCCGCGTTGGTACACGCCGGAAATTATAAGAAACATTAGGTATAAGTATTTTCATTTTCGTAAGTACAAAGCAGAGGGTAAAGACTTCAACAGGGAATTGTACAAGTATTATAGGACACATGTAAAATCTTTGATAGACAACGCTTATCGGCAGCACATTGATATGACGCAAACAAGGATTATTAACGAACCTGCTAAGTTTTGGGAATTTGTTAAAGATAGACGGAAGGACCGACGACCCTGTGTACAGTTCACATATGATGGTGCTGAGGTGGAGGGTCCGGATGCCGCTGACGCATTTGCGCACTACTTTTGCTCTGTATTCCAGCAGGACGTACCTGAGTTGGATGCGGTGGCGGCGGCGCGCCACGGTGTTGACCGAGATTCCGCGCGGGTTGCAATTGACATTGTTGACGCGGTCGACCTTTGCACTGCAGTGAAGCGTCTAAAGCCACGTTCCTCGGCTGGACCCGATGGTATCCCAAGCTTTCTCGTAAAGGACTGTATTAGTGTTCTAAAGATGCCTCTGCTATTTTTGTTCAATTTGTGTCTTGAAAAGTCGGCCTATCCACAACGATGGAAGACTTCTAGAGTCACACCAGTCCCTAAGGTGAACTCTGAATCAGATGTGACCACTTTTAGACCTATTGCGGTGCTCTCAGTTTTTGCAAAGGTCTTTGAGTCCATCCTTGATCGTCGTATTAACCAGCAGGTGGGTTCTGCTTTGGATGACTGCCAGCATGGTTTTCGTAGGGCGCGTTCGACTAATACTAACCACATAAACTTAGTCGATTATGTCAGTAATCAAATGGATGTAGGTCGACAAGTCGATGCGACGTATTTTGACTTTAAAAAGGCATTTGATTTAGTTGATAACGACATACTTCTTCAAAAATTGGCAATATATGGATTTACACCAAAGCTATTGCAAATTTTCGAGCTATCTGAGTAACCGCAGACAGTTTGTTCGAGTGGCTGGTTACGAGTCTAGCGACTATTGTACCCGGTCTGGGGTAAGTCAGGGATCTACTTTGGGCCCAACACTTTTTTTATTAATGGTCAATGACTTGCCGAGGGTTGTGACCACCGCAAAATGTCTTATGTTTGCGGATGACTTAAAGTTGTACCTAGCAGTAAGCAACGTAGCCGATACTGTAGCCCTGCAGAGAGATATTGACTCGTTGGCCGAGTGGAGTGCCATTAATCAATTACCTCTCAATGCCGCTAAATGTAAGGTTATCACTTTCTCACGCTCCTTAACTCCTATATGCGCTACATATTATTTACCTGACGCTCCACTGGAAAGAGTTCATGTAATTCGTGACCTAGGACTGACTTTGGACAATAAACTGGAATTTCGGACACACATAACTAATTTATGCAAAAAAGCTAACAAAACGCTTGGCTTCGTGATGAGGGTAGCCTCTCAGTTTGGCGATGTGAGAGTAGCTAAAATTTTATACAATGCATATATCCGTAGCACTCTTGAGTTTGGTGCTGTCGTCTGGGATCCTTACGAGAGTAAATATTCACTAATGGTTGAACGGATACAGCGTAAGTTTGCGCGCTGGCTGTATAAGCGAGTCTACGGATATTATCCTTATCTGTATCCATCCGTATTTGTGTCGGCTATGGTCGACTTGGACACACTAGTTCTGAGGCGAAAACTGCTGCTTATAGTTCATTATTATTCGTTACTACACAACACTGTAGACAACCGGATGGCATTGGGCCAGATGGAACTGCAGGTACCGAGGCGCGGGGCGGCTGTTGCGCCGCGCTGTCCCTCCCGCCTCTTTGCGCGACCACTAACGCGTACGTGCCACGCTCGCAATGCGCCTACCACTCGTGCGCGTAGTCTGCTCGGTGACATGCTTGTTCGGAACGAAAATATAGATATATTTGCCGATAGACTTGCTGAATTTTGTAGACATGTATATTTATATTTGAATTTTAATCTTAGCTTACGATGACATTGTGATATATTATTTGCATGGGTTTTTTTTTTTATTTAATTCATTTTATTTTAATATAATTCTACCTTGACATTGATAATTTTATCCTATGATTATTTTAATTGCATTCTTTGTTTTTAATTATACATCTCTATTTTAATGGTATAATTTATATTGTATAATTTTATTATTTAGTAATTATGAAATTGTGTAGTTTTAAGTTCTTTCTGAATTGTATAATGACATGTTGGCGTTTTGGAATATTCTGTAAGCCACATTGTTTAATATAAATAAATAAATAAATTAAAACATGACATCACCATCTCAAAGCACGCCACCACCATACCAAAACAATCCATCACCCATGTCATGCCCTTTGTCTGCATCTTCTCCTATAACCAATCAACCACTGTCGCCCTTGTCATGCCCTTTATCCAGACCACCTGCTTCCAGTACTGGCAGCCGCTTTACTCGTCGTAAAGGGAAATCATTTTCAACAATCGATGATGGTATTATGGACTACTTTAAAGCCAGAAAGGCTAAACTTGATAAAAACACTATAGAAACAGAGGACCCTAAGCGAATGTTTCTTCTAAGCTTACTGCCAGACATGAAAGCAATGTCCGACAGTCAAACAAGAACCTTCAAGCGACGAGTGCTGGCTTTAGTGGACGAAATTTTATAGGAACCTCAGAGACCTTCTTTGGCACCATCACAGCAAGCCACATCATCATATAATTTGGAAACACAAAGCGTATTTGTTTCTACACAAGAACTGCCCTCATTAAATGAGCAGCAATCCACGGCAGCATATAATTTTGAAACACAACACGTTTCTCTTTCCACGCAAGAGCAGCCTGTACCAAATGGACAGCGAGTCACACCAGCATATAATCAAATCCTGACATATTATGAATCAGTACCGAGTCTTATTAATACAAATGATGATTAAAATATGGTTTTAATAATAAAGTATGCTTTGTGGTATATCAGGGTGTTTCTTTATTTTAATAGTAGGTACTTACTTGTAATTACTGTAACATACTACCACGTTCCCACTACAGGGGTATAAGTCTCTTTCCAATGAAAGAAGGGCTTAACGGGTCTGGTCTGGTACTTCAAATCAACATTCAGTAGATCAAAACTTGTTATGTCAAAATCGCATAGTGAGCAACTCATTAGATCAGTGTTTAATTTAAATATGTAGGGAACCGCTGATCTAATGAATTGTTGACATAGCAAGTTTTTTTGTATTGAATGTTAATTTGAAGTACCAGACCCGGGCTCCCAGGGGGTAAATTCTAAGTTAGGTGGAAGCAAGGCCAGTTAACCTTGCTACTAATTAAATACATAGGTACATGCATATACTCTCGTCCGTGATCCCCAGAAGGGGGTGGACAGAACCTTGGAATCACTAATAAATAAATAGAAATCTTACCTTAGCGTTATTAAAATTCTTTCTTCTGCGCCCACGCACTCCCGCATGTTAGTATTGTTTTTACAAATAGCAGGAGCTAAACTGTACCAAATGTACGTAGCTATCTTTGGACATTCTATAGAATCCCACAAATTTATTATCTGTTTCACGCAGCTCTCGTGCTGCAACTGACAATCTGCAGTTCACATTATTTTGGATATATGGGTGAATCCAAAATCTGCGTCGATTCCTTCGGCGTCTGTTATGATGATAATATAGTATAATGACATCGTCATCTTCGCTCGATCCACTCGACATTTTTATTGCTTCCAATATTTCCCCTTGCTAGGTTTTTCGCACGTGTTTATTTGGTAGTAGAAATAACAGGAGTGACTGAAACCTTGCAATGTGAGTAGCGTCGTGTGCGAAATACAGTTTATAACTAGTTTGTAATTCTAATTACTGATTAATTCCGTCATATTTGAGTAGCTCCATGTGCGGAGGGCCTAAATGGGGTCAATTTCACGAAGAGCGCGAGTTATGTTGGCCTTCAGGGCGGCAATTGACTGTGGTTTGTCTGCATAGACTAGAGACGTCACGTAACCCCACAGAAAGTAGTCAAGCGGTGTTAAGTCACACGATTTTGGTGGCCAGTTAATGTCGCCACCACGCGAGTAGACGAAGCCTTTGCATTTCTCAGTAAATAAATTGAATGTTTCGGATTTTTGAGTTCGTCTGCAAAATGAGAAACTAATAAAATGATTTAATGGATTTTGATTACATATGACGAAACAAAATATAAAATATATATCTAGTCAAAATAACGTAACAAAAAGATTATTTAATACAAAAAGAACGATAATACTTTGACGTTTAGAAACAATTTTCGTAATTTTTTAGGTTTATAAGTATTCAAAGACATTAAAACTATCTCCTATGACATGAAGACAAACTAATACATATTTAATTTTTCAGCACCGATCCTCATAAAATCTGAACTGACAACATTGTCTGTAAAAACTGCAGAACAGCATTAGCAATTCTCGATCGTGCGCTCGTAGAGTCAAGATCTCCTGAGGATGCTTCGTGTAGAAGCGGGACGCGTCGAAAATCTTTCGGGTTTGGCTGTGTGGCGTTTTTGACGTCACGTCGGCTTAACAGGAAAATTAGGCGGAATTGTCACTAGATATATTTTTGTATTTTTTAAGTGTTTTATTAAAATATTAATTTGATGTTTTCATAAAATATTTTTAAAATATTTGTTATTATTAAAAATGGATTTTCGCAAAGTTACGCCTGAATCTATTTATTATCTGCAGAATAGCATAATGTCGTATCTGCGGTGTGCATGTATGTGTAGTTTCCGTGAGAACATTTGTACGATAAGATATATGATAGATCTGAATCCTGGAGTATACCAAAAGAATGGGAGGAGTTGATAGATTTGACCAGAAGAGAGGTACATACTCCATCTCAAGACGTATTAAAAGATGGTGGGTGCGAATATTTTACTTTTTGGTTGATTCTGCCATTACAAATGCCTATATAATATACACCCAAAATGACAGAGTGCACAACCCTATGACCTCCTTGCATTTCCGCACCGTGCTCGCTCGTAACCTAATAGACAACTTCAGCTCCAGGAAAAGGACTGTCACAATCGCCCAACTTTATAACTAAAAACCAAAAGGGCCAACAAGTAGACAGAAAGCCATTCACGGAATACCTGATGAACTGAGGTTGAATGATGTGTGGTCTCACATGCCAATGGAGCTGCCCAAATACAGAAGGTGCAGAGCATGCAGCAGCAAAAACCTTAACAAAACATCCAAAATACAGTCCACAAAATGCCAAGTTCCATTGTGCATAGTACCATGCTTTGCTCAGTTCCATACACCCTGAAGGGCAGTGTCGAATAGGTCGACACCATGTTTTTATAAAAAAAAAAATTAATAGCAATAAAAAAAATATATTTTTCACATAAAAAATAAAGGGATAAAGGAGTGCTCAAACGAGTGTTGTTTTTGATTTTTTAGTGTAAAATTAATAATTTTTACTCTTTGTTACAGGACAGTTTTGTATGGGTTTTATAGACAAATTTAAACAGTTTTGATACTTATTTAGTAGACTGTGAAGTGAATCAATGTAATAAAATGTGTTCATCTACTCGCAAAAAAGACGAAATTTTTTTACTCGGTTTTCGAGATGTTGAGCCTTTGATGAGGCTTAACCAACTTGGGACTTTCGCAAGTTTCGCGTCTTCACTTTTCACATCGCTTTGTAAGCAAAAATACATGATTTCCAATCGATCGTTTTGATTTATTTAAATATTCTCCGGTTTTGTTTGTATTTGTGATCAATTTATTAAATATTGGAACATGAGCTCCGTAAGTAAATATTCAGCGTTATTTTATTATACTTAGCTAGTTTATATGATGAAATAAACGTGTGGTATTTTTTTACAGTCAAAAAGTGTGCCTCTCACAAAAGATGAGGCGTTGTTGTTAGTACAGCTTATTGGTGCCAGTAAAATGGTAACTAGCAAGGCTACAAATGCGACTAATAACCTATAAAAAAAAAGGCATGGGAAAGTTCAAAGAGATTCAAGATAACTGAAGAGTTTAATGCTTCAATTTCAAGTTGCCCTCGCGAACCCAGGCAACTTAGGTTAAAGTGGGAAAATATGAAGAAAACAGCGCGTAAACGATCCTCTAGCATAAGGATGAATCAATATAATAATAAAACAATAAAAAGCCTTTTAAATGAAAAAAATTAGATGAAAAAATGACTTCACTTCTTCGTCTTCCCAGCTACAGATCCGGTTTCTGCCTGCCGACTGGTAGAGATTGTTCCTGAATTCTTTGATTGGAAATCCAACACCAACTCACCAAACTGTATGCAAGTGCTACTTAAAGTTTATTAATTAATTAAATAATCTATGATGTTTGTTCAGCGGACAATATTGATCACTTTGAATTATTCTAGTTCTTTTGATCATGATAATCGTAGGTTCGAATCCTGCTCGGTAACTAATGAATTATTATTTATTATCAATAATGATTGTAACCGTGTCTTATAAAATAATAATCTTTATATAATCTCATTCGGTAATATTCTAATTATAAAATTAAATACAGACTTTAATTGGCACATTTTATAAACATACTTCTTTAAGAAAAATAAAAAGTTAAATAAGAGCATTACTATCCTAACAAAACAATGTTTTAAAACATTTTTTTAGTTATTAAAGTACAATGTGTCCTGACTAAGGAGGTTTCAATTCAATTTAAATACACATTATCTATTATCTGTGGTGCGCGCGCAACGCGCTGGTTCCGAGCCATAGACCAATAACAGACTTTTCCCATTTTGGCGCTATTTCGTACATACGAATTTAAGTGATATTTTTAGATAAAATTTTTATTTAATGTAACTACCTATAGTCATGAGATTATATAAAGTAGTGTATGCAACTGCATATCATTAGGTATTAAAACACTCGTGTAATCTTATTTTGAAAATACCCTCATGTTTTAATATATGACAGTTGCATAAACTACTATTGTGTGTTATTTTGCAGGTGTGATTACGAAAGTGAATATTGACAAAAAAAACTGTCATTCCGTAGTAGTCAAAGAAAAAGGTGACGAAGCGCAAAGCTCCGGATCCACGAAACAGCACTAATATACTCAACAGTGCTACCACTTCCAAGCCTTCTGGATCAAAATCCAGGTAATATTCTAATACTGTTAGATTTATAATTCTGTGTATTGTGTTCATTTAAATGCTATATGCATTGTAGTTCTTTACTTAAATTCGTACCAGATAACAGTACCTATAAAACTTTTAACTTTTTGTGCAGTACGTTCAGTGAGTAATAATTTTAGATATCTACTGTCAATCCACTATTGTACGTACTTTAGCCTCAGTCTTCTGCATCCAGTCTAAACAAACTTCTTTGTTATACTAATTTACTATTATAAATTAAATATTTATGTTTCTATTTAAGTAAAAATAACAACGGAGCCTGAAAGACCTCTTCGGCTTGAAAGAGGATGTTGTGCAGCAAACAACTTCATGCCCTGACGTTGGTTCATCCCTCGTAAGCCGTGTCGACAACGGGAAGGTGAGGAGGGGTTAACTACTTAATTTCAAATGTCATGTGAGGAGGAAGGCGGACTTGACAGGAAAATTAGACGTGGACATTAAAGTCTACGATAAGGCTGACGCGGCTTCCACACCTCGCGCGGATCGGTGGAAGAAGGCGTTCGCCGCGCGTATATTACAATTAGACCAGGTCACTCAGCAGTGGAGTGCGCTGCAAAAAATTATGCAACGAGTGCATGAGTATTTAATGACTGTGAGCCCGTTTACTATAGTGATAACATTAATTGTAAGTAGTTACTTTTAATTTTTTTACCAATTAAGATACCATTTAAATTTATTTAACAAATTATCGGTGTACAAAATTGTATGCCCAAGGCGGGAATCGAACCCGCGATAGTTCTTGTAATAATATTTAGAAATACCATTTAAATTTTTCAGAGGGACTTAATTAATAAAGGAGAAATTATGTATACATCAAAGCCTATGCCATGGCTACGCTCGGCTCGCACTGACATTACAGTAACAACGTTAATTTGTAATAGTAAGGTACTCCTAATTTTGTCTTGTTTTGGCGCATGAATTATTAAATGACTGCGGGCACGTTTACTAAAGCGATAACAATAATTTTAAATAGTTACTATTAGTTTCTGTTTAATTTTGTACTTATTAATATAGCATTTATATTAAAGACATATTGTATGTAGATATCAAAGGCTATGCCAAGGCTACGGCGGCTCGCACTGATATTACAGTAATAAATAAATTTATTTAGTATATTATATATATAGAAAACTACTTAAGCTATTATTATTATTAAATTATACATGTTTGCCTAATAAATCCAATGTTTATAACTCCTTGATATTTTATATTAATAATTTAATTGTCAACTATTAGGTCAGTGTTCAATTTTCAAAAAATTGGTTTCAATATTCAAAATATGGGTATATGGGTTTGAAGCGCTCGTAGCGGAGTTTACTTAGCTGTTCTCAACCGATAAGCAAAGTTAAGCAACGTCGCCCGCGGTCATGAGTTGGATGGGTGACCGCTAGTGATATTACTACTGAGCGTTTCCGTGCTTCGGAGGGCACGTTAAGCCGTCGGTCCCGGTTGTTGTCTTAGGATGGCAGTCGTTATAGCATGGTGGTAGGGCATTTTGCGAATGCCCGCCTGGCTAGCTACCACCCTCAAGTAGAAAATCTGTCGCCAAGCACCTAACGGTGTGTTCCGGCAGCTGTCCTTGAGAGCCAGTACTTCTAGGTTAGCGTGAACAACATCTTCGACCACATCATCACTTACCATCAGGTGAGATAGTGGTCAAAGGCTAATCTATCAGGCATAAAAAAAAATGTACACAGATTTTATGAAGATTTGTGTCAAACAGCAGAATCCTAAGAAGTTACTCGAGAGCAACTTTTTGCAATTTATTTCGTTTGTTTCGGAGGAATAATAATTGAATAATGGAAAATTTAGGTCTCTATTTAGGTAAGAAGTCTATTTAGCTAATTTAGGTATGCGCGTGTTACAGAGGGCATGATTATTATATCACCACCAAAGTGTAGTTCTTCAAAATTGGGAGTTAGGTTTTGAAATGCCGGACTCCGAGTTTGTTGGATTGTATAGACTGAATAAAAGTATCGTATAACATTGATTTTAGTGGAAGACAATAAAATTAAATATGGAATTATATAGGTACCCCATTGAGGTTCAAAATATACAATTACATAATAAAGCATTGACATTTTGCAAATCCGACTTGCTAGTATCCAGAATTATAACAAATATAAAATTAACAAATATTTTTTGGTTTGCATCCAGACAGGCAACAACTGATATTTTAATAAGAGAACATATCCTCATATCTGTCCACTTAACTTATTTCAGTAAAAATTTAAAAACATACAACGAACAAGTCACGTTAGCTTCGGTATGTTTTAAAAAACCTTTGTAACAAGTCGACACTAACTTATTCAAATAATAATTTAGAATACAGAACAGTGCTAAAAACAATGTTAAATTAAAAATTATTAAAAAATAAAAATAGTTGTGAAAAATTTATTATACCTTAAACATTTCACAACTTTCACCTGTTAGAAGCATGGCGTAAACTTACGATGATTTTATTCAAAGGCCGATTTATTTATAAAGAATATTAATACGTGTGCGTGTTGCTACGTTATCAGGTTTTTAACTAGCTGCATCATGTTCTCATAAGTTCTTAATTCCTGGGGTAGATTCTATACAAATGCTCTTACTTAAAAATGTTCTAAGCTATGGTAGTGCTTATTCTGTTTTAACTAAAATCCATATTGTGTGTGTAACATTTGAAATAACCATTCTAAAAATACGCTTAATCTATTCAATTTTACTAAATTTTGTATTATTTTGGAAAGCTCTAAGATACACGACATGCAAAAGTCAACTTTAAGAAAGTCATTCGCAAGCCTTATATGAAATTCAATTTTAGGTTGAACAGAAAAAGAACTACCATAATTTAGATAACTAACTTATTCAAAATAACTATAAGTTTGGCGAATTTAATTTGAGTAATATTAGTGAATAAAGTGTAGAGTGAATAGTAAGCAGAATAGTAGTGACCATTAGAATAGTATGACAGTTACTACTATTCTGCGTTCAAATTTCAATTAACTCCGTCAATTGGTAGGTAACTCAAGGTGGACAGCGACCTCCAAATATTTAAATTATTTTATTTACTAAATCTGAATTATCTTATTTACATAAATAAATATATATATAGAGGGAAGTAAAAATTTGATGCAAAATTATAAAGGAAAAATAAAAGAACTCATAAAAATCTGTAAGTAAGACTACATTCTCAAATATATTTCACAAAAACTTGAACTTCACTTGTCAGACGAAAACAGATCGCTGTGAGGTTTGCGTTTCGTACGAAATTAGTAGTTTTAAAAAGAAATTGATTATACAGAAGAATTTTGATGATCATCCAACAGAAAAAAAATAGTAGACAAGTTGGAGCATGAGAATCAAGAATACAAGATTTAGAACCATTACACTTCTCCGGTAATTGCTGTGGGCAGCATAAGAACAAAATCATGATAGCATTGTATATTTATGCTGTGAACAAATATAAAGTAAAAAGCATTACACATAAATCCCATAATCCCGATAGCCTAAGCCCGTTTGGTTGATAAAATGTAATGATGGCTGTGTTTTTATTATACCTAAATATTTCTTTTTTGACGTTGTTTAAAGTATATAATTAAAAAATATTTTACCTACCACGAGGAAGTTGATGTGGCATGACTGGTTAAAAAGTTTAATGACCGTCTTTATAAATGAGTAATTTATGACTGTGTAAGTTTAAAATAGTATTATAGACATCTATAATATTTTAAACTTATACATATTTAACCTATTTCATTTAGACTGTAACTAGTACTTTTATGTTGATATCCACTAGTTTATGCAAAAGTTCAGTTACCTGGTAACAATTATAATATCAAGTAAGTTTAATTAAAAATATGATTCTTACATAGATTTTGAAATCCCTAAAATGTTTTTGAAATATTACGATGTAACGTTTTTGTT
Organism: Plagodis pulveraria; assembly: GCA_963890685.1. Lineage (NCBI taxonomy): Eukaryota > Metazoa > Arthropoda > Insecta > Lepidoptera > Geometridae > Plagodis > Plagodis pulveraria. The sequence continues at coordinate 26,845,168 of OY982967.1, forward strand.
TGATTGTGTTCATTTGTTACTATTTATTAAATTTTCACTTATTTTGATACTGGCTTTATTTATATTGAACCTTTTATAGTGTAAATCAGTATTTATAATATGTGTAATTCTCGCTCACGATATTGAAACTTAACAATATATACTTTTCATAAGGTATTATTATTAGTTACTGCTTGAAATTATCAAAATACTACAACTACCCACTCATGAAATTTCTTCAACATAAAATAGATGAATGTACCCTAAACCTGGGTATAATATAGAATATTTCGACCCCTTAATTAAGTCCGCAGATATGAAATTTAAAATGTTTAATACGCAATTATCTCAAATTTTGATTTCAAGTTAATCCCCTTTTGTTTGTGACGTGTGATATATGGTTGGCTATATTCCGTCGTATTTTTAGACTTGTTCTCAAATAAAGTGATTCCCTGGGATAGACAACTGAAAGGACCGAAGTAAGTTATTGGTGATGTTGATATTTAGGTGGAAATAAATAATTATACTAAGTAAATACAAAGAACGTATAATAAAAGCAATTGTTATTACACACCACAGGTTACAAGCTAAAAGTAGAACATAGATGAAAAAATATTGCCAACTTATAAATATGGTTACGTTCTTATTTGCCAACACTCCCCACAGAACGCAGACCCATTTTACTGATACACATGTTCACAAACAGAAAAATATAACCTGTGCACGATCTTCGATCCACTGGGTCGCTCCCCCAGTCCGCATAACAATATCCAGTTATTTCCTTTGAGTTATCTTGGACATAGCATAGCTTTAGGTTCCTTAAAGATACCTCATAATCCTTTTTATTCCAAGCCAGTGTTGATTTCCTGGACTTTTACTGTACTGACTCAACTTGTTGAGAGTGCCACGGTTTGCTGTTTGCACGAATTACAAGATAAACAAGCATTCTGAAACAGAAAAATATAACCTGTGCACGATCTTCGATCCACTGGGTCGCTCCCCCAGTCCGCATTACAATATCCAGTTAAGTTATTTCCTTTGAGTTATCATTGACATAGCATAGCTTTAGGTTCCTTAAAGATACCTCATAATCCTTTTTATGCCAAGCCAGTATTGATTTCCTGGACTGTTACTGTACTGACTCAACTTGTTAACTGGTATATCTATGTTATATGTAGTATCAGGTCTCGTGACATGTGCCAGATATATCAGACATCCCACTGCTTCCCTGTATGGGATATTATTGTTTTCATCTTCAGGATTTTTCTCAAAATTTGCATTCACCTCTGTCGGGGTACGAACTGGTTTGCATTCAGACATATTAAAACGGTCTAACACTTGGTTAATGTATTTTTCTTGATCTAACATAATCATACCTGCCTCTCGGTTTCTATTTATGTTCATGCCAATACAGTTCTTCATTTCACCTAGGTCTTTCATACTGCATTCCCCTTTTAACTTGTATTTAATCTCTGTTGTTTTATCCCTATTATTTGTAAATATCAAAAGATCATCCACGCAAACAGCAATGAATATAGTTGTAGACTCATTTACTAAATAATAAATACATTACAAATTCACAAATATACGCGACGCGGGTTTGAATCCCGCACATGACTTAAATTTTTCCTATCGTATATAATATTATTTATATTATAAGTTGTTATCAGGTCTCTCAACAAGGCTACTCTCCTGTACAACCCGATATCTTCAAAAGCCTGTTCCAAACTCTACCAGACTTGTATACAAGTAGTTGTATTCTGAACATGTACGTAAATGATAGGGTCCAGTAATAAAATCAACTTAGATTTCGCCTTGATTTCTTTATTTTGGTCCGTATTAGTAACGGTGACACAACTCCATAGATCGTCGAGTTCAAAATATGCTTGGACTGCAAACTTCCAACTGGCATAGTTATCTATTCAAACTAATCTCTCGATATGAAATGGATTGTAACGTGAATTCGACATCTTCTAAGCGTATTTATGATTTATACCTGATTTCTGACCGAGCACGCCACCCCGGTTAACCTCCAAATGTATGACGACAAAACACCGGCCGGTTTTCTAAGTATTTACTTTTTCTTTTATTTCCACAAGTAGCAATCAACCACGCTGTGCTACCATGTTGATATTTAGGTTAAAATAAATAATTATACTAAGTAAATGCAACGAACGTATTATAAAAGCAATTGTTATCACACAACACAGGTTACAAGTCGAGAGTAAAACATAGATGAAAAAAATGTTGCCAACTTATAAATATGGTTGCGTTCTTATTTGCCAACAGGTGATAACTTATCCAGCCATCTAAACCCTGATGTGGTCGAATTGTGTGACGCTCAACAAATTCGTTTCGTGTTTCTGCCTAGGTCAGCACAACTAACACAGCCACTGGGTGTGGCTTTTTTCGTTCCTTAAAAAAAGTTCTAGAGAAAAATTCTTCTGCAATATAAAACAGAAAATACGAAACCGGCGTCATTAAATAAAAGCCACTTTCCTCTTATGTTAAGACAGTTGATGAAAGCTGCTAATATACAAAAACAAAACATTCCGAGTGGTTTTAAAGCTACTGGCATACACCCGTTTAATCCATATGAGGTCTACAAATAAATTCCTGAAAACGAAGATGACATTAGATATGATATTGATCAGTCATAACTGGATTATCATAAGGAAAACAAACACATTAACCCTATAAAAAGAACAGTAAATTAAATGTGCCACTGGCAAATCTGTTAGTAGCGTTGATATTTCACATTTGACGATATATAAACATTCTACTACTAAACAAAAACTTTCAAAACCTGCAACTGAACAATGAAAACATTAAACCTCCTTTTACTTTAAAATCCTTTAAAAACTCCTCTTCATCTGTCCAAACCGGCCTCCCGGCTTGTCTATCACATCTGTTCAAACCGGGAACCCGAATTAAACATGTAAATCAGTTAATAATGACCACGTACGTGTAATTATATTAGGTCCTTACATATGAAATTGGCGTTTTGTATGGGAGGAACAAAAAGTCGAATATTTTTTAATATAATATATTTAATTAATCAAAGTATGAACCATTATTTTCTATGCACTTTTGCCATCTCATAGGTAGTTCATTGATCCCTTTACTAAAAAAACCAGTCGGACGGGAATCAATAAAATCTTTGAAGGCGATTTGGACTGCCCCATCGGAGTTGAATTTTTTCCCTTGCAAGAAGTTATCCAAATTTCGAAAAAAATGGTAATCTGTTGGAGCAAGGTCCGGGGAGTACGGAGGATGTCTTAGACTTTCCAATTGAAGCTCTTCTAATTTAGTAGCCGTCTGTAGCGCAGTGTGTGGTCTAGCGTTGTCGTGAAGCAGCAGTGGCGTGGAGCGATTGACCAGCCTAGGTTGTTTAGCCGCTAGCTTTTCCATCATGGTTTGCAATTCCTGACAATAGACATCAGCCGTAATAGTCTGGCCAGATTTGAAAAAACTGTAATGAACAATACCGGCACTAGTCCACCAAACGCTTACAAGTAACTTTTTTGGGGTTAATTTTCGCTTGGGGCAGGATTTGGCTGGCTGGCCAGGATCTAACCATTGCGCTGAGCGCTTCCGATTATCGTAAAGAACCCATTTTTCATCACAGGTAATGATTCGGTTTAAAATACCTTCATTATTGTGCCGGTTTAGTAATGTAACGCAGCAGTCGACGCGCGTTTGCCGGTTTGTTTCAGTCAATTCGTGAGGTACCCACCTTTCAAGCTTTTTAATCTTCCCAATTTGCTTCAAGTGAATTAAAACAGTTTTATCACTAACATTGCAGCCTGCAGCTAACTCGGACGTGGTTTGCGATGGATCCGCTTTCACAATAGCCTTCAACTCTTCATTATCAACTTGAGTCTCAGGCCGTCCACGGGGCTTGTTCTGCAGGTCGAAATTTCCAGAACGAAAACGTTGGAACCAAAAACGAACTGTGTTTTCTTTTGCAACACGACCGCCATACACATCATTCACCCTTCGAGTTGTTTCCGCAGCACTAGTGCCACGGCGGAACTCGTACTCGTAAATAATGCGATATTTAAGGTTTTCCATTTTGTAAAATGAGTGACGCAAACAGAAAAAAACAGAAGAAAAAAAACAAATGAATGACGATCATCGAAGCACAAATACATGAGTCTATAGCTGTACAAATTTGAATTTGGAATTCCTTACCAAATGGGAGAAATTCGTGATTAAAGTGGCCAGTACGAAAAACGCCAATTTCATATGTAAGGACCTAATATTTGTTTTGATTATTTTTCAATTTTATAATTTTTGACTCAAAGTTCCTCAAGTATTACAAAAGTACAGCCATTACAAAAGTTCGCTTGTACAAATGCTGGTAATGCTATTTAGCGTCCTTGAATTACTTAAAATGTCTTTTACTATATTAAATCAACGATTTAATTCACATTTAACATATTAAAATAACTGTTCATTCCTATTACTTCAGAATTTTAATTTTTCCATTTCAAGTAACTGCAATACTGGCCATCCTTTGCCATCTTGTAATGTGCTGTTTTGGGTTCTAAAATAAATATAACTCAAAGAGGAGGAGGGCACATGCCTCTGAAGCCGATCTTGCGTAAGTACTGATTGCATTGAAAACTATCAAATATTTCTATAAAGCCAAAATAATTTTGTGTTTAAGCATACCATGGCCATCATTTTCCGCTTACATGTGAAATAGTTTTGAGGAGATAGTGGAATCAAACCGGGCCCCTGGGCCCTCTTCAAACCCGGTCCCTGGGCCGTCTGCTGATCCGGCCTCTGGGCCAACTGCGGAGCTCGCCTCTGGGCCCTACGCAAATCCGGCTGTACTAACAGTACAAGCGCCTTCACCTACTTTGTAAGTATAGTATATTTATTTCTATATATAACTATTTAGTATACTGTCACAATCGTTTTGAAAACTAATAATCAATCTATTTACTTTGCAGAAGTGGGCGAAAACGCGCTGAGTCCAGCGCCCATACCGCCTGGGAGTCCCATAGTGACTCCCAGGTCGATCATCACGCCAGCGTCTCGAGGACGAGGAAATCCGGAGGATGCTGACATATGGTGATATCTATTTTTTTTAAATGGCATTATATTTTTATGTTGTCATAATAAATTGTGGTCTTTTTATAGTCATGCACGATATGTATTTTAACAGGCAGTGAGGATGACCCGGATTCTGACGGTGACGACTTGGGGCCAGCCATGAGGGTGCCTCAGGTGCGGCGTATCCATCACGAGGTGGAGGATAAGCCAGCGTCCATCGGCACACAGTGGTTTTCAGCTGGAAACCTCCCTCGGCACTGGCACCCGCATCCGCAGCAGAGCCTACCACATCGTCGTCAGCGCCTACTAGAACCGAAGGTCCAGAAATGTTTAATTTTGATTGGGCAGGGTTTCCCGAGCCTCTAATTTCGCACGAATTGAGTAGGGACCCCTGTCCGATTTTATCCCTGGTCCTTTAGCCCTATTCTGCAGCCCATTTGAGGCCTTACGGCCATATGGGAGCCAGATTTTATGGTATACATAGCGACGGAGACGAATAGGTATGCCCAGCAATGGTCCGAAGTCCTATTAGATTCAGGGAACATTCAACCAACTAGTAGAGGAACTAGGTGGAACGATACCTGTGTTGACGAGTTGTACCGCTTTTTCGCTATAATTTTGCCACTTAGCCACCGGAATTGTTGTGAAATCGCGCCTTGGGGAGTACTGGGCTGCCAACGAGGATATCTTTTCCAACCCGGGGTTTTTGTTGGAAATGCCTTACAATAGGTTTTTACTATTGAGTTGATTTCTCCATTTTGTTGACAATGCCTGTTTGACCCCAGAGGCCGTAGCGTTCGGGATATCAAGCTTTTTAGGGTAAAGCCTCTGATTGATTACTTAAATTCAAAATTCTCAGCACTTTATGTTAAGGATCGTAACATAGCTTTCGATGAGTCTTTGACTCAGTGGAAGGGATGGCTGGATATCAAACAGCACATCCCGTACAAGGAAGAAGAAGAACGCACCGTCGCTGCTGAGCTGATCCATCGTGAGTTAAACGACGACTATGTAAAACTCTAAATCCTATTTTTACAATGGATATTACCCAAATTTGTGAAGATGAACGAGTATTTCCAAGGAACAGATTCTAGATTGATAGAACTGGATGATAGTATGAAACTGCTTTACAAAGATTTATTGCAATGTTACATGGCTAGAGACTACGTTAATCAAACTGAAATATGCTTGATTGACCCAGAAGATACACGATTTTTCTTACCACAAATGTATTTGGGTGTTAAAAGAGAAGTTAAAAAAACCAATATCGTACAACAAAAAGTGCTCCTGGCTGAATTTTATACTCGTTGCCGCGACTTTCTAGTGACAGGCTGCAAGGAAATTCGGAAGCGTTATGATTTTTCCAATGAATTACTTCCACTCCTCAAATATTTGTCACTTGAAGAGGCTGTGCGCCACAGTAATAGAGAGAGTTTCCCGTCAATGTTGCCACTAACCCAGAAACTACCACGTATAGTCAAAATTGAAAATGACCTTCAGAAAATCGATGACGAGTGGAGAATTTTACCCGATGTCAACAAATTTTCGAAATTAGACATCGGCACCTGGAAAGCTCACGAATTTTGGGAAAAGATCCTTAGTACAACCGACTGCAAAACTCTAGCAAAGTTTGCTCTAGACGTTCTATGTCTTCCTCACAGTAATGCAGATTGTGAAAGGATATTCAGCCAAGTGAACAATATGAAGACCAAGATGCGAAATAAGTTAATGACATCGACTGTAAATAAAACTCTATTAGCGAGACAACTTATACAAAATCAAGTGAACTGTACGAAGTTTAAGGTGTCAGGCGACATGTGTGAAAAAAATAAAAGTAAGGACAAGTTCACACTAGAGAAACATGAATCTGAAGTTATAGAAACGATTAGAAACCCTTATGGAGAAGAAACAAATGAGGAATAAACATATTTATATTATATACGGCATTTTAGTATTTTTTCCCTACAAATACGGCAAATCAGAATGTGACATACGGCAACCCAGATTTTTACGATAACAACGCTGTCACACACAAAGGTGCCTCTGTCGCTAGTCGCGCGCAGTCTGGACGGTTGTGATTTTAGAATCGCGTGATCCGCCGTTATGGATAATTCGCAATGTATCCGTTTAATTTCTAAAAATGCCAATATTTATTTAACTTGCAAAATTATTATATTCATTCATGCGAACTACTGTTTTGTAATTTTTTAAGTGTATAATAATAATCTACTAGTATAAATGTTACCAGTGAAACCGTAAGTTCAATTTAATGGCAGATGTAAAAAAGTATTTATTTTTTATACTTTTTTATGTTAAATTTCTTTAATTATTTTACATAGCATGTGAACAAGATATCTGTATACGATAAAATAAACGAAACGGTGTATTTGCTTTTTAGTGCATTTTTTGTTTTACTATATTTTTTGATCGAAGTCGATTTTAGTTGTTAAAAATTATTCCACTTCAATGAATACCCTACCCGACACCAAAAAAACATCAAAATCGGTTCATAACTGGTGGAGTAATCGCTGTAACAAACATACATACAAAAATATAAACAGTCATATTAAGAACCTTCTCTTGTATTGAAAGTCGGTTAAAATTAAAATAAAGAAAATTGTAAATAAAGCCTGCACTTACACGTATTAGTATAATAGGATTAAGTGCATTATATTTAAATATTATATACAATCATTAAATATTAATTTGATCTCAATTGTTATTGTGACTGTTGTAACTGTTTATGTACTAAATAGGAAAATTAAAATTTTCGTTTGCTTAAGATCTCTTAATTTGTATAAAATCTTATCGTTTTCTCATATTTTTATCATCGTATTGAAATTTTATATAATTTAATTTTCAATTTCATGCCAATTTTTTCATCAACGGACAAAATACCCCTTATCTTATTTATCCTGCCAGTAATTTTTTCTGTTTGTTAATTTATCATTTAATGTCCCATGATTTAAGTGATTGTTTTTGAAGCGTTTTCCAAGACATTAAAGAAAGGCAGAGGTTTTCAATTCGCCTGTATTTTTTTTTGTTTTACCTAATATCCGTTGTATCGGGTGTACCGATTGTGATGTTTTTTTGTTAAATATTCCAAAGCTGGTACTTTCCAAGTGGTCCCTTTTCAATGTCAGTGAGATCAGACGAGTAGCATTTGAGTTATTCCTAATAATGCGTATTTTATTGGCTGCGACCACATTAATGATGTTCTCATTTTCACTTGTCGGTGTAAAACAAAAAATCTGTATACGATAAAATAAACGAAACGGTGTATTTGCTTGTTAGTGCATTTTTTGTTTTACAATAATTTTTGTTCGAAGTCGATTTTAGTTGTTAAAAATAATTCCACTTCAATGAATACCCTACCCGACACAAAAAAAAAACATCAAAATCGGTTCATAACTGGTGGAGTAATCGCTGTAACAAACATACAAACAAAAATATAAACAGTCATATTGAGAACCTTCTCTTGTATTGGAAGTCGGTTAAAATTAAAATAAAGAAAATTGTAAATAAAGCCTTACACGTATTAGTATAATAGGATTAAGTGTTAAATATTATATACAATCATTAAATATTAATTTGATCTCAATTGTTATTGTGACTATTGTAACTCTTTATGTATTAAATGGGAAAATTAAAATTTTCGTTTGTTTAAGATCTTGTAATTTGTATAAAATCTTATCGTTTTCTCATATTTATATCATCGTTTTGAAATTTTATATTATTTAATTTTCAATTTCATGCCAATTTTTTCATCAACTGACAAAATACCCCTTATCTTATTTATTCTGGCAGTATTTTTTTTCTGTTTGTTAATTTATCATTTAATGTCCCCATAATTGAAGTGATTGTTTTGGAAGCGTTTTCCAAGACTTCGAAGAAAGGCAGAGGTTTTCATATCGACTGTATTTTTTTCATGTTTTACTTTATACAGGTTAATAACTTTAAAAAAATATTGTGAAACATTGTATCCGTATTAACTTATCCACATACAACCCCATCTTCGGTAATTGTTTTTGTTTTCTGTGAGTTTTTCTTAGGAATGGTATTTTTTTTTTGTTTCTGTAGAAAGTATAATATATCCAAGATTAATATTAACTGTACATACCACTGTACCCTGTTTTTTAAATAAATAACTACTTATCTAAAACATGAATCAAAATCCTGTAGATTGTACATAAAACAAATAAATTTACATTTAAAATTTTTAAAGCATAGATAATTTCAGAGGTTATATATGCATATAAAGTTCATTTTAATTATTCCTACAAAATATTGAGGACTAAATTTCACGCAGGTCATCACTGTTTTTTTTTTAGGGACAGCGTTTTTGGTTATGTTTTCAACAAAATATTTCTATATAACTTTCTTAGAAATGTTATAAATATTGTGATTTCTTATAAAGGATAATATATCCAAGATTAAAATTAACTGTATTGATCATTGTAAATCCTGTTCTATCTTAAATAAATAACTACTTTTTTACAACTTGAATTAAATTCCAAGGATATTCGTACTAACACAGCTGTAGATTGTACATGAAACAATCAAATTTACATTTAAAAGTTGTTAATCATAGATAATTTTAGTGGCTATAAATGTATATATTGTTTACTTTAATGATTCCTACAAAATATTGAATAATAAATTTCAGTACGCCGCAGGTCATCACTGAGTTTTTTAGAGTGGCAGTGGTTTTAGGTTAAGTATCAATCGAATATTTTTCGAAATTTTTATTTAAAATGGTAACAATTTGATAATTATCTAGGTAGGGCTATGTATTTAAGATAAAAATAAACTGCACAAACCATTGTAAAACTTGTTTTATTTTCATCAAATTTACACTTTTCTAAAACTTGACGTAAAATTTCAGGATATTCAAATTAACATCGCTGTAGATGGTGCTTGAAATAAAGAAAAAGCTAATTTAATAGCTGTAAATGATAGATCATTTAAGCGGCTTTCTAAAAATATATAGTAAACTAATATATTTTTCACAAAATCTTGAGTAATATATTGTAGAACGCCACAGGTCAGTACCGACTTTTTGAGTGGCAGTAGTTATAAGGTCATATTATCAATCGAATATTTTTCGATGTTTTTTGTTAAAAATGGTAGTATTTTATATCATGAACACGCACTTTTGACTAGGTAGGGCTATGTATTTTGTTACATTAATAGTTCGTTGATGATAAAATTTTAGTAATATATATTTAAATTAAATAAACAGAAAAGTGGCAACTCTCCAGGTGGGGAAGAGAAGCTTCCACACACCTAACCTAACACTACCTGTCTAAATAAGGAGGCTTCAATACACAAATAAAAAAACAGTAGGTATGGAGCGTTCAATAAGTTTATATAATCATTTATTTTCCAAACATACACACAATTGTTATTATTAAAAAAAAAAATTGGCTATATCAGTCCAGAACACATTTAATATCAATAGGGGTTGCACGCTAGCGCCAGGGGTAGGAGATATATTAAAATCTAAAACATTTCAAAAATATGCCCAGAGCGAGCGAGCAGCACCAAACTAATTATTACATAAAATTGCCTCAATTATAATTTCTGTGTGCCAGCAACGTAGATCCACATAAAATTAGTGTCCTAGATTAAAATGATTTAATATTTAAAGTGAATTATGGTAATAAAACCAGCTTGCTCAAGAAAATTAGTTATCTCAGGGGAAAAATCGTGAGTCGCATAAGGTTAAAAGATGAATTCCGTTATTGTAATTAAAGTAAAGGGCGCCACCCGGCTATATAAAACCGGGAAAATATATAAATACCGGATCGGTGTGACGATCTACAGCCTTGGGGTGAAATCACTGCATTGGTCAGCAGCCCTACTGCATAAGGGACGCAAAGCAGAGCGCTGACAGCTCAACCATTCGCTCGGGCTGACTGCCGGAGCTGGGGGGCTATGGTAGGTGATTATTCTTTAACCCCTAACGGTGAAGTTTTCCCCTCCTAACCAGGAACCTCCTGGAAAACGCAAGGGTGCGCATGTGAAAATCGTACCTGCCTGTGAAGGGCATATATAAAGCGTTGACATCACTATCGCAAAAGAGGCACCGGTCGATTTGGCGTGGGTGGCTAGCCCACGTGGTGAAGATGCATGCGGGCGCAGCCAGCCTCAATCCACAGGAAAACACGGAATTTCGCTCGCAACGACAGGGCCAATATTCATACACTCGGCACGCGGTCACTTGAGAAAGCTCGCACATTCGGGATCAGCGACGGCGCGGGCCTAGGGACCACGCGGTCCACAACTCGGAGAGCCCCACTAGATAAATTCACGAGACGAAACACTGGAATTTAGCCCGGCGTTATAACCTATAACTTCGCACGAAAACACTGCACCGAAAATATTCAATCACTTTACTAACCTTTTGGGAGGTTGAAAGGCGCTTGTAGCGTTCTGGTGACTTCACGTCTCACACTTGGAAATCGCCTCCTAGGGCTTTATTTCAGCTGGTATGTATCGTCCAGAATCTCAGTGGAACGCTGTCCTGATCGTGGTCCCGCCCTGAAAATATCGAAATTAGTTTGTCAATTGCCAAACTCCAAAGCCGCTAGGGCACGCCACGGGAATCAAGACTTACCTAGCAGCAGGCAGCGTCACTTTTGGGTTGCTGGGCGAAAAAGAGTGCAAAACTGCTCTTCCGCCGTATTTACGGGGCGGCGACAGTTTCTCGAACATTCGTAGAGGAAGGGGCAAAAAAACACAGATCATGCCACTTACCGATAAACTTACAGATAAAAATATGCCTTATTAATCTGCGCCTAGGGATGCCAGGATGCTGCAATGAAATACCCATTTCCCACAGAGAGGGCCTCCTCAAAAAGAAGGGGAAATCCTAAATTCGTGTCACTGCGCTAGGAGCAATAGTGGACGTCGCCAAGCAGGATTTCACTTCCGCCATCGTCCTGGAACGAGCCTAAGCAGGGACAAGGCGCTAAATGGGCAACAGAACCTCAGTTTACTCAAATGGAGACCAAAAGTATATACTACCGGGGCTCCTACATTCAATGCGATGACGAACAACCCGTTCCGCTTCGTGCGAGGTGGGATTCCACCGCGACGGAATTTTTGGTAATAACAACTATGGTATAAAAAAAAACATCCCCATACGGTCTCCACCCGCTAAGTGAGAAAATTCGATTATCTGGAAACACAGTGCCATTACTTATCATAATTTCGAAGGTCATAGATTAGTTGACGTTCGATGGACATTCCGCTTTGCGCAGAACAGATTAAAAAGAAAGCGGGGAACGTTCAAGACTTTGAAAAAAAAACCGTAACAATTTAAGATTAAAATAAACTGCATAAACTATTACAAAACTTTTATTATATATTATAAAATTGTTTTATTTTATTCAAATTTACATTTTTCTAAAACCTGACCTAACATTTCAGGATATTCATATTAACATCGCTGTAGATAGTACGTGAAACTATAAAAAGTTAGCTGTAACAGATAGATAATTTTAGCGGCTTTCTGAAAATATGTAGTTCATCATCATATCATGACTTATTTTTTTGAACGCCACTGCTTGTTCAATATGTAGAAAAAGTACCTAACTAACTAACCTAACTTAATTTAAACAAGAAGATTTGACGTCACTGGAGCTCACTTTTAAATGGGGGTGTGATGCCTATCAACAAGCACAGTACAAGCAAAAATTTACAAATAGCAGTGATTCAGACGCTAATATTTTTCAATCATCATTGGTGCCCCTGCAACTCGTCTGTAAAAAGAACAACAAAGTTCTTTGGAGCAACCCAAGTCCATCTTCACCGCGCTTTTGCCGACCAATGCGTATTCGCTTTGTACATGAAACAAAGGATTAACCAATGACGAAATAAGTTACTTCCAAGAGCAAATCTAGCAATTTTTTTTTTTATTGCTGATAGGTATACCTTGGACCACAATCTCACCTGATGGTAAGTGATGATTTGGTCGAAGGTGTTAACAGGCTTAACCTAGAATTACTGGATCTTAAAGACAGCAGCTGGAATACATCGTTAAGTGCTTGGCAACAGGTCGCTAGCCAGGCGAGCATTCGCAAAATGCCCTTACACCATGCGGTGAAGGTCAAGCCCGTGATTCGAACCTTGGACCTGCTGCGTGGCAGTCCATAACCAATGCCACTGAGCCATCACTGCTTCACCCTTATCTGGAACTAAAATTACTACCAAGTTTGGAGAGGTCATTATAAACCACAAGATGCTATTTACTACGGTAGATGAATGATGAAAACAGAAATGTGGACAATTGTTTTGATAAATTATGCCGCACTTAACTTTAGATGGGTAAAAAGATGAGATAAATGGTTTGGTATATATAGCTAGGCAGAAAAAAAAATATTAATGCTAATTATGGCGGCAAAGTGTCGCATACTATTGTTGCGAAGGCCCAGTATCAGCTGCTGAGCAGTTAAACATATTAAAGCAGCTAGTATCTTAAGTAGCCTTTACCGGGCTTATAACTTTGGGTCTTGTTTGTTACCAAGGGCCTACATTTCGGACAGATCTCTAATCTCTAACTGTTATACGTCAAATATAGCTCTCTACCCTTCCGCCTACGGCTCTGTTAACACGTTCGTATATAACTATTATAATAATATTTATATATTTAAAATTAAAGTTAACAAAAGTATATTTTATTATTTCTACTGCCACATCTCACTTTGTTTATAATCTCATTGGTTTTGTGTCCCAGTCGCGCGTGTTGTTACGGCTTGCCGTGTGCACGGTCGTGCTGAAACAAAATGGCCTCGACACGCGATTGCAGGCGGGGCTCTTTCCTAGCCCTCTTAATTAAATAGAAAAGTTAGATGGTCCCAACTATACGACTTAGAAGTTCGTGATAAGGAAACTACTTATTCTGGAGGGTGATCGGACCGATCAACTTATCGGGCAAGTGGAACGCACCCATTTGGTAGTCGTCCATTTTGATCTGTGGATTTTTGTACGTAAAATTAACTTGAAACCTTTTAAAGACAAAACTAGTAAGCAGCATTTCAAATACATAGACCTGGATATTAATTTTGAGAAAATCGCTGATTGTGTCTTGTGAATCCGGAGTATTAAACCATCGTGTAGGTTCTAAGCCTTGCAATTTGCTGTGGACTCAGTCATTTGAATTGCTGCTCACTAGTTTTGTCTCTTATTCAATTGGAGAACCCTCAGAGTTGATAATGGCAACCTCACCTCCTACTCCTTCTATTGCAGGTGGTTTTGGCCAAGCTGGCACCGTGGCTGGGTGGTCAGTAGCAAAGAATGTGCTTGCAATTACTGATGCTCTTGCCAAAACCATGGTGGCTGGTCAGACAGATCATTTTGATGATGAATTGAAGGTCATAGCAGGGAAAGCTATTCTTGGGAAGATGGGATCAGAGTACTTTAATAGTTTAAAGAACTTCTCCAAACTTATCGCTTACGATGGATTTAATCCATTGGTCATTCTTAAGATTCTATCAGAAAAGGCAAAGGCTTACAACGCTAACAACCCGGTAGAGGACGCGTATAAATTTGACTTGGAAGGTGTTAAATTCACTTTGTCTAAGAAAGCAAACCTGAACGAAGATGTTGCCATGCTTTGCACAGTATTCCTGACAAGAGGCAACAACCTGTTTAAAATACTAAAGACTATCAGTAAGGATGCTAAGGCAGCCATAAGCACTAAAATGGTTACTTATGGGATTAAGAGTGATGATGACTCCGAGGCTGCTGCTAGGAAGCGGAAGGAAAGGGTGGTTTTGTCGTCTACAGATGTGACCTTCAGCAGGATTGCTGCTACATTCCCTCAAATCACTTTGGCAATTGCTAAGCAGCACGGAATAGAAGGCAAAGCTTCTTTGATGTGGCGATTAATGAATGTTATAAACTCAATAACGGCAATCGTGCTATTAAGATACCCCATGTACTACAGCTAGCATCCCTCTTAAGCAGATCTACGCCAGACGATGAAGCACCACTGAGGGACTTCTGTTACATGTTCAACCTGGAACAGTCAATGACCTTACAACCCCCTAACGTAAAGAAAATGCTGATTCAAGAGCCCATAACTGGTCACATTGAGTCAAGCATAAAGTTCGTCCAAGCAGCTATAAATGGCCCAATGAATAATGATGAAGTGAGGACAGCTCTCCGTAAGGGACCGCTTGAGGGTCCTGATAAAGACAACATCAAAGCATGGATCACTGCAGGATAAATTGCATGGATGAGAGCTCAAACAGGTCCAAATTATGCTATGTTAATTTCAGGCCTTTCTGATCAGGTTGCGAAGATGTCTGCCCTTGAAATTGTACCTCCTACAGAGGAGTAATGGAAATAGAGGTCATTAGTATTTAGATTTACTTTGATGTTTTGTTTAAATTTAATCATGATGTAGGTTAGTTATTATTTGTTTATATATTGGGTAGGCATCCACAGAACCAATTGTCCACTTTTGTGGTAAATTTGACTACGGGTTTGAACCTGGCTGACCCCAAGTTTGACTTACCGGGACAAGTTGATTTGCTGATAGGTTCAGATGTCCTTGGTAAGGTTTTATTGGATAATAAACGGGTCATACAGCCAGGTGGCTTGGTCGCTATCCCGACCATATTTGGTTTTGCTTTGATGGGACCTATTTTGAAGGTACCCCCTCCACTGGAACTTGATGTTTTGACAGTGGGCTCGGCTCTCTCTGATGCGGTTCAAAGGTTTTGGGAAGTCGAAGAGCCCCCTCAAGCTTCTCGTTCGGACCAACTGGGTCCGAACGAGAAGAGTGCGAGTTGTTCTATCAGAACAACCCAAGCCGCCTTCATTCTGGCCGGATCATTACTCGACCACCTTTTCTGTCGCTACGTCCTCCTCTTGGTGAGTCCAGACCCGTGGCAGAAAAGAGATTGTTGGCTATGGAACGCCGTATGAGTCGAGATCCGGAGCTCCGACAGAAGTATATAGAGTTCATGAGAGAGTATGAACAGTTGGGACACATGCCTGTGTCCGATTTGGATTGGCGTTCAGTGGAGCATTACTTCCTTCCGCATCATGCGGTATTTAAGCCATCTACTGGTAAGCTGCGCACGGTATTTGATGGTTCTGGTCCCAAATTGTTAAAGGACCTTGGTGATGTCATCACAAATTTTCGACGTCATCAATTTGTTTTTGTGGTTGACATTAAAATGATGTTTCGGCAAACTATTATACATCCCGATGACAGGAGTTTCCAATTAATCCTGTGGCGCGAAGACCCACGGGATCCTATAGTTGTTTATGAGCTGAACACGAATACTTACGGACTCCGTTCTTCTCCGTTTGTGGCTATTCGTTCTCTTTGGGAGCTCGCGGACCGAGAGAGTTTGAAATTCCCTCGGGCTTCAGCCATTTTTAAAAACGACCTGTACGTCGATGACATTTGTACAGGGGCGTCAACGGAGAAAGAAGCGATCCTTCTTGGATCGAATCTTCTTGGTGGCGAATTGATTGGAGTATTGGCCTCCGCTGGGTATGAGTTGCGCAAATGGATCTCCAACTCACCAGCGCTGCTTAAGGGCCTACCAGAAGACCATCAACAGGACCCTCATTTGTTTGAGAACGTTGACAATCCTGCGATGATGGCTGTCCTCGGCATTCAGTACAGACCAGTCCAGGACATCTTTACATATGGTGTTGACATGGAGTTACCTCTTGTCTGGACAAAACGACTGGTGCTGTCCACTGTCGCGAGGACCTTTGATCTAAACGGTTGGATATGTCCTGTCATATTTTGGGCAAAATGTCTCTTACAGAAACTTTGGATGGCAGGACTTGATGGGATGAACCTATCTGCGGAACTCTTGTCGAGGATTGAATATCCTTTGTATCCTCGCTTCCGGCGGTCAATTAGGTCTCATTGCCTCGTGCCATGCTTCCTCCAGGGAAGTATAATGCCACCCTACACGGGTTTTGTGACGCTTCGGAGCGCGGCCAGGCCGCTGTTGTTTTCCTCCGTACCGTCAGTACCTCGGGCCATGTGACAGTTTCTCTGGTCATGGCTAAGAGCAAGGTGGCCCCACTTCGGACTTCGCTGACCATTCCGAAATTGGAGCTATCGGGTCAGCTCTTCTTGTGCGCCTGTTGAATCACGTGTCTAGTACGCTTAGAAAATCCGTACACATTAGCGCGACCTATGCCTGGACAGACAGCCAAATTGTTCTTTGTTGGTTGCGGGCGTCTGTTCACACTTTGGAGGTCTTTGTGGCTAATCGCGTATCCCAGATTCAGAAATCTGAGATACAGCTTATTTGGAGACACGTGCCTGGTGAGGTTAACCCAGCTGATTGCGCTTCACGCGGATGTGCGGCTCCTCAGCTGATTGGTCATCCACTATGGTGGGGACCGCAATGGTTGACTCGTCCTGAGGTAGATTGGCCTCGGACACCACCTTTGGACACTTCTTCCTTACCGGGCTTACGTACGCTCGCTGTTGAGAAGGAAGAAGTTCCCTTTGACCCTGATCTCTTGTTGAACCGTTACAGCTCCTTTGACAAGTTGATTGGTGTCACCGCTTGGATTAAGCGCTTCGCTTATAATTGTAGGCACCCAACTCAGAAACGTTTGTCACCGATTCTCTCACCTGATGAGAGGCAGAAAGCTTTACTTTTTGGGTTCGTACTGTGCAATCGGTGTTCTTTGACAGGGAAATTGACATTTTGAAACGGGCGAAATCTAAATTGACGGGAGCTATTAGCAAACTAAGCCCCTTTTTGGACAGTTCGGGCCTTTTGCGTGTTGGATGGCGTCTTCGCAACGCCAACCTCCCCAACGGGGCTCGCCCTCTTGTTGCCTAAGGAAGGCCATTTGGTTAAATTGTTGGTGACAGATCGTCACATCAAAAACTCGCACGCCGGCTGTAATGCCCTGATGGCCATCTTGCAGCGAGAATTTTGGATTTTGTCGGCCCGAAGAACGATTCGTAGTATAGTCTTCCGCTGCATGCCTTGTTATCGGCTCAAGGCCCTTGCAGCTCTTGATGGGAGACCTACCTGCGGATCGTGTCACCGAGACTAGGACGTTTGCAGGAGATGGCACGGACTTTGCGGGTCCCTTTTTGGTCAAAACGTCAACTCTTCGCAACAGTAAAACCGTCAGAGCGTACTTGTGCGTCCTGGTTTGCCTCGCGACCAAGACAGTCCCATCTGGAGGTGGTATCCTCGCTCACAACGGAGGCTTTTGTGGCCACACTCGACAGATTTGTTTCACGATGCGGACTGCCTTCTATAATTCGGTCAGATTGCGGCACTAATTTCAAGGGTACGAACCACTATTTGAACGATGTTAACGCCTTCCTAGCTGATAAGCATATTGAAATAGGATGTAAACTCTCGCAACGGGGCATAACTTGGTTGTTTTCTCCCCCGATTTGTCCCCATTGGGGTGGTATATTTGAAGCTGCTGTAAAATCTGCCAAAACACACTTGCGACGAGTTATTGGAGATACTATTCTCACATTTGAAGAGTTAGCGATTTTGTTTTGTAAGATTGAAGCTATGTTAAACTCTAGACCGTTGTGCCCGATCTCTTTAGACCCTAATGATCTTGAAGCCCTTACGCCGGGCCATTTTTTGATTGGTCAGCCACTTGTTGCCTTGCCTGAGTACCCTTATGTTGATGTGAGACCTAATCGTCTCTCGCGGTTTGAATTAGTTCGCCAATTGACTCAGAGCTTTTGGAAACGCTGGAACTTGGAATAATTGCACATTCTCCAGCAACGCGTCAAATGGATTGACAAAACCGATCCACCCAAAATTGGAGACCTCGTTTTGATTAAAGATCCTAACTTTCCGTCACTCATGTGGCGCAGGGGGCGCAACCTCTATCTTGTGTCCGGTAGTGATGGTGTCCCCCGATTTGCTGAGGTCTTGGTGGACGGTTCGGTGCTGAAGAGAGCGGTGGCAACCTTGGCACGATTGCCAATAGATTAGCGGACCGGTATCCTGGTCCGTGGCAGGTAGATGTTCGGACCGATCAACTTATCGGGCAAGTGGATCGCACCCCTTTGGTAGTCGTCCATTTTGATGTGTGGATTTTTATACGTAAAATTAACTTGAAACCTATTGCTAATCACTCTCTTGCACTTTGAATTGTACTTGGTAGCTTTTTTTTGTTTGTGAAGCTTGGTTAATTATCCCTTTGAAATAAAAATTTTGGATTTTTCTCGCGCTAATAATTGATGATACTGTGTCGTGACGTTGGAACCTCAAAGGACTGGACGATCATCGAGCCCTCAGCCGTAGTCGTAAGTCCCACTTAATTAGTACTGGCCAGTAGATTAAGTAGGTCACGATAGGCTTGTGAGAGCGTAGTATCATAAGTTGCATGTAAGTTATTGTTGTAACTTTATTTCGTGTTTTATTTTAAGCCCGGTGAATCGCCGGCCATGTTAAGCATTCAAAACAGATTGTCCAGGTGGAAGCTTCTCTGCTAAACAATCCCTGCCTGGGCAATCTGGAATCTTAACAGAGGGTTTATGGGATCTTATATATGGCGCCGATAACGAGAACGTTACTCGTTCGAGTGAAGACCAAGTGCGTGATCGACGCGCTCTCACGAGAATCTGCTTATCACTTCAACCATCCGGTTACCAGTATGTAAGCAGCGTTAAAACAGCTCAAGAAGCATGGCGTAAGTGGCACAAATATATGAAAATAATGGCTTGTATAGAACGTTCTACTACGACAATTGCATCGAGCGGATTATTCTCAGTATAACTGCATGTCTGAGTATGTTACCGGAGTTATGACCTTGGTTCAACAACTGGCCGACATCGATGAAATCATCGATGATGGTGAGTTTGCAGAGATTTTACTTAGTGGGCTGCCTCAAGAATTTGATGGGCTAGTGTCCAGTTTAGAAACTGCGTGTATGACCAATCAACTAACTAGTGACCTATTCAGGACGCGTTTGATAAGGAGGAGCTGCGCAGAAAAATTGCATTACTCAAGCTAACACAAACACTGAATTAGAATTTTATCTTGCTAACAAAAAGAAAATCAAAAGTTATTGTAAGAAGAGATTTTTGTTATTTTACAATATGGCGACCATAATATGCCAAGGACAGCTGCTCAACACACCTTTAGGTGCTTGGCGACAGATTATCTACTTGAAGGTGGTAGCTAGCCAGGCGGGCATTTGCAAAACGCCCTACTGTTACGTTTTTTTTTCAAGGTTGTGAACGCACCCCGCTTTCTTTTTAATCTGTTCTGCGCAAAGCTGAATGTCCATCGAACGCCAACTAATCTGTGACCTACGAAATATGATAAGTAATGGCATTGTGTTGCCAGCTGAATTGAATTTTCTCACTTAACGGGGGAGACTGTATGGGGATGTTTTTTTAACCCATAGTTGTTATTACCGAAAATTCCGTTGCGGTGGAATCCCACCTCGCACGATGCGAATCTGGTTGTTCGTCATCGCATTGAATATAGGAGCCCCGGTAGTGTATTCTTTTGGTCTTCATTTGAGTAAACTGAGGTTTTGTTGCCCATTTAGCGCCTTGTCCCTGTTTATCTCGTTCCAGGACCATGGCGGAAGTGAAACCCTGCTTGGCGACGTCCACTATTGCTCCTAGAGCAGTGACACAAAGTTAGGATTACCCCTTCTTTTTGAGGAGGCCCTCTCTGTAGGAAATGGGTATTTCATTGCAGGAATCCTGGCATCCCTAGGCGCAGATTAATAAGGCTTATTTTTATCTGAAACTTTATTGGTATAGATATAAATAATGTTATCTTTGTTTTTTTTCTAGCCC
The DNA here is from genome assembly GCA_963890685.1 of Plagodis pulveraria. NCBI lineage: Eukaryota > Metazoa > Arthropoda > Insecta > Lepidoptera > Geometridae > Plagodis > Plagodis pulveraria. The sequence goes on from OY982967.1 coordinate 26,866,007, forward strand.
CCACCTCAAAGAAAATTCTCGAAGGCCGTGGTCCCGTAAAAAGGGCTGCGGCGCCGAGATGGGGCCTTTTTTCGACCGCTCCGCCATTCAAGCAAAGTGCTGCCTGCTGCGAGGGCGGGACTGTCAGGACAGTGCTTAAATAAACATCCCGAAATTCTGGAGACCAAGGAGGCGACTTTTTCCAGTGAGAAACGTGACGTGTTGCCATAACGATACGAGCGCCTTCCAACCTCCCAAAAGGAGGTTCATGGTTAGGGGTTGAAGGCTAAACACCCACCATAACCCAGAGCTCCGGCAGACAGCCCGAGCGGTTTGAGCAGTCAGCGCTCTGCTTTGCGTCCCTGATGCAGTAGGGCTGCTGACCAATGCGCTAACTTCACTCCAATGCTGTAAACACACCAATCCGGTATTTATATCTTTTCCCGGTTTTACATAGCCGGGTGGCGCCCTTTTCTTAATTTATAGTAAAGGGCTTATCACTAAATTCAGTCGTCTAAATGATTCAGTTACTAAATTCAGACAAATGCAATCGCATTTAGGAAGGTAGGTTTCTAAATTTAGGAAAAAGTACGGCTACTGACTCACTAAAACATTCAGAAACCTAATTAGCATCGAATTTACGAAGGTGCGATCGCGTTTAGTCGCTTCAGTCGGGACAGTCGGTGCGCAGCACTTTCCGCGTGTGGATGTGTCGCTTGTTGTGAGAAAGTGCGAATGTTCGCGAATGGAGACGAAAGAAAAATAAGTTTTAGGCCATATAATCGAACTTTATAAAGACATGCCATATCTATGGAACAAAAATGATAAAAATTATATGAATAAAAATATTAGAAGTGAAGGTTTCGAAGTGCTTCTCAGCGTATACAAAAATATCGATAAGGATGCTACAGTAAAAACGTTAAAGAAGAAAATAGATAATTTAAAAACAAATTACTTTGAAGAATTGAAGAAAGTAAGTTTTAACGTTAGTTTTATATATTATTTCAAAGAAAATGGGAGATAATAGGTTTTTATTAAAACCTACATAGTACACTACCTAATTTGTATATAACTTATTTTAAAGGTCAAGGCGTCAAAACACACCGGTGCAGGGAGTGAAGATGTATATGTACCAACGATATGGTATTATGACAGCTTCAGTTTTCTGGAAACTACCACAGAATCATGCCGTTCAATCAGGGACACAATAGAAGACGAGGTATATTTTATTTTATTTATTAAATAGTAGGTACCTACAGCATAAATCATTTTATCTTGAAACGCAACTCTGCCAACTGAGTTGAAATAATTCATGAATGTGTTTCGAACTTGGTTTCCTTCTTCATTACGCTGACTTTTACTTATGTTCTTTAACGAAGTCAATCCATCAGTATGTTTTCGCCAATCCCCTTGACGTATTGAGCCTTGTGAAGTATTTTCATGATCTATCCATTTTCTGGTTATATAGTCTGGGTCCCGGTTTCTCAAATAATTGTGTAAAGCACAACATGCCATTACCACGGCATCTACGTTGGAGAGATCTAGACTGAGGGGTCTCCGTAGTACTCTAAAACGCGAAGCCAATATGCCGAAGGCATTCTCCACCACTCTACGGGCTCTACTTAAGCGATAGTTAAATATTCTTCTTTCATGGCTAATACCCTTAAACGGATATGGTTTCATGAAGTGTTTGTTAATGGAAAAAGCACTATCCCCGATCAGAACATATGGAGCATGTGTTTCTGTGCTTGGTAGTGGAGAAGATGGTGGCAAATTCAAACAACCATTAACTAATTTTTGATGGAACTTGGTAGATTCAAATACGGCCGCATCATTAACGGAGCCGTTGGTACTGGTTTGGACGTACATGAATTCATAATTCGCATTGACAACAGCAAACAATATTACGCTGAAAAAGCCTTTATAGTTGTAAAATAGAGAACCACTTCCGGGCGGTTTTTCGAGGCCAATATGTTTACCATCGCAAGCTCCAATACAGTGATTGAAATTCCATTTATCTTCGAATTCAGCTGCTACTTGTATCCATTATGATTCTGTTTGCGGCAACTGAAAAATAATTAAATAATTTATTTATTTTCAGGATAGATTATTGTCTTGCCCAGAAGATACTCAGATAACAAATTCTACCAATAGTTCTTCCAATCAAAATATGTTTAAGAGAAAAAAGAAAGAAGCTCCTTTAAAACAACAACAGGACATTCTTGAAAAAGCTTCCGGATTAATGAACACGAAGGAAGAAGACTGGGAAATCCTTGGAAGATCCAAGGGAATGCAACTGAGAGATTTGAATCAACGGCAACATATTATAGCCCGCAAATTAATATCAGATGTGATATTTTATGCTACTTTAGAGAAGTTGTCTGAAGAATCATTTGTAGGTTTAACCACAAATAACCATCAATCTAAGGCTTCATACCCATGGTTCACACCTTTTGGATCATCGTCTTCCCAGAGTGAATTTCATCGTCCTGTTAAAACATCATCACCATACCAGTCCCCGTATCCATCACCATCTACACAGTATCGTACCCAATCGCCAAATTCTCACTCCAACAACAAATGCAGTCCTCACATCCTTCAGCATACACGCAGTACCACAGCCAATCTTCAAATTCTCCTCATAACTTACTACTTCAGCAACAAATACAGTCCTCTCACCTTTCACAATCACCAGAGTACCACAGCCAATCTTCAAATTCTCCTCATTACTTACCACCTTAGCAAAAAATACAGTACTCGCATTCTTCACCACCACCCACACAGCACCACAGCCAACCTTCAAATTCTCGTCATAACTTACCACTTCAGCAACAAATACAGTCCTCTCACCTTTCACAATCACCAGAGTACCACAGCCAATCTTCAAATTCTCCTCATTACTTACCACCTCAGCAAAAAATACAGTCCTGGCATACTTCAGCACCACCCACACAACACTACAGCCAACCTTCAAATTCTCGTTATAACTTACCAATACAACAACAAATACAATCTTCTCCTACTGTGGAATATACAATTCAAGTCCCACACCCCTCGGATCCTTTACCATCTGTACAACTTCATATCCCATCCCCTCCTCCACATTCAACTACGTTGGAGGAAACAATTGATGGATCTCTGCTGATTGAAGGCAATTGGGACATAATGAAAGACTTTTTAATTTTCGGTAAAAAGAACTAAATATCTAAAAAAATTGTGCACATTAAAAAAACCTTTTATAACAAAAACTAAGTACTTTTATTTACTTACCTTTATATAATGTGGAAACCATCAACAGTGACTTAAAACACATCGTTGAATGGAGCAACGCTTTCGGATTAAGGGTCAATCCAACAAAAACACAAGCTATTATAATAGGTAGCACCCGCATGCTGGTTAAGCTAGACTGGAATAGAATACCTCCAATAATTTTTGATGGTGTCACAATTTTATACAATAAGCAAGTAAAAAATCTTGGGCTTATTATTGACCAATCACTGTCTTGGGCTCCTCAGTTGGAAGAAATTAGTCGTAAGACGTTTGCGTCTGCGGGCTCTTTGAAACGACTTCGGAACTTTCTTCCGACTGCCACCAAAGTTGCGCTTGCTCAATCTCTGTTACTTCCCATTTTGGACTATGCTGATGTTTGCTACCTAGATCTAACGGAGGACCAGCTAAATAGACTTGAGCATCTCCAAAATTTCTCTATTAGGTTCATATTTGGTTTGCGCAAATATGACCATGTTTCCAAATTTAGACATAAGCTCAAGTGGCTTCCTATACGCCTTCGCCGGAATACTCATATCCTCTCCCTACTTTACAATATTTTGTTTAATTCGCTTTCCCCGCGCTATCTCAAGGAACGTTTTGAGTTTCTTGAATCAACACATTCTTTGTCATTAAGGTCATCAGAAAATTTACTGCTTAATTTGCCCCCGCACAGAACTTCATTTTATGATAAATCTTTTACTGTACATGCTGCACGACTCTGGAACAGTCTGCCAGTGTTAATTCGTAAGTCGCAGTCGCTATATATCTTCAAAAATAGAGTAAAAGAACATTACTTATCTAGTAATAGCTAGCTTTTATATCATTAGTTTCCTGTACTTGTATTAGTAGGCATCTATAGTGTTTAGGTATATGTATGTTTATTTTTTATTTAGTATATATATAGGTATTCATATATGTGTATTATTTCACGTAAGTTTATATAATTATGGTAGATTTAATATAGGATAAATTCCTTGTATGCAGTTCCTACTTCATGGTAATGTCAGTAAGTTGTATACCTAATTGCGGAGAACTGCCTCCCATATCAAATATGCATAAATCCTTTGTTCCTGGTTGTCTGGAAGAAATCGCTATAAGCGATAAGGCCGCCATTTTGCACTAGTGTATTTTGTTTGTTTTTATTGTAATGTTAATTTTAAGTTCTTGTGCAAATAAAGTGTTTTCTATATTCTATCTATCTATAATGTTCCAAACATGGTCAGGTTTCAGGGATAATTATTGACAACATGGGTTGAGACATCAGAGAACTGTATTTCAAATCTTGGTATGAATTCCCTGTTGCAAGAAATCGTAATGTTACTACCAATCTTTGTTTTGCACTAATACTGTCTCTTAAAATAGTATTTTGTTTTTGTTTATATGGTTTCACTAGATTTAGTAAAATATCGAACGATTTTGAATCCATTCGAAGATAATTTCTGAAGTCTGCCGGTTCTAAAACACTCATTATATTCATGTTAGACAACTTGTCGCGCAGTAATAAATATTCCTTAACCCACGTTTTTCTTTTCTCTTTCGTTATTTTCATTGACCCGACGGCCACAGCCACGGTGAGGCCAATTTTTTGATTTTTGGACAGCACTGGAGCCATTTTATTTATAAATATTAAACGTCCGCCTTTGTTGCGTTTCAGCAGGCAACTGATTTAGTAACTATATTTAGAACAGTGTGATTAGAAGCTTCTAATTTTGTTCCTTTTCTGAATCCTGATTTAGGCTACTAAATTTAGTAAAGTCTAATAACCACTTAACGGAATTCATCTTTCGCCTTATGCGATTCACTATATTACCCCCTGAGATACCTAATTTTCTTGAGCAAGCTGGTTTTACTACTGTAATTCATTTTAAATATTAAACTTTTCTATTCTAAGACACTAATTGTATGTGGATCTACGTTGCTGGCACAAAGAAATTATAATTGAGGCAATTTCTTGTAGAAAATAGTTCAGTGCTGCTCGCTCGCTCTAGGTATATTTTCGAAATGTTTTAAATTTTAATTAACCCTCTATTCATGGTGCTTGCGAGCAAACCCTGTAATTAAGGAATGTTTTCTTGACTTATATATGAATAAGAATTGTATTTTGGAAATAAAACAACTATTTTGAATTTATTGAACGCTCCATACCTACTGGTTTTATTTGTGTTTTGAAGCCTCCTTATTTAGGTCGGTAGTGTTAGGTTAGGTGTGTGGAAGCTTCTCTTCCCCACCTGGCGAGTTGCCATTTTTTTTGTTTCTTTAATATAAATTTAAACAAACATTAAGTATAACACTATCACCATGCTATAATGACTGCCATCCTTAGACAACAACCGGGACCGACGGCTTAACGTGCCCTCCGAAGCACAGAAGCGTTCAGTTGTAATGTCACTAGCGGTCACCCATCCAAGTCATGACCGCGGGCGACGTTGCCTAACATTGCTGATCGGTTAAGAACAGCTAAGTAAACTTCACTACGAGCGCTTTGAAGCGCTTCGCTTTCCCTCAATCGTGTTTTATAACCAAATGCATAGTGTGGACATCATCATCGATACTAAAATTTAATGTCGATGCCGAATATTTTACCTACATCAAAATTTACTGAAACTTATTAAAAGAATATGAACAAACAATACTTCACCTACCTCCCTTTTGATCGTGACTAGCTAAGGTCTTTAAGTGATTATCACATACCTGCTTTTAACGAAGTTTTATCTGGATTTCCATTTCATGTTACAACACCCAGTGAGTAGCCTAACTTGTAATATTACCGTTGCATCCAAGCAGATGCCTACTTCTGTATTATTGTCACTTATTATATTTTTTTATATATTCAAGCTTTAATGAACTGAATACAAACGAGATAACTTTGGCAGAAATAAAACAACAGTGGCGCACTCTCAAAATAGACGCTAAGAAGAGCTACTCCTGTTATAAAAAAACACTCAAGGAGACAGGAGGTGAATCACCGCTAAGCCGGGATCAAAATACTTGTGTAAATTTACAAAATTTCCCATTGGAATTTGAGAAAGATAACAATGAATTTGACTGAGATAACATCATTTAAGTAAGTAAGCATTGCCATCATCTGATTAGGATAGTCATGTTAAACTTCTACTTCTCCAGATATGTGAATAGGCATCTCTTTTGTTATTTAATATTCAACAATATTTTATAACAGAATGCCGATGTAACCAAAAGGGATGATATAGATGTTGTTATCAATTTAGAAGAAATGCAAAGTGCAGATTTTATTAAAGAGCAGGTGAGATCATGGGCGTACTATTGTTCCATTGCATCTATGCAATACTTAGTTTGTAGCACAATTACTGCAAATTTATTATTATAAATAAGGATGCACCATGCTTTAACCGGGACCGACGGCTTAACGTGCCCTCCAACCAAAGCACGGAAGCGCTCAATAGTAATGCCACTAGCGGTCACCCATCCTACTCATGACCGCGGCGACCATTCTGATAGATGTACTGCTTGTATGAACTTTACATTTATGTTTATATTTTATTAGGTTTAGTATCATAGACGTGTAAATAATTATTATTATAACAAAAACACAGTTCATCTATATGCATTGTCATTGGAAGTTGTAGGAACTATATTTTAATATATTAAATTTATTACACTGTCTAGAATATGAAGAAATAGTCATACCAGTACTGGCAGGTAAAAAAGCGCAAAATGATAAAATATGTTTTTTTGACAAAAGAGGAACATCATCACTGAAACCTAGTAACGTCAAATTATCTTTAGAAACTTTAGAAGATATTACTGAACTTAAAAAAATCCTGCAAAATGTCAAAAACTCCAAACGTATAGTATTATACTTGATTTACTTATTTAAACATTTCTTATCTAATTTTAATATTAATTTGATGCATTTAAGGACACACATGCACACACACAGTATACACATTCTGGTACTTGAAACAGTTTTTTTAATTCGTTTGGGAGCCAATAGATTCCTTCTGTAATATTTTATTGCCAAGTAAATAAATTATTATTTTTACACACAAGACATAACTGTTTAATTATAACGATACTTAAACTCATTAGGAAGACGTGATGTAGCAATAAAAATATATAAAAAATATTTGTCTTCTGCTTAAATGTATATTGAAAGATTCTCTAGCTGCAAAGTTCAACATCTACAAGGCAAGCGATAGATTAAAGTAGTCACTACCTCCATGTATTAGATATTGTAACATGTTATGCTTGCCATCGGGTGCACCGATGCAATGAGAAAAGATCCAGTTTTGTTAACCAACTGTTTTAAGGCTTCTGCAACAACAAAATAAAATATTTTAATTGTTTTTATGAAAATATTAAAAATTCTAATTTACCTGAAAAATAAGTAAATATATATAATATTTTATTTCTAGGATGATTCGAATAAAAACTAGGAAAATCATCAGACGTGATTCAGATGATTCTGCACCAAATGGGAATAAATTATTTAAATTTAAATCACCGAAAAGCTTAAAACGAGAGTGTTTGATCAACGAGCTGAAGAAGCCTATAATGATATGCAAAGGGCTGTTAAAAGACGAAACGAGGAGGACCAAATTACTATATTTGGAGAGCATGTCGCAAACAAACATAGATCATACAGTTCACGTACAAAGTGTGTCGTTGAACATTTAATTGCTAATATTCTTTTTGAAGCAGTGTTTTGTGTTAAAATAAGCTTGGTTGAATGACCGCCTTTTTGGAATTGCCGCGCGTGGTATTTTTTTGTTAGAAAGAATTTAAAAAAAAGGTAGACCCTTGCAAGATTATAATAGAGCATGCGATGCAACCTCTCATTAATTGGGGAAGCGCAAGGGTAGGGTTATCGGAGGAAAGAAGACCGCAACAATTTTGTAAGTCGTTGACTGTATTTTAATTTCAGCCCCGCGTACCGCGGGCAGTTAGGATTCACATAACAGGTTGTCTAGGTGGAGGACTCTGCTTACTATGCCTGCCTAGGCAATTTGGAATCTTAACATTCTCAGAGCGTGGTTAGATTCCTATTTGATACCTAATTTTTGACAAATTTGATGTAAAAATAACCTATTTTTGGCCATTGTTCTATGCCATAATTTGTTTGAAAGGTTATGATATTTTTTTGATTTAGGTAATTTAGAGCATTTGTATTCACCTAAAATACACTGTATCCTCTAATTTACATAATTTGCTAACAGTTTATTAAGTTTATTTATTTATTTTATTTAATCCACAGCTCTTAAAATTAACGTATATATTGAGAAATACTAAAACTTACAGCCAAAAACGGACTAAAATTTTATAAATATATAAAATTAAGTTACTCACATAATTACAACATATTTTGAAATCTCATTAAGATACAACTTACCTACTTTTATAACATAATATAAAATTACATTCAACGTATTAATATATAATATATAAACGAATATATCTAAAACTTAATATATAAAATGATGTTTACATTATACGACAATTATTAGGAGGTTTTAAGAGTACATTTGTATTATGTACTGTATGAGAATGTGCGTGATTGTATGTGAGTGTAAAATCACATGCTCTATATATGCTATGCTTATGAAGTAATACTACTTATTTGGTTTTACTAAGAGGTATAATGTCAAATTTATTTTAGAATAAAAGGTGTGAAATTTGATGTTTTTGGTGTGAAAATGCATGAGTGTGTATCAATAATTATGTAATTTGTTATTACTAAATATCTATAGGCCTTTGTTCTCCAAAACGTGTAAGATTAATTAAACGCTTGTTTGCTAGAGCAGAAAATATCTATGGTATCAAACATTTTGTTAAGTTCTAAGTAGGCCGCTTGCAACCGCATTATTTGTGTAATTAGTTCGAGTCAGGGGCGTGGAAAATAAATTGGTATGTCGAGTACGGATTCTTGGGACGCAAAATCTTAAAATAAGGTTACTCAGATCCATGCTGTCAATTTTGCTATTACAGATATTGTACAGAAACATCATATCTAAGATAATACGCCTGTCTTTTAAAGGTAATATGTGATGAATAGTACAAGAATCAGAGTAGTTATTAAGAAAAGTGAATGTTCTGTAGTTTAAATGTTTTAAAATAAAAAAATGTATATTCTCTATTTCAATGGACGTCTTAAGGCCCTTTTTATGAATAGGTACAATATGCGCTGTCTTCCAGACTTTGGGAAAGTAGCCTTCTTTTACACATATGAAAATAACAGTAAGAGGCAATGATAGCGTTTCAGCACACCTTGTATATAATAAGGGCGGAATACAATCACTTCCAGGTCCTTTTGATGTATCTAAGCGTTTTAAGCGTTTGAATATAAACTCTCTCGAAACACAAATATGGTGGATACCATCATTATTATTATTCATTGATGCATGGGCATCATTCCGAGAAGATATATGGGACTGCGAACTAAAGTTACTAATAAAAAATTTATTAAAAGCTTGACCAATTTTCTGTGGGTTATTAATTTCCGTGCTTGCATATTTTATTTTATTTATTTTTTTATTTTATTTTATTATGCTAGGAAAACTAACAGCTAGTTACAATAATATTTATGAAATATAAAAACAGAAAGCCAATTATAAGTTTTCACAGATATATAAAATTACGTTAGGCGCGGAATACACTATCATACCAATATAAAAATATATACATATGACAATGTAATCCCGGCCTTAAATAGTATATGTAGTCAGTAGACACAAACGAGAATACAGTGTTGCGAATATTAACTAAAGTTAAATACATCACATTAAGAGAAGTATTTCTCATTCAGCAGCCGTTTCAATTGCAATGCAGAAGTATTAAATAGATCCAGATCTATATCTATAGCTGTACTGTTATAACACCTGCATGCCCTAATGAGGTAAGTATTTTTCCTGTACTTGCACGATGCACTAGGAATGTGTAAGAGTTCCGGATATCTAAGTGTGACCGCTGGGGTACGTAACCCCAATTGACTGAGTAACTCCGGACAGTCTACAGTGCCGTTTGCTATGTTTAGGAGGTAGGCGATGTCTGCGATACGTCTCCTCTCCTGCAGTGGGAGTAAATGAAATTTTTTACAACGAGAGGTATAATCTGGCATATACACTTTTGCGCGGAATTGAAGGTAACGGAGGAATCGTTTTTGTATGGCTTCGATACGGGTTATGTAGATGTTGTAACTTGGATTCCAAACTTGGGAGGCGTATTCGAGGTGGCTTCGTACATAGGCACAGTATAAAATTTTTAAAGTTTTGATTTCTGTAAACTCCGAAGACATCCTTAAAACAAATCCCAAGGCTTTCGAGGCTTTGTTGATAATATTGCTAATATGTGCATCATATAGTAATTTTGAGTCATAGATGACTCCTAAGTCATTAATAGAAGATATTCTGGCAATGGGGGAGTTTTTCAAGAGGTAGCTGTGTATAAGAGACGACGGTTTACGAGTAAATGAGCAAACATAACATTTCGAGACATTTAAATCTAACTTATGAAAATGACAGTAATCTTGAAATCTATCTAAATCGTCCTGAAGGCGTGAGGCGTCTTCCATGGTTTTAATAGGACACAAAATTTTCATATCATCGGCATAAAGAAGAATTTTAGAAAACCGAAAGCAGTGTGATATATCATATATAAATAATATAAAAATGAGAGGTCCCAACAACGATCCTTGGGGGATTCCCGAAGGAATACACATAGAAGAAGATGTATAACCATTAAGCACTACCGTTTGACACCTATTTTGTACATAAGATGAAAACCACCTAAATAAATTACCGCGAATGCCGACATGGCCAAGTTTATGCAACAAAATTACGTGATCTATTATCTTATTAACGATATGCTAACGGTATTCTGCAGATGATTGAATCCCGAGCAGACTGCCCTATCCAACATAAATGGGTAAAAATTGTTACTGGGCAAATCAATATATGTTGAATCATAGTATCTATTTGACATGATCACACATATTTCTATTTGACATTATATAAATATTTTTTTTAATGCTTTAACATAGATTTGATTGGAATATAACTAATTAACACGTTAACTGCCATAGTAAAATTTTGATGACGGAATTTTTTTGTTTTTGTGTTTTGGTTGTATATTGAAGTAAATCACATTATATGACTATTTTAATTTGTTTCCGGTGATTATAATGTAAAATAAAGCAAAAAAAAAAAATGTCAGGCATATGTGTCTGACGAGGCCCAAACGAAACAAAACATAGCTATTGCGCCATGTCAAGCATTTTGTCAGGCACCGTCCGCCGGCCGCCAATTTATTTGCGCGGGAAATACACTCGGTGCAGCGCTCGGCCGTTTGAACAAAAGTACCTACGCATGTCGTAGTTCATTCCTTGCAGGTTGCAACCTGTCCGGCGCGTGCCATGCGTATGTACCTACTGTGTTTATTTAGTCACTTCGAATTAGTTGCGGAAGTAAGTACGCGAACCCATCGCTCTAGTTTTTTGTGTTTATTTGAGTTTTTATGTGACGATAGCTATTGTAATCATGTCAATTATTGATAATACGTGTGATTTTGAATTATCATTGGTAGATCTGCAAGCAATTGACGAACTAGAAAAACAACTGACTCAAAGAGAGCCCCCGCTATTAGAAACTTCATGTTGTAGTGAAATATGTGACGATACAGAAGTAATTTTGCATAGGCGAGGAAACAGAAAGAGGCGGTATGTGATAGAAAGTGACGACGAAGATGAAAACCCTGAACAGCAGGTTAGCACTAGGCTTGAGACCGATTTATGGTATGAACCAGCGGGTAAGCAAAGAAGAATTATACCTTTCACAGAGTGCCCTGGCTTGAAACCTTATAGTTTGAGAAATATGATGGCAAAATCCAAACCTGAGGATTTTTATTCTCTGTTAGTTCCGGATAGTGTGTTTCATGATATAGCTATAGAAACTAACCGATTTGCTGCTCAGACAATTACTAAACTTAATTCAAAAAATCTAATAAAACGAGGATCGCGATTGCTTAGTTGGTCCGACACAAACCAAGACGAGATCAAAAGGTTTTTTGGTTTAATATTATTTATGGGTATAGTTAGATTGCCTAAGCTAGCCGATTATTGGTCAACAGACACCTTGATTTGCCAATCTTTCCCGCGAACAGTTATGTCTCGTAACAGGTTTGAAATTTTGTTACGAATGGTACATTTTTCTAACAACGATAACCAGAGATACGGCGATCGTCTGTTCAAAATACGTGAATTGGTCGATACTTTGAATCTCAACTTTGAAACATTTTACTATCCTCAAGAAAATCTATGTATTGATGAGTCTCTGGTACCATTTCGGGGACGCATTATATTCCGACAATATATCAAATTGAAGAGGCACAAATATGGAATTAAAGTTTTCAAGTTGTGTAGTAACCCAGGGTACACAAACAGAATTCAAATATACGCGGGAAAGAAAGGCGAGACTGAAACTACAACCCCAACCAATGTTGTGATGTCACTTATGGAAGGATATCTTCAAAAAGGTCATACGTTATATACCGATAATTGGTATACCAGCATCGATCTGGGACGCAAATTATTGGACAAAGAAACGCATCTTGTGGGTACTTTACGTAAAAATAGAAAATATTTGCCTAAAGATGTTATAAACGGAAAGATAAAAAAAGGAGAGTTTAGAGCTAAAGAAAATGAAGATGGCATGACATGCATGAAATGGAAGGATAAAAGGGATGTTTATTTACTGTCTACAAAACATTCTATTGGTTTTACAAGGACTTACAAAAGAGAAAAAGAAATAATAAAGCCAAAAATTGTAGTGGATTACAATAATGGAAAATCTTCTGTAGACCTATCTGATCAGATGATCGCATACTCAACACCTTTGAGAAAAACTGTAAAATGGTACAGAAAACTTGCTGTTGAATTGTTGTTGAACACTGCTTTACTTAATTCTTACATAATTTATAATGAGACCACGAAGTCTAAAATGGGGATAGTAGAATATAGGAAAAAGTTGTGCAAATATCTAACAGAATCGGGCAAAGAAAACTGTAATCCTAACATGCCATTGACAAGAAATAGAAGGCAAAAGCATGAGCTGAAAAAGAGAGAAGGGCCTGTTAAAAAATCTAGAAAGTACTGTTCACGGTGTTATAAAGTAAATGTTCAAACAATAGACAGAAATTATGCTAGAAAGAAGACTAAGCAAGTAAATACTTATTGCCCACAATGCCCTAATGAACCACATTTTTGCCTTTCTTGTTTCAACGAAGAACATAAAAAAATGTAACTTTTTCTTGGCCTCTCTGACTGGCACATTACTCTAAATATATATTTTTTAATTTTCTTAGCTGTATAAGCCCGATTATTTCAAACAATAAAAAGTTTTTATACTTTCATTGTGTCGTATTTTATTTTTCCCAATAAAACCTAAATAAATCCAGTTCTAAATATAAAAACGTAAGGCCATGTTGAATATAGTTTTTCCTGGGCCTTGTCAGTCAATTTTAATAGATAATAACGAGCAAAACGTGCCGGACAGCTCCCTGAGATCATTTAAATTACATACTGTGTCGTCAGTCACCCGGGACTGACATGGCCTTAACAGGTACCATGTCTGTCAAGCACCGGTGCCTGACATGGCAGTTAACGTGTTAATATATTTTTATAACATTTTACTAATATTTGATAACAATTTTACTAATATTTTAATGACTGTTGAATTGATATTTTTTGATTTTTATTTAATTTTATGATTTTCTGAATGTACATATTATGGTTTAATTACTGAAATAAAATTATTATTATTATTATATGTCATTGACTTTGGGTAATTAGATTTAGTTCTATTTTTGGATTTAACATATGTCCAAATATATTTACTGTTAGTTTTAATATTTTTTATGCATAGTTAATATAGTTCTTGTAACATATACTTTCAAAACGTTTTATTTTAGTCCTGAGTTCAGAAAAATCTGCGTAGTCAACGGGGTTTCCATAATTTTTCCAGTGCTTGTGTTTCAGCGATTTTTCTTTTATCATTCTAATGAGTGACCTGCTATACCATATAGGATAACTATGTGATACAGTGATCCGAATTGATATATAGCCGAATTTATATGATAATATAACATGTTTAACGCACAGTCTAAGTCATTTCCGGTATCAAGGCATTCTCAGTTACAGTTTAAGAAGTATTGATTAATAGAAATAAAGTCTGCCTTATGATATTGGTATTTTAAGCGTGGCAGATAAGTAGTAAGTAATAAGTAATAAATATTTAAGTTGTGCTACTGACAGATCTGAAGCATTGAGTAAAAATGAAGAAATATTTATCCTCTTTAACTATTGATAAGGCAGTTTTATTTAATTTCTACCAAAAAGTTACTAAAAACTAAGTCTAACGTTCTATTTAGCGAGTTCATCAAATGGTTTGATTGATTAAGGCCATTGAATGACATTTGCTGTATTACATTACTAGCAGCATTTTGCAGTTCAATAGATCCTTTCTTGAGACATATTGGTTCAAAGGCCTCCCATCTGATGCATGGAAGATTAATATCGCCCACAATTAATACATGATCACTTAAGTTTTTATTAATAACCTGGGTACTAACTTGTATAAATTTCTCTCTACGTTGCGATAATTCATCATTCGGTGGGATGTAAACAACAGCTATGTGTAGGGACGTGTTCGAAGCAAGCGATGCAGCCGGCACCGTGACCCATAAACACTCAAGGTCGGGTGCCTGCCACTCGTGACGTACGCGTGCACCGAGCCTCACCGAGCACTGAGTGCCTAGTGCGAGTTTTACAAAAATGATCGAATGACTTCACCATCGCGTTAATCGAGTAAACGGCGCGAGCATCGAGAATCGAACGCAAGTGAGTGCGAGTACCATTCGACGCAAACCACTCAAGTTACGTTTACTCACCGTGAGATGCGTATTTTATTTTTCTTATGTTGGTAGCGTGTAAGCGTCGTGAAACAAACCAACCAAATTTAGAATGACATTTCGACTAGTGGTTATAATCTAAGCAGCTAACCTATCAAAGTTGTGGTGGTTATAATATAATGTTATTGTTTACGTTTGCGGCTTGGATTGATTTGAGAAAGAAATCATTTACAAGTTTTTTCATCATTGACAAGTAGATAATCAGTTTAGAAGCAAAAATGAAGACAAGCTCCTCTCAATTTGATTTGATGGTGACTTACATGGAGCAGTAAGTAGAATTTGAGTTACCTATTTGGTTTTTAATGAACTTCTATTTTGTTTAATTTGTGACTGTTTCATGGTTGCTTTTTAGGCATGGAGACCTCAGCAAACCATCATCAAATGCAAGGGGTAGGATTTCCAGTATGAAAAATTGGGAGGAATTGGCTCAATTACTGAATAGTGACGGTAGTGGTGATACCAAAACTACTGATAAATGGAAAAAGGTTTGTATTTATAGGCTCATCTATTTGTTATGTTAACCTGTGGTTTGGTACACTATTTAAAAAAATGCTTCTCTGCGCTCTTTAAGGTTTGGAGTGATTGCAAAAACAATACCAAAAAAAAGGCTGCTCGCCTGCACAGGGCAGCTTCTGGTACTGGTGGTGGGCCTGCCTTTACCAAACTTACTGATTTGGAACAAAGAGTTCTAAATCTAGTTGGAGTGCAAGTAGCTACGGGCTTGGCAGTTGAAGAGGCTGGTTTGCCACAGGTTTTACCCATTTACATAAATTACAGCCCTCTCTAATGCATTATTTCAATAATTGTTATCTCATAAGTTGTATTCTTTTATAGGGAATTCACATTCAGCCTGAAGAACCAGAACAGAATGTGGAATGTAAGTTGTTATTATGTGATATAATTAAGCATAATCATGTATAAATCTAAGAAATATAATAAAATATTTATTTCAGTTCCTCATGAATCAGAACTGACTCTGGCCGAATCACTGCCAGCAGTGTCTGTAAGGGCCGTATCTTCTCCCCCTCAAGCATTTGTAGAAGAAGTAGTTCAAAGTAAGGCTTAACACCCTTTTTTCTAAATAAAATCTAAAAACTCATACTAAACATTCTATTTGGTATGACTTGTCATAATGATTTATTTTATTTTAGGTTCTGAAGCATGTTACGAGCCTGGGCCATCAACTCAACCTCATGTGGCACCAAGATCATCACCACCTCATGCAAGACCTGCGTTTCCACTTACTTTGTTTGTGGAAGTGGAACGTGAGATATATTTACTTTGGATTCATTATGATAACAATTGCTATAACTATTCTTGTTTTGTATGAATACATTTCTTTTCATTGGCAGGTGACTCCGTCTCTCCACATAAGTCCTCTTCACAAGTTCATGTAGTTCGACCAGCTGCTTCCGGGCAAACTACACCTCGCCGAGCAAGGTCAACTCGAACTCGAGGATCACCTCGAAGACGAGTAAGGCCTGCACACACTCAGGAAGCAGCACAACAGTTTCTCCAAGCTGAAGAACATTGGAGAAACTTCAGAATTCAGCAACACCAAGACTACATGAACAATAAAAGAGAGCAAAACAGGCTCAGGGAGATGGAAGTGCAAGTTCAGAGGGAGTGGCAAGCAACTGGCTCGAGAGCTTTAGATATTTTAGATAAATTAGTTACTAAGTTTTGTAAGGATTAAGTAGGTAAGATAGATAATGCCTTATTGCAGACACAAATAAAATTTGATAATTGAGGTTTGTATATTTTATAACTTTAATTAGTTCACTTGGCAGATTAGGCATGTAGCCACCTTCAGCTAGAGTAGCTATACATGACGACTTGGTGGTCAAACACGAGTCTGTAATCTGTAGTAAAAAATAGATAAAACAAATTATGTTACAAAGTGTATGCTGTCTGTTCGTTGACATGATGTGTAAATATAATATTAAACTATGTAAATTTAACTAAAGAAAACTTTATTTCAATTTTAAGTATTTACAACATAGAAATATGTAACTAAAAACATATAAATGATTACAAAAACTAATCTAATATTCCGCTACCATTAAGCAGGGTTCTCAAAATGCTGGCTGCATTGCCACATTGTATGGCAATGCTTTACCTAAGTTGAGTTAATTAAATGTACAATATAAAACTGATTTAATAATAAAACAATTTGTTTACTAATAAAATATTTCATCTATTGTTGCAACCTTCTTACTAGTTGGTCCCTCAATATTCTGCCTCTAATCAAATCACCGGTAGCTTCTTCTCTTTCAACATATCTTATTGGGTCAGATTCAGATGCCATTTCAAACTCTAGACCTGCAAACAAAATTTATAGTAAATTTATTTATTTTGTACTAGCTGTGCCCCGCACAGTGATGATGATGCTGATAAAAGGCAGCCTGTTTTGATCCAAGGTATAAGCTATCTCTATTCAAATTTCATTCAAACCCATCCAGCCATTTTAGTGTTAGATAGTACTTAGATACACAGAAACTTTTGACTTAATAAAATTAATGCGACTGGCATAATTCAACACTTACTACATTAGAACTACAATACCTACCCATATCTGCCTCAGTGTCCTGAACGCCCGAATTAATAATTATATTGTGAAGAACAGAGCAAGCTAAAATAATCCTGGCACATTTCAAAGGCTTGTAATGCAGTACTCTATCCAAATGAAGACAGCGCCAGCGATTTTTCAGTCTAGAAAATGTGTTTTCTATGACTACTCTAGCTCGCATATGTTTTTCATTATATATATTATATTCTTCAGCATTCAAAATTGGTGTCATCAGCCATGGGCGTTGAGGATAGCCTGAGTCACCTGAAAATAAATATGTATCAATTTACAGTCTAATGCATAATTGTACACCAAAATGCTACACTACATTTTTGGAAACATTACCTAAAAGCCAAACTACTTCTCCGTTTTGGTGCAAAGATATCATGTACTTGTTCAGATCGCTGTTTTCCCATATAAAGGAATCATGATTTGCACCACCAAACTTGGCATTAACATTTAAAATTCTATATTCATCATCACATACCTGAAAAAAACAATTTTTTATTAGTCAAATTTATTCAATTTATCCTACATCCCCATATAGGTAATATTTATCACATTTACCATTTGAACATTAAGGGAATGATAGTGTTTGCGGCTGTAGTACCAATGTTCCTCTTCTTTTTGTGGAACAACTATTTTAAAGTGGCTTCCATCAATACATCCAACCACTCCGGGCATCCCATATTTTCGGAAAAACCTAAAAAAATTAAATAACACTTTACATATCCAATAAAAAATATAGTGAAGATATATATTTTTAGTTAGTTACCGTTGACTGACAGCTTGTCGGGCAGCTGGAGTACATGGAAACTGAATATATTTGTTTCTCATGTTTTTGTGAGTTAGTGCTTGGGTAACTTCTTCTATGTACACACTGCACATTTTTTGGGATGTGTGCTTTGCAACACCAACTGGCCTTTGATATGATCCAGTTGCATAAAAGAAAAGTGCGGTGAGCACCTGCAAATGAAAGCAGAACAAATTTGCAAAATGTCTAGCTAGTGTCTAGTATAATAGTGTAGTGCTTCATATTTATACATACTTTATGTTCCAAAGAAACTCGTTGAGACGACCTTAGGTTTGTTAGACACCTTAGTTCTTTACACAAGAATCTGAATTGATTCTTGGAAAAGCGATACCTATGTTTAAACTCCATCTCTTTGAGGTCTAACAAAGGATCGAAAGATGCGCGAGCTTTTGCATCAACACTGGCTTTATAATTGCGGTCATCTTGTGCCATAGCGGCCGCAAACATTCTCCATGCGAGAAAATACCGTCCTGCCATTGTTTTGTATTATTTAATTATTGACACCAACAAACAAAAGTATAATTAAACTTGTCAACTATTGCACATTCACTTTGAAAATCGAAGTGAATACTTGTCGATAGCGAGAGAGTAAATAGTGCTCACGATTACGTATCGAATAGTCAAAAAAAGCCACTCGCACTCGCTAGATGCTTGAGACAACCAATCACAAGCGTTCGATTGTTCACCTTCGAGCACTTGTCGATATTCGCTAGTCGATACCGACAGCGTAAAAAACTTGCACTCAGGAAATATGTTTCAAAAACGTGACACCAAGTGGCGCTATTTTTGTTCCATACAAATCAAAGTAAACGCTAACGCGATCGAGTAAGTAAAAAAACTCGCACTAGGCACTCAGAGCCATAACTCCGCCACCAAGTGAACACCGCTCAGCTCTAAATACGTCATATGCTACAGTACATAATTCGGAATCCAAAATGCTATCACATAACCACGTTTCTGATATTAATACCAAATCGTAATTAGAGAGTACTAAGCTATTGAAAAAGGTATTAGTCTTATTTCTCAGTCCCCTCAGATTTTGATAAAAAATACTAAGCTTAATTTTGTCAGAATCCATTATAGATATACAAGAAAATTAATAATATGTTATTAACCAGATACTTTAAAATAATTAGATGCCTAAAATAAAATAATTAGATCACTTATTAATATTATACTCAGAATACAATATAGTAAAAGAATAACTAATTTAATAATAAAATGATTGTCCATAGCGCGCAGGTAAAAAAGAATTGCAGGCCGATAGCTAGTATGTGTGTATATTATAGGTATTGTTATAAGTGAGTGTAGTATGAAAATTGAAGCATTCAAAAAAATATTAAAATACATGAAACATTGTTTAAACTTTTTAAACTTAAACTATTATCTTGAGTAGATTTGTAGTGGTATTGATTAGCTGCGTCGGAGATGTATCGTTTTTCCGCATGTATATTTGACAGTATTTTGTCCAGACATATTTATAATCCAGTTCCTTCGCCTTCAACCTGCATTCTCGAAGCAATGCCTTATTTGACTTAGTCAGGTGCTCGTTAATATAAATTTTGACGCTATCACAACCCAGTCCTAAGTCTTTCGCTATAAGGCTCTTATAACGACGTCCTGCTGCGAAGATCCTGTCCTTGGCGATGCGGTCCCTAAAGCGGACGACTATGGCCCGACCGCGCTCTGCACTGGTTGGTAACCGAGGATGAACACGATGAGCAAACTCCACATCGCTGGAACTGACCTCTACGCCAACCAGTTTTGCCACTTGGATGACAATGTCAGATGTCACCTCGTTACGTACCTCTGGGGCGCCGACAATTTCTAGGTTGTTCAGACGACACCATTGCTGCTGACGGGCGTTCTCTTCTTCTAAGTTTCTAAGTCTGGTGTCATTGGTCTTCATTTCCTGTTTGAGTGATTTATTTTCTTCTTTTAATTTTTAATGTCACTATTAGCGGCATTTAACGCTTTCTTTAATTCTTCGTACTGTCCACTCATGAACTTTTTTTTTTAATGCCTTATAGGTTAGCCTTTGACCACTATCTCACCTGATGGTAAGTGATGATGTGGTCGAAGATGTTGTTCAGGCTAACCTAGAATTAACTTAACGAACACATCCATATCAGTCAGCTGCTCTTTCATGTCTCGCAGCTCCTCTTTCATGAAATTACGAAGAGAAGAGCATAACTCATCACTAGATGCTGGTGACACTTCGTGTACCTTTGAGTGATATTATCGTCAATGCGGTTATCCAGCTGCTCATTTTCATTCTGGCGCAGCGGGGTGTTGGTGTTGTCCAACGGGCGAAGCTGCTTGCAGCAGGTCCAGCCCGACGGTCGTTTGTCGGCCTTCAGATTTACGCACAAGCAGTGATAAAATATTCCACAAGACCTACGAGCACATGTTATTTTGTCTGTCGATTTAACGGGTTTCATACATGCACTGCAATTACTCATGGTTAAGATTATAACACGTTTAAAATGTACACCGAAAAATACTAAAAGAAATTGTGTTGTGAACTCACAACACTCCCGATTTCATTATGTTTTTATATGTAGGTATTAAATATAAACTCCTCAAAACACGAAAAACACAGTTTTACCGTATATTGCGTTATCGTATGTTTTTGTTTTAAATTAACTCACGCTAATTTGTAGTTATGCCAGTGGTCGGCGGTAGAATGCTGGGCATTTTTAAGCCAAAACTGAAATTCTGTTGGACACACTCCGCCTTTGAAACAGTTGCACTATTGTACTTGCAATTTTTATGATGAGCACTTGGATATGTAGCATAGCTTGTTATTCATAATATATTTGTTGCAGTCCTTATTTTTAAGAAAATAATTGATAATTTACACTTTGTTGAAGTACTGAATTGTTGTTCTCATACTGAGAAAATTGCATTGTTACAATTCTCATCTAACTGGTGCCTTATTTACAATATCTAGTCTACATGAGCTAGCTTAAATAGTTTCTTGCTGAACTTTGTGTATTAATCTTGAAGAATTCACAAAAAGTTGAAAATTGTAATTCAAACCTGCGGCAAACTATATGAATATTCAGTGATATTTGTGAGTGATATATTGTGATATTTCATGTAAGTCATAAAAAATAATTTTAATTTTCTTTCACAATTGCTTGGCCAGTTCCCTAGGAGGTATACCAAGTGAATTCAATCCATTTTGGGTAAAATTATTTTACCATTCTAGGGTTCCATACCATTTTTGTTAAGGTCCAGTATAAAAAAATGATATTTGTTGTTACTTGCACTAATACGTTAAATTGTTTATTTAGATTGTGAATACACATTCCAGGGCTGCCAATATATGCATTGGCAGCCCTGGAATGTGTACTGTAGGGTTGTCACCTTTAAAAAATTAAAATTATTGAATATTTTTTGTTAAAATTGTTGAATATTGTTGAATAATGGTTCATACTCAACATGTCTGCAATAAAGGAGGTACGTGAAGCCGTCGGTGGTATCACCTCACATTTGCGTTGGTTTTCTACCGCCTTGGCTGCCAGACCAGATAGGGACGAGGCACTTTTGAATCGCTTTGCCAAGTTGAGCGAACGTCTTGAATTTGTAGAAAAACGCTACTCATGCTATAACACTTTTGTTGGAGACCTAACTCTTGATGTCTTCAGCCAGGAACAGAGGGATCATGTTGATAATGATTACCTACAAATTTTGGAATCTAATGATCAAATTGCACAGCGAGCAAGGAAAATAAATAATAAAATCCAGGTTGGTTCACCATATTGACCAAAACTTTACCTATCTTACCAAGTTTATTGAGTCGATTGCCGACCTTGGACCTGCCTCACTTTGATGGCAGCCTTGAAAATTATTTAGGGTTTATAAATAGTGCATGGTGTAGCTTTCATCTGTTTAATATAATCTCCATAGATTATCAAAATATGTGTTCGTTTTGTTTTTCATATAAGCAAAATGGAAGACTCAACTATTAAAAAGCTGAATGTAAACTGTGGATATATAAAAGGTACGCTAACAAGACTTTTCTTGTTTGCTTGTAACGAAAATGATGTTAAATTGAGCTCATTAGAGGCAATAATTACCAAAAGAGATAAGTTAATAGATAGTTTTAGGGAATATGAGGTTTACAACAAAGATATTTTATTGTTGATATGATATGAATGGACTCGGAGAATGTTACTGAAGCAGAAACCAAATATTTTCATTGTCTTACCATTCTCAACGAAAATATCAAACTATTAGTTAGTTCTAGTATCGAATCGACATGCCTTGAGGGAGTTGGCGTTATTACTGTGAACGAATAATAGAATAGCTTGATAAGCAGGTCCATAGGGTGATAGCGCTGCCATGTCACGCACAACTCTGTTATGTTAAGGTATAAGAGTTATGCTAAAGGATAGCTATCCTTTATGCTTATTACTAGACGGAAACAAAAATTTTATTCATAAAAAAACTTCTTCGTTTCGAAGAAAACGGTTGTGGCAAACTCATTCAACTTCATTTTTATGAAGTCATTTATGCCAAACTCAATCAAACTGAATTTTCGTGTGCATTAAGTGTTATATTATCCGAAGCAAAACTGCATATTTGCTAACATGAGTAAAAATAGATGCGCATGCATGACGCCTGTCAGGTGCATAATTAAAATCTACTGCAAAACTGTGACTTAATTAATTTCCCTTTTACAAAGCGGAACAGTCCCCCTCTACTGTCTACTAGCGAGTCAATTGACTGTGTTTAAAATAAGATAAATTGAAGAACTTTAATATAGATTACATACAAATATATACATTTAACATTTAATTATTTTATATTATAATTATTATTATAAATATTTTTACATATTTCACGTGTAACAATGCATTATTACATAATAATATAAAACTTAAATAAATTATAACCAATACAGTGTCTCTTAATAACTTTCTGAGTGTATTATGATAACATAATGTTGCTTTTCAGGTGAAACAGTTGGACGAGTTCCGCTTGATTGGACAATACATGATCAACACCTTGGCTCTTCCAAACTCCAACGCAGAATGCGAGAGAATGTTTAGCCAAATTAACGACACTAAAACGAAGAAAAGAAAAAGATTAATAAACCAGGACAATATGAGGCAACAAACCATTCAACGTAACAGTACCAGTTGCGTTAATTTTAAACCGACAGAGAAAATGATAAAATCATTTAATTCTGGAATTTACAAAAAAGAAACGGCTATCGGGCTAAATGACAGTCACAGTGATTGATAAGTGGTTGGGTTGTTAAATTAAAAATGAGTATTTTAGTCAAAAAAAAATTTCAGGTCTACTGTAAAATATGCTGTATTTTTTTTTTACTTTTGCTGTAATTTTGTCACAAACACTGCAAATTTGAGCACAAAACACTGTAATATTTGTTTCCTCGTCTGGTAACACTGCTTGGTAGTAACGTTCTAAGAACTTTAGCCGTGTGAATATAGAATAATTAAAGTTGGTGTGCATTTTCCAGTGAACAAGTGCTTGATTTAAAACTTTTAAAATTATTTGTGACTTGTTATTTATATATATCATTTTTCCTTTATCTAAATGGGCAAAACATAATCTAAAACTGAAGAAAAAGAAGTTATAATTGCACAGACATCTAAAGGCTGGAGCAGACCAGATGCGTATGCGTAGACGTAAGCGTAGACGCGCACGTACCACTGAGTTGTAATGTATGGAAATGTATGAGACAGGACACACTGCTTGCGTAACGTAGATGTGCGCGTCAACGTAATGCGTAGCCCCACGCAACGCAGCTCCCAAGACACAAACAGGCTGCGTGACTTACGCCGTACCTTACGCAGAGCAGAACGGCAACGTCGCATTGATGGCGTTGTATTCAATCGCGCGCCATTTTGGACATTCACACCGAACAAATTTGAACACGCACATACCTTTGCTGTGCGTTGCCCTACGCGCGAAATTGCAGTCAGTTGTATTTTATTACAAAAAAGTGGTTTTTTGTTTTGTTTTGATTAGTAATGAATAGCGATAAAAAAGAAAAACTTACTGAAATTGTGCGTAAATATAAATGTAAATACAATACAAAAAGTAAAGACTACAAAAATTTATCGTATAAAAGTTTATTATGGGAGAAAATTGGAGCTACACTTGAAATACAAGGTATGTACTTATTTAGCTATTAAAATATGTAACAAACTTTTCTCTAATAGTAATTGCATCATTAAGTTTACACGGGTGACTAAAGCCGCACGATTTTTGCCGCGCGGCGTAAATCGACCATCTAAATGGCAATTCGGCTAAGTTGCAAGTGACTAAAGCCGCAAGCCCCAAAGTTAGGTAGCATCCGACTTTGGCCGCGCGGCAACCGGCCGCATGCGACTGGTGACTAAAATCGACCGTGTAAACGATCAGTTGCAGGCGATCGCCCGCCGCATGAAGGTGTTTCGCGCACGCACGTGTATTTATTTACTACAGCGTTTCTGTGTACATGTATCGTAACAACCATGAATAAAAATAACACCATACAGTTTTTGGAATGCTATGAAATGCATCCATGCTTATGGAACCCAAGAGAACAAGATTACAGGAACAATAATGTACGTTTAGCGGCTCTTAAATCTATTATTCAAGAAATGCGTTTGTCCATAACAGTTGAAGAGCTTAAATTGAAGATAAAAAATATACGAACCACGTATAATAGAGAGGCCAATAAGGTAGCAAAGTCAAAGAAGAGTGGCGCGGGAAAGGATGATATATACAGACCTCAATTAATTTGGTTTTCTGTAGCTGACCGCTTTTTAAAGCCAGTGATAGGAGGAAGAAACAGTAAAGATAACGTGGTAAGTCTTATTATTATTTATTAAATAGTTATTCTTGTTCGCATATTATAAATTATAATAGGTAAATCGTGAACAGAGCCATTTTTATAATATTACTTAAATAAACATACAATATTTACGCAATCATTCTATCTTGCCATGAAACTTTTCCTGGTCCGACAAAATAGTCAGCATATCTATCGCGCAGATCTTTTGCATTTCGTGAATAGTTGTTAGAAGATAGCGGTGTCATTAATTCGTCTACTCCTGCCGTAGGAATGCTTCTCCAACTTCCGTTTCTGATTGTCCCTGAACTGAAGTCTTCTCCGTCTTAGTAGACGGAGAAGACTTCAGTTCGGGAGTATTCATGTATATGAGATTAGTCCGAAGCCAGTTATGCAGCGCACAGGTCGCTTTAATAATAGAATCAGTTTTATCCAATGAAACAGATATAGGTTTTCTGTATACTCTGAATCGTGAAGCCATTATGCCAAAGGCATTCTCTACGATTCGGCGTGCTCTTGATAGTCTGTAATTAAAGATTTTTTGTTTGTGTTCCAAACCTTCATGTCTTGAATACGGTTTAATTAAATAGGTTGCCAAAGGGAAAGCATCATCACCAACGAAAACTGCCTTATTAGGTAGTTTTAAATTATTTCTTTCAAGAGCACTATAGAACTTTGTTTTTTTCCAAATATGCGAATCATTCATGCGTCCATTAGTTCCGAAATCTATATATATGAAACGGTAATGTGCATCCGCTATAGCAAACAACACCACACTATAAGTGCCTTTGTAATTATAATAGTCTGATGCTCCGTGTGGTGGATTTTCGATTAATACGTGTTTCCCGTCAATAGCCCCACAGCAAAAAGGAAATTGCCAGCGATCTAAAAAATCCTTCTGTATTTTCTTCCATTGATCTGTGGTGGATGGCACCTAAAAGAAATAAACTTAAATTAGTGTATGGTTACAGGGAAAAGATTCAGCGGTGAACACAAACAGCGACGCGTCTTCATATTTTGATGAATTGGAAAAAGAAGATAATATTGCGCCCTTACAAAAGAAAAAAAAATTGTCTCCAAAGAAAAAGGCGGAGCGTGCTCTAATGGACGCACCTAAAATGGACCCACCTGTTTTACAAGCAGTTAATAGATTAGAAACTTTGGCTCAAACTATCCGTCAAGATGAATTTGATACATTCGGAGTACATGTGGCAAGCCAATTACGTAGTTTGCCATTAAGAAATGCTATTGTTTGTCAAAATTTCATCAATAATTATTTGTCACAAGAAAGACTGAAAATCTTAAATACACAACATTTTCCAATTGCTAGACCTACGAGTTCACTCTCAGAGTACACACGCTATACTTCGACTCGAGAAGCCGAAGCTACTACTTCCCGAAACCAAGCTTTTCAAAACCAGCGTGAAATTTCGACTCCCGAAGCTTCCACTTCTAGAAGGCACCTCGATTATGAAGAAGACTATTTTGCCAGCTGTTTACTTAAAAATACTGGGCAACAATACGGAGTGAACGACGATATTCTATCTCAAGCTGTTAGGTCGTGCTTAGATGAAAACACAAAGGAAAATTTATATATAAATCGTTTATAATTAATTACTAGTTTCACTTACCATAATGAACTCCTGTAAAACATTGTATATAGCATCCAAAACATCCTTCAAAAACAAGGAAATTGTGCATTCTGGAACTCTAAATGACTCTGCAAGACTTGAATAGTTATCACCGGTAGCCAAGAACTTCAGGGTTATTTCTAATTTAATTTTCGGAGAAAGTGCTACTCGCATATTGGTATCGCATTTTTGTATAAGCGGAGTAACCTTATGTAGTAAAGTATTAAACTGATCAGTAGTCATTCTTAATCGTTTTTTAAAATAATCAGGATCTTCTAAACTCCACTCAACCAATAAAGTATCCGAAGCACCCAAGTCCTTACGTCGAGAAATCCATCCACGTACCCAAACATTACGTTTTCTTCTTTCCTTTTGTTTTTTCTTTACTCTTTGTTCTTTAAGCAATTGTTGAATAATTGTATAATTAATTATTTCAATTCCGGCACAAACGGCTATTCTGCTCAACATTTTCGATGGAAATGTAGGCATATTCCGATACTAGTAAATACGAGTAGGTACTCGATACTTTTGATTCGATACCAAGTATTTATAGCATCGAATCAATCTTGCGATACATACTCGGTATCGAAACAAAAATACTTGGTATCAAATCGAATCAGAATTAAAATTTAAAAAAAAATATTCTGAACGCGTCCGACAGAATGAGAGAGCAAAAGCCCTCTTGCTCATTGCGATTGCGAGACGGGGCGTGGGGGTGGGTGACGCGTCGTGTGTCTCGCTTGCGCGCGCCAGCGGCCAGCCAGACGACTCACTCAGGCGAGCCGATTGCGCAACTCGTCCGACTTCACCCGAACCCGATCCGAAAGCGAGAGAGCCGCCTGCCCGCCATTTAAGTTTTCATTGTCAGTCAACAATTGTCAAACTGTTCAGTCCAGATTTTATTATTAATATTACACAAGAGTGATTGTTTACGAGTATATTGATTGTGTAACCATCAGCTTATTATTACAATCTTATCATGGCACCACCAAAATCTATCATATGGACACATTTTACCAAAACAAACGAAACAATTGCAAAATGTAAACAATGTTTTAAGTCTGTGAAGTATTGTGGCAATACGTCCAATTTATTCAAGCATTCTAAAACTCATGGAATTACTGTGGATAATGGCAAATTACTGAAAAATGCAAATAAAGGGAGTAACGAAAGGTAAGATCCAAAATTTTTCTTTTTGTCGACTGCTTTCCTAAAATATTACATAAAAAAAGTAGATAACCTAGATAAAGATCCATTTTGTATAAAAATCTTTTTGTATATAAATTAAGTTTTGTATCCAGCAGTGGCACTGTGACCGTCTATATACTAATAATATATGACATGATTTGATGACGGACGATGAAATAATTCGTTTGTATACATACGATTTATACAAAGGTTATATGTTTGTTATTGTTAAATGGCTGTAGTGTTGGGGTTGGGATTATCGATACTTTGCAGATTATCGATCTATCGAGGGTTAGTTTTTGTTTTTATGTTTCATTTAAAAAAATACAATAACGTTGGCCAGCTCAAAGCGTTTAATGGAAGATGATCAATCCCAACCATCTACATCAAAAAATTCAAAAGATCACGATGATGGTTCTGGTGTAACCACATTAACTAGTATGGACACGGAGACTGACAATAAGCTTTTTCTGAGCAGTTCATTAAAGGATGCGTTTGATCGAATTTCATCTAACAAAGGTAAAGAAACAGATATTTAATTAAATATTAACAAAATAATATTATTATTCTATATGACATATTACAATAACTTTTTTTTTTCAGCTGGTGGTATAAAGTATAACAGAATTGTTCAAGCATTGATATTTTTTATCTGTAAAGATATGCGTCCATTTAATATAGTTGAAGGTGAAGGCTTTTTACGACTTGTAAAAGAATTGCAACCTACTTTAAAAGTTCCTAGTGCAAAGTATTTAAAGAAAAGAACAACCGAAAAGTATGAAGCTTGTATTACTATTTGCAAGTCCAAATTATCCAAGATAGACAACTTCTGTTTAACGCTAGACATATGGACAGAGACAATGAATGAAGTGGGATTCATGGGCGTCACCATACATTTTGTAGAAAATGGTAAAATGTGTATGTATTATCTTGCAACTCGTGCATTAAGTGAGCGACATACAGCTGATTACATATCGGAACACCTGCTTGATATTTTAAAAAAATGGGATATTCCAATAAACAAAATTCGTGCAGCTGTAACAGATAATGCCAGTTCAATGTTGGCTGCCATACGAATGTCTATCGGCGAAAAAAAACATTTACCGTGTTTTGCGCATACTATAAATCTTGTAGTTGAAGAGTCACTAAAGTTACCCAGTATTAAATCAGCTGTTATAAAAGTACGAGAAATTGTTAACTGGATAAAAAATAGTGTTGTGCAGTCGGATAAGCTACGAAAAATCCAAATGCGTAATAATGTTTCTGAAGAATCAGTTTTAAAACTTATTGCAGATGTTAGAACTAGATGGGACTCAACTTTTTTTATGTTAGAGCGGTTCCTAAAGTTAAGAGTAGTAATATCAGAAATTGTAATCGAGAGTGTAGTGGCTCCAAATTTGCCAAGTGCTGTGGAAATGGAAACCTTGAACGAGCTTACAGCTGTACTGATGAAGCCTTTTGAATACGTAACAAGAGAATCATCGGGCCAAAAGTATGTAACAATCTCCAAAATTATACCAATGCTTAATTGCTTAACTACAGAACTGAATAGTATCACTCCTAACTCTGCTATCGTTCAAGAATGTAAGGATGTTTTATTGAGAGAGCTGAAAAAGAGGTATGGGATGATTGAATTAAACGATCATGCAGCTATTGCTACACTTTTAGACCCAAGGTTTAAAAACCTGCATTTCCAAGACCCCTCTGCATGCGGAAGGGCTATTCACAAACTTAGAACTATGGTTGTCGGACAACTAAGTAGCCCAAGTGAGTCAGAAGATGATTTCTCATCTACTGAACCACCTGAATACGATTTTTGGAAACATCATAAGGAATTAGCACATGGACACAAGAAGAAGAAGAACTCTCATAAGGGAGATGAAGTGTCTCTTTATTTATCAAATCCAGTAGTTTCTCTTAAAAGCAACCCATTCGCAGAATGGGATGACATGAAGTTTGTATTTCCTTGTCTGTACAAGTATGCACAGCAATATTTAATTGTTGTTGCAACATCAGTTCCTAGCGAGTGCCTTTTTTCCAAAGCCGGTGCAACAATGTCTCAAACAAGGAACAGATTGTCTCCAAAATACCTCGAACAGTTACTGTTTTTGGGCAATCTTGATGTTAACGAATTTTTTATTTAAAGAAGTTTGGTATTAACGTGACGAAAAACGTTTACAATAAAAGATATTTTTTTCCTTCTTAATTTTATTTTAATTATTGTCCCTCAACGTTAAAATTTTTACGTTAGTTTCCTTCAAATAAAAAAGTAATAAAAAAAAGTGCTAAAAGTATCGATATCAGTAGGTATCGATACTTTTGGAGTATTTATTTAAGTAGTATCGAAAAATTATTTGAGTACTATCGAAATGAGTAGGTATCGATATTTTGATGGTATCGGAACATCCCTATGGAAATGACAGAGCCGCATGCTATTTTAGTAACCAGTGTAAATGGGCTAGCGATGCGGCTTGGTGAGGCAATTAGTGAAGCGACTCGCCGCACGGCGAAAATCGACCCGTGTAAACCCCCCTTAAAGGGGGGTTTACCCCCCTTTAGAGGTATTAATGTACTATCTTCCAAGTTTGTTTGACTTGTTTCAGTTTGAATCTCGTGCATTATAATCTCACCGTGTTTTATTCTCATATAATTATGTAAACAACATGCTGCCTTGGTAACTAGAAAAACATTTTCGATATGGCATTCAATAGGTTTAACCAAAAATCCTCCATTTTCCGTTAAAATACCAAAAGTATTTTCAATGATACGACGGGCACGGCACAACCTGTAGTTATAATTTCGTTTTCTCGTATCATGTTAAGTTGTGGCTCTAGGAAATGGTCGCATTAAGGTTTGTAATGCGAAACCTTCATCGCCGATAAGCACGTGTGGTACAGGTTCGTTAGTACCGGGCAGAGGTTTCGATGATAATATTGTTTTTCCCAGTAAATAGTGTCGATAAAAGTTAGAATTTTCAAAGATGTTGCTGTCACTGTGTCGACCGTAGCTTCCAACGTCTATCATCGTAAATTTATAAAATGGGTCGGCAATAGCAAGTAAAACAATTGAAAAATGATTTTTATAACAATAATAATTCGATCCACTACTGGGTGGGCATTTTATCTTAACGTGTTTCCAATCGATGCTGCCGACACAATTTGGAAAATTCCAAGTTTCTTTGTAACCCAATTCCGACTGTTTCCATATGTTATCGTCAGGGTTAGGCATGTATATAGGTTGTAAACTTTCCCAAATAGCTTTTGCTACCTCTTCAATGATTTGAGATACCGTGCTTCGTCCAATGCGAAACGAAAACGAGATGGTAATAAATGAGTCGACGGTTCTGATGTATCTGAAAAATAAATAATAATAATAGTGTATTTTGTATTTATTAAAATCTTTTATTTTTATTTTAGGTTCCAAAGCAAAGGATGCGTGGAGATCATTGAGAGACGGATATATTCGACATAAAAAAAACAATGAGAGGGCAAACTGGTTCAAGCAGGAAATATTCAAATTTCACATGGAGTTCCCAAATGGCATTTTTGGATAGCACGCTCGAGTCAAGACCTACAAGCACTAACATAACAGAACCGCAACCAGGTTTCGATGCGCCTCTGTCACCATCATCCTTACCAAGACAGTCATCGCCTGTACTAATGCCCTTACCGCCTTCCCCGCAACCTGGACCATCGAGGCTGTATCCTGAACCTGAAGTTGACGACTCACAATCACTATTAGAAACACTTCATTCACCTTCTTCAACACAATTGCAGCAACCGCCAACAACTAGATTACAGCCATCACCGTCGCCTGCTTCACGTACAACGAAAAAAAAAGACTATCAGCCGTAACTTGGTAGACAACGCCGATAAAGTCCTTGATTATCTTAAAACAAAAAAGAAAAGAGAATGAGATGAGGCTAACCACTTGTTCATGAGCAATGCTAAATCTTTAAAAAAAATTCAGTGCGGAATAAAGGTAAAGTAAAAGTAGCATTAGCAAAATTGTTTGCTGATGTTGAGTTGGACGAATTTGAAAATAATTCAACAAATGAAGGACGAAACCAAACGACCAGCCTACAACCATCGTCGCTACTGTACCTATCACCTGCTTATTCTGTAATGTCTGACGGATCTACTGAAACCATTTTCATAACAGAAGAGCAACAACCGATGCAACATGTGTTGATAGGGGAAGGAACTTCTCATGAACCACCTCAAGACGACAACGTCCTTCTAGCCGTAGATCTAACGAATTGCACTTCGAATGAGTCGCAATAGTTTTGACGATTCCAACAATCATATTAAGTATATCATATTCAGGAAATATATAATTCATATCTATTCATACTAGGTCTTCCCTCCGAACTGAACCATTCACATTCACACTCGACATATATACTTGCTTCGTCAACCTGCTTTCATCCATCCTCTCTATATGCCCAAACCATCTTAGCATACCTTTCTCAATCTTTGTCACTACATCCTCTTTCACACCACACTCTCTCACTAAATTGTTTCTTACTCTATCTTTCAAAGTAACACCACACATGCTTCTCAACGCTCTCATCTCCACTGCATTTATTCTACTTTCACTTCCATACATTAAAATTGGTACTAACACTTCACCGTGTACGGCCAGTCGAGCCTTATTCGAGATTTGCCGACTACTCATAAAGGCGTGAAGTGCGCCGTTCACCTGGTAACCCACACTCACTCTTCTTTCAATATCTCTTTCATATTTTCCATCTCTCGAAAAAGCGTTCCCAAATATACGAACTCTCTTACTTGTTCTACATTCTCTCCCGCAATCACTATATCACACGGCGTCACACATTCATCCTTTTCAAGCACCAACACTTTCGTCTTTCCAACATTGACTTTCATTCCTTTCCTTTCTAAAGCACCATGCATTGTCGTTACCATCTCCCGCAACTTGTCATCATCTCGTCAATCCGGAATGAAAAACTTAATAGCTTACGCCCTTATGTAAATATAAATGTGCTCTCTCACTCAATAGTAAGTCTCTTAGACACCGGTAGCAGTAGTACAATTCTTGGTAATAATTCAGATAAAAAAATTCTTGACTCGGGATGTCAACTTCACTCTTCCAGTCCTTTGCAAAACATGACCACCCTAGGTTATATAACCCTATCCTTTACTTTCCAAAACAAATGTCATGCCATGAACGTACATATCGTTCCTGAAGTTCAAAATGAACTTATACTAGGCGTCGACTTTTGGAGAACTTTCGACCTATATTGTGGCTGGGTCCCGGGTCTTCCTTGACGACAAGCATCTGCATGCTCATGATACAACGACAACATGATAGCTCAATTCAGAGATATACACTCGAGAGCAATGAATCCGGGTCACTTAAAGAATCCTAAAAATCTCGGAAACTAAAAATGCTAGGTTAATGCAATAAATTGTATTTAATAGACAATGTAATACTCCTTAAATGAAGGTATTAAAACTTCTTAGTTATTGTAAAGTTATATCATAAAAAAATCAAATTTGAAAAAGGGCCACTTTCGAAGATGGAACTACGAAATTACAGCATTTGGTTTTGCTTTTGTTTGTAATCTGTCATTTATGTGGGTACATAAACCATGTTGATAGTGCTCTATATTCATTATTCAAGCTGAAATTATGTCGCTTACGCCTGAAGAATGCACCAGAATACTTACAATGCTGGAAACCGGCCGGAGTCAGCGCGATACAGCCAGGACTGTCGGTGTGTCGCTGTCAACAGTACAAAGAGTTCTCCGACGTTACGAAGAAACTGGTTCTAACCTACGCAGACCAGGAACGGGCAGAACCAGGTGTACCACAGCACGAGAAGACCGATACTTGGTGAACACCATGCTTCGAAATCGCTTTCTCACAGGAACTGAACTCACCAATCAGTTTCGACGCCTCGGAGGAAGTAACCCAAGTGCATGGACAGTAAGACGTCGGCTTGCTGAATCTAACTTAAAACCCCTTAGACCTGCAAACGGCCCTAAACTGGAGCGTGGGCATCGTATTTCGAGACTAAGATATGCCCAGAGCCACGTAAATTGGAGTATTGAAGATTGGTCAAAAGTTATGTTCTCCGACGAATCAAAATTTATGCTCTACAAGCACGATGGAAGACACAGAGTGAATCGAAGACCAGGGGAAAGATTCAAGCAAGCATGCATCGAAGAAAAAGTAGCCTACGGTGGTGGGTCTGTACTTGTGTGGGCCGGAATTTCTTCTGAAAGTCGCACAGAGCTGGTGATCATAGAAAACGGCTCTTTAACTAGCGTAAGATATGTGGAAGAAATCCTCAATGATCACGTTGGTCCATTTATGGTCAATTTAGGTGAGGATGCTATATTTATGCATGACAATGCCCGACCTCATACAGGTAGGATTGTGAATGACTACCTTCAAGAGATGAACATTACTCGTATGGAGTGGCCAGCGCGCAGCCCGGATATCAACCCGATCGAGCATGCTTGGGACGAGCTAGGCAGATGCGTAAAACAACGAAACCCTCCCCCAATCACGCTTCGTGAGCTCAAAATTGCTCTCACAGAGGAATGGGAGAATATTCCCCAAAATCGTATAAGGAACTTGGTGTACAGCATGCCAAACCGCGTAAACGCAGTAATGGAAGCACGAGGAGGCAATACGAAGTATTAAAATTCAAGAAAATCGTAATAAAGTTCAAAAATTTCATGTTTCCTATTTTTGTTTTAAGGAGAGATCAGCAGTTTTTTTCTTTATGTAATTTTGTGTTAATAAAATGTATGGTGACTCATATTTTTTTTACTTTCATTTAAGGAGTATTACATTGTCTATTAAATACAATTTATTGCATTAACCTATCATTTTTAGTTTCCGAGATTTTTAACATTCTTTAAGTGACCCGGATTCATTGCTCTCGAGTGTATCTTATGAAGAACGAGGTCTGGGTCGAGAACATCTCTCATCACACACACCATAAACCCTTCAAATTCGTCAGAGATACTATAGAATGTCTCCAGAGAAGCAAATACTGTTGTGCGAACAGTTAGACCAGATGCTTGCCAATTGCTAATAAGACCAGAGGATCGCTGTAAAACGGCTTTCTATATTCCAATCCGCGGTACATTTCAATACAAATCGATGGCATTCGGTTTTACCGAAGCCCCTGCTACGCAGCAGAGACTAGTAGATTCCCTGTTCTGCGGCCCAGAATTCGAAAACAAAACCTTTGTCTTTGTTGACGATATCATTTTAGCAACGTCCTCCTTTGATTCACACATCACCCGACTCAAAAGGATTCATGAGAAATTGAAACAAGCCAATTTAAACTTCACTAAAAGTCAATTTTTAAGAAAGTAATTGAAGTACTTGGGTTATGTAGTAGATTCAAACGGCCTACATGCCGATCCTGATAAGGTAGCACCCATAGTAAACTACCCTTGCCCCAAAAACAGGAAAGAGGTGCGCAGATTCATTGGTACTGCCTCTTGGTACCGTAGGTTCATACCAAACTTCAGCTCCCTAGCAGCACCACTCAATAAACTTACTTCTCAAGGTAAGAATGCTCCTCCTTTTGTCTGGACAGAAGAAGCTAATGCAGCTTTCCTAAAACTCAAGGACTGCTTGATCTCCTCACCGGTACTATCTTGTCCGGATTACACTCAACCTTTCCAAGTCCACACAGATGCCAGTGACTACGGCGTGGGTGCCGTCCTAACTCAAATTATCGACGGTGATGAGAAAGTCATTGCTTATATTAGCAAATCACTATCAGCACATGAGCGTAACTACAGCGCCACTGAGCGTGAGACTCTTGCTGTACTTATGGCTCTGAAACACTGGAGATGTTATCTTGATAACGATCTCAAATTTCTGGTCTATACCGACCACGCCTCTCTCAAATGGTTCTCAAACCTTAGTAACCCTACCGGTCGATTGGCTTGGAGGGGAGTGCGTCTATCCGCATTTAACTTCGACATAAAATATAGGCGTGGCAAGGATAACGTCCCAGATGCCTTTTCGAGAGCTGTACCTGTAGCAGCAATTTCTGGTACCGCCCAGACTCCTCTAGTAACATCTGACCCATGGTACTTGAACATTCTGAATGGTTGCCAGACTTCTCCGATGTCTTATCTTAATTACAGGGTAACGGAACAAATTGAGGAGCTAAATAATCCAAGATTTCATGAGACATTCAAGACAGGATTGTTCTAAACGTGCAACCGGAAATACCTAATCTAAAACGACTCATTGGAGATCACATCGCCAAGCATGGGTTTATTCGAGAAATTTTAGTACATACACATCTCCAGCCTGAATATCTCTTTATAAGATTTTGAGTATCAGCCATAATAAGTAATAATACATTTTGTAAATTTGTATCTGTTATGTATATATTGTACACCGATTCAGCTTTTGTCCTTTTTATAAAAGCATCTGTGCAGTAACTATTTCACCATTTTAGGAAGGGCAGTTTTTCTATCTGAAGCATTTATATTTGGGAAATATGCTTTATCTGCTTTTATCATTGTTTTTTTTTTTCATTTTTATAGTGTCTTTAATAATAAATATACAGGGTTACTGGTTAAGTCGACCTAGATCCATTAAGAGGTTATAGTTCCCATCATTTCTGACTAATTTGACTATGAAACACCCCAGCCTAAACCTAACCGTTTTTGAGATATTGGATTTAGAAGGTTTTTTAAAAAAATATGCCAATTTCTTAAGAATTGTCATTTTTTTTGTCTTCTATGGCCTTCTATTTTTCTTTTTTCCTATTTTTAAGCACTAGAGAAGTTCGTTTATTATTCTAAATGCAAAAAGTACAAATATCTGAATCATAGTAGAGGACTGAAAGTGTAAAAAAGAAATATATTTATAAAAACATTTTTTTTCTTTTAGCAAAATTTAAAAAAAAAATTATGGCAGTTGTGCTGCAGATATGCTAAATAATATCTTTGTTCTACGAGTATTAACTATCCAACAAGGTATAACAAGGTCTTATCACAATTCTTAGAAAAAACTTTAATAAAAAGCTCACGGGTAGTAGTAAAAATAAGGGTTCTTTTGCCCTATTGTCCTTCCATGGGGCTGTGATGCGTGCGAGCGGGACAAATTGTGCAAGTGCGAGCGAGATAAATTATTCCCGGCCATTTTGTTGTTATGGTATTTATTTTTAGTCTGCTTCCGTGATTCGTCTGTAGTAGATGCGATATTTAGTGCTCTTGATTTCTTACTCGACTTGGCTTGTATTTCTTCTACGATTTGTGACTGGGCTTGTTCACTGGACTTTGATTTGTGCCTTCACAAACGAGGAATATGCAGATATTCTGCTTTATTACGGGTACTGCAATGGCGTATCCGCACGAGCTCACGACGAATACATTGCACGTTATCCCGGCCGCCGAGTACCGGATGTCAGTGTCTTTAATTGTGACGGAACAATCCCGAGGCCCACCTGATGTTAAGTGGACTAACCTCTGCCTATAACAGTTGCATTTCGTCAGCGACAAATTGCACTGTGCCCGTCACACTGAGACGTCTAGTTGTTAGGTCTCATTAGCTTGTAATTTTTCTGGCTCTCAAGGAGGTGCTTGTCGACAGATTTTCTACTTGATGGTGGTCGCTAGCCAGGCGGGCCTTCACAAAAAGCCCTTCCACCATGCGGTGAAGCTCAAGCTCTGGGCGGGATTCGAACCATGGACCTGCTGCACGGCAGTCCATAGCCAATGCCACTGAGCCATCACTGCTTCAAAAGTGCAAGCAAGTTTACCGGCGACTTAGAGAGACTGGCTCTGTTTCAAGGCGACGAGCAGACTTAGGCCAACCACGTGTCATTGATGATGATGAAGAGCAAGACAATGAAATAGTTCAGCGGTTTAGAGCGGATCCGACTACTTCTACTAATGCTGTTGCCCGAGAACTTGGGCTCTCACAGTGGAAAGTGTGGTTTACAGTGAATACTGCAGGCCTCTACCCCTTTCACTACACGCCTGTACAAGTTATCGAAGAAGGAGATCCAGTGAGGAGGTTAGACTTCTGCAGATTTATGCTTAATGCAGATTTGGAAGACCCAGCATTTTTAAGACAAATCTTGTGGACAGATGAGTCAAAATTTGATAAAGACGGTATAATAAATTACAACAATGCTCATTATTGGGCCCCGAAAGCGCAACGAAATCCTAATCAAAAGAGGACAAAATGATCACAAGGAAGATTTAGTTTAAATGTCTGGATGGGCATTATTTCAAATCATTTAACTGGGCCTTTCTTGCCTGACAATTTAAATGGAGAATTCTATCACTTTTTAAGAGAAGAACTACCTGATTTGTTAGACGATTTACCCCTAAATCTTATTATACACATGAGGTTCCAACACGACGGTTGCCCTGCACACTACTGGAGAGGGGTCAGGGAATGGCTAGACCAACAGTATCCAAATAGGTGGATCGGAAGAGGTGGACCCATACCGTGGCCAGCGAGAAGTCCTGATCTGACCCCCATGGATTTTTATGTATATGAAGACTTTAGTCTACGAAGACAATCATCCGATTGCATCTGTTGGGGAGTTGAGACGGAAAATAACTATGGCAGCAAACGAAATAAGAAGAGATTTAACTACTGCTGTAGTAAAAAGTGGACTGAGACACAGAATGAGAGTGTGTGTGCGAAACAGAGGCGGTCATGTGGAACAGGACTTGTAAAAATAACAATAAATGTTGTTTTATAATTATTTGGATTGTTTTATTTCATTTTCTGACCCAGGTGATAAGTTTGATCTTAGGTCCCATTTTTTCATTTTTTATCTCTACCTGTGAGCTTTTTATTAAAGTTTTTTCTAAGAATTGTGATAAGACCCCTAGCTTGTTATACCTTGTTGGATAGCTAATAGAACAAAGATATTATTTAGCATATCTGCAGCACAACTGCCATAAATTTTTTTAAAAATTTTGCTAAAAGAAAAAAAATGTTTTTATAAATTTATTTCTTTTTTACACTTTCAGTCCTCTACTATGACTCCTATGGTTCAGATATTTGGACTTTTTGCATTTAGAATAATAAACGAACTTCTCTAGTACTCAAAAATCGGAATTCTCTTAATGGATCTAGGTCGACTTAACCAGTAACCCTGTATGTTTACATTATGTACAAACTAGTGTAAGTTTAAACCTATTAGTACATACAATAAAGTAGAATGGTGTTTAGCAAGCAATTATGCTTATATTAAACTTATGGCTATGTATATAGTGTTAGAAGTTGCTTACACATATTTATTTTTATACGTTTTATACAATCAGATGAGTTAATATTATATTTGTTTTAGAACCAACAAACATTCTCTAAGATTGGAAATCAACAAAAATGTATTAATTTATTAGGCGAAAGCAAACTGATACAAAATAGTAATAAAGCGCGGGTAGCGCACGCAGGCACTGCGCGTACGTAAAGTGTAAACACTCGATGAGACCCAGCCACAATAACTGGTCAATCATGTAAGCAAGTGCGTGCACACAGGCGCAGTCGGCGCAGCAAGCCGCGCACGCCACACAGCTCCTCATATCACCAGATAATACGGGCGGATATCGCGTACGCGACTGCAGCTCACGTCATGCGCCGCGTACCAGCACTGTGAGTTGTATCATCGCACTCGAGAAACAGGTAATTTACTAGGGTTGACCTGTATCAATCAAGGTGACTTATCGATAGGCGTTTACAATGTTTAATTTTCTTGTTATTTTATTATTTTAATATATATATGAAAGATAAATTTTGTTT
Organism: Plagodis pulveraria; assembly: GCA_963890685.1. Classification (NCBI taxonomy): domain Eukaryota; kingdom Metazoa; phylum Arthropoda; class Insecta; order Lepidoptera; family Geometridae; genus Plagodis; species Plagodis pulveraria. The sequence continues at coordinate 26,905,983 of OY982967.1, forward strand.
TCGAGTTTATATTTTCGTACGAAATTTTTCAGAGTTTATATATATAGACATAAATTTTTGGTAAACCTATATTTAAATTATGTTTTTGAAGGTTAGTCCGAAACGGAGTATTGTATGAATATTAAAGTGCTTTGTTTTGGAGAACTTGAATTTTGTTCAACTTTGTTTTGCATGTGCTGCTCCAAACAGGACAGCATACGTTATGCATGGTCGGACTAGGGTGCAGTATATGCGCAGTTTAGTATGGCAGTTGAGTCTGGAACGTCTATTTAGTATCGGGTTCAAAGCATTAAGTGCTCTAACACCCTTAAGACAAAGATGTGTGGTATTTTCTGACCAATTTAGTTTGCTATCGAGCATCACACCTAAGTATTTGACGGAGCGACTCCATGGTATAGACCTTCAATTTTTAAATTACGCAAGGGCAATTTACGTTTTATGGTGAAAATTATTGCTTCTGTTTTTGAGGCGTAAATTTGTAGTTTCCATTTTATAAAAAAAACTATAGCAGAAATCTAAAGACAATTGGAGACGATCTATAATGATGTCAATATCAGGAGATGATGTACATTACGCTGTGTCATCCGCAAAAAGAGCAAGTTTTTTCGCGTCTGCGTAGGTACGTCATTCAAATATAGCAAGAACAGGTACGGTTACGGCTAAAATTGCACCCTGGGGCACCCCGGCAGGCACTGGCATTAATGCAGGGTAATATTTTTTATGGAAACTTTCAATTTACGATCTGTTAGGTAAGATTTTATAATTTTTACTAAATTAACAGGTATTTTGAGCATAACAAGTTTGTAGAGTAGCGCATCATGCCAGACTGTGTCAAAAGCTTTCTCGATATCAAGTAGAAACATGCCGGTTGAGTTCTTTAAGTTAAGTTAATGTGACACAGTTCCAGTGACTCTAGCAAGCTGCTGGACTGTTGAACGGCCTTGTCTAAATCCAAATTGTTCGTCGATGAGAAGCTTATCAGACACGCGACGCAATCTCTTGAGAATTATTTTTTCAAATAGTTTCCCTAGCGATGGTAGAAGGCTGATTGGTCGGTAACATGTGGGGTCAGTCGTATTCCTTCCAGATTTGTGAACCGCAATAACTTAAGCCGTTTTCCATGGTAGAGGGAAGTAGTGTAGAGTGAGGCAAGCATTAAAGATTTTCGTTAATTGTACTATACCTTTTTGAGGGAGATTTTTAATGAGAAGGTTTATAATCTCATCAACTCCAGGGGACTTCCGAAGTTTCAAGGTAGCTATAATTTTCTTTATTTCGTATGGGCGAACCATTGCGACGAGGTCAAAGTTTGTGTGATCGCTGAGTGTTTTATGATAGGATTGATTTTAGTGGTTTCATCACTTTGCCAGTTATGTGTCAATAACATATTGTTAAGAAACGTTATAGCTAATATGTTACATTGCTCTTGATGCGTAGCAGTCAAGGTACCATTTTCAGTTTGTAGGGCGGGAATGATAATACCATTGGAGTTTCGCTGACCCTTCACTAAACGCCAAATATCAGAACTGGGATTATCGACTTTACTAAGTTTGTTGTTCCATACCTTGTCATTATGTAATTGAAATGCATTGTTAATTTCAAGCTGCAGCTTATTAACACAAGCCCTCAAGGTTTTACGGACTAGAATATCTGGTTCATCTATAGCATATCTTCTTAGGCGGTTTTTATACTGGATAAGTCTTTTTAAGCGTCGTGGCAATGAATACTGACAGTTCCATGGTTTCAAGATTGACATAAGAACAGCAAAATCTCTACTTTGGAGCAATGTATCTTGAAAATCGATTATGACTTGGTCAATGATTGATATGATTAATATAAAAATTAATATGGTGACGGAATTTAGCCCAGTCAGCCTTAGCATAATTACATTTTTGGATAGGATTGTGACTAATCTTACTGTTAAATTGAACGAATACGGGAAAATTATTTGAGGACAAGGCTGGAACGGTAAATATTTTCTTTAATAAGTGAAAGTTCTTGGATAAGAGGAGATCAGGGATAGACGGACTGTGCTCAACACGATAATGAACGAGCGTTGGATCTTTAGGCGCATGAATATCGTATTCCTTGTTGATCATATGCTCGTACAATCGTTTTCCGTGACCATTTCCCACTCCTGGAGACCATAATGGGTGTTTTGCATATAGATCACCCATGACAAAGATTTTATCACCAGAAGAATTTATATCAGCTCAAGAAAATCACGTGGAGAAGGAAGGAAGATCATTCACAAACGCATTGCATTACATCCAGCGGGGCGAGTTTCGGGTCAGGAAGCCTTTCATTGTTATATGTTTCCCAACTATTGCATAGTTCTTCTTCAAGCCGGATCTCTATTTTATCCCAAAATCAAATCGAAATTTCCAAAGTATTAAAGTTTTATCTTCTAAAGTCATCCTGTTTGCATTTCTTTGGCATACAAACACAAACTGTAATTATTTGAGTGATACTACATTCCTGACAGTTAAACGGAAACAAACGTTCAAATCAAACTCACCAGTGTGTCAATCTTCATTAATCTGTTGAAGAATCATCAAAGCAATCACACGAACAAACTTTTTTTGTTTTTGTGTACTTTATCTTAAGGGCCAAGTATTTCAATGCAAAATACAAAATCACGCTCGGTGCAATGACACAGAATATATATTAGTACTCATTTCTAAGCGCCTCCCGGCACAGAGACTCGCTCCCCTGTAGACATCTAACAAGAAATGCAAAGAATGAAAGTTACTCTACTTTTTTATTAATTTGTCACACTGATATTATTATAGTAGATATTGATGTCAACAGAGTGCCTAATTAGAAAATAATTTTACTTACAAATAAATTAAATAGGTTTCGTTCGATGCTTTTAAATCATATTTTTATATAAGTATTGTCTATATATATATATATATATATATATATATATATATATATATATATATAATATAGATTTGTTTACGGGCGGTACGCCTAAAATAATAAAAATAATTAATAATTAATAGATTTGTATAAAATAATTTTCTAACACTTTGTGATTGTGACGAAGTCATCCTTTTTCATCACATCATTTCATAATTTGCTACTGTCCATATATATTTTTCATACTCCGATTTTCATTCAATTCAAATAAAAACAATCGCCACAACTCACACTTGCCTAATTTGACGCATTAAACCGGAGCTCTCATTGCGAGCAGTATTGATTACATACCTAGTTTTAATATAATATATTTAGGTATTTACATAAATCTACTTAAAATCTAAAAGAAGGTAAAGCTTATTTGTAAAAATGTTTATCGGTGTAAATAACAATATATTAATTTTTTTTTTCATTTTATCAACGTGTTCGTTATTATCGCTGTTCCTGGTTAACCATATTCCTGATTAGTACTATTCCTGCATGCACAGATGGTTTGACGCCATCTGTGACAACGAGCAGTTCCCCTGAGCCGGCCAGTAGCACTTGGGGAACCCTCAACGTAGCAACTTTTCTAGAAGAATCATTTTTTTTTAATGGAATATGATTGCAAACGGTTACAAAGAAATATTTTTATGGAACGTGATAGCAAAGGTTAAATCTTAACTGACCATTTGTTATATTGTTGGAATAACAAAGTCCAATCGTTCAATATACATGTAATTAGTATGACGTGTTGATTAACACAATGCTTTATACACTATATAAAGGATGGTTGGAATAGATTATAATATTTATTTACATTATAAATATTTCTCAAAGTACTCATGTAGACTCAGACCCATATTTCTTATAATGTTCTCAAGATCCATTGGCCGGATAGGATGAGTGTGAAATAAGGTTGAGGGCAAAACAAACTGCTGCAGCCACGAAAAAGTAGTGTTAAGCGTATAACCGACACTGTACTCTAGATTCGGCAACGGTCCGATTATCGGTATTAGTGTTAAAAGCACTGAGTAGATGTACAGGTGAGAGGTCAGCAGAAAGTCCAATCAAAAACCCCCCATATATAATGCATACATATGGCGGATTTTGCACTTAGATTTTGACTGGTTTTGAGTGCTCATGGCGAGTATCAGTTGACTCAGGAAGCAGTGAATTCATATAAAATTTGGCTAAAGAGTAAAAAAATCGGTTTTCGTGGATCCCATACGGCAAATGAGCATGCATCCATATCCTCCAAACCCGAAAACATCGAGGCAAGCCAACAGACCTCGAAACCGGTATCCCTCCACAAAAAAGTTCTCAAAAAATTAGCAATTTCTAAATCCACCCAGTCATCCAAAGCCGAGCGACCGCCCAAATCCAAAAAAGCGCAAAGTGACCCCTCCCCCACCCCCCCTCCGACCGCAATAGAAGAAATCTTTTCTGGGCGATCTGCTGGGACTTTCCGTATTTGCACTGAGGGTCTGAAGTGTGAAAGGGTAATCGGACCACGTACCGACCAGTGTCATCACGTGGAGTCGTTTCCGAATACAATCTTTCGCATTCTTGTTCTGCTTCTGTTAGATGTTTTTTATCAACTGAATAATGATCTGATTCGAGTTCCCAAAAGCTCTTCAGAAGATCATTAGCATCAGACTGAACAGAATGCATACTCACAACAGCGTTATGGCAAGCTTCTGCTAAGTTGCTTACATTTTGCCTGATAGGATCCAGCCAAGTTCTGTGTTTTGAGCTACTGGAGAGCCTGGCGGGCCTCTGATTAACCCTTTCAATAAAATCTGACTGTGAACTTCAGCGCCTAATAATAAATCAATTTTATTTGGCGTGCCAAATAATGGATCAGCTAATTCAACTGATGCCATCACTGGTAAGTCTCGAACGAACACTTGTCGTTCGGGCAGAAGAGTTGTCAATTTATTTAATTATTAATAATACAATATATTTCAATTTAGTTGTCAATACGAGTATATAGATGCTGTTTGATGGGAGTTATGTTGTTCAATGTAGGTATTGTTTTTGAGTCAAATTTTTTTGTTTAATTATATGCAGGTTTACATTTTTATACATTGATCTAGTTAAAATTTACCTAGTTCCTTTAGCTTTTTGTTGGTTTTATTTATCGTTTTAGCAAACAAGCAGTGTTTGCTTGGCACTGTTATTACCTCAATGCAGAGTGATTAACAAGGATCATCATGTGGCAGATATTGTTTGGAAACGCACCTATCCACTTAATGATGCTAATAAATCCTTTATCAAATCCAATCATTTATTTCAGAAATCATCCAATATACATCTATGGCTAAGCTGACTCCTAAATATGATAAATGTAAAATTATGAAAAAGTTGAGTCGGTTGGTTTACGAACTTCAGGATTTTACTTCAGGTAAATTGTTAGGCAGTTGGCACATTAAGGATCTGAAAAGGGGGCAGTCATAAATATTTTTCTGTCTTCAGGTCTGATTTTGTGTATCCTTATAAGTGATTTATTAAGTCTAGATAACATAGGGTTGTCTTAAGGCACATTCTTCGCAAACAATATAAATATTTTTGTACTAGTTAGGACATTTGTGTTCTGGGACACTTATATGCCTATATATATTTGGTGGGTTCACTATAGGCAGTCTTGCTTTTTTTTTTAAATTCAATGTGGTGGTACCAGATAGCTCTGAAATGTGCTCTACCATGTTCAGGCCTAGTACCATTCTTGTTTTATATTTTTGTATCTTGGTATTCCTGATGTCATTATAAGTTGCACTCTGGCGAGTCCACTTAGTTTCAGGGTACAGGATTTCTTCGTTTTATGGGATTATACATAGTCCTATACTCCCCTAAAATTTTAACTCACCAAATAGGTACCTAAGCAAAGTCCTGAAATACATGTTCCTTTTAGAGAATGGAGACTATCCGGTCTTGGTTGTTGAGTACGGAGAAGCATCCTAAGTATTTAATTTTTTTTATGTATATGTTTGCTATATTCATTTATTATATTTATCACAGAGCGGATTGTAACTCTATAAATTAAGCCTAGTACAGGGGCGGTTTACTAAGTAACCCCATTTTAAAAAGCCTAATACTTAGTAATCATTTACTTGTCAAATGTCTGGGCGTTGTACTAAGCTGAATGAGTCAACATCTCTACTGGCATTATGACTTATGTACCTATATACGTAGTTTATCTATCTGTCTAATTTCCTTCGAAGAGCGGATTGTAACTCTTTAAATTAAGTCTTTACAGGGGCGGTTTACTAAGTAACCCCTTTTTGAAAGCCTCATACTTAGAATCTGTCTATATGTCGTTATTCTCGGCGTTGTACTCAACAGGGTGAGTCAACATCATGATAAGGACACTCCTATCTCCCTATTTAAAATCTATGTATTGTCTCTCTATATATAAACTTATATAAAAATATCTGCATTTTGTGAGTGAGTGGTAATGCTCATGAGGAACCACATAATGCTTTATGTATAATAGATGATGTATGAAAAGGAAGACTGAATGTAATTAGAATTGACTTATGACTTGACATGACTGAACAGGGGAATTATGTATGAATGAAGACTGTCTTGGAAGAATTGCAGAAAGTGGGGACTCATGAACCTTGTTAGTGAACCTGGAATGTAAGTGTTTTATATTATGTTATGTATGTATGTATTAATAATTAAATTGTTTATTATAACAGCTTCTCCATACCCTCCTGAACCATGTCGGCTTGTTTCTTTGTTGTATTTGGGAACCTTTCCTTGTTTGATTTGTTTTATTAGACAAGATTTAAACAATATTAACACTTGGCATTATTCCAGTGAATTTTATTGGTGAGTGGGCAATCATTTTATTTGTCGTTTTACCCTTCTTTTGCAGGGATTAGCACTTGTATCTTCATCAGTTAGTGCCTATATTGATATATAGGTTATCATTGGCAATCTAACTGAAAATTTAAAGTCTTTGTAACTATTTTTACTGACATACCGGAATGGCTTCTAAGCGTTATAAACGTTATTTTTTCTTTCAGCTGGTATGTATATGTTCGTGTTAGTATCCTAAGATCCATAATAACTATATACCTATCATAGTTATAGGTTAGTTTTATAGGGTCCTATTGGTAGTTAGCTACAATGCCGTAGGCCACTCTGTCATCAGTGCCCCTTCTGGGTGCTGTTGAAGCTAAGGCATTCTTCCTCTTTCCTGCTCCCTCTTCTTCTCTTCTTCCCTTTTTACTATGTCGATCCCCCTAGGGTACATATCCCATTTTCATCTGTGAGTTGTTACCGAGCGACTCGGTGACCCGTTTCCGCCATCGCGAGTTTGCTTGCCCTTCCCTTGGGGAGGGGAAACGTCCTGTCTGGTCGCCGGAGCGTGGGGTAATAAACCAATTTTATTGGGTGGGGTAATACCCATACAATGACATTAAGACGTGTAAATGATATCGCTCTTTACAAACCGCGTACAAAGTATGCTTTGAAAAGTATTGTCTACGAAGGGGCTAAATTGTACAATAAATTACCGAGAGATATAAAACAGTCCAAATCTCTACCTACTTTTAAAAAACTATTAAAATTTTACATAATGAAAAATAAAAATACATTATTATAGATACAGTTTTTAATCAATATATTTATTAATTCCTATTCTATTATAAAATATATATATATATGCCTATGACCTCGTCGATATTAATACATAAAATTCATAATTTTTTAACACCAGAACTATTTCTAAAATTTCTATAATATAACTGCTTATGGCTTCGTCGATATTAATGTATAAAATGCACAATTCATTAACACAGGTATTAAGTTATTGCTAAAAATTCTATAATATTACTATATAAAATTCCTATAATATGAAAATCGGCCTACGACCTCATCGATATTAACTTAAAAATAAAAACATATTTACCTAACTTACTATTGTATACATTAAAACTGTACCTAACTTATTATTGTATACATTAAAACAAACTACACTACTCATTTGCTCATCTAAAACTAGAGATAAAAAATGAATACATTATAATATATATGCCATTCCATAAAACAACACAGAAAAAAAAAAACTTACAATTTTAATGTAGGTGCGCTTGAGTCACTTCCAGGTACGCTCCCATTTTCATCTGTGAGTTGTTACCGAGCGACTCGGTGACCCGTTTCCGCCATCGCGAGTTTGCTTGCCCTTCCCTTGGGGAGGGGAAACGTCCTGTCTGGTCGCCGGAGCGTGGGGTAATAAACCATCTTCGTCTGTAACTTGTTAGTAGCCATGTTGTGGCTAAACCTCGCTCGTATCGAACCAAACAATATAGATGACTGATTTTATCTATTTGTAACTACCCTACAATAAAAAAAAATATCTTTGCTTTGTACGACATCGATAATTATTAGTTATGCTTATGTTAACATTATTCTCATGTAAGTGAAATATTTTCTTATGAGAAATAAAATATCTCAAACCTCATTTTTTTTTCTCACAAATATTTTTCTATTTTCAAGGGCCGAGACAATTTTTTTTTGTACCTATTTATTGGTCTTAATATAGGCTGTTTCCACGGCTTAGTTCTCTAACGGTTATCCACCCTTTTGTTTACTTACTTCTCATTTGATATTTGGGTCTCTCCCGATTGACATGGGTAAGTAAATTTTGTGGCATCGATATGCTCTAGCTAGCTCTTCGGTCCTTGCCTTTTAGTAAGTAGTAATGGGCTTTAGAAATATTTGGCCCCTAAGGGTTGCCCAATTTAGTTTCTAGTTCTATGAAGCGTTCAATAATTTTACGTTTTTTTAGAGATCTTAATAGTTCTGCTACATTGAGGTTTCCCAAAATGTTTTCTTTGTAGGACTTGTTTACCCGTAGGTTGTGAACATTTTTGTAGAGTTTGGTAGTTGAGATAGAGCAGGTAGAGATTTTTTTATTGGTTCTTTTATGGAATTAATTTTCAGGCTGCACTATTATATGAAAGCCTTGTTTAAGTATGCTTCTCTGTTCAAGTTGATAGCTGGGGGTCCAGCTAACATTTTTGTCGGTACCCCTTCAAAAATTCTAAGGGGAGGGGGTACTGTTACGGTTTTTTTTTCAAGGTCTTGAACGTTACCCGCTTTCAATCCTGGCATCCCTAGGCGCAGATTAATAAGGCATATTTTTATCTGTAAGTTTATCGGTAAGTGGCATGATCTGTGTTTTTTGCCCCTTCCTCTACGAATGTTCGAGAAACTGTCGCCGCCCCGTAAATACGGCGGAAGAGCAGTTTTGGACTCTTTTTCGCCCAGCAACCCATGTAAGACGCTGCCTGCTGCGAGGTAAGTCTTGATTCCCGTGGCGTGCCCTAGCGGCTTTGGAGTTTGGCAATTGACAAACTAATTTCGATATTTTCAGGGCGGGACCACGATCAGGACAGCGTTCCACTGAAATTCTGGACGATACATACCAGCTGAAATAAAGCCCTAGGAGGCGATTTCCAATTGTGAGACGTGAAGTCACCAGAACGCTACAAGCGCCTTTCAACCTCCCAAAAGGAGGTTCCTGGTTAGGAGGGGAAAACTTCACCGTTAGGGGTTGAAGAATCAGCCCAGTCGGCAGTCAGCCCGAGTGAACAGTTTGAGCTGTCAGCGCTCTGCTTTGCGTCCCTTATGCAGTAGGGCTGCTGACCAATGCAGTGATTTCACCCCAAGGCTGTATACCGTCGCACCGATCCGGTATTTATATATTTTCCCGGTTTTATATAGCGGCGCCCTTTTCTTTATTTACAATAACGGTATTCATCTTTCACCTTTCACCCGACTCACGATTTTTCCCCCTGAGATAACTAATTTTCTTGAGCAAGCTGGTTTATTACTATAATTCACTTTAAATATTAAATCATTTTAATCTAGGACACTAATTGTATGTGGATCTACGTTGCTGGCACACAGAAATTATAATTGAGGCAATTTTATGTAATAATTAGTTTGGTGCTGCTCGCTCGCTCTGGGCATATTTTTGAAATGTTTTAAATTTTAATATACCTCCTATTCTGGGCGCTACGAGCATCTCCTATTGATATAAAATGTGTTCTGGACTGATATAGTCTATTTTTTCAATAACAATTGTGTGTATATTTGGAAAATAAATTATTATTTGAACCTATTGAACGCTCCATACCTACTGTTTTTATTTGTGTATTAAAGCCTCCTTATAGATAGGTAGTGTTAGGTTAGGTGTGTGGAAGCTTCTCTTCCCCACCTGGAGAGTTGCCACTTTTCTGTTTTTTTTTAATTTAAATATCTATTACCCAAATTTCATCAACGAACTATCAATGTAACAAAACAACAGTTCAATTTACAGAAAAGTCATTTATTGTCAAACATGTTATTCATAACCAGAAGTTGCCATAATAACGTTTGCGTGTTTTAAGACTTGTTGGTACCATCTCTTGTGATACAGCTGAACTAAGACACACTAAGTCAATGCCAAGATGGCTGCCATCTTCAAATTGACGCACATCTGAATATTTGAAGTTTCACATATTAACGTTAGATGGCGCTGACGCACAACATATTAATAATTGTTACATTTACGTACACAACAAGGGTTTTAACTTATCGTCTAAACAACCATGTTTAACCTATGGAGCACAAACCTGGGCCCTCACTGAGAAGCAGAGTAGAGCATTAAGAGTGTGCCAAAACAAAATGGAAAGAAGCATTCTAAATATTAAACTACGGGACAAAATCAAACTAACAAACATAAGAAGTAAAACAAAAGCAACAGATGTCATTTATATGGTGAAAAAGCTTAAGTGGAAATAGGCAGGCCATATGATAAGAAACAAGAAGAAAAAATGGACAAAAGATGTTACTGTATGGTACCCCAGAGACGGAAAAAGACGGAAAGGGCGGCAAAAAACAAGATGGGAGGATGACATCAAGCAAACAGCTACAACAACATGGCAAAGAAACGCTGTAAACAGGGAAAGATGGAAAACCCTAGGGGAGGCCTATGCCAAAAGGCAAGCTGATAATAACGTTACCGATGTCGAAGATTAAACTATTAGGATAAAATTTTAGTGGATATGTTGATGTATTATTATTTGTAGTTATATTTTTACTTACTAAATTAAAGATTTAATAAATAAATATAATAATAATATAATGAATGGTACTATAAAGTGATAGTAATCATATAATAAAAATAATAACAAATATGTAATGAATTATTTATAAAAAATAAAACTCTTCTTATATAACAATATAAATAATTTTTAATTAATAGCATGATGGTAGAAACGATTAAGCATGTGTAATAAATTATAAAATGATCTTAAAGTAATAATAGTGAAAATGTATATATATTATCAGTAATAAAGGCTTTTGTATTTTGTAATACATAATTGAGAACTATGTCATAATAATAAAATAATTATTCAATGCAGAATGCACTTGATTCCTCGAACATTTTTTTTGTTAGTTTAATCATTATACTAATAAAATAACACGTCTGTTGGTGAGTTATAACTCCATCTATTCAGTACAATTGTAATATCTACTACAATTATAAAAATATATGTGTCATGCCTAAGTCTCCCTGTTGTATAAACATTTACTGATAGTACTTTTAAATCTAACACAATAATGTCAATACTCCACTGGTCAGTTAACATAACACTGTGATGGTATCCACCACAATTTAAAAGACCTACCATCTGAATATAAAAGACCTGTAGTTTTATAATTTTAAACCCGTTAATGCCGATGTACTAATATATGATTTAATCATTCCAGTAATATGAAGACGATGAAATGTTTACTCAAAGCTTTTATAAAAGACATCCATATATGCTTCACCAGTTCAATGAAAATTACGGATAAAGACACACATAAATGGATATGGAACCATGCCTCATATTCATTTCAACATTTTGGATTTTAAAGGTACTTGTAAACTTTGAACTTGGTTTACTATATAGAACGTTTTTCCATTGCTAAATTTTAATGTATTATACCAGTGTTATTTCATAAATTCTTTCAAGTTGATGTCAATTTCCTTATAACGAGCTAACTAAAATAATTTCCCAACTAAAATAATTAAAATAATACCCCTCATCCTTAGTATCATATAATGCTTTAGTTCTACTTTATACCTACTTGGTTCAGAATTAATGACATATAAATGGTAGATTTGTTTCATTCCCTATTGAGCTGCATGTCACAACTAAATTTGAAGCTGGTACTCCTTACAATAAACTCCTGTGTTATCCCATGACGGTATTTTTATTTGTTTATGCTTTTATTACCATAATTTTTAGTGTCTTCACCTACTCTTACCTGGCTGCCCAGCTTCAGTCTACTATTCTTCCTGCCTGAGGACTGACCATACCTGCTTCCTTCCTGATTAACGTTTCTCATACCGTAAGTTGACTTGTACTCATTTTTATAACAAAAATCAATAAACTCGCATAAAAATTAGATTTCCAAATAGTTTGCTGCAAGCAAAGCTCTAAAAATCTATGCAGTATTAGCTGAATGTCTAGATGGCTCCCTAAACAATGAAAGTTCGACCAGGCTCTAATTTATATTTTAATGTCTCTCAAATCGACTAGGTGGCGCTCAAACAACTTGTACTCATTTTTATAACAGAAATCAATAAACTCGCATAAAAATTAGATTTCCAAATAGTTTGCTGCAAGCACAGCTCTAAAAATCTATGCAGTATTAGCTGAATGTCTAGATGGCTCCCTAAACAATGAAAGTTCGACCAGTCTCTAATTTATATTTTAATGTCTCTCAAATCGACTAGATGGCGCTCAAACAAATTAATTTTAGATTAATAAGGTACCGCGGCTTATAAATATCAGTTCAACGCGAGATCTCTACTACTAATTAACATTCCAATTCCCCCTTCATCTTTACCTATTCACCAATCAGAAGCCCTCATCTTGGCTTCATTTCAGCCTTACCCTGATGACGTCAAGTGTTTAAGGCTAATGCCTCGTTCAAAAATTTTGTTAGTACTCTGTAGCTGATACTGATGCCAAAACTGTAATTTTTTTGTCTGTCTGTCTGTCTCTGTCCCGGCCGCGCATCACTCTAAATGAAAAAAAAAAAACTACTGAATGGAATTCAATGAAACTTGACACGATTGAAGTTCATACTACGAAGAAGGTTATTGTATACTTTTTATCCCGAAATTCAGCACGGTTCCCTCGGGAAAGGGGATGAAAGTCAAAATGTACACTAAGTGTTAATTTATTAACGCGTAGTCCGATTTAAATTATTCTTTTTTTGTTAGAATAGTGACGAGTGAGCTCGGAACCCCAATAGCCTGGCATCCCACGGGCAGCTCAGCATCCCATGGGCAGCTCGGCACCTCACGGGCAGCTTGGCATCCTTATATAGATTTGCCAGCTTGCTAGGATAAAACTCTAAAATCTGGAACATTCGCCACAATCAGTTTTTTTAACTTTCTTTTTTTTTATGTTATTGTGACGGATCAAGCTCGAGGCCCACCTGATGTTAAGTGGACTTACCTCTGCCTATAACAGTTGCAATTCATCACAAGTCACGAATTGCACTGCGCCCGTCACATTGAGACATGGTTGTTAAGTCTCATTGTGCCTGTAATTTCACTGGCTCTTAAGGACTACTGCCGGAACACACCGTTCGGTGCTTGGCGACAGACTTTCTACTTGAGGGTGGTAGCTAGCCAGCCGGGCAATCGCAAAATGCCCTTCCACCATGCGGTGAAGCTCAAGCCGGCGGTGGGGATCGAACCAGGGTACTGCGGCACGGCAGTCCATAGCTATTACCGCTCGGCCATCATTGCTTCATCTATCTTTTGCCGGATACACTTTGGAGACTGCGCAATGGAAGTGCACAATATAATATATTTTCGTTCTACTGCCAAACATGGAGAACCTCGGCAAAAAGATGCCGTTTTACAATCGAAATTCCAAAGAAACACACAAAGTACTTTGCTTCGACATTTATTGTGCAAACCGCGAAGAAACTCTTTGAGTTACTTAACTAGTGTCTTCTGAAAAAAAAACCCGGGAGTTATCAAACCCAAAGTAAAAAGCTCTGTGAGCTATGCTTTACTAGGAGTGTTTCTAAATATAATTACAAGCACTATCGCGTGCTAAGCGAAATATATTTCAACAAATTATTGGAGTACAAAATTTTATGCCCAAGGCGGGAATTGAACCCGCGTCCTCCGATATCGCGTCGGATGCCTATACCCCTCGGCCACTTGGACACGGCAATTGTAGCCGAAATTTCATACTCCAATCGTATTACTTTAACCGTCATAGGGGACGGTGCGCGGCCATCAACCAGACTACTAGACTTCATCTGATCGAAAGAAGTGTTTTTTCAAACACTTAACTCTCTATGATGTCGCTACCCTTCTATATTTCTAAATATAATTACAAGCACTATCGCGTGCTAAGCGTAATATATTTTAACAAATTATTGGAGTACAAAATTTTATGCCCAAGGCGGCCTTGGCTTGGCTACAATTGCCGTGTCCAAGTGGCCGAGGGGTATAGGCATCCGACGCGATATCGGAGGACGCAAGTTCAATTCCCGCCTTGGGCATAAAATTTTGTACTCCAATAATTTGTTAAAATTTACTAGGAGTGCTTCACCGCTTGAGTTGAATATAAAAAAGTTTTTCAAATATAATAGAGTAAGTAATTGTTACTGATTGCGTTATACAGGGTGGACCACGGAGGCGTACGAATTTAAAATCGCTATAGCGTTCGAACGGGGTAAGGCAGCGGAGCGCGGGAGTGGGGAACTGTAGCTCGGTTCACGGAAAATTAGTCGCGATGGAGCAGTTCACGGGTGAACAGCGTGCGTTCTGTGTAAAAAAATATTACAAAAATGCCGATTCGTGCGTTATTGTTCGACGTTTATTTCGCTCTCACTATGGATTGCATGACTTAAAACAGTGTCCGAGTGAATGTTTGATTAGGGCGTGGGTCAGAAAGTTCGAGGCTACCGGTTCGACCCTCAATCAGAAACCTAAGGGGCCCAAAATTACAAAAAGGTCAGAGGAAAACATAAACGAAGTCGGAGCTTCCGTACTACGCAATCCTGGGCAATCAACTCGCAAGCGATCAGCAGAGCTCTCTGTATCAAGAACGACTTTGTGTCGAATTTTGAAGAAAGATTTAAAATTGCACCCCTATAAACTTCAACTAGTGCAAGATTTGAAGCCGAATGATCACAATTTACGACGTGATTTCGTCAAAACAATGTTTGAGCGGTTTCGGAGCTTCAACAATATTCTTTTTTCAGACGAAGCCCATTTTCACTTAAATGGGCACGTAAATAAACAAAATAGTCGCTATTGGGCCTCAGACAATCCACATTTCAAACACCAAAAGCATTTGCATTCGCCAAGAGTGACAGTTTGGGCGGCTATTTCAGCACACGGAATCATCGGACCCTTTTTCTTTGAAGACCAGCGAGGGAATTCTGTGACAGTAAATACTGAGCGATACATAGCCATGTTACAAAATTTCTTTTTCCCGGAGCTGTCAGAATTTCAAGGGTACAATAGTGCGACATGGTTTCAACAAGATGGCGCCACATGCCATACATCTAACGAGAGTTTATAATAATAATAATTTGCTGGAAAACTCGTTTCGCGCCGAGGTGACATTCCATGGCCACCTAGGAGTCCGGATTTAACCCCACTAGACTTTTTCCTGTGGGGCTACATGAAAAGTAGAGTCTATAGTAATAATCCGACCACAATTGCCCAGTTGAAGGCCAATATCCGCGGAGAAATGGGCGCTATTCCGCGCGCCATGTGCGAACGAGTTTTCGGCAATTTGAAGTCGAGATTCGAAGAATGTTTGCAGCAGGATGGTGCGCATCTGGATGATGTTATATTTAAAAAATGATTTTCCCAAATGTTTACTTTAATTTAAAAAAAAATTGTTTTAGTATTGCTTTTGTTTTATTTTTTATGAATTTTTCAAATTCGTAAAACTCCGAGGCCCACCCTGTACTTCTACTTTTTGAGGCTTTTGTTGTTGTAACTGACTTAGTTTGTGACAATTTTATACAAATTATTATATCAAATATATTTATACAGTTTCATCAAGTTTGGAATACTTGGTGTGCTGTGTTGTATAGATTAATAGAAACAAACAGACTTATATCTTTATTTTTCAACTACTTTACATATAATACAAACTTATACATAACTATATTGAAAATTTACATTATAACAGACTTATTCTTCAATTCCACAAGATGATGCCAACCTGTTATAAAAATATCCTGTTTTAGATATGTAATTGCCACTTGGAAATAAAAAGCGTTGATGCAAGTTATGGAGGCTCATCACATGATTCATTCATTTGGAATAATCACCCACTAAGGACCCACATGAAAGAACTAAGCAATAATTAAGCTGTGTGGCTTCTCGGTAGGTATTAATTACATATTTTTTGGTGACTCCCGTTATGCATTACTGAAGTATATGATGACACCTATCATTGATGCCAACCCTGGTTTCCCTGAAACCTACTATACTGAAGTGCATGTGAAAGCGCGCAATACAATAGAACGCACAATTAGACTACTTAAAGCGCGTTTTAGATGTTTGCTGTGCACAGAGTCTTACATTATGAGCCACTTATGGCTGCGGCCATTGTAAATGCTTGTTTAATACTACACAACATTTGCAATAGTGCAACTGTACCTGTGCATGATATAACGCCTGAAGAAACCTTACAAGAAGCTCAATTGCAGCAGTCAACTCACCAAGTAAACAGCACTTCAAAAGAAGCCCAAATATACACCATGCATAACTCCGATCTCCAGCAAGGAATTGCAGTCAGGCGTACTCTTATAGGTCAGTTGTGGGCAAGACGTCAGGCAACCTAGGCAATAATATATAATGCTAAGTAAATAAATAACTTTTTTTAAGTATACAGATAAATTTTCTTTAGTCTCATGTTTACATATACGACAGGCCTTCAATACAGTAAGACAAAACATGTGATTTTACTTAAATTTTAACATATAGTGATACATGTTTCATCGACCATTATGTCATCTATTTTTGGATTAATATTGCATACTTTTAGATGGCTTTACTACTTGATTTCGAATGTCATGTGCCCGACGGCTGATTCCCCGAAGCTATTAGATCGAACGTCCGAATCGCCGAAATGCCATATCATCGATGTACCACCATTTTGAGTAGCCATTAGTTCAAGCGTCCGTTTCACCGAAAAGCCATTGCAACGATAGTCCTATCGTTCGAATTTGTATTGGCTCAACGTGCCAATATTCTAAATACATAAAATATTCAAGAAGAGTAAAATAGTAACACACACATCACATTCGGGCTGTTTGTTTCACCTTGGACAAATTGTTTGGAGACAAATCCAAAATAACGGATTGTCTTACAAAATTACAAATATACGATAGGAAAAAATTTAAATCATGTGTGGGATTAACGGATTGTCGTCAATTTATGGAAGAGACAGTGATTTTGCGTTAAAGCTTCGTGGCTTGATTGCCCTTGCATATTTGAGTCCTGATCGTCATTCAGTATGTTAAAAGACCAAATATTACCCGAGGGAACCGCTTCTGTCACCAACTGGTTTGAGAAATACTATGTCTTAGCAAATCTGGCAAATAGAAATTAAAAACGTATTACCTACTCTGCGCAAAATGAAGTGTTGGAAACAAAATATCTTTTCAGCCAAATTTTTTTTTCTATAGTTAAATATTCTACAATATTCGATATAGAGTCTATGTATAGTGAGTCGTGTCGGTCGTGCCGCAACGTATTTATTAGAATATTTTATATAGTGACTTTCAGCCGCCGTCAAACGAAACGCAAAATGTTTTGATACACTTTATTTATTTCGTTTTTATTATTTTTTAGTGATAATGAAAGTGACAGTAACGATTCATAGTCGAGAATTTAATTTCTGGAATCTGATTTTGATTACGCGACAGAATAAATAAAAACTAAGTAAGGTTTTGATGCAAGTTTGGTTTTATTTATTATATTAATTTGTTTTCAATGCTAAAATAAAATAATATTCAATATGTTGCATATTATTTTAAGTAGTATATATCTGTACAGATTTAGTTTAAGATTCTTAGTGTTTATAAAATAAAATAGTGAAAGTATCAAATTCAAATTTCAAAGTATATTTAGTGTTTACAACTAAAAGATTTTTGCTGCGGTTTTATCTGTGCCGCGGCTCACTAGACAGACTCTAGTAATTCTAGTATACTGTTAGCGATGCAATATAATTTAAATCTCCCGCAAAACCGTCGCATCTCGTAGTTTCCGGTTCCGCCGAGACAATCAGAGAGCCATCTAGGATTAAAGCCGAATATAATTGGGAGAAAACAACATCTAGCGCCATCTAGTTTCGGACGGCAGTACTTTTTCCAGTAAAAAGAAATAGGATCAATTTATACGGTCAATAGCGACATCTTGTATTGAATAGCAATACCACGAAGAACGTTCTAGCATGGACTATTCTGGAAAGAAAAGACAGTGATAGCAAGTATAAGACAAGGATGGAAATAGAGTCGAGTATTTTCTACATATTTCGGGAGCAAGAATATTTCAATATATTCTTCTGGACTCATCTATTGGCCCACCTTGTATTTTCAGTTTCGTTTGGTCCTAGCTAAAATTTTATATTAGGTCGAGCAAAAAGTTTTTATGCAGTTTTGAACCTGGCACATTCACAATTTCATTCAATAGTCTTTTTTTGAATTTCGAACACAGAATTTAAAGAAACAAAAGACAATTTGGAGCCTGTTTGTTGATATCAAACAATCGAATACTAAGAAAACTTGGTTTTATTGGTTTACTTGGATTTAATTCTTGAAAAAGTGATTGATATCTTTGGTTTTGCAACAAACATTACTTATTCTTAACATTAAGGTGAGGTTCTATCAATAATCTATGGATACTTCACCTGAAGTCGCCGCCTAAGCTGTGGCACTTATTCAGGCCGGACACAGCCAAAGAAACGTGAGTGCTCAACTTAATTTAAGTCGATCTGCGGTCCGAAATGTTTATCGGAGGTACCTAGAGACTGGCGGCTTTGTTCGTCGCCAAGGAAGGCCGCGATCTCGGGTCACAACTGAAAGGCAGGATCGATTCATCGTGACGACCAGCTTGAGAAATCGTCACCTTACCTCCATTGAGATACAAAACCAACTTCGCGACTTCCACGGAGTATCTGTGAGCGCTCGAACTGTTCGGAGAAGGTTAAAAGAACGCGATATGGTACCACACAAGCCAGCTAATGGGCCCAAACTAACGCGAGCCCACCGAACAGCGCGCCTTCATTTCGCACGCAGTCATTTAAATTGGACACAGCAAGATTGGAGCCGTGTACTCTTTTCTGATGAGTCTAAAATTGTGTTACATGGCAATGATGGAAGGAAGAAGGTCTACCGACGTAAGGGAGAGCGTTTCGCACAATGCTGCTTTGAAGAGAGGGTTGCTTATGGCGGTGGCTCATGGACTGTCTGGGGCGGTATATCCGCGAGCGGCAAAACTCAACTTGAGGTTGTTACAGGACCACGGCTGCCAACATTAAATGCTGAAAGGTACATTCGTGAGTGCTTAGAACCTCACGTGATACCATACGCGGACTATGTGGGCCCAAATTTCCTTTTTATGCATGATAATGCAAGAGCCCATGCGGCCGGCATCGTCAGGGAATATCTTCGGGATGTGAACATCACAGTTATGGACTGGCCAGCCAGAAGCCCAGACATGAACCCTATTGAGCACATGTGGGACGAGCTAAAAAGACGTGTTAGGGCTCGTCAGCCAGTTGCCCAGACGATGCAGGAGTTGAAAACTGCCATAGAAGAGGAATGGGAGATGATCCCTCAAAATTTCATAGAGCGGTTGATAAACTCTATGCCTAATCGTATGAGAGCTGTGGTAGATGCCCATGGAGGCAACACGCGTTATTAAACTAAACCTTTATTTGATAAAACATGTTTTTTATTCAAAAATCAATTTTTTTTTTTTTTTTTTTTTTTTTTTTTTTTTTATGGGATAGGAGGGCAAACGAGCAGGCGGCTCACCTGGTGGTAAGTGATCACCGTCGCCCACGATCATCCGCAATACCAGAGGTATCGAGGATGCGTTGCCGGCCTTTGAGGAGGGAATATGCTCTCTTCTCGAAGGCCCCTAAGTCGTATCCATTCGGAAATACTGCACCTGGCAGCTGGTTCCATATTGTGGCAGTGCGAGGTAGAAAATGCCGTGAAAATCGCAAAGTTGTGGACTTCCAGACATCGACATGAAATTTATGAAACATCATGCTTTGTCGGGAAGTCCGATGGCGAAATTGAGCTGCAGGTAGTAAATCGAACAGTTCCTCAGAACACTCCCCGTGATAGATGCGGTAGAAGATGCAGAGTGATCCAACATCTCTACGTAGTGCCAAAGGGTCGAGCCGGTCGGAGAGAACTTGATCGTCAACGATTCGAGTCGCTCTGCGTTGTATGCGGTCAAATGGAAGAAGCTGGTATTGGGGAGCTCCCGCCCAGAGATGAGAGCAGTACTCCATGTGAGGCCGAACCTGAGCCTTATAAAGTTGCAGGCGATGGGCCGACGTGAAGTACCGCCTCGCCTTTCCAAGCACACCAAGCTTTTTAGAGGCTAATTTAGCCTTCTCTTCCAAGTGACAGCGAAATTGAACGACGCTCGATATGTCGACGCCAAGTATTCCGATGCTAGTTGATAGGGCAAGGGGAGTGTCGTCAAAACGGAGGGATACGACAAAGGGGGATAATTTAGCGGTAAACGCACAAACTTGTGTCTTCTTGGGGTTAAATTGAACTAAGTTCAGTCGGCCCCACTTCGAAACATTAGACAACATGGTTTCGACTTCAGACACAAGTTTGTTCCGACTCTCCACAACGTTTTCCCGAGAAATTTTAGCACGGCCGGTGTAAGAGGCATTTCCGGTACTGTCATCCGCATAACAATGAATATTGCTGAGCTGCAGCATGTCATTGATGTGCAAGAGAAATAGTGTCGGAGATAGCACACAGCCTTGCGGAACGCCAGCGTTAATTGGCTTCAAGTCGGAGCATGCACCGTCGACAACGACCTTGATGCTCCGATCTGCCAAAAAACTGGAGATCCACTCGCACAATTTCTCGGAAAGCCCATAGGAAGGAAGCTTCGAAAGAAGCGCTTTATGCCACACCCGATCAAAGGCCTTCGCTATGTCCAAACTAGCCGCCAACGCCTCACCCTTTTTCAATTGCCTTTAACAAGGCGCATATCCGACTTGTTAGGCGTAGCTCCATGTAGTATGGTATTCTGAATTCAAATTTAAAACAATACGATCGAAAAAGATGGTAAAATGTATCAGGTTTAAAACTGCATCAACAGTTTTTGTTCAATCTAGCAATCATATTTCGGTAGGGGCCATCGAAACCTAAACTCTAAGGTGGGCCAATAGATGTGTCCAGAAGTGTATAAGCGGAAGCGTGAGGCAGAGCACGTCAATTTAGTTCGAATACAATTCAGTTCGGAGTGTAATACGAGCGAATATTTCATACGACATAGTGTCTTATAGTTTCGTTGCGGCGACACGAGATTTACGTTTACTGTGCAACAACTGGAAATATTACTCCGTCAAATGGATATCAGGAAATTCTTTGAAAGAGGTGAGTCAAAACAAAACACTTAAGTAGGTACCTAATATGATTATTTGATTTAATTCTCTCTTGTAAGTGTATATCTTAAGCATTACTTACAATATTTAAATTTATTAATTACAAGACGTGGTTTTGTTATAATAGTTAATATAACATTTGTGAATATTTTGTGATTAAAAAGTAAAAAAAAAACATAAAAGAAAGATCCTTGCAATATCTTGGATTTATTAATAAGTCCATACCGACAACAAAGTCCCTTTTCTCTAACGTCTCAACAAGTGTATTATTTCAAATTACCTAGTTATGTTTATTTGGCGTTCAAACCATATATATTAGAATGTGAAACTTGATCTTTATTTTCGTCTTATACAACCCGCCTAAACACTGTAAGAGTATTTTTGTGTATCCATTTTTTAGGGAGGACACGCGAAAAAAGAAAAAAAGGTCGGGAAAGTAGCAGTGGAAGCGATGAAAATGACAACCATGATAAAACCACTCATGTAATGCCAAGATCATTGCATGCTAACATTGGACAAGCGTCAAATTCTCCTGTAGAACCTGTTAATATATCTGTTGCCGACTATTCTTCTCCATCGACATCCCAACAAACTTATGACATCAACGTCGATCCTGAAATTATAGTGGACGATGGCTGTCATGAAAATGATCTGGGACGTTATGTTGGGTTGGCTACCCAGCTATCGACGGAAAAGAAGAGGGAGTTGTTACAAAATCCTTGGATCCCGCCCAGAAATTACGATTTTGAAAGTGATGCAAGCCATTTAAAAAGAAAATTTAACCATGCTTGGTTGGATCAATATTCACCATGGCTAGTATAGGGCCAAGCGACTAAAAGGTGCTCTTTGTAAGCATTGTGTTTTGTTCCCTCCGCCCATTAGCACTGTGAGAGGAATTTTGGGATCGTTTATGGTCAGGCCATATATAAAGTTCAAAAATATGCATGCAACAACGACCAACCTTCACCAAACGGCGACAAATGCTGCAAAAAAATTTCTTGAAAATGTTCCTGTAGACATCCAACTGCAAAGTGGACACCAAAAAGAAATCGATGAAAACAGACAAATATTGTCATCAATTATTTCTTGTATAGTATTTTGCGGCACACATGATATGCCTCTTAGGGGCAAACAAGCAGATGAGGGTGTTTTATTAGATTTATTGAAGTTGAGAACCAATTCAGGGGACGACAAATTAAAGAGTCACCTGGAAAAGTGCCGTCGCAATGCAGTTTACACATCACCAAAAATACAAAACGAATTGATAAATTTATGTGGCGAAGTTATTAAGGAGAATATAATTAGTGAGGTTCAGAAGACCATGGCTTACGCAGTCTTAGCTGATGAAACAGCAGACGTATCTGGGAAAGAACAGCTGTCAATAGGCGTGCGGTTCTACGACGAAAGCAAAAGGAAAATCAGAGAAGAATTTGTAGGGTTCGTTGAACTAAAAGCACAAAATGCTTCCGCAATTGCCGAAGCAATTGACAATTTCTTAATTAGTTCTAACCTCTCAACCGAAGATTGCGTAGGTTTTGGATTCGATGGCTGTTCTACAATGGCAGGGAAAGAGGGTGGCGTACAAGCCATTTTGAGAAAAAAATATCCTCGTGCTTTATATTTTCATTGCTCAAGTCACAAACTCAACCTTGTTGTGAATGATGCGAACGCAGTGCCAGAAATTAGAAATACTGTCGCCACTGTAAAGGATGTTATAACGTTTTTCAGGGAATCGACTACACGTCGAAACTACGCTCCAAACCTATCACGATTATGTGAGACGAGATGGTCAGAAAAATATAAATCAATCAGAAAGTTTTCTCAACATTTTTCAGAGCTTGTGAAATCTCTAGAAACGTTATCCGTAGAAGGAAATTATGCCACCAGAAAATCTGCATATCAGTTGCATTCAGCCGTTACAAAACCAGTGTTTATTGTTACTCTACAAACAATAGCCAAATATTCAGCAGTTTTAGAACCAGTAGTTAACGCACTGCAAGCTAAATCTATCGACATGATCTCGGTAGGGGAACACATCAAAAATATCAAGGACATTCTCAGAAATGACCGCGAGTTTCCTGATAGAATAAGTAATGAAATACTTCAAAATCACGAGCTGTTGCAATGGATTTGAACATAGAAATTTCGGTTCCACGTCTTGCTCATAAGCAAACACATAGAAGTAATCCGCCATCAGACAATGATAACGAATATTGGCGGCGTTCCCTGATAATCCCATACATTGATTCACTCATTTTATCACTGAATATTCGATTCTCCCAAGAAAATACTCCGGCGTTTGCTTTAAGCAGGCTACATCCCTTGTATATGACAAAACCAGCATTACAGACCTACACAAAAACGCAGAATCATTCCAAGAATTTTATTACCTGGATATCACCGGAGAACTGAACCTTTGGCATAATTTAAGGGTGACGAAGGCTTTATCAGATGATCAATTAAGGGACATAGAAGTAATTGATCTGTTCAACGAAGCCAACATTTTTTACCCTGCTGTCAGAAAGGCATTAATTATTTTAAGCACTATCCCATGCACCACGGCGACCGTAGAACGGTCCTTCAGTACGCTGCGAAGAGTTAAAACGTGGCTTAGAAGCACCATGGGTGAAGAAAGGCTTACGGGTTTATGTCTGATGAGCGTACATCGCAATTATTTAAAAGACAACAGTGAGTTTATTGAAAAGACTGTTAGACGCGCCAAATAGGCCCATTGGTTAAATATTCTTCTGTTAAGGGCTGCTATTGGCCGATGCATCTAATACGGCGATACTAGCGCCACGCGACCAGGTGCGGAAAAAAAGAGGCTCATCTCGACCATCGCCGCAACCACTCGCGAATTACTTATTTTTACTTCCGCATTTTTAAATTAATTCTGAAGCACCCTTCGAGGCTGTGAACACTTCATAAACACACAAATACATATAATCCACCGCATTACACTACCAAAACCCACAGCTAAGTGCCTATTGTACAATTTGTGAATTGTGTTGTTCCCGCATTCCTGGTAAGTCCATCTTTGGAATTTTACTCTTACTATCCCGCCTAGGCAAGCAGATTAACATCAAACGGCCATCGGGTGATACCGATGCCCGGCCTGTCTATAGATTTTGGTGCCTCCTGTGAGGATATTTTCCACAAAATATATTAATTTTATGCAACACGGTTTACATCCCCTACCCTCATCTTCTAATATATTCCGATATTCACATACATTTCTTTGTATGCTGGCTAATTACGATTCCCATAACTTTGTACAGTATTAAACCACTTAATTTTGATACGACCACGATACTATTGACGTTGGTTGGACAAAATCGCATTATATTTCGTTCATATTAACGTGTTCGATAATGGCTTCCCCGCGCGAAGCAAAAGCACTTCGTAAAGAAATAGTTTTGCAAGAAACCTGTCGAGAAGCATATTTTACGCGATTACAACGCATGTACGACAGTTCCAGCACACTTTCGTCACCCGAATTAATAGATAATTTCATCTGCACCTCGGAGACAATTGACGACATTCGCCGCGATTTCATGAAGACGATTCATGACACTAATTCGTTAAATATGGAGTTAGATCCAACCTTTATACCTGATTTTAATATATGGAGTGGATTTGAAGATTTATATTGTAAGATAAGACGCATAAGAAATAAACTTTTGAGTTCTAACAATGACTCCAAACCGCAAATTATAGATATAAAACCTCACCAAATACCAAATACCAGAATTTCATGGAAATGTTAATAATTGGAACCTCTTTTATGAAACGTTTAAATCCACGATACATAACAATAGTGAACTCACTAGTTCTGAAAAACTATACTACCTTTTGGGGAAGTTAAAAGGTTCTGCGCAATTGGTTTTTGCCGGTATTAATCCCACCGCGGATAATTACGAATCCATCTGGAACGCGTTGGTATTAAAGTATCAGGATAAACGCTTCCTCGCTACGTCATTTTTAGATTCAATTTTTGAAATGAAACCCCTACCTAACCCCGCAACCGCTGTACAAATAGAATCGTTTATTGATAAATATGCCGCATCTATAGCCGCGCTTCAAGAATTAACGATACCAAATTTAAATGATTATATTTTTATTTACATCGCTTTAAAGCGCTTAGACCGCGATACATCCAAAGCATTTGAGATGTTTGTCCGAGATATTGACATACCTACATACGACGTTTTTATAAAATTTCTCAAAAGTCAGGCTAAAATAATTCAGCGCACAAACCCTATTATTAATAATTCACCTCTAAAGGAAAATTTAAAACCTAAAAATCCCGCGCTTCCAAAAATATCGCACACGTACTTAAACCCACATTCCATAAGTAATGTTTCAAATGTTCCTTGTTTTCTGTGTAAAAATGTTCATGAACACATATATCATTGTAAAATGTTTTTGGAACGTTCGCCTAGTGAGAGACACAAGATTGTAAAAGATAACCATCTGTGTACGAACTGTTTAAGCTCAAAACATAAGTGGTCAGAGTGTAAAAGTACGAGAGTCTGTCAGAAATGTGGGGCTCGACACCATTCATTAATGCACCTACAACGCAGCAATGTCTCGGAACAAACTATGAATACTGCCTCAACCGGACCGGTTCCACACCGTGCGCTATCGCATCAAGCAGTGGCGGGAGCGGTGTCGCCGGACGCATCTTCGTGATGTCACGCGCCCGCTCCACAATCCGTTGTTATTAATTCTACTGCCGCGCCACATAAACAAGGTGGTGTTTCATATCTATCAGCCTCTGATCTAAGCATTGCGACGTTTATAGCAGCCTTTAAACGCTTTCTTTCACGACGAGGTCCAATCTCGGTACTCTACACTGATAATGCGACGAACTTTGTTGGTGCGAAGTCTTATTGCGACGATTTATATATTTTTTTGTCTTCGGACCAATACCGCAGCGCTTTAGCCTATGAATTGAGTGATTATAAAATACTTTTCAAAACTATACCGCCAAACTCACCGTACTTTGGTTCATGGGAGCCGCTAATAAAATCAGTTAAAACTCATCTACACCGAATAGTCGGTAATCAAATTCTAACCTTAGAGGAAATGAATACCGTTCTTTGTCAGATAGAAAATATAATAAATTCTCGCCCATTATGCTTAACGCTTAGCCAGGATCCTAGCAAACCTATTGCCATTACACCCGCTCATTTTCTAACATTAACACCTTTAAAATATCTACCTGCAGCACCAATTGATGACCGCCCTTCCCATTTGTTAGAAAGATATCAGCTGTTGGATAAGTTAGTGCAATCCTTCTGGGACAGGTGGTCGTTAGAGTATTTAAATACGTTGCAAACCCGCGAAAAATGGAATTTTCCCACTTCTAACGTCAAAATTGGCACAGTCGTTATTGTTATACAAGAAAATAAAGTTCCGCCGTTGCAATGGGAGTTAGGTATTGTCACTCAAGTGCATCCAGGAGCAGATGGAATTATCCGGGTTGCAACAATTAAAACAAATAGAGGTTTCTTTAAGAGACCTGTAGTGCGCCTTTGTCCATTACCAACTCAATAAAATATTCCGCAACAAAGATTTCTACATAATTAGCTTTTCTCTGTTATAGTTTAGTTTCAGTAGTATTTAAGTTATAATTCCGCATTTTTTTCTTTATTTCACTTTATTTGAAAGTTGCATACTTTCAAGGCCGGGTGCATAGACGCACCAAATAGGCCCATTGGTTAAATATTCTTCTGTTAAGGGCTGCTATTGGCCGATGCATCTAATACGGCGATACTAGCGCCACGCGACCAGGTGCGGAAAAAAACAGGTTCATCTCGACCATCGCCGCAACCACTCGCGAATTACTTATTTGACTTCCGCATTTTTAAATTAATTCTGAAGCAGCCTTCGAGGCTGTGAACACTTCATAAACACACAAATACATATAATCCACCGCATTACACTACCAAAACCCACAGCTAAGTGCCTATTGTACAATTTGTGAATTGTGTTGTTCCCGCATTTCTGGTAAGTCCATCTTTGGAATTTTACTCTTACTATCCCGCCTAGGCAAGCAGATTAACATCAAACGGCCATCGGGTGATACCGATGCCCGGCCTGTCTAACTGTCATAGACAAATTTGCGGCAAATCCGAGAAGATTACTGTTAAATTAATATATACATACATAATATAATAATATATATTATACATAATGTATGGTATAATTATGTTTAGTATTTTGTTTTGTGTCATCATCAAAATTAATGAATAAAAGTCAATTTTATTCATTAATTTTGATGATTTTTTATTTACAACCATATGTTGGGGGTTTTTTGAAAGATGATAAAAGAGGGAAGCATGGTAAACACAATAAGCTTGATGCTGCAATTATTGATGGGATTAAAGAACATATCAATTCTATAGCTAGAATTGATAGTCATTACTGTCGAGCTAGTACAAGCCGGGAATACATTGAAGGAGGTCTCTCTATTGCACAATTACATAGAGACTATGTTACAAAATGTCGTACAGAAAATGTTCCTCATGCTGATTATCAAATATACTACAACATATTTACCAAAGAGTTCAATATTTCATTTTGGTCTCCAAAAAAGGATCAATGTGAGGATTGCGCAGCTTATAATAATGCAGAAGATAAAGAGCCGTTGAAAACCAAATATGATTCTCATCTAGAAGAAAAAGATTTAGTAAGAAAAGAAAAGACTTGGATAAAGAAAATACCAATGGAAAATGCATAACTGCCGTCTATGATTTGCAAGCCGTGATGCCATGCCCAAGAGGTGATGTTTCAAATTTTTATTATATTTCAAAACTAAATGTTCTGAACTTTACTATTTACGAACTTGGATCCAAAGACGTAAATTGTTACGTTTGGCATGAAGGTGAAGGCGGAAGAGGAGTTAATGAAATAGGATCCTGCGTTTTAAGTTATTTAAGAAGCCTACAAGAAAATATTAAGGATGATTTTGAAGCTATATTTTATAGCGACAACTGTTGTGGACAACAAAAAAATAAATTTATGATTGCAATGTATATTTACGCAGTCACTAATTTAGAAAATTTGACGGCAATTACCCACAAATTTTTAATAAAAGGACACTCACAGAATGAGGGAGATTCCGCACATTCTGTGATAGAGCGTAATATTTCACGATCCTTGAAATCTGCACCTATTTACGTCCCGGAACAATACATAACTTTGATTAGAACCGCTAAAAAAAAAGGAAATCCATACAGAGTCCATGAACTAAATCATGAAAGTTTCTTTGACATTAAAAAAATCGCAGACGGAGTTGGATCAAATTACTCTATTAATGAAGATAGAGAAAAGGTAAAAATGGGGGATATTAAAGTTATCAGAGTGGAGAAAATTCACAATGATCGATTCTTTTATAAGTGTTCTTATAAAGAAGATAGCTTCAAAACTGTACTGGTCAAAACTCGAGCTAGCAAGATGAAAAAGAATTTGAGTTCAGAATTACAACCACTGTATTCAACAAAATTACCTATATCTGACAGTAAGAAAGCAGGTATACTTACACTTATAGATAAAAATATAATACCTAGATTTTATAAAAACTTCTATGAGAATCTGTGACTTCATTGATTTTTGATATTTTTCTTTTTTACCCCTTATTCTTATTTTTTATAGAAGAGTTTTGATTTTTAGACTACTTTTAATTAAGAAGAGATGTTTTAAGTTAATATTTTAACTCTATATTCATTGGTAGTATTTTTGTTTTTGGATTTTTAATTGTATCTAAAAATCAAATAGTGTACCTCTATTTAATTTTTAGATACAACTTTTAATTAATAGAAGACTATTTTTTTTAAACAGTTTACTGAAACAAATATTTCATTTCTATTTAATTTTTTTTTATGTTAATAAAATAGCTTTAAGTTCATTGATCTCAATAATTGCCATTGATTTATCTAATAAGACAGTGTTAATTTTAAGATAGGGGTTTGTTAAGGAATCTTATTTCATTATAAGTAATTTTAAGTGGATGTGCCATTCTATAAAAATCTCAAATTGTAAAAGAAACTTACTTAATAAAACTATTTTTCCATTATGAAGTTATTTATTTTAGAAAATCCGTGCTTGTTATATATATTTTTTTATGTAGAAAAAAGACACTTGTTGCTAAAAACTGATTCTAATTCAAAAATAAATAATTAAATAACACACTACCTAAATCCCCATGTAAATACCTTTTAAATGATATATGACACTTATATGTAAAAATAACACTTTTATAGAAAAACTAATTTTAATGAAATTAAAAACTTCAAACGCTTGTACTGTAAAATTTGTACTTTCGGAATTACGTCATTTTTCTATTTAACCGACGATATATATAATATTTATACTAGCACGATAGGAGGTAATACAATACACACGACATCTTCTTTTTTTATATCGTTTCTATTAAGTAAGTATGTATACATTTAGTGTTGATATGGATACTAGTAATACAATAATTGTACTATAATAGGTAAGTTACCAATATTACACAGTACAATAAAAAATGCAAATTTTAGTAGGTACAGTTACAACACATTCTTATAGTTACTATATATGACTGGAGATGACATTTTATTAAAACTAGTAACCTTTATTTATAAATATCTATAATTATACCTTTCTTACTTTCTTCAGATAATTACATGATTTACCTACACGAGTAACGAAGTTAATGGGTTTATATTCGAGGAGGTATATGAGAAATAAAAGAGTAGGGTCATTGTTGTGTAGGTGTAATATTAAAAGGTCTACTATTATTTATTTATGTAGTTACCAAATTGTTGCCGCGCTTTTATAGCCGCCGGCCTGCGCGCACGTTCTTGTGGTGTCGCAGGTGCGGGAGTAGGCGTAATCAACTCAGAACTGATAACAATGTTATCGTTGTCAGCAATAGCGCGCTCACCTTCACTTTTTGGACTAAACCATTGTTCTTCTTCACTCTTGTGGTTTGGGAATCGGCTGGTCATATCATCGGCGACTCCTGTATTCTCTAGTTTAATGAGGTGTCGTTTGTTCCGTCTGTAAATCCTGCCAGAAGTATCAGAAACAAAATAAGATCGCGGTTGTGGTGCGCGGCCTATCACACGTGCGCTCTTACGTCTGCTTTCGTCCGCTATGAGGACCGGTTGCCCTGACTGTAGCTCGGTTAGCAAGTGCGACTTGCGATCATAGTATCTTTTATCAATTTTTTGCTTATTTATCATGTTAGCGTAGTCAGCGTCATTATTTCGGCTTGGCTTAAGTCTACCTGGACAAGTTGGTAATCTAGTATTCAGCCTACGTCCCATCAGCAGTTCTGCGGGTGAACTTATTCCTTCACGAGGGGTTGTTCTGTAATTCAGCAGACCTAAGTAAAAATCATCACCGGATGCTATGGACTTAATCAATATATTTTTTACAGTTTGTACATACCTCTCACTGAGTCCATTGGACTGTGGGTAATTAGGAGAACTAGTAGTATGCTGAATCCCCCATTTCTTTATGAATTCCATAAAGTCTTTGGACACGTAGGCAGGCCCATTGTCGGTCACAAGCTCTTGTGGAATACCGTGCCGCGCAATTTGATCTTTCATAGCAACTACAACAGCTTTCGTCCCTATGTTCGTCAATGGACTTACCTCTATAAAGTTTGAAAAATAATCTACTAAGATTAGAAAAGTATTTACCAGCATGCTGAAAAATATCAGAACCTATTTTGAGCCATGGTAAATCCGGAATAGCATGTGGCATTAGGGGTTTCCCTAGTAGGGCGTCGGGCGCGCTGGGCGCACGTGGCGCAGCGGCGCACCATCAGCTCCACGTCACGTGACATCCCCAGCCAAAACATTACGTCACGGGCGTGACGTTTGCAACGATCTATACCCATATCCCTTTGCAACCGAGCCTATACAATCGTACAATATTTTTTTTTTAAATCTAGCTCCTATACTAATCAACTTTTCGAAACGCAACCGACACCGATCGATCGTGCATTTATCTGTTTTGCGTAAAAAATACACTGAACCTTTCTGCGCCTCACTTCCTAGAGGTCAGTAGCCCGCGAGCGGTTGGTGACGATGGCTGCGCATTTTGGCGGGAACCGCGCATTACGTAAGTACTATTTTTTGCATATTTTTGTTAGAAACTGTAATATCTTTGTGTTTTAATATTATTCGGTATAGTGTTACCAATTGTTACGTATTGTAATAATTATTCGAAGTAAGGTTTTTACACCACAATTGTTGTCGGAAATAAATAGTTGCACGATCGTGTGCTTTCGGTTGTAGTAAGTAATTTTGACTGAGTACCTAAAATGATAGTTTTTACTTTTTGACTGTAAATTATAGTTTTTCTAATATATTTTGGTACCTTTTCAGGCTAATGAACCATGTAATAGTTTACATATGAAGAGTGTTGATCCACAGTCCAATAAGGAAAAATATAAAAATGATATAATATGCGATATGTCAATTTTGTTTTCTGAAAACATGTCTGAGGAATATGAAAAAGAAAAATTTACGGATTTGACAACTTTGAGTTCTACTAATGTAAGAAGATCAATCCTCCATAATAAGCTATCCCGAACAGTGTAAGGACTATGAATTATGTGATGCTGATGACATACAATGCGTCAATAAAGGCGAAGAAAAATGTAATATGAATTATGACAAATTTAATAAGGAGTTTTACACTAATAGAAAGGAGTTACAGATAAAATTAAGCGATTTTATTACGAAAAAGGAGTTTAAAATTAACTATGATAACGAATTATTAAAAGACAGCAAATTAATGAATCAGTGTGACGAAATATGTGTCAAAAAAGGACGGTTAGGTTGTAAAAATAATAATTTTGTTAGTATTATAAGTAAAGAAAGGTTTGACGAACGTTTAGTAGGTATAACTTAGATAGTCCACTAAAAAAATGCCCATTAGCTTTACAAACCAAGTTATTATATTGTATTAAAGTCGGGAATTTATCAGATAATCCCGATAAATGAGAAAATGTTTGCCAATGGCTTAATAATTAATTATAATCAATGAAACAATTCAAGTAAATAGTTGAGGTCATAATGACTAATGTAGCCATTTAATGTGCATTATAACAAAATCATATAAATATTTACTTCGTGATACCAATTTCGCAAAAATATTAAATAATTGTGATAAATCACAGACAATCTAAAATGACATAATATACGAACATGTTAATTAGTGGCGATAAAATTTGCACAACACGCCTTTAACAACGAGTATGTCATGGTCATATTCGAGTAATGCACTTTTGCACCATAAGCAAATTTTGAAGGTTAGCTGTTTGAAAAATAAACTATGTGAGATTTATTATAATATGTGTATTTTGCAGTATCAGCAAACAGCTGAAGAAGGTCAACATACTGTAAAAATAAAGTTTGTTGTCTAATGATTCACTGAGTAAGTTGATATAAAAAGAAAGCTAGTTAATATGAAAAAATAATGTTAACATTTTGATTTCACGGCAAAGATTGTCGCCTTAATTAGCAAGTATAATAATATGAGCTATTAATATTCTTGATCAGCAATATTCGCGAGCCGAGTTGCTGCAAAGAATAGTTTAATTTTTTACGAGAATTAGGGATTTCTCAGAAACCTTCCGCACATTTGGTGCATTTGATTTAATTTATAAGAAGGAAGAGCTTCACATATGCCTTTGTAATCAAAGAAATGGTCAACAACAACGCATTAATATAATGCAAGTCAGCGCCAAAGAAAATAATGATGGAAAATATATAAAATGGTGATAAGCTGACGAATTTTATTTAAAAGCTTTTCTTATTGATGCTTGTACTAAATGTAATTTGGACATGCCCTATAAATGATTGAAGATACGCTAAGTTCATCATATTATTGTAATGTAGCGCTTCTCAAATTAGATCATTAATAAGTGATTTCTAAGAATAACATAGGAACTTATTATAATTGTATGATATAGTGTTATGTTTAGTTTTGTATATTTATTACTAAACTGCGTTACTTATGTAAGATTCAACTTGTAAAATATTGTTTAAATTATAAAAAAAAGAAGGTTGATGATGTACTAGGTACATGATGTGATACGTGCCTCGCAGATAGCTAAGAGTAACGATGATTCAGATCTAGGCCAGCATGACTCTTCCGACAACCTCTGTTATATGTATCAAGCACGTACTAAGATAAGTACCTATTGTTGTAGTATATAAGAGATGTATAATATAAGTTAAAGAAGTCTTAATACACGATGGAACATTAAAGGATATAATAATAATTATTTGCTGAACGTGGCAGTACAATGTAGAATATTTCGATACTAAAATTTGTAATTGACCTTCATAAGAGCGTCGTAGACGCCTTAATTGAATAAATGATTTTGACTTTGACACCTCTTTCATTTGGTGCCTCCAGCAGCCACCATCCCTTCACCCCGCTGAGGTAGAATATTCCAAATTATCACGCCCAACTACTCCAATTATCAAACAGGCGACTCTACAACCTAATACCGTTAATAAAAACGTCGTCAGCATATCCCCGGTGTCCGATATCCTAGCGATAAACCTTAGAAAGGATACCTTCGTACCCATTTTAGACATCAAATCCTGCGTAAATTCCGACCTACATACTTACCTTTGCCACGTGCATCTCTAATATCGAATCAGATAGTAGCCTGTGTATCAAAGACCAGAAAACAGAGAACTGTGTGAAAACGACATCAACATGCACCAACAAGTGGATAGAATTAGAGGTACCTAATACTTACCTATATTTTTGTTGCGAGTATTGCACACTTCGAATCATATGTGAAGATCAGATATCAGTCGAGAAAATAGTTGGAGCAGGAATCAGTAGCCTGAGTGCAAACTGCCTTCTAAGGGGTGATGATTTCATCATATATTCCCATCAACAGATTTCATCAATTTTAAATGTACAACCGAAGATATATACTCACGAAATTGCGCCCATCAACAATAAAATTAATGTCATTCTGTCAATCCTGCCAGCAGACCCGGAAAATGCCACAGACGAGCAATATCACCTGAATATCATCAAACAGCAAATAGACCAAATGAAACAGGAAACACACTAAGTTGGCAAACAAGCATACGGCCCGCCTGATGGTAAGCAGTTAACGTAGCCTATGGACGCTTGCAACACCAGGGGTATCACTCGCGCGTTGCCGACCCTGAAGAAATCTCTTCACGCCCTTTTTGAAGAACCCCATGCGGTACTCCATCGGGAAAACCTCGGCGGGGATCTCGTTCCACAACCTGAGCGTCCGCGGAAGGAAGCTCCTTTGAACCTGCACTGTACGAAACAACTCAGGTTTCAATGTGTGGGGTTGGATTCCCCGTCGATGGCGAGAGTTGCGATGGTGGAAGGTAGCTGTGGGCATCAAGTCGAATAATTCCTTAGAACACTCTCCGTTGTACAAGCGGTAGAGAACACATAAGGAGGCAAAGTCTCTCCTCAAACTTAGGGGTTCTAAACCGCTTGTGAGCTCGGGATCGTCAACAATTCTGATGGCACGTCGCTGAACCGAGTCTAAAGGCCCAAGCTGGTCTCCAGGTGCTCCCGCCCACAGATGACAGCAGTACTCCATATGAGGCCGGACCTGCGACTTATAAAGTTGCAGCCTTTGCCCCGATGTGAAGTACTGCCTCGCTCTGTTGAGCACTCCTAGCTTTTTGGAAGCCAGCTTCACCTTGTCTTCCAAGTGACTTCGGAACAAAACGTCGCTGGAAATGTCGACGCCAAGGATCCCGATGCTTTGACTGACGTTTAAGAGAGTGTTCTGGAATTGTGGAGCCACAGACCATGGGGTTTTCTTGGCGGTGAACGCGCAGGCTTGAGTCTTAGTGGGGTTGAAATGGACTTGGTTTAGTCGACCCCAATCGGAGACACAAGTTAGTGTACTCTCGATTTCAGACACCAGCCGTTCGCGGCTTTCCTCCACCTCAGAACGAGGGATGTTTGCACGGCCCGTGTAATGGGTGTCCCCTGTACTGTCGTCCGCATAGCAATGAATGCCGTCAATAGACAGCATATCATTGATATGCATTAGGAACAGTGTTGGGGACAGCACACAGCCTTGCGGGACGCCAGCATTTATGTCCATGCTATCAGAGCAACTACCGTCAACGACGGCTCTTATGCTTCTGCTAGACAGAAAGCTGGCAACCCATTTGCATAATCCCTCGGGAAGCCCGTATGATGGTAACTTCGTTAGGAGACCCCTGTGCCAGACCAGATCGAACGCCTTCGCCACATCTAGGCTCACTGCCAATGCCTCACCTTGATTCTCAATGGCGAGTGACCAACGGTGCGTGAGATACACAAGGAGGTCACCAGCTGAGCGACTGTGGCGGAAGCCATATTGTCGGTCGCTCAACAACTCGTGATCCTCCAGGTATCTCAAAAGTTGCGTGTTGATCACACGCTCCATCACTTTGGAGAGAAGGGAGGTGATTGCGATAGGCCTGTAATTCGTCGGGTCTGATCTGTCGCCCTTTTTAGGCACTGGGTGCACATGGGCAGTCTTCCACGAAGACGGGACTTCATTTTTGGTGTAGGAAAGTGCGAAAAGACGCGTCAATACTGAACACAATTCAGGAGCACACCGCTTCAGTACCACTGCCGGTATGCCGTCTGGCCCACTCGACTTATGGATGTCCAGAGAAAGCAATTCCAGCCGGACCTCCCGTTGGGTAATGCTTATCTCCGGCATGGAGCTAGCACACTGCGGGATGGTAGGCGGTGTGGCGCCCCCGTCATCTAAAGTCGAGTTCGAGGCAAAGAGAGAGCCCAAAAGATCAGCTTTCTCCTTTGCACTTTGGGCCAAGTTTCCGTCCGGCTTACGGAGTGGTGGTAAAGACGACTGGCAAAAGTTTCCTTCAGCAGCTTTGGCAAGAGACCAGAAAGCACGACTTCCAGAGGGAAGGCTAGTCAGCCTCTCACCAAACCTGCCGACGAAATTGAACTTAGCCCTGGCGATCATTCGCTTACTGAACCTGGAGGCAGCGTTAAATTTGCGTTTCGCATCAGAGATGTTGGGGTCCTGATTAGTTCGGCCGTGGTCCAAGCCTCATACAAAGTTTGCTTATTTTGTCTAGCATCTTTGCAAGGCCGATTAAACCACGGTCGCTTCTTCACCCCTGCTGCCACAAGCGGGTTTGGAATATAACATTCCATTCCAGCCAGTATCGCCTCAGCGACGGCAGCTGCACAGGTGTCAGGATCATCTGATGCGAAGCAAAGCTGTCACCACGGGTACGATGCGTAGAAATCTCGCAATCCATCCCAGTCTGCTGACTTGTAGTGCCATACCCGTCGCCTTCCGGGAGGCCGGGGCGAATCATGTCGGGCGCATGGCACTTGCGTGCGGACTAGACAGAGGTCCGATGACCCAAGTGGCGCATCCACTTTCACTGCATAGTTGTCCGGTCGCATAGTCAGCAGAAGGTCCAGTAAGGAACTAGTATGGCTCTCAATATCTGGGATTCTCGTAGGAGAAACAACCAGTTGTGAGAAGCCATAGGCCAGGGCAAAGTCGTGAGCAGTCCTCCCCGCGAAGTCAGTGGACCGAGAACTAAGCCATTCAACGTGGTGTGCGTTGAAGTCTCCTAATATCACTAACTCCGCGTAAGGGTACAGCTTCAGTACTTTGTCAGTCGTAAATTGCAGGTGCTCAAATAACCGGATTGTGTCCGCGTCACCGCTGTGGGACCTGTAAAGGCACGCGTAAACTTTGGTGTGGCTACCGTGATCTACGCGTGCCAACAGAATCGACAGGTCCCGGTCTTCTAGGCCATGGAGCCGGCGACAGCAAATATCCTTCCTGACGTACATACATACCCCGGCACGGCGCACAAAATTGTGTTCCAGCTTGTACCCGGGGTAGTGTAAATACGATGTATCATCAGGGCAGGATATTTGCGTCTCCGTTAGAAATAGCAGGGTCTGCTGTGCAGTCTCAAGATGTTGATGTACTGCATTGATATTAGCGTGAAGTCCCCTGATGTTACAAAAATCCATCGATAGTGTGGACGGGGAGGCCGCTGAAGAACCATTTCGTTTATTTCTCCGAGGCATTATAAATAAGGGATCGTTAAGAGATTTAGAGGAATCGCTGTGCTAGCTAAACCATGATATTCATCGTAATACGGCCATATACGTAATGATGGGTATAGCAGTCTGCATCGGAGCAGCGTGGGCGTGGTGGCGCGTGAGACGTGTCCACGCCGCGCACTTGGAGCAGCCTGCTCCACCGGTAGCGGTAGCGGCGGCGGCGCGGGCGGCTCGCCAGCCGCGATCAGCAGTTTTTAGTGCACCCAGTGCTAGTGTTGTCTATAGTGAAATATCAAGGCCCACTTTTAGGGATTTAGAAATGTCACAAGTCAGTGTAGGGAGTGATTGGCTTCGTCGCCTATATTGCATAGGGTCGAATTTCCTCGCGATTAGAGACACTACATTTCACTTTAAGCGATCATTGTCGGTATATGTATATATGTTAATATTGTTTATCACCTTGTTATCACCTCATTTTATCTCACTCTCATCTCGCGGCCGGGAGCATGTACGGTGCAACCGCACATTCTCCCGCATAAGCATTTTTGGCATCGTTCTAAGTAAACGACCAGTTCGCAATTAGCATCGATTCGATCGTATCGCGCGCGGCTCGTTATCATTAAATCATTTATAATTTTTATATATCAAATAAACATTTATATCAACTATCAAATCAAGCATTATTTCAATTATATATCATCTTAAGATAACGGTTTCGGACCGTACAAATATAATTTGCAGGTCTACACAAAGTTCAAGTTGGGGTGCATTGATGGTACACATGTTGCTATTGTTCTTCCATCTAAACGTTTTTACAGCAGAAAAGACTACCACGTATTAAATGTCAAAAAATCGTCAATCATTTAAACAATTAAAAGGTAACTATTATGCCAATATATTATATGCCAAACGCTACGTGAATTGCTGATCTATGCATCGAGAGCTGGGTGGAGAGATCAAAATATTTACGATAAAGTTGTATTTGTTTACCAATAGTGATTGTTTAACAACAATCGATCTTTCACCACTTATTATACTTTATTTTAAATGTGGTGAATGTTCTATAGCAAATACCTTTTGTAAAAATCGATTCTCGTATTGATTATCGATCTCAACTTGCTAATTGCAATTCGATACCCCGTCACTTTTGCAAGACGAATTGTGCTTCCGGTCTTTTCTATTTTTTCTCCGGCCAAGCTAGGTTCGTGGAATGGATTATTCAAAAAAATATTGGAGCAAACGTTATGATTATCTAAGAGTTCAGTTATACCTGCGCAGCCGCCGGCGATGGCGTAGCGCCATATCTGTAAAATGTTTTTCTTAAACCAAAGTAAGGGTTTTTGTTTTCTCTTTGAGATGTGACAAAAACCGAATCTCGATGAATCGGTTACAAGCGCTTGCAAACCAACGCTTGTCGAGGAGGCTTGTTAATTTTTGCCAAGCTTGCGGATTAGGCTTTACAAATGTAAGTTTTGTACATACGAATTCAAGTATCGTAAATCCAAAGCTCAGTTTTATTTTATGTACTTACCTTACTTACATTAATTTCACTTAAAATTATAATATATAATTGTTACATTATTTTAATTGTTTTAGTATGGCCCTCAGCAAACCTAGTATGAGTTCATCAAGAATAAATGATAGTCTTCGGAGATGATTGAACACGAAGAATGGGAAACAAAATCCCTTTTCACTGAAAGCAAAGCCCGCAAACCTGTGTGTCTCATTTGCTCAGCAACAGTAGCTGTTGCTAAAAAATACAATTTCGAACGGCATTTTAAACAAAACCATTCTAAATTCGAGAAAGAGTATCCAACCGGGTCAGCTATAAGAACATAATTCGGAAATAAATAGATGAACCAACTATTTTCACAACAAAATATTTTTGTATGAAGATCTCTAAAGCATGGTAAAAACATCGTATTTCATTACTATTGGCTAAACAGAAAAAGCCTTTTTCTGATGGGGAAATTATCAAACAGAGTTTGTTAATTTTTGCGCAGAACTGCGATGATCAAAAGGTCAAAGCCATGGCAGATAGTGTTTCACTATCACGCAACACAGTAATGAGGCGAGTAGAAGATATGTCATCAGACATTAACAGTCAAATCACTGAGTACGTAACTAAATGTAAATATTTTTCACTAGCATTGGACGAAACTCCAGAGTGTGGATGCGACACTCCAAGAAACTCATCAGCTCTTGCAGTTTTGGTAACTCGGCTCCAAACTTATTGCTAATATGGTCTTCCCACTCTTTGTGAGTCTCCTGACCAAAACGTTGAACCGCGATGTATATCACCACAGGGTCCCATGTGTTAGTAGGTATATCCATGTTGTCAAGTGCAGTAAGACATTCTCTTGTCGTATCTATAAATTGTTTTAGTTGACTCGCTGACTGATTGCTCATCTTCTTTTGTTGGAACAACCGTTTAAGGATAGCATATACTACTAAGCGTTTGTGACTATACCTTTGTTTCAGACACTCCCAGGCGGCTTTGTAATTAGTTATTTGGTAAAATTTTAGCGTAGCGGCGGCTTCACCTGAAAGACAGGACTTAAGATAATGTAATCGTTGAACATCGCTTAAAGATTTATTGTTTATCGTGATGTAACAAGCGCGAGGCCCACCTGATGTTAAGCGGTATCCTCTGCCTATAACAGATGCATTTCATCACAAGTGACGAACTGCACTGCGCCCATCACCTGAGACATACGTGTTAAGTCTCATTTTGCCTGTTATTTCACTGGCTCTCAAGGACTGCTGCCGGAACACACCGTTAGATGCTTGGCGACAGATTTTCTACTTGAGGGTGGTCGCTAGCCAGGCGGGCATTCGCAAAATGCCCTTTCACCATGCGGTGAAGCTCAAGCTGTGGGCGGGATTCGAACCATGGACCTGCTGCGCGGCAGTCCATAGCCAATGCCACTGAGCCATCACTGGTTCCTATTAATGATGTAAAGGTATCTTCAAATTGTTGCCAATCCTCGTATGCACCTGAATATTTAGGCAAGTCAATGCGGGGTAAACAAACCTCAACTTTTTGATTAATCTGTGATGATTGTGTATAATTGTTGCTGCTCGTTGTATCTGTACATTTAAATGATTCTATTACTTCTTGCATATCAGTTTTCACGATGAGGTACAATTCTTCAACAGTTTCGAAATAACTTGAAATAGATGCGTGCTGATTCGGTGCGTTGATCCTTTTTGGTAACGCGTCAACAAATCACTGTAATATTTTTTTAAATTGAGTCCAATATTCTTCTACTGATTGCATACGTCCTTTGGTATATGCTAAAGTTTTTCTTAGTTTAGGGCATTTTTGTAGTTTTCATATGCTTTTTTCAGTAAATTGTGCGCATCATCCATGTACGGTTTTATTTCTTCGAGGGTAGACATCTCGTTTGATTCTTCACAGTTAAATCACTTTTTGCACAAATAAAAGTATATACCACGCTCGGTAATTATATTCACTTAGTTTTCCCAATAAGCTTGGTTGTGTTAGCGATCTATATTAGTATTGCGTTGTGAGTCTGTGGTCGTGAGAAATTTCTGTGACGCGCCTACGGCGCCTCTAGCTACAACGAATGGCAATTGTGTGACGTGGAGAAAAACGCGGGAGAGTTCTGGGATATTCTATAAGATCAGCTTACGAAGTGCATTAGTGCATTGTATTGTTGACAATAATTGTAAATAAAGTCATGTACAAATGAATACAGTAATTTATTTTATCCTTTGTTTATCACGTGGTATTCACTAAAAACTCGGAACGGCGATCGCGTTTATGCGAAACTTCCCAACTAGCTGATTCGGCTCGAAAATGACCATTATGTGGGCGCTTTAAGGTTCTGTTTAGTTGGGAAGGGTGGTAAGTAAAACGAACGTGTGTCGGTAGTGACCGTGTACTCGCAACTAACTTCAATAGACATAGTGGACTGTATTATATTATGGGATGTATGACATAGGTACAGAGATATAGGTAGGTATATTATGGCTAGGTAGGTAGCTAAATAGCAATGATTATGAATTATGAATAATGCAGCTAAGTTAAAGTAA
Source organism: Plagodis pulveraria (assembly GCA_963890685.1). Classification (NCBI taxonomy): domain Eukaryota; kingdom Metazoa; phylum Arthropoda; class Insecta; order Lepidoptera; family Geometridae; genus Plagodis; species Plagodis pulveraria. Next base: position 26,947,727 of record OY982967.1, read on the forward strand.
GAAGATGCTGAGTAGATATCGGACGGCTCCCCATAACTACTGGAAATACCTAACAGAAGGTCTATTGCCTCCTGGTCGCAAAGGACGCAACACACTGTTAATACTGTTTTCAGTCTGAATTTCGTTATCCTCTCAAATAGTTATGCAGGAAACAGGCCGCTTTAATAGCTTTGTCAACTGTGTGGATATTACAACCAAATGCAGTATCAAATACTCGCCATCGTGCTGCTAGTATTACAAACGCTTGTTCAACATCTCGCCGTGCTCTGCTTAGAAGATAGTTATATATTCTTTTCTGATTATTTAGTTGCGATTCAGAGTATGGTCTCATTAACTTCTAAACATTTGCATTCTGGTAGAAATAATGAATTATCTTTTAGTTTCTTTCCAAATGCAGAGTTGCTAAATATTCCTGCATCACTGAAACGTCCCTTTGATCCAACGTCTATTGCAATGAATTTATATCTTGCATCGACAACAGCAAGTAGTACTAACGAAAACGATTTCTTAGTTAAAATACTCTGATCCTGAGTTGGGAGGTGATTTGATATAAACATGCTTCCCATCAATAGCGCCTACACAATTTGGAAAATTAAATTTCTATCTGAAATAGAGCTCATTTTCCAGCCACAATTCTGTAGTCATTTCTTTCATAAACATTGGCTGTAAACACTTCCATATTGCATCGGAAACTTTGGATACAATTTTTGAAACTGTAGGGCCCGCTATCTTAAAATTGTAACCAATTGTACTAAATGAACTACCTGTAGCCATGTACCTGCGAATTAATAAATAATATTATAATAAGCAACTTAAATTCTTTCCTACTACTATTCACTAAAGAGTTAGAAAATAATTAATTATCTTAGTATGTCAAGAACTAGAACTTTGATTCTATTTAAAAAACTATGAGATAAATTGAAAGTTCTAGTTCTAGACATAATTAGATAATACATTATTTCATTACTTTTTAGTGACTAGTTAGTGGGGAAGACTTGAAGTCGGTTTGTTATTTTTTTTAATAAACCTATTTCATAATTTTTTGTGATAAGTTAATAATATCTTTTTATAATTATGTAGTGATGTATATATATAACGGCGCGTCAGCAATTTAATGGAGACACGAAGATTAAAAATGAAACGTTATGATTAATTAGATCACTATTATGTTCAGTACTATAATCGATATTGCTTTGTATTCGATTATTATTCATTTTTAGAGCGGGTAACACCGAATGGACTTGTAGGTGTCATGGCGGCCGGATGGCTGTCGAAGTCGTTCACTTCCTCTCTGATTTTTGAAGTGTGCGCACTTCTTGACGGACAACCGAACGTGATGGACGCGTGCAAACCCATTGGCCCTTAATCCATTTTAATCCACGTGATACTATGTAGTTTTGTGTAATAAGTTTCTTGTGAATTACAATTTTGATCATACGATATTCTCTGGGTGTTATTTTGTGAAAATCTGCACGTGCACGCCCATAATTGACGACCAACAACACGCGTTTTTGGAAATTCCAGAAAGTTATGGAATTCTTTGTTCCATACATGCAAAATATGAACACAACTGGAAATTATTCCCAAAATGATTCACAGGTGTCTCAAGAAAGTAATCAATCGTTTCGGGATTGGACGAGGACAACTTTGAAGTAGAAACGAAAGCACTCATGGTTCTGTAAACGAAAACAGCCAATCTTCTAATACGACTACTGCAAGTTCCGAAACCACATCACAAAATACAAAAACGTGTACATAATGTTCAACATGAAATTTTACAATTTTTAAGATGCAGCAAACAGAGCGAGAGAAAAGAAAAACAGAACGTGATTTGAGAAACCAAGTAATTGAAAAAATTGACGATATGGATCATTTTTTCTTAGTGTTTGAGAAAGTACAAAAAAATTGCACAAACCGGCACAGCTTCATCTTAAGAGAAAGATTTTTAATTTAGTTACGGAAGAACAAGAGTTAAACATTTACAATGATATGTATGCATCTGAGAGTTATGATAGTGCCTTAACTAGTACTCGAGGGTATACAACAGCTCAAGGTGTCCAATCCTCAGATACCAATTGTCATACATTACACAATGTGTTTTGTCTGAAAGACTGAAAACGGAAGAATAGGAATAGGAGAATAGAAATAGGATTACCAAAGAAGGTAAAATATCAACATTTATTTGCTACTTATGTATACTTACTCGGAACCGGTATTTTTTTTATGAGTCTTACGTATTAATATATTAATACAACCGCTATAATACTTTTTGTTTTAAGTAAGATATGTCTAACATATATTACTACCAACTTTTGCAAAAGTCATGAATGGGCATCAATAAGTTGGCAACGTCAGGACCACTATGTCCTAGTTATGAATGAAATTCTATTGTTATCATTATCGCCGATGCCAATTATATTGTAAGGTAAAAATTAAATTTAGGAATTATCTATATCTGTACTTACAATAAAACTGTAACAGGTCCAATTCTGTACATAGAAGATAATATGAATTACATTTTTGAGAGCACTCATTAGCTGATAACGATGCCAATAATGTATTTTTTTTATTCTTGTCTGTCTTTCTGTGGGTATGTCTGTCTATCTGTATCTAGCCGCGCATCACACCAAAACTACTGAATGAATTTCAATTAAACTTAGCATGATTTAAGTTCATAATACGACGTAGGACATATACTATTCATCCCAAAATTCAGCACGGTTTCCATGGGATGGGAGGTGATGAGACTGATGAGTCTTAGTTGTAATTTATTAACGTGTAGTCCGATTTCATACATTCTGTATTTGTTAGAAAAGTGGTACTTTAAATAGTGTCTCGTAAATGTTTCAAAGTCATTTGGTTTTGTAGTTTAGAAAATACAGACTTTACAACCTAAATATAACGTTCAAAATAAATTTAAACCCGGAATGTACAGGAATCTATGAACGTACGGCTCATCTAAAGTTGGCGTTCGCACTTTATGGCAACACCCTGGACACTCGACTCATTATCTATACAAAAGCCGCGTTATAACTACCTATTACACAGACACTGCACAAATGTTGTTTTTGTACACGCGTAAATGTGTGCGTGAACTCTAAGGTTGTCATCGTATGAATAATTGTTGTACTTATCTACCTAACAATCTTTTGATGCTGTTAATATGACTTATTAGATTTCGTATGTTACCTTACCTACCTTCAGAAACATTTATTACAAGCCCAATAATCCAACTCCATCTACGACGTAGGAATATGCAACACACAACCGAGTAGGTAACATTACTTTACATTTCATTCGCATTACCTAGGTATAGAATAATAGATAAACAAAAAGTATCGTCCCAAGTTCACATTTTATAAAAATAAGGTAATGATAATGTTCGGACCGATCAACTTATCGGGCAGTTGTCGAACGCACCCCTTTGCTAGTCGTCTATTTTTGATCTATGGATTTTTGTATGTGACAATATCTTTAAGTTTTTGCTAATCATTCTCTTGTACATTTTGATGTAATTGAAATAACTTAAACCTTTAGCTTTGACTTGGTCGCTGTTTTTTGTTGGAAAACTAGTTGGTTTTACTCTTGATTTAATAATTTGTTACTTTGCGATTTGATCAATAAAATTGTGTAATTTGTGACGGTGCCGTGTCCTGACGTCGGAATCTCAGAAGCAAGAAGCACGTGACCGATCATCGCCACCCTGGCAGTAAGTGAAATAAAATTTTAGTTAGCCAACTTAATTTTATTTTTGCGGGCGCCGAGGTCGACACGACTGCATCACTCTGTATGTTAATTTCGTGTATTTTTATCTTGTCCCTTTCAGCCCGGCGAATCGCCGGTTGTTAAGTATTCAAAACAGATTGTCCAGGTGGAAGGCGCCTCTGCTGAACAATCCCTGCCTGGGCAATCTGGAATCTTAACAGATAATAAATACAAGCTGCAAGCGTAGTCGATATCCACGGTATTTTTTGCAAACGAAAATCTTCTAGAATAATCATTATTTGAATATCAGTTTGAATAAAATACAAAGATAATGTATTATGTTTGTATTTATTTCAATGTTCCATTTAAGATAAACCTCTAAAATATGGAACATTCGCCGCGATCAGTTTTTGAAAAACTATCTATCTTTTGCCGGACACATTTCGGAGACTGCGCAATGGAAGGGCTCAATCTAATATATCTTCGTTCTACCGCCAAACAAAGAGAGCATCGGCGAAAAGACGTTGTTTTAAAATCGAAATTCCAAAGACACGCACAAAGTACTTTGCTTCAACATTTATTTTGCGAACCGCGAAGAAACTCTGAGTTATCTACTGATTTCTGGCAGATACAACCTAGGAGTTTTCAAATTCAAAGTAAAAAGCTCCTTTCTGAGCTGTTTTACTAAAAGTTCTCCACCGCAGACCATTGCGCAGACCATTGCGTATATGAGATTAACAGTGGTCAAATGTTAAAGAAAATGTGAATAATTAGTATTAAGATATGGCAGTCGCAAACGAAAACGCAGGAACAGCTAGTATATATTTATATATGTAGATTAGAATAGAAAAGTAAGAAAACAATTAAAGAAAATCTTGATATGTTAAAAATGCAGAGTTACCTCATGCATACTTATTTATATTTGAATTAATCTAAAGATTTTGAAATACATATTGTAACATCATATTTTCATTATTTCATTTTGTTTAGATTCAAGTTTACCGCTAATCAATATTTTCTCCTCATTCGTGGAATGAAACGTAATTCTGTACTCGGGAATTGTTCATGGTAAACTAGTGCTTGCGAAATCTATTGATTGCGTTATAGGGATCCATGTTTGTTTGGATCGTACCCATTATCGATTACTTAACGATTGTAAATTAATGATTTATATTTTCATTGAAGTGGTTAGAATCCCACTAAATCTGTCGTTGTGCTAACTCATTAAATAAGAATATTTAACTCGATTCCATAAATAATAACTTTCTTTTAAAAATCGTTAATGTAAATATTCTTAATTGACTATTCTTAAAATTTCTAGTTCTCATGGTAATTCGTACCAGGTGACTACAATTAACTTACAGTTCCTTTTCTCCTTAAATATTAATTTTGCTTGATAAATTTGGTCTGTCGATGTTGGTTATCGATGACTCGTTGCATTAATTTTATTCGTTTTACTTCAAAATATTTAATAAACAAATTGTATTTGTTTACCCACCATTTAATATATACTTCCTTTTAAATGCATGAATGTTCTATACAAAATTACATCGGATTGCAATACTTTTGTAAAAAACAAAATCGATTCTCGTATCGATTATTGATCTCCGTTTGCTTTATATGTACGTGTGCAATTCGATACCACATCACTGTCGTTCGTGTTCGATATCACTAATGATCTGCCTTGCATGGTCAAAGATTTCTGCGATATTGTTTCATTCGCAGATGATACCTCTCTGATTTTTAAAGTAGATAGGAAAGACAGTGAACTGACGCATGTAAATAATGTATTATCTAAGATTTGTAAATGGTTCGCCGCTAATAATCTTCTCCTAAATTCAAAAAAGACGAAATGTTTAAAGTTTCCTTTACCAAATGTTCCTTATGTTGAACCAAACATAAAGCTTGGCCCAGATAAACTCCCTATTGACAAAGCGACTGTCTTCCTGGGAATCAAAATGGATTCCACTTTACAATGGGATCCACATATACATGATCTCTCCGGAAGACTTAGTTCTGCTGCATATGCAGTTCTTAGGATAAGACAGTTAACAGACGTAGCTACTGCTCGCCTAGTTTATTTCGCGTACTTCCACAGTATTATGTCGTATGGCGTATTGCTGTGGGGAACTGCTGCTGAGATAGAGACAATCTTTATCATACAAAAGCGTGCAATTCGAGCCATACATAAAATGGGTCCTAGGGAATCTGTGAGGGATCTTTTTAAAGAAATTGATATTTTAACTTTACCAAGTCTGTATATATTTGAAAATATTATGTATGTTCGTAAAAATTTGAGTAAATTTAAATTAAACAGTGACAATCACGATTACAATACTAGGAATAAAGATAAAATAGCGGTGCCAGGTTTTAGATTAGCAAAGACAAATAAAAGGCCCTTCTTAGGTAATTGTGTGCGGTTTTATAATAAAGTTCCTAAACATATTACAACGCTCACAGAAGGGAAATTCAAGTTGCATGTGAAAAACATATTGATTAAAAAATCCTACTACACAGTTTCTGATTACATAAACGACAAAAATGCCTGGACAATTCCGCCTCCGCCAAACTATTGCCTGTCACCTACATAATTTAAACAAATATTGTAATAACTCTATTATATAGTATGTATGTAACACATTGTTACAGATCGCGCGGCGAGAGTTTGGCTTTGACCGTTATTGCGCAGAAATCAGAAATTGGGTATCAACGGGCAATTAGCGGGGTGCGGGGCGGGTGTGTAGGCGCATGCGGTGCTCTGATTGGCGCTCCAATCGTTCCCTGCCTCTCGCATCGATACGACGTACCGCGCACTCCTGTTGTACAATCACGTTCACAAGTGAATTGCTATTTTCGTTAATTGTTTATTGTTGTCGACTGTTATTATTTGTTGAGTTTGTTTGTTTAAGTTTGTCAGTTAAGTTTTTTGTTAAATATTAAAAAGTGATTTGAAAATGCGTAAAAAAACATTGTTTTAAAAGGCAAGCACGGAAAATGATATATGACGTGATTGCTTTTTAAAAGAAAGAAGCTGACGAATGTATCGATTCATTGAAGCAAATTCGAAGTCACATTGAGGAAGTTGCTTCTTTACTAAGTCAGTCGGAGAATAACCAAACTATACAGCTCTAAAGGACAACGACTCGTGATAGTCCACGCAGGATCTGAAGCTGGGTTTATACCAAATGCTTTATTAACTTTTAAAGCCGGCACCAAAACAGGGGACTATCACGACAACATGAATTACGAGAATTATGAAAAATGACTAAGGACACAATTAATTCCCAACCTACCACCCAATTCTGTAGTGGTTGTCGACAACGCCTCATACCACAATAAAAAATGGGATTTAGCTCCGTCCTCCAATGCCAAAAAAGCCGATATGCAGAATTGGCTAACTGATAGAGGCATACAATATGATTCAACAATGCTCAAGCCACAATTGTACAACTTGATAAAAGCTAATAAAGAAAGATTTAAAACTTTTTCAATAGATCAAATTTTAGCAGAAGCAAACCATAGCATATTGAGATTACCGCCTTACCATCCAGACCTCAACCCCATAGAAATGGCATGGGCTACTATTAAACAATATGTAGCTAGCAAAAATGTTAAATGGAATTTACAAGAATGTACCAAACTTATCAAAGAAAAAGTATCCTTAATGGGTGCCCAGGAATGGGAAAAAATATGTAAAAAGGTAAAAGATATAGAAGAAGAGTACGCCAAGAGTGACCATGTAGTTGATTTACTTACCGGGCAATTTATAATTCGCGTCGATGATAGTTCCGAAGACGATGATTCTGATGACGGTTATGAAGATGATGATGATGACAACTGCGACCGAGGAAGCCCTGAACCCGGACCCTCAACAAGCAAAAGACGTTGCACAATTTCGTGTCGCGGCAGCACCACTGGACCATGCGGTGATTTCATAGAAGGCGTTAAACCTTTAACTGATTCAGAATCTGAATAGCACTGCGGCTAGGACTTTATTTATGTTAACTTTTGTATTTAATAATTATTTTAAGTTTTCTTTTGTTTGTATGTACCAATTTTACATGTATCTTGGAATAAATAATTTTATTAAAAAACAATTATTTAGAATTTTCATCGCTGTCTCTGTAAACTTTAAAAGGAAATAAACATTTTATATAAGTAAAATAACTATCAATAGTTTTAATAAATGAAGAAGTTTATCTATTTCGTATTATTTTCTAGCATTATTACCACTGTACATGAATTTTGACCCACTCAAATATCCAACCTGGTACATAAAAAAGGAAAAGTATTGTGTGCGTGACAGTACCCATGCGCAGTAATCCCCTCCACCCGAAGGCCAAACTCTCGCCGCGCGATCTGTAAAAGATGTTAAAAAGAATGGCCCCGAGTTTCTTGCCCGTTCTTCTCGCAGTGGCTCTATACAATTTATTTGCTGAACGTGGCAGTACAATGTAGAATATTTCAATACTAAAATTTGTAATTGACCTTCATAAGACCGTCGTAGACGCCTAAATTGAATAAATGATTTTGACTTTGACTTCTGACTTTGACTGTTTTTGCTGGAGGATTTCATTTCTCTCTTCCACGACGGTCGGCAAACCGACCTATTTATTGAAGATTACTCAAATTAAAACCCCGCGATGGATTGGGAGAAGGCCACCACGCTGGCGATGGCGCAGTGCCATTGTAAAATGAGTTAATAAAACCCGTAACGTGAGTGAACTTGTGAAATTCCCCCGCCGAGCACATGCTATTTTTTCACCCAAATTCTTATTGAATGTTCATCCTTTACCTTTAATCATGGGAAGATTCACCCTCTTCGACTCTCTAATGGTAGTTAAACCCATAATTTCATCCATTTGAGGTAAAAATTCATAAAATAATTTTACAACTTGTGTAAAATCTTGAAAAATATTAGTATTTCGTATTGTTTACATGGATAATCAGATAGTATTAGCCCCAACGATCATGCTGATATACCATTTCGTCAACATTTGTTGAATTTAACTTGAAAATTCTATATATAAAGATTTCACCATAACTTAGGTGAAATCTTGGAAACTTTTATTCTTTCACCAATTGTAACATATTTAATGTATAATATAGACCCCAACGGTTGTGCTGATATATGATTTTCCCATTATTTGTCAAAATTCACCTGAAAAATTGCATATATTAAGTTTTCCTATAACTTGGGTCAAATCATGGAAACTGTTTGTGTTTCACAAATTCTACCCTATTTAAACTATAGTACAGACCACCCCGGTTGTTTTAATATATATATTTCCATATAATTAATTAAATTTAGTTGGAAAATATCATAAATTAAGATTATTTATAACAAGAGTTCCGGTTCACCAATGTGAGGCTACCCCCTGGACTTCCACGGACAATGACCTAGGAGTTACCAACCTGTTGAATGGCAGCGATGCTGGAGTAACCCTTTATAATTTAATTTATTAACTGGTACAGGAACCAGGTACCCTTTTGTTTTGGTTTTATGTGTGGACGTTGAGTTTTCGTCGCACCGAATGAAAATTTTATTTTTTTAATATTTGAACATAACAAATATTAGAACGTGACAATTTGGCGTGGAGTTAATTTATTAACTGGTACAGGAACCAGGTACCATTTTGTTTTGGTTTTATGTTTGGACGTTGAGTTTTCGTCACACCGATTGGATAATTTATGTTTCACATCACAAGGAGCGTTCCCTGACAATTTGGCAGCAGGTGCGGATACGTGAGCGTTAAGTTGTCGTCTCACCTAAATTTAAGTTAGTCCTAAGATGTACTATTCGTCATAAGGAGCGTTTAATTCAACCAGACGTCACCTACAATTACCGTCCCATAACTTTAAACCTTAACCTATTTTATTTTTCTCTCAAATCTTTACCTACGGTGTTCACTTTTTATTTAACCACTCGTTCATCTTTAAATTTTAATTATGTAAACTAATTTATATTTAATTTGCATTCAACTTTATAACTTGATCTAATGTAACAAACCTCCAAATAAAGGCAACTTGATGAACCGGATTGGTTAATTTTATTAATTGTTTTTATTAATTTTAGTAATGTTAGGAGTTGGAGGTAATCCCCTGGAACCCCAAGGAAAACCGCGGTTACGGCGGATTTTACGTGACACTTGGCGTTCCGAACAGGGACAATTGCGTCACACCGTGACAATATAAAATCGACACAAATATTGCAATAAACATTAGTTACCAAATTCATATGTTTAATTTTCTTTTTTTAGGTTGCGTAAACCAAACTCACAACAAGTTTTAGCTCCAGGCATGCAATGTACAGCAATGGCATATTTAGCTGCAATTTTTTCAACAATAAGAAAACGATCAATGTTTTCAAAACAAGATATTGATTTTATACTAAATAAAGGTGACAATTATACTACAGGATTCTTGAATCCTGTTTAGTTGCCATCCATCATTCAAATGAATCAAACATCTGTCGAGATTAAAGATATGACAGAGCTTAGTAATTGTCTTGTCAATGAAGAATATCCTAAATGCATTAGAGAAATAGAATATAAACTATTATATATTTTAGAAGATGTATTCAATTCTAAACACAATAATATCAAAGATAGCTATTTATTTATCGGTAATGGCTATACAGAGTATTTAGTATTAACAGTGTTAAGTAGTAAATATTATTATTTTAATAGTCAGTGACAACAACTTGAATAAACTTAATTCAAACGACAGTTAATATTGTAGATTAAGCAAAACTTCTACTCTCATACCAAAAAACCACATACATGCTACATACACGCATATATACGGAATATATAAAGTTCGTGTTTTAAATTTGTCATCAAACTAAGATACTTCTAATCTCCTTCGGTCTAACGTAAGTCAACATAGTGAAATGTCACAACCTATTTCAATTCATAATGTTCCTATTATAGCGACGGGTCCTACGTATACTGGTATAACCAACATATTGTCAAAAATGCTTTTATTGCATCATTCGTCCTCAAATAACCTATTCTTTAATATCATGAAAAAATATTTTCCAAAAATCAATTAATTTTGAAGATAAAAATGTGTAAACTGGTGCAAATACAACTTTTTTCCGCCAAAGGACTGTCAAAACTGGTATAAGCCTCTAGTCTACCACTTGCACCAGTCTACGCGGTCTCGAACTGCGCGGCGCTCGAGAGCAAGTGAAGGTCACGCCAGTACGCGCGCGGCGACGTTACCGCACGCACGTAGTAAACTAGTGTAAGTACATAGAGTTTGCTTTAGTCTCACTCTATTTTCAAAAAAATATCATGTTAATTAGATTTTTGTTTTTCATTTTTAGGCAATAACCAAAGTCGTAACAATGAAGCGTTCAAGAGGTCAATTAATGTTAGATTTAATAGAAAATAAACGTACAAAAGTGGAAACACCTTTAAATTACAAAGGTAAGAATGAATTTATCATTTTAAACACTGTAATGAATAATTAAACTTCCATTTATAATTGATTTTCAATAACCTTCTGAACAAATTATGTTTATTTTTATTTTTACTTCACTTGCACTAGTATACGTGGTCGGTGTTATAATCAAAGAACTCGTGCATAGTGGTGTAAGTGAATTTTCATGATTAAAATTTTTATAAACTGATCAATTGAGCGTGATACAATATAATTTTTGAACTTTTAGATGCTGTTCCAGTAGAAGCACACATTCCTCACGAAGAATGGGATCTGAATATATTAGAACGCCAAACTACAGAAAGACCAATGGACGAGGAATTAGAAATATTAAATTTTAATAATGAAAACCTACAAGAGAAGCCAGGTAATTGTGTATTTCTATAGCTAAAACTGCTGTTACTTACTATTGTTTACATTTTATTATAAAAGAATATTATAACAGTTTTATTTTAAAATTTAAGTACAATATTATTCGTATACTTTTTAAGCCAAAGAGTTTATTTGAACGCTGTAATTCCAATAACTGTAGATCCAATTTGGCCAGGGTAGACTACTTGCAATATGATAAAAAGTATAACCACGTGGTACAAGTAGTATAGATAAAAGGAGCATTTTAATAATCATTTTTAAAATATCATTATGCTTTGTTATTTTAGATTCACCTTTGCCCCTAAATGCAGATGTTGTGGCTGAAGAAATGTCGTTCATCAGTCAGGTGATTAACTTTAGCAGTCCAGAACACGTATTTGACGAAACACCAACTGTTGATAATTTATATAACAATTTGTCAAACATGTCGCAAGATTCTGATAGCTCTACGGATTGTTTTAACATACAAACTATAACAGCTGTTGTACATAATTTACCAGGAAAAGAAAATATATCTCAACACGTCGACTCCCATTCTGAATCACATGTTTCAATACCAGATAACTTTTCACAAAGTGACATTGAGATCCTCACGCCCATGCCTTCACCGCTAGTTTCTTTTTCACCAACCAACGAACAAATTGAAGATGAGATAGATCCAAATCTAAATTCTGATTACACTGATACACCTCTAAGTGTGAAGAAAAGAAGCCAGAAAAAAAAAGATACCGGCAGAATGCGAGAAAGGTATAAAAAATTGTGGATTGATGAACAACGAAAATACAACTTAAATAGAGGTTTAGAATACAAGAGTCGGACCGGTAAAATCCGTAAGGAGAAGGATATGAAACCTGCTTGTAACTGTCCAAGAAAGTGTTTTGAAAAAATAGAAGAAGCTTCAAGATCCAAGATATTTCAAAATTTTTGGAACTTAGGCGATCATACTCGGCAATGGGACTTCATAACCAAATATGTTTCCAGACTGGAAACAAAACGGGTACTCACCGAAAATTCACAACGAAATTATACTCTCCAATACTCATTACCGGTAATGATAGATGGTAATACTGATAAGATTTTTGTCTGTAAGATTATGTTTTTAAGCACATTGTCTATTAGTTACAATTTTGTAAATACGGCGCTGAACAAATTTAATACAGGTTTAGGGGTGGTGGAAGGTGATCGTAGAGGAAAGCATTCAAATCACCCAGTAAAGATAGTCCCAGTCGGCCAAAGAAAGTGTTTGCTCTCATGTAAAAATGTTCCAACCAGTAGAGTCTCATTATACTCGAAAAGAAACAAGTAAAATCTATTTAGATGGGTCACTGACATTCTTAAAAATGTTTACCTTTTACAAGGAATGGTGTGATGAAAATAACATTTCCGAAGATTGCAGGGCTAAGTCGCTGAGGCAATATAGAGACATCGTTAACAAAAACTTTAATCTCTCATTTCACATCCCAAAAAAAGACAAGTGTGAATATTGTCATGCATTTGAAAACTTGCAAAATCCTACAGATGATGACGTGTCAAAACATAATTGGCATTTAGCTGAGAAAAATAGGGCTCGAGAGCTAAAAGAAATGGACAAACAACTATCTAAGAATGATAAAACTGTGGTTGCTGTTACCTTCGACCTTCAAAAAACACAAAATTTACCTCATGGAAACGTCAGCACTTTTTACTATAAAAGAAAATTACATTTTCACAATTTTACTCCATTTGACATGGCTGCTCTGCAAGGATATTGTTATTGCTGGGATGAACAGACTGCAAAAAAAGGCGCCAATGAAATAGCCAGCTGTGTTTTTGATTTTATTAGCATGAAGGTAAAGGAGGGAGTCAAATCTTTTAGATTCTGGTCCGACAATTGTGGAGGACAGAACCGAAATAGGATTGTTTTCCTTATGTATATGTACTGTGCTTGGAAATTTGAAGTAGACATTACTCATAGATTTCTTGTCGTTGGCCACACTCAAAACGAGGGAGATTGTATTCACTCTGTTATAGAAAAGAAAACCAGAAATGTTTTGATTTATACACCAGATCAATGGACTCTTGCCTTCAAAATGGCCACGGCTAACGCAAAGCCATACATAGTGAAAGATGTCACTCAATCTTTTGTGTTCGATTTTAAGTCTTGTCTCAGTTTTTTTGACAACTGGAAGAAAAATTCAACCGGGGAGCTTGTAAAGTGGAACAAGATTTGTGAAGTCAATGTAGAAGCCAATACTCCGTTTGCAATTAATTACAAGCATACCTTTGAAGACAATGCCTACAAAACTTTACAATGCCTAAAAAGCAGCACACGAAACAGTGTACAAAAATTGTCTAAACGTTTCGAAAATATGAAGGTAGCTTATACAAACGTATTACCTATAGATAAAAACAAATTCAAAGATCTTCAAGATCTCTGTAAATCAAATGTGATTCCGGAAAGATACCATTCATTTTACAATAATTTGCAAATTAGGTAGATCTCAAAACACTGAAAACTTACCTGACTAGATAATAATACTTACCAAACAAAGTTTTATACCTATAGTAATATTATTTAGTGTACTTTGATTAAGCTGTGATGTAATAGGACTTTTGTGTTCATATTTAGTAGGTCCAAAAGACTGAATATCCTACCCATTTATATTTCTTATAATTTTACATAACTATCTGAAAGACTGATTAAAGTGTAACTCTATCTCATTAAAAATATAAGAGGTTAAGTATTTAATGTATCTACTAAAAAAATATAAGTAAAATTCCTATTTAAAAATAAGTTCAATTTTTTTGTGATAAAAAAGTCATTGGTTACTTTTAACAATATTTCAATTAAAGTTTAAGCTTTATTTCAGTGTTGTTTTTATTAATACAGATAAAAGAGCATGCTCAAAATAATTTTATGATTAAGTTGACTCGAAAATATATAATTTTGTTTGATTATTCTCCATGAAAATAATTAAAAATAAAACTATTTGATTTCTGCATATTTTGGTTTTATTTAAACATGAAAATCGGTAAAAGTTATTGATATAGTAGAACATCGATAACTGGTGCATGTACTCTTCAGAACCACGTAAACTAACACAAGTGTTAAAAGTCTAACAATATCTTATATTTTGTACCTTATTTGCTTTTGTTTGCATTAATAATCAGATATTTTTTTTTTAAAAATGATTTATCATTTAATTACCATAATTGTAAATAAAACATAATGACAGTGTATACTGGTCTAAGTGGCACTTACACCAGTGTACGTGTTGTGAAGCTTTAAGAGAAACAATCTACACGAATGCAAGTACAGCTATTTTCTAAAGTTTCAGAAATAATAAAAAAATAATAATGCAGTTTTTTTCCAAATGGATTCAAGTATAACATTTCAAAATTTCAACTATGTATGTTGAATTATGTTAAAGTTACACTCATTAGAACATTCAAATGGCTCTACTGTAAAGTTGTGAAATTGCACTTGCACCAGTATACGTAGGACCCGTCGATAGAATCAATGCATTCAGCTGTAGAATTCAGTGAGATATCTCATTCTATTATAACATCTAGTCTATTACAAACCGATATTAATAAAATTAATGTTATTGACAATGAAACCATTTCGTTAGTTGATAATGAAATTCGATTATATGTCAGTAAATCTGTTGAAAATACTAAAATTTTAGATGAGGCAACAATGTCTTTAATAGATGAGTCACTCGATCAGATATCAGTCATTGTATTGTTAATACTAATACTAATGTTATGAACAGTACGACCATATCGTTGATAGGGGCACTCAATGAGATAATTCTAATATAACCATTTTATGGTCGTTACAACCCTTTCGTTATTCGATAGTGGAACTCGATCATTCTAATATAACCATTTTATGGTCGTTACAACCCTTTCGTTATTCGATAGTGGAACTCGATCAACGGCCCACAAAATGAATGATAATATTAAAGACAAAACAACATTAGATAATAAAACTCAATCAGATTTAAGTCCACGTATTGAAACATCTCCTACCATTTTAACCATCTACAATAATGCTTCAAAATCGATATACATATTGCGTTATTGAGAATCCGAATAAGTAGTATATTATTGGGAATTCTGTCCCACCTTGTCGCTCGGCGAACAAGTTCGCCTTCACGACGGTGTGTCAGAAATTCCCAATAATATACGTTCGATTTCATTGAATTATGAAACAGGAAGTCATCAGTTTCTTCTTTCATAAATGATTATGTTATTATAGTGCTTGCTCATTACCAATCAAACCGCAACACGCATCAAACATGAGATTTGTCAAACAACCCCATTCATTGCAGATAAACACAATCTGCGATGATTTTCCTAAGTTTGATTTTCGGCATGGAGAATTATTACCAAACACAGTTCGGTGCATTATTTGTGGACCGTCAAATTGTGGAAAAACAAATTTACTGATTGGACTTCTCTTACACGAAAATGGTTTAAAATTTCAAAATATTTATGTTTATTCAAAAACTCTGTACCAACCTAAGTATATATTTTTAGAAAAAGTTTTACAACAAGTGCCCGGTGTTTCACTT
Organism: Plagodis pulveraria; assembly: GCA_963890685.1. NCBI lineage: Eukaryota > Metazoa > Arthropoda > Insecta > Lepidoptera > Geometridae > Plagodis > Plagodis pulveraria. The sequence continues at coordinate 26,963,809 of OY982967.1, forward strand.
CAGAAATATCAAGGAAGTGAGGAAGTATTAAAAGTTCAAGATGCCCAACCCAACTCAGTAATAATATTTGACGATGTTGCCTGCGAAAATCAGAATAACATGCGTGATTACTTTGCTATGGGAAGACATAAAGGCATTGACTGTTTTTACCTAAATCAAACTTACAGTAAGGTCCCTAAACAATTAGTGAGAGATAATGCCAACCTAATCATACTTTTTAAACAGGACGAAATTAATTTGAAACATGTTTATGAAGAACACGTTAATACTGACATGAGTTGGCTTGATTTTCGTGAAATGTGCTCAACGATATGGAGTGAGCCTTTTAACTATGTTGTAATTAATAAAGATTGTTCCAAAAATAACGGATGCTATAGAAATAAATTGGACACTTTTGTAGTCTTTGATCAATAATATATATTTAAGGAATACTACCTTCTCAATATCTTTATTCTTCAGACGACTCTTAATCGATTACAATCTTTTTACTATTATGGAAAAAATGTTGAAAAAACAGATCGTTGATGCTGCAGAAGCTGTAAAAAGAAAAGTTCGAAAAATGAGAGACTTTGAAATCGAAAATAATCAAGCGCTGGAATCAGTTTTCAAACCTGTAACAGAACCTCTCAACGTAATAGCTAACATCAGTAAGCAAACTGCTTTTCCTCGTTATCCAACAGAACCTGAAATTCCTCATATTGAAAAAAAAAAAACAGGACGAAAACTGTGATAGCAAAAGAAACATTGTTGACGATAACGAGTCAGATGAAAATGAATCTGATAGTACGAGTAATATTTCATATGAATCAGCTGATGCTATTGAAGACGACGATACATCATCCGGGTTAGTTTCTCAAGATGCACCGATAGATATTCCATTTGGTGTCCGAACCGAGCGCAAGAAACTCATGTTAGGCTCTGCTTGTATTACAATCAGCAACGATTATATCATAGTAGCGGAACGCAAATACCAAAACACTCCTGGTTTAAAACAGTTGTTGTTGAAAAAGGAAGTAGACTTAAATTTGGTTACTGAAAGTGATTTGCGATATTATAAGTCCATGCTACTTGATACGAATGCACATCGTCGAGATTTTGACCCTACTAAACCAATCAAAAGTAATAAAGGACAAAAGTATATGCAAATTATCAAACCTCTTTTCACCTCACAAAATAAGAAACAAGATGATCAATATAAGGGAGAAGGCCTACCTTTGACTAAAATGTGGAAGAAAAATGTAGATTTTATATATTGGGATGATCCGAATGAACTAGTAGATCGATTAAAGTTATTGATTGCATCTCGAGATGCTGGAAACACTGGCTTAGATAATGAAATCATATCTATCATTGAAGAGTTACGTGAGAGTAAAATTATTAATAAATAAATGATATATTATGTGCACTGTTCATTTAATTATCAACCTTTCAATACAATACATCTTAAATATGAATGTAGATAAATTCGGACACTATATCCATAAAAGAATGCGTTTATCAGAATTATTTGAGTTTAGTGATAACGCTTTGTTAAAATCAGAAAACGGAGATTTCGATTTGAAAACGTCTAGGTTGAGAGGAATCAGACTGCCTCTAGAAGCAGATGATGCTGTTAGCAAGGAATATGTAGATCAAGTTAGAGATACAATAATACAAGACGTTAATAAACTGATTGGCTCATTACGCTCAAGAATTATATCAGATGCTCGAAGTACTACTGAAAATTATTTAAAAGCGAAGACATCTGAGATTTTAACTCATTTGGAAGAAAAATTCTACACCAAAGCAGAAGTAGAACAATTGTTTGAAACAAAACATTCAGCGCAATGGCAAAACAAGAAATTATAAATGAAATTCACAAATCAGCAAGGAAAAATTTTCTTAGACGTTCTGTTATACTAAAAGGGATCGATGACTTGTGGCAAGCTGATCTTATAGACATGCAAAACTTAAAAAGTTATAATAAAGGCTATAATTACATTTTAGTGGTAATCGATTGTTTCTCAAAGTACGCTTGGACCGAACCATTAAAACTAAAAAATAAACACAGTGTTACTCAAGCATTTGAGCGAATACTGGCTATAAGCCAGCGTAACCCAGTTCACTTACAAACTGATTTAGGAACCGAATTTTATAACGCGGAATTCCAAACGCTTATGAAAAAATATAACATAAATCACTACTCCTCTTTTTCTACTAAGAAAGCTTCAATTGTAGAGCGAGTAATTAAAACTATTAAAAATAAACTCTTTAAATGTTTTAGCCTTAATGGAAACTATACGTGGTTAGGCAGAGAATTGAAAGATACGCTGGATACCTATAATAACACAAAACATCGTACAATAAACTTTAAACCAATCGATGTTAAAAAATTTAACGAGTCTATAATAAAAGCCAATATTAAAAAATCACACAAACATGTATCCGTTCAATGCAAACCTAAGTTCAAAGTTGGTGATAATGTTCGAGTCAGTAAATACAAACATATTTTCGAGAAAGGCTATACTCCTAACTGGTCAACTGAACTATTTAGAATTAAAAAGATCAATAAGACTATACCAGTGACCTATCTTATAGAAGATCAGCAAAAGCAACCAATATTAGGAACTTTTTACGAACAAGAACTTCAAAAATCTTACTGTCCAAATATCTATTTGATAGAAAAGGTTTTAAAAAAAAGAGGCCAGAAACTGTATGTCAAGTGGTTGGGTTTGAGCAACGAAGAAAATAGTTGGATTAACAGATCAGCAATAGTAGGCTAGTAATATAATTAATATTTTTGACAAATTTCTTTCATTATACTTCAAGCAATGCAAGGTGGTGGACTAGTTAATAGTTTAATTAATAATCTACCGTTTGAATTACATTTACCTGGTTACAACTATTGCGGGCCGGGTACAAAACTTCGAAAACGATTACTGCGAGGTGATCGAGGCGTGAATAAATTAGACGAAGCTTGTATGCATCACGACATTGCCTACGCAAGCCATCCTGACTTAATAAATCGTCATAAAGCAGATTCACAACTATTAAACATGGCCAAACAAAGACTTAAATCAAAAAACGCTGGGAAAGGTGAAAAACTTAGCTCATGGTTAGTGAGTAAAATTATGAAAGCCAAGTTAAAGTCAGGTGCCGGTGTTAAAACTTTTAACAGTTTTGTGTCAAAAATAAGATCAAAAATTAAAAAAATGAAGCCTAAGGGTAATAAAACTTTAGTAAACGCAGCTTACTCAATTGCAAAAAGAATCCAACGCATTCCTAAAATTCGAGTACCTCGAGTAATACCGATACCGAAAACTGGAGGAATTCTGCCGTTAATCCCAATTTTTGCAGGCTTATCGGCTTTAGGAACTTTAGCTGGTGGTGCAGCTGGCATAGCAAAAACCGTGAACGATTACAAAGCAGCTCAAGAAAGTTTGAAAGAAACAGAACGACATAATAAGACTATGGAGGCTTTAGCCGTAGGCAAGGGTTTATATATTAAATCATATAAAAATGGTAAAGGTTTGTTTATAAAATCTCAAAAAAACTGAATACAAAGCTACCCAGTCGTGCCTTAACTAATGTAGATATCCAAATGCACGCTAGCGACATCCCCTACTTTCGAGGAGTCTACATGAAAGATCAGTTACCAAGGACGCCAAAACGAAGAGAATGTGGTATCGTTAACCTAGATGATTCAAAAAATGAAGGAACGCATTGGGTAGCTTATGTTAAAGTTAATAAGTATTGTGAATATTTTGATAGTTATGGTGATTTGAAACCTCCAATGGAATTGATGCGGTATTTTAAAAATTGTAATGTTTATTATAATTACATAAGATTTCAGAAATTCGATACTATAAATTGTGGTCACTTATGTTTAAAATACTTACAGAATTTTTGGAATAAAAACGTATAAATCTTATGATTTCTTTTATTTCAATCATTAGCAAAATGTCTCTCACATTGTCGATAACAGGAAATTCGTCAGATTTAACTACTTACTATCCTAACTCGTTGCAGTTATACGGACAGTATGAGTGCGCCTTGTTACATTTCTCAACATTTAATTCTATTCCAAACATTGACACAAGAAACAATAAGCTGTATTATGGTTCCAGTGAATTAATTGAAATACCAGAAGGCAGCTACGAGTTACAAGATATTGGTGATTATTTAAAATCTGAAATAAAAGATGCTACAATTAAACTACAGTGCAATAACAATACTTTGAAAACTACCTTGTACTGTTCTAAAAATATTAATTTTACTAAAGATGATACTTTTAGAGGTTTATTAGGCTTTAATAAGCAGATCTTGAAAGCAAATAAATGGCATGTGTCAGAGTTTCCAGTCAACATTTTGCCTACGACCGTGATCAGGATTGAATGTGATATTGTTAGCGGCTCATACATAAACGGAGAACCCAGCCACATTGTGCACGAATTTGCTCTCAACGTACCTCCCGGATACCGTATTATAGAAATCCCGAAAAACGCAATATACTTTCCAATCAATCAGAACAACATAAGCTGTATACATATCAGGTTGCTTGACATAAACAATAGTTTAATAAATCTACGCGGTGAAGAAGTACAGCTGTATCTACATCTGAGAAGAAAAAATGATTGACTACAATAAATATGAGCACCAACAATCTAAAAATATCAGTGCTACTCAAGCTATCAAGCAAAGAAGAGATCGCTCTAAAAAGAAAATAAAATTGACAAAAGACAATAAGGCGTTTCTTAAGGCAATCGGTTTGCTAAAATGAATATTTTAGATGTATTATCCGCTCCAACCTATGACAACACCGTCGAAGGAATTGAATTTCATTCGTACAAGCCATATGTAACAAGTTTCAACAGGAATGATGAAATTCGGATACCTATCAACCAACAAGATCTATACATACTACCGTCAGCAAGCACTCTTTATTTAGAAGGAACTGTGATCGTTAAGAAAAATGATTCAAAGGATATCGCAAGTAGCGTGCAATTCACGAATAATTCTCTACTCTACTTATTTCAAGATATAAGGTATGAACTAAACGGAGTGGAAATTGATAATGTAAAAAATGCAGGTGTTACAACTACGATAAAATCGTTAATATCGATGAACGAGAGTGAGTCAAAAATATCTCATGCTTGGGGTTGGAATATAGATGGTATAAAAAATATTCATGGTGGTAATTTTTCTGCTTCCATCCCTCTTTGTAATATTTTAGGCTTTGCTGAAGATTTTAAAAAGGTCGTAATAAATTGTAGACATGAATTAATATTGTTGCGAAGTAATACTAACTTGAACTCTGTAAAACTTAACACTGGTGAAGTAGTAGAGGACGTTCAGATTAATAAAATCATATGGCGTGTACCGCATGTTAAAGTGTCAGACAAAGAAAAAATAGGCTTACTTAAAGTCTTGGAAAAAGATCGACCACTTCAGATGATTTTTAGAAACTGGAATTTGTACGAAAACCCTGTATTACCTAAAACTACAAAACATACGTGGTCTATCAAAACTTCATCGCAAATAGAAAAACCAAGATATGTAGTCATTGGTTTACAGACAAATAGAAAAAACCATCCGACTGCTGATATGTCTCAGTTTGACCACTGTAATATTCGCAATATTAGAGTCTACCTAAATTCATCCTACTTTCCATATGAAAATCTAAATGCAAATTTTGCACATAACAGGTTTGCTTTATTATACGAGCAGTACACAAGATTTCAACAGTCGTACTATGGACGTCGTTCGGAGCCTTTACTAAGTGAAAAACAATTTAAAGACATAGCGCCATTGTTTGTAGTAGACTGTTCGAGACAAATAGATAATCTAAAGGCTGGTCCTGTTGTGGATGTGAGAGTGGAAATTGAAAGCAATACGGATATACCCAATCAAACTTCTGCATATTGCCTTATTTTGAATGACTGCATAATTGAGTATAAGCCGTTGAGCAATACTGTGAAAAAACTATCATGAATCCTGATACTATTATATTGGATGTTCAAGGCTTTAAAGATTTACATAATAATTTTATAATTAAAGAATTAGCTTTCGCCACTCATGACTATACACAAACGTTTTTGATAAAACCTCCATATCTGTTTAAGTATTTGACAAGAGATGAAAAGAAGCAAGTTAAATGGTTGGAAAGAAATAGAGGTATTTACTGGAGCGAAGGATATATTGACTACAGAGAATTCCTACGTTTAATTGTTCCATACCTAGAAAATAAAAAAATTTTAGTTAAGGGTTTGGAGAAAGTAAAATGGATAAATAACCTAGGCGTGCATAATTGTAATATATCAGAACTTGATGAAAATCAATGTCCTAATTTAGCTGAACTGCATAAGAAATACTGTGGAAGAAGTAATTTAAATTGTATTATGCATTCAAATCAATGTGCGCTTAAAAATGTATTATGTTTGAGAAAACATATAGAGCAAAAATAAATGTGTACCTATCTTGCTAGTTTTAGATAATGAATAAAACAATTTTTAAGTAAATAGTTTTTCATTTATTTTACATACTTCATTATGTAAGGTATTTTATAAAATACAATGCAATGTAATACTAAACCTATATAACTACAGGTTGTAGAAATCGTTGTCAATTAAAGACTTAGATATTTTCTTAACTAAACACTCTGTTTCATCCATAACGCTATCAACAACATCTTTAACAATGTATTGTGCCTTTATCAAAACATTTTCACTGTCACTGTCACTGTCACTGGCTTGAACGTTATTACACAGGTCTATGACCTGAATTTTTATTAGCTTAAGTCCTCGCTGATGGAGCCGACTCATAACGAAAGATTTTAACGAATTTGGTTTTTTTTGTTTTTCTCGACGTCGTTGTTTCAGGCTCTTATCTTTCGTCCCCAATTTTAATTTCGTACTGCACTCAGCTTCATGGCAACGCATCTCGTTAAACTCAGCTTCATTTAAATAATCCTGATCCTGGGCATATTGACTGAATATTATATTGTCTGATCCTTGAGTAATCTGAAACAAAGAGTTAATAAATTTATAAATGTATTGTAATGTACTAAGCAGTATTGTTATATACACTTCGTTACAATCATAGTGTTAATTCGAATTAAATAAATAACTTTATTATTATTAATTAACTTACCGATGTCATGATTATGATGTGCTAATCAACTACTCGAAGCCAGTGATATTTACGAAATAACAAAAAAATACAATTACAGTGATTATTGGCCCTGCCTTGACTTGATAACCATAGATCAATAAAAAATAGATACCGCATATATACTCAAATTCATGATTGAAATGAGAGACTAAAATATTGCAAAAATCATATGCGATTTTTAGTTTTAGGCAGCCTATAAAAGTGTAATTTTATATAGTTATAATTCATCTTCTAGTGATCAATCATCGGTAATATAGTAGATCGGTCATGCATTTTTTAACGCATGTCATATCTATTTATTATTAATCGTTGGCACTACCTATGAAAAAGCTAACTAAGCATTTATGTCTCAAAGCCGGAGGACAATGAACTGACCTACTTAAATATAGATACGATGTATATTATGCTCTCTCTATCTATTACATGGTACTGTAAAATAAACGTCTTATAAAAGAATGACTTTACTACCAGTATACTGGTTTATCGTACTTAGTATTATAAATTTGTAAGATTCTCTGTCTGTTGGTTGCATCATCACGAATAATCAGTTAAAATGATCATGATCGAATTCGGTAGAGAAATAAAAGAACCTGTAAGAAAGTATGTAGACTATTTATTATCAACATTATCGTCAGCACTTTCTAACTGCAATTTAAGTAATAAAAATCCTGCTATTCGTAGGTATGTTTGTTGAAACTTGATATAAGATTGGTTAAATTTTATTAAACAAATGAAGCATACCTAGCGGTTATAACTTAACACGGATAGATAAATAAGACAATATTGTTATAATTACACAGACACTTTATTTACAATTGGTTTATATATACAATTACATTTAAACACCTACACATATTCCTCGTTAATTTTACCTATTCTAAGATTATATCTAAGTTATATAATACAAGGATAGCTTACATTCTATTATTGTTTATTAAAAATATTTACACATCTTTTAGCATAGCCGAGTGACCCCAGGCAAGTGTGGATACCTTATCTACAGATATCGCACGTTTGTCATCGTTATTTGATAAAGCAATTTTGTTTATACTCTGAGTGAATATCTCGTGCTTAATTGCTTTGAACATCATATATTTTTTGCGGATTATACCACCATTAAATAAAATATTTTCATAGTCTGTGATGCTTAAATCTTTCACTACGCACGATTTTACTCCCTTTGCTTTTTTAATGATTTTATCATGAGTCTTTATGGAATAAAGTTTCGATCGTAACCCGACAAAATTTGAAATATACTGTCCTCCCATTTCATCTTTGAACAGCCCGGGTACTTTTTTGTTTTTTAAAGGTATGTTAAATTCATTTTCATCGGTGTAGTTACTAGTGTCAAAATATTGCAAAAAATTGTATTTCAGATCGTGATAAAAATCATTGGTATAAATTTTGTAGACAAACGAATCGGTATCTGTGTAACACAGCTGCACTCGATCTCCGTAAAAAGGTTTGACAACATTGTAATGAAAGTCATACATATGTGACTTAGAAAGCTCTAATACAGTGAATCCAATATAAATAGGTTTATCTAAAATGATTCGATCTGGTTTCATTTGTATTGCAACTAAATTTTCTGTGAGGATACATGCACTATGGAAATAAGGATTAGCTATAAGTCTCTCAGCGGATATAGATTTTTTTGTCTTGTTGTATTTATCACACCACTTACTAACCAAATGAACACATACTCTATTTTCGGTATTTTCTAACGTCTTACCAAAGACGCTGTTATTTAACAATTTGAAAAAGTCTTGTTCGAATGATTTTTTTGCGTTTTGTCTTAACTTTGTATTTAATTCTATATACTTTTTTAAATAGGGACTCTGTCTAAATGTAATAACTCGGTGTACTTTACGTAAAATTAGACCGTGTTCTAGACACTTTTTTAAATGAACATAGTGAATCACATAGTTATATTTGTTATACAAATTTGCGATTAATTTTTTTGTTTTACCTCCAGGGGGTACACATTTTTCAGGGCAAAATGGTAAGTCGTTGTGAAGCTTATGCAAATGTTCAGGATACAAAAGGTCAACTTCTAATATAAATCCCCATTCAGCATCGCTTTTAATTTTCTCAATACATAAATTATCCATTTCATCTTGACTAAGAAATCTAAAACTAGAGTAGGGTAAAGCTTTACAAAGCGAAAAACCATATAAATTGCAACAGTCAGCATAGAATATAAAACAGGAGGGCTTTGCAGCATCATATTCTAACATGTATTTATGATTGGCTTCTGCATATCGATGGGAACACATGCACAACCCCCCTCGAATACCGCTTTGAATCATCCTCACGATAGCTAAATCTGATATGAGTTCTAATTGTACACCTGTTTTGAGTAACATTGCATCAAAAGATAGGCTAGGCGCAGTTACATAAAACGCGGGGTCGAGTTTATAATGTTGCTTGCATGTTTTTCGGAAATTCTGAAAAATATCTGTCAATAAAAGTACATCCGTTTTTAGGTATAAATCAGTATATTCACCCATATTTGTAATGTTGAATTCACTCCAAACAATTTGAGCATGTTCATAGTCATCATTCGAAATATTTTCGTTAGTCAAAGAGTTATGAAAACTGTGCTTAGGCGGTAACGATTTTTCATCGTAACTTGTCCAATGTGACATGAAGTCATACGGGTATACGCCTTTTCGTGTTAATAAACTAAATTGTTTTTTATCAGGAAAATGAGACTGTAGATAAACAAAATCGTCTGTCTGCATGGTTTTCGCCAGCTTATCTAAACTTGATGCTAAAAAGTTAAAGGAATCTAAAAATCTTAGCTGTATAATCTCATTAGCACTAATAGGGATGAACTTTGAGAATGTTATATATTTTTCCTTAGTCTTAGGAATAATTTTAATTTGACCAGGGAGTTCAGCTAACTTTTTAATGAATAAATGACAATCATATCCGCATAAATTATGAAAAAATATTGGAACAAATTTAGGTGTTTTATACTGCAGATTACAATGACGATGTGCTGCGCCTCGATATCGACCAGTTATATGACAATGATCTCTAACTCTATCGTTCCACAGTAAATTTTCACATATGTGACATGTGATAGCATGTTCGAAATGCAGAGCATCTTTTTCTGTAAATATCATGTTCTCGGTTTTGGACAGAGTTCTATGTATTGCTTTAACATCTTCAATTAAATATTGTATAAATTTCGAAATACAATCTTCCCCCCGATAGCTCCTAAACCCATCGACTAAGTTATTTGATGATGAAACAACATTATAGGCAAACGCGGCTGGCACGTGTCGTTGCAAGTATGACGTATTGACGGTGTCTAATGTCGAGTCAACGTTGGGTACAAGCAATGTTTCGAAATCAGCATATATGACGAATGGAATATTTTGTTTTCGCTCATAGTTATTAAACTTTAAAATTGATCCCTGTTCTGGTAAAACTGTGGCAACTCCTCCACACAAATGTGTTTCGATTTGATGCAAATCAGGGAAAAATAACAAACAGTTTTCGCAAAAGTATAATTTACCATGATGTTTGCTTATCTGACATCTGACTAAACGAGAAAAGTTGGTAATTAAACAGTAATGAGAATCAGTATTATTTTCTAAATATAGTAGATGGATGCTTCTAGATTTATTATTTGATGTTTTATACAAAGGCCCAGTTACTATCTTGTCATTTTTTAATCCATAAACAAAAATATTTAAAAAAGGATTATTTTTTTCAAACACTGCTATATCAGAAAATGTAATTGGAAAAGACAAATCATTAATATTTAAAACGTCTCGAAAATGTGGATATGACGAAATTCTTTCAGGATGACTATTTGTAGGATACAAAGCTGCTACAACACTCCATAAAAAGCAATACTTATCTCTGTTTTGAATATTCAAACATGCCTTTTTATTCCTTATATATTTTGGTAAAGAAATAAATTTTGATCCGCTGAGAGGCTGATACTTACTAATATTTATTTCTAAATGTGAATTGCACAGAAACGTCCAGCCACTATCTCTCTCCTGAAACTCTTCGATTTTCTTTAAAAGGGTCTCGATTGCTGGTTTATAAATTAAATCAAAGTCATAATGTACATGTATGATAAAGTTTTTTGTAGAAAATGATTTCAATTCCTGTTCATCATTTTTATACAAAAGAAAATAAGAAAATAGTTCTAAATTAATCTTAACACCTGTATGCTTTTGTAGCGACCTATCTATAAGGTTTTTTACATGTTTACTGATGTTATTAAGAAATATTTCAGGGAAATTATTTATTTGTTCATTAGTTGCAGTGATCCGGTAACTTGTAATTCTTCTTTTGAAAGAAGAATCAATTATTTCAACATTGTCATACATCAGAGTTTTGCTATTATTTTTATGAACATTACTACGTAAATGACCGGACCACCGACGATTATCTATATCTACTTTACAAACCGAACAATGCGGCATTTTTACTTTAACTAAGACCTACGACTACTTTTATACTGAATTTAACCTTAAATAGATTATTAATACTTACTATTTTTATGAGTGCCTTTTCTTGTTTCAGAAATATTAGTTTAAACAATTAAGCATAAACAATTAAGTAATGCACTAGGATTTCTTATCACCAAACCAGGACTGCTTTACGGTCTTCCGTAGGTTAACACTTTCGGTCAAAGTAATCGAAGATCCTCCGTGATGTTCTTCCTAAAATTGTAAAAAAATAATAATAATTAGCATGCGTATGTAATTGTAGCGAAAATTAAAAAAAGATTTACTATAAACAATAACTTTAAATAAAAAAATTACAATATAGGTACCTGATAATTTATCCAAGTTCCAATTTAGGATTATCCCGATTTTTTGGTCACCAAATCACATCACCCAATCGTAGTGAAATTTTTGTCCTAAAAACAAAAAAATTATAGTTTCTATATAATGGTGAAAAAAAAAAAAAAAAAAAAAAAAAAAAAATTTAAAATGATTTAATCTATTACAATGGTGTTAAAAATATATATTACCTGATAATTAATAGATGCACGATCCAATTCAAGGTTCAAACCACAGCCGTGAACGTTACAGAATTAATCTTGTGATCAAGTAGTCTAAGTGGTTGTATCTAAAAAAAAAATAATTATATAACATAGCTTATATATACAAATAAAAAAATGTGTAACAAAAAAAAAAAAAAAAAATGCTAAATATTACCTGCTGATTTATGCGTCGCTCTTGAACTTTATTAATTAATTGAATTTATTATTTATTTTATTTACAGCTGCCTGCACAGCTTTAAATTACTTTTAAAACTGTGCAGACAGCTGTCTTTCAAAATAAGCAATAAATTATACCGAACCGACACTTGATACTTGCCTTGCCAAACGTGATGTCGAAATATCCGCGAGCGTCGGTCAGCAGTTTCAGGTAAGGATGTCGCGCACTCACATACACATTGTCTTTGGTATTTGTTTTGCTTTAGTTTACGCAATAATATAAATATATCAACCCTAACTATTTCGCTGCATCGACAGTTGAAATAATTACTTAGTCATTATTTTGTTTAAGTTTAATACGGCAAAAAAAAAAGAGTTGGTTTTTACAATATCACCTAAACATTAGCGATGATTTTTAATATAGTGAATTATCGCGAGTTTTCACCTTATAAGCGGCTCATTTTCTTCAATACGTATTCGTCAACGAATCGAAGCCTGCAAGTGATCCAGTAATCTGCAAGAAGTCATCATAGAAGAACAGAACCAGCCCTGAAGAACGAATCCCTGCCTCCTGCGCTATCTCTGCTGCCATTGGGACCATCAGTCTTCAACGACAGTCCTGCGCTGCTGCCAGCTGACCCGTCAAGCAAACATTCAAGAACGATCCGCTGTCACCCACCGAAGGCTGCACCACCAATCCATCAATCAGTTACTTATCAAGTTCACTGGAAAATGTAAGTACCTTCAGACGTATTACCGTAGCCTGCTTAGTTTTTTTTTTTTTTTACTTCAAAGTCACAAACCAGATTAACTTTGTTTTTGATGCTCACCCAACCTTAATAGTTAAGGTTCTGAGTAAGAGGGCTTGGGTTGGTGGGTGGGTGGACCAGGCTCACCTTTCAAATCGTGAATTTGTATGCTACAGCCCTAACACACGAAAATCTTAGTGGAGAGCTACAATACAATATAACTTTATAGCACATCAAACAATATGGTAATATAAATATAAGTAGTAACATTTCATTTCATTGGGCGACCTTATCACTTGCAACGATTTCTTTCAGGCAACAGGCTATGAGCTATGAGTGTGAAAGTGTTTATTTTGACATTATTTATTTTTACCATAATATGATTGCTTTATACGCTTCAACATATCTGATGGCAAGGAATTAGAACGGCTCCTCGCCACAACCGGCTTACGTAGTAGCTACGGACCTCCCGTTTATGTTAAGTAACTTTATCAATTGCGTAAATAATTACATCTTAATTCTTTATTTCAGGTCTGAATCTGAGTGCGAATACTATCAATCATGCTCGAGCGTGGAGCCAGCAGGGAACACCAAACCCACTCGCAAACCCGCTGCAGACAACAGTAAGAAGCGTAAGCCGCGTTCATCAACAACGGATTCAACTACACCAAGGTAAATTTGACTTATAAATTTGTACTATTTTTATTACCTTATCTTATGATAGCTAAAATAACGTTACTTAACATAGGGAAGACCCGGACTCCGGCCTGTACCAATAGGTTCTTTGGAACTTATGTACGGATCATACCACTAGCTTTTCGGTGAAGGAAAACATCGTGAGGAAACCTGCATGTGTCCTGAGAAGAAATTTAATAGCACATGTGAATCCACCAACCTGCACTTGGCCTAATCGCCCTTTGAGGGTAGGCCTATATCCCAGCAGTGGGATGCTAAAAAGGCTGATACAGATAGGGTTTAGGCCCTATCCAAGACAGAGCACGTTTGATATGAACGAGCCGATTCACTTTCGATATGCAAAGGCTTGGAGATTAGGGATTGTATCAACCAAAGTACAGATGATCAAACAGCGAGTTGTACAGTGCGCACATAATAGGTCTACCATTCAACATAATTTTCTATTGATATATATTGTATGCTAACGATGAACAGGTGGATAATATAAAGAACATTAATTAACAAAGGTTTTCTTGCTTGTTTCAGTAAAAAACCTCATACTGTCTCCGATATATTCGGAGTCAATCAAAACCGCGATCCCGCCTCAACGCACAATGAAGATGGAAACCAGCAGCTGCCTTCATTTTTCGTCAATCGGGTGGGCAACAGGTGCGAGCGGCGTACGACGACTACAGACGGCGACTACTACGTCGACTGTAAAGTTTATAAGACGGAGGACGCGCGTGCCGCCGACTCCCTGGAGCTGTGGAAGAAGGCGCTCGTCCGCATCAAAGTCCAGACGAACGCTGAGTCTCCGCAGTGGCGAGCACTGCAGAAGTTTGTATTATCATCGGACTTGTTATTTCCAAATCCACCGCGATTTTTTGATAAGTAAAAATATGTACATAATATAATAAATGTATCTAATCGTTAATCGTTTTTTATATTGGATTTATATATACATCCATACATATATACATTTTATATATCATACAAGGTTCTTGACTATACTTACAAGCAGGCACTTACATTTAAACTTTTACTTAAATTTGCATGTTTAAGTAAAAGTTTAAATATTTGGAAAAATTACTAGGTTTGTCTATTTAAACATTTAAATAGACAAACCTAGTAATTTTTCCACACTTACAGATTAATTTAATCTAGCTGATCGTGTAAATTTACACATTCTGAAGCTTCGTCGCGAATGAAATCGAACGTATAATAATGGGCATTTCTGTCCCACCCTGTCTATCAGCGAATCCTGTTTCAGTTACATTTTTTCAATGAAATCGAACGTATATTATTGGGAATTTCTGACACACCGTCGTGAAGGCGAACTTGTTCGCCGAGCGACAAGGTGGGACAGAATTCCCAATAATATACTACTCGAATACAACAAACTTGATAACGATGCATTCGGCAAGACATGCTATGGGATATTTCCATCCACTCTCAAAGATACACACTATAACACAGTACTAGTACGGCTCCTTGTCCTAACAAAAATCAGTTTTTTGGTCCCATCGTGAAGAAAACATGAAACTTGGCATGAATGTAGTTGTCATATATGTGCTTCAATATAGATATGGAAGCATGTCGAAAAATTGTTTTTTCCCCCCTTTCCCCCCCTTCGTATGTGCTAAATCGTGGTTTTTCTTATTTTCTATGAAAACGGGTACAGCTATCATAAAACTGTCAAAGAACAATTTGTTCTTTATTAAATTCTCTACAATATTGTCTTTGGACGTATGTTCATAGAACTTATAGTTTACAAAATAATGTACATGTAACTTTGAAGTTTTATTAAAAATATAGCTGCGCGCTACCGCGTGATAGGTATCAGCAGAGCTATGGCGACAATAGGGGCGCGGGGCGGAGGAGCGGGGTGTAGCCTTGCCTGCCCGACCCAACGACAAGCGACGCGGCGCGCGGCTTGGCTGGCGGGCGACGCGCGACCGACGCGACCAGTCCGCCCGCTTCGTCTGAGCTACGCGGACGTGCGTTGCGGCGCCATCCCGCGGTGTCACGCGAGTTACGAATCCCGAGTTTTGAAGTATTTTACAAGTGCGAGAGAGTGTTAACTGAAGAGGTAAGTAAATCTAGACTTCATTACTTTTTCATTAATTAAATTGGCCCCAGCGCGCGTACCAACTTAGGCCTAGGTATACTTAATCGGATTGCTGGCTGCCTGTTAGAATATGACGAACTTTACAGTCCGAAACACACCAAGATATCCTAATCCATACTAATATTATAAATGCTAAAGTGTGCTTGTTTGTTTTTCTTTCATGTCACAACATTACTTGGCCTGGGCAACATGTACATCTAATCGCCGTATTCTCACCTTACAATCACCGTAATCATCTTATTACAAGCCATGTATTTCTACATCCCGATTAGCGATCACTCTTCATGCTAGCTAGCGACAAACCGAGAAGTGAATATTTATAAAGTTATCTGAATTTATTACATTTCGAGTACGAATCTTAAGTGTAATCATTTTTATTTTCAGTTATTACTCCATGAAAACTTACAATGGCAAGTTCGGAGAAAGAAACTGACTGGAACAAGTGCTTATACTGCCAACAAGATACGGGTGATTCGCTTGTTTGCCCTGCGTTTTCCAAACGAGCAGATGTAGGAGCTGGCTATATAAGTCTGGCTGAAAATGCTTCGACATTAAATGAGCTTGGCAAGGTACCTGTAGATGTCGTAAAGAGACTCGAAGAAGGTGGTACATTCTTGGAAACACTAAAATCCAAACAAGCAAAATTTCACAAAAGATGTCGTGCCAATTACAATAAGACTACCATTGACCGGATCAAAAAAAACATTTCTAAAGTGGACAATACATCGACGGGCGAAGCACTTTGTACCTCAAGCCGCCTGCCAAGAGCTATAGGTTCGAAAGTAGTTAAAGTTTGTTTTTTCTGCAATAATCCTGAGACTGATAAGGAAACCCTTCATACTGTCCTAACAAAAGAGATCGAAAAGCGTATTCGAGATGGAGCAACTACTCTTGATCGGCAGGATTTATTAGTGAAAATGGCAACGAAAGACTTAGTGGCTCAGGAAGCATCGTATCATAAGAACTGTCTTACATTTTTTTACAACGAAGTTAGATCTTATAAAAGTAAGACCAAAGGAGCGGAATGTGAACCTGATTTCATAAAGCTTGCATTTACAGAACTTGTGATGTATATGGAGTCTAGCTCAGAAAATGTTTTCAAACTATCTGAATTAAGAAAGATAATCAATGATAGACTTAAACAACTACAGGCAGATGAAGGATTGTCCATTACATCGCATCGCCTACAAGATAGGCTATTGAAACACTTTCCTGGCCTTCGATGTTATTCGGATCCACCTAAGCTAGCCTAAGCCTAACTATTCTTGCTTTTGAGAAAGATATTGGTAGGATTGTTCGTTCTGCAGAAGACCATGAAGCTGACAACTATTTCATGGACATGGCAAACGTTGCTAACACTTGTCGAGCTGAAATGTTTAATTTAAAAGAGACTACATTTAGTGGAAGCCTAAATCAAAGATGTTCTAGAAATTCCGCTTTCTCTGTTAACACTTATAAAAATGCTTTTTCATGGACCGAGCATCATAGACCAGAGTGAGGACGTAGGATTAGAATCTATTTCATGGGCTGCTTATCACGCAAGTCAACAGCCAAGCGAACAAAAAGGATTGTCGCGTTCTGTACTTTTGCCCCTTCTTCCAGATCCTTCACATTCAATAGCTGTTGTCAAACATATCATTAATAACGTGCAAAAAACCATTACGTCTTTAAACCCAAATCAAGCAACAGTGATTGCTATGGATCAACCTCTATACGCTCTTGGAAAGATCTTCCAATGGAATAATCAGGAGCAGTTTGGAGAAAAAGACATTGTTCTTATGATGGGTGCTTTTCACATAGAAATGAACTTTATGACGTTGATTGGGGATTTATTAGGAAAATCTGGAATAATATCAGCTTTGACACGTGCTGAAGTGTGTGGCGAGGGAAAGGCTCAGTCATTTTTAAAAGCCTCGCATCCGAGACGTGCCCGATACGTTCACGAAGTACTCTCTGCTGCACTACATATTCTTTCTGTGCGCGCCTATGATACATACAAAATCGAAAACCCAGAAATGCACACTGACTTTGAGAAATGGAAACAACAACAATCGATAGATTCCGCAGCGTTTCACTTCTGGAATATGATTCTCAGTTTAGAAGTGTTGAGAGCTACTTTTGTGCGCTCTATCCGTACATCAAATTTTGACCTATACCTTCGGGCCTTAAAGTCAATGGCTTCATGGTTCTTCGCTATTGATCACACCAATTATGCTCGATGGATATCAGTGCATATTCGTGATATGGAACTACTGCCAAATATTGCCCCTGAGGTATACCATGCATTCTGTTCTGGAAAATTTACAGTAAAAAAGTCCAATTCGCGTTTTTCCTCGATTGCACTTGACCAAAGCCACGAACAGGAAAACAAATTAGTAAAAAGCACAGGAGGAGCAGTGGGACTTACAGAAGATGCAGCTGCGTTAAGACGCTGGATGATTGCTGGGCCCGAGATAGCTTCTTTGCTGAGAGAATTCGAGACATCACATGACAATCAGAGTGAGGATAAAAAAATATTGAACAAATTCACCACGAAGAATCAAAGAGCCATCAAAAAAGGTTCCAGAAACATGTTGAAGCTCTTATCTTCACACTTTCGGAGAATGATAACCTACTATTGGATGATAAATTACACACTGTAGATACTCAGATTATAGTAGAAAAAGATGGTGAAGCACAAATGCGATCATCAGAAAGTCTCGGAAATACACAATACACTAAATTTGTGGAACAACGGATTGTTTCAAATAATCTTTCTATCTTCGACCCTATCAAGAGAAACAATATCAACATATTTGGAGGTACAACTACTTGTAAATCAAAACAAGCCACTAAACTGTCGACAGCGAAAAGCGACGCCGCCTTATTCTCAAAACTGTACATCGCCTGTCAGCATAGGCAAGGGAATATAGATGACTTTTTCAAACATGAAAACCAACCGTTTCCTCCGTCCCTCTCTGAGACAGGAAATATAAGATATGAGGCAAAATCGGAACTACTGAAATGTTTTAAAGACAAATATGAAGACAAAGAAGCTGAAGAGGAAAATGAAAGTACTGTCATCGAGTCAACCGAGTCATTTAACGAAGATCCCGTAGACTGCACTTCATCGTTTCTAGATGGGCCTGCTGTAGTTCAAATGATAAGACCGGGCAGTAACGTTACATTTGACGATTATCGCAAAACATTTATTAATTATGTCACGAACCAGAATGGAAATCGAGTTGATGTCGTTTTTGATGCATATCATGAAGACAATCTCAAGAATCATACAAGGGAGAAGAGGGGCACAGGATTTCGTCAAAAAGTTACACCAGCAGGTAAACTTCCAAAAAACTGGCAACAATTTCTTCGTTCGTCACAGAACAAAGTAGAGCTTTTCAACTTCCTGGCTGATGGTCTCCAGCAGGTCCAACATGCAGAAACGATTGTTGCAACCAAAGGGGAACAAGTTTTGTGTAACGATGCCACCGTAGATTTGTCCTCCCTTAAGTCAAAACAAGAAGAAGCTGATACCAGACTCTTCCTTCATGTTTCGCACGCCGTGCAGCTTGGCCACACAGAAATATTGATTAGAACGGTTGACACAGATGTGGTTGTTGTAGCTATTGCCTTATACAGCGGCCTAAAAGAAATGGGTTTGAACAAATGTTGGATATCATTCGGAACACGGAAAGCTTTACGTAGTATTGCTATTCACCAACTTGTGAATAAACTCGGCCCAGACAAATGCAGTGGCATGTTATTCTTTCACGCATTTACAGGGTGTGATACAGTATCTGGATTTTGTGGAAAAGGAAAAAAAATCCTTTTGGAAAACTTGGAATTCCTTCCCTGAAGTTACCAAAGTATTTGCAACCATGTCACGACCTCAAAATGAAATTGAAAGCCATCAATTGGATGCTTTGGCAAGATATGTCATTCTGACTTACGACAAAACTAGCGATGTAGAAGACATTAACCAAGCTAGAAAAGAGTTGTTCATCAAGGGACGGGCAATGGACAGGCTGCCACCAACACTTGGTGCTCTTGAACAGCATACAAAACGAGCTTATTTACAAGCAGGATTGATCTGGGGTCAAAGTCTGATACCAAATCCTGAATATCCGAACTTTGAGAACTGGGGCTGGATGAAAGAAGACTGTATTTGGATTCCATGTTGGAGTACAACCAAAGAAACGTCCGCATCTGTAAAGGAATTGACGAAGTGTTCATGCCGCAGCTGCATTAAAGGACGATGCATTTGTAGGAAGTCGGGCCTTCCCTGTACTGGTCTCTGTAAATGTGGGGGAGATTCCTGTGATATGCATTGAAATATATATATATGAAATATATAATTTTTATATTGTTATGATTGCAATAACGCCTGCTATGCGGATTACATTACAAAATTACAAATATACAATAGGAAAAATTTAAATCATGTGTTAATTTTACTGAATTAATTTTCCTATAGTTCATTAAAAATTTAATGAACTATAGGAAAAATTCGAGTTATGACGTCATGTCATGTTAGCTCAATTGGTTAGAGCATGCCCCGGCTAAAGGGGCGGATGGACGCGGGTTCGAATCCCGCACATGACTTAAATTTTTCCTATTGTATATTTGTAATTTTGTAATGATATATATAATTTTCACTGTATTTTTAATAAATTTCTTGAAACCCTTGGCTTTAAATCTAAGCAAAACAACATTATCGGAAAGGTGGTATTGTAAAAAGGGAAAAAATTAGTACTTGAGTCAGACGCGGCAAGCTGTAACTCTGGAAGTAATGTCTCTACGACTATGAAATAGGTGTCATTTTCTAGCTCAATGTATAAGGTATATTACTTCTTAAACCTATTTTATCACCACTCTTGTCGCTTTCCTATAAATGGAGCAAGAAAAAAATAGTTTGCCTGTTTTTACAATTTCATAATACGTTGGTGGCTGTAAACAGAAATATATTAATCTTACCATTATATAATGTAGTATCGTCTTGTAGGTAATTTATCGACAATGATTTGTTCTCTGAAGAGTAAACTCCTCAGTCTTATCGTTTTC
The DNA here is from genome assembly GCA_963890685.1 of Plagodis pulveraria. Lineage (NCBI taxonomy): Eukaryota > Metazoa > Arthropoda > Insecta > Lepidoptera > Geometridae > Plagodis > Plagodis pulveraria. Next base: position 26,984,747 of record OY982967.1, read on the forward strand.
GTAGAAAATTCGAAAAACCGGAATCAGGGAGATAAAAAGGGGGGGGAGGGGGGTAAACATTATTTCTTGACGTGCTTCCATATCTACATTGAAGCACATATATGACAGCTACATTCATGCCAAGTTTCATGCTTTCTTCAGGATGGGACCGTATTTTAAGTTAAGGACCCGTACTATACAGGCTGTTATTTATAATGAGAATATGACAAACCAATAATTTCGTTGATTCATCCGCAGAGACTAAAATATTAGTCAAAACAATAAAATATCTCCTTTAATACCTATGCATGTACTGCTAATCAAGTAAAATCTATCATTGGAAATCCTAACAAGGAGGCTAAAAACAACGCATGTGACGGATATTGAATGCGGTCTGATATAGGGCTTATTAGACTTCACTAAATTCAGTCGTCTAAATGATTCAGTTACTAAATTCAGACAAATGCAATCGCATTTAGGAAGGCATTTTCTAAATTTAGGAAAAAGTACGGCTACTGACTCACTAAATCATTTAGAAACCTAATTAGAATCGAATTTAGGAAGGTGCGATCTCGTTTAGTCGCTTCAGTCGGGACAGTCGGTGCGCAGCACTTTCCGCGTGTGGATGTGTCGCTTGTTGTGAGAAAGTGCGAATGTTCGAGAATGGAGACGAAAGAAAAAGAAGTTTTAGGCCATATAATCGAACTTTATAAAGACATGCCATATCTATGGAACAAAAATGATAAAAATTATATGAATAAAAATATTAGAAGTGAAGGTTTCGAAGTGCTTCTCAGCGTACACAAAAATATCGATAAGGATGCTACAGTAAAAACGTTAAAGAAGAAAATAGATAATTTAAAAACAAATTACTTTAAAGAATTGAAGTAGGTAAGTTTTAACATTAGTTTTATATATTATTTCAAAGAAAATGGAAGATAATAGGTTTTTACATAGTACACTACCTTATTTGTATATAACTTATTTTAAAAGTCAAGGCGTAAAAAAACACACCGGTGCAGGGAGTGAAGATGTATATGTACCAACGATATGGTATTATGACAGCTTCAGTTTTCTGGAAACTACCACAGAATCATGCCGTTCAATCAGGGACACAATAGAAGACGAGGTATATTTTATTTTATTTATTAAATAGTAGGTACAGCATTAATCATTTTATCTTGAAACGCAACTCTGCCGAGTTGAAATAATTCATGAATGTGTTTCGAACTTGGTTTCCTTCTTCATTACGCTGACTTTTACTTGTGTTCTTTAACGAAGTCAATCCATCAGTATGTTTTCGCCAATCCCCTTGACGTATTGAGCCTTGTGAAGTATTTTCATGATCTATCCATTTTCTGGTTATATAGTCTGGGTCCCGTTTTCTCAAATAATTGTGTAAAGCACAACATGCCATTACCACGGCATCTACGTTGGAGAGATCTAGGGTCTCCGTAGTACTCTAAAACGCGAAGCCAATATGCCGAAGGCATTCTCCACCACTCTACGGGCTCTACTTAAGCGATAGTTAAATATTCTTCTTTCATGGCTAATACCCTTAAACGGATATGGTTTCATGAAATGTTTGGTAATGGAAAAAGCACTATCCCCGATCAGAACATATGGAGCATGTGTTTCTGTGCTTGATAGTGGAGAAGATGGTGGCAAATTCAAACAACCATTAACTAATTTTTGATGGAACTTGGTAGATTCAAATACGGCCGCATCATTAACGGAGCCGTTGGTACCAGTTTGGACGTAGGTACATGAATTCATAATTCGCATTGACAACAGCAAACAATATTACGCTGAAAAAGCCTTTATAGTTGTCAAATAAAGAACCACTTCCGGGCGGTTTTTCGATGCCAATATGTTTACCATCGCAAGCTCCCATACAGTGATTAAAATTCCATTTATCTTCGAATTCAGCTGCTACTTGTATCCATTCTGATTCTGTTTGCGGCAACTGAAAAATAATTATATAATTTATTTATTTTCAGGATACATTATTTTCTTGTCCAGAAGATACTCAGATAACAAATTCTACCAATAGTACTTCCAATCAAAATATGTTTAAGAAAAAACAGAAAGAAGCTCCTTTAAAACAACAAACAGGACATTCTTGAAAAAGCTTCCGGATTAATGAACACGAAAGAAGAAGACTGGGAAATCCTTGGAAGATCCATTGGAATGCAACTGAGAGATTTGAATCAACGGCAACATATTATAGCCCGCAAATTGATATCAGATGTGATATTTTATGCTACTTTAGACAAGTTGTCTGAAGAATCATTTGTAGGTTTAACCACAAATAACCATCAATCTAAGGCTTCATACCCATGGTTCACACCTTCACGATCATCGTCTTCCCAGAGTGAATTTCATCGTCCTGTTAGAACATCATCACCATACCAGTCCCCGTATCCATCACCATCTACACAGTACCGTACCCAATCGCCAAATTCTCACTTACCACCCCAACAACAAATTCAGTCCTCACATCCTTCAGCATACACGCAGTACCACAGCCAATCTTCAAATTCTCCTCATTACTTACCACCTCAGCAAAAAATACAGTCCTCGCATTCTTCACCACCACCCACACAGCACCACAGCCAACCTTCAAATTCTCGTCATAACTTACCACTTCAGCAACAAATACAGTCCTCTCACCTTTCACAATCACCAGAGTACCACAGCCAATCTTCAAATTCTCCTCATTACTTACCACCTCAGCAAAAAATACACAGTATGTGGCATTCTTCACCACCACCCACACAACACTACAGCCAACCTTCAAATTCTCGTCATAACTTACCAATACAACAACAAATACAATCTTCTCCTACTGTGGCATATACAATTCAAGTCCCACACCCCTCGGATCCTTTACCATCTGTACAACTTCATATCTCATCCCCTCCTCCACATTCAACTACGTTGGAGGAAACGATTGATGGATCTCTGCTGATTGAAGGCAATGGGGACATAATGAAAGACTTTTTAATTTTAGGTAAAAATAACTACATATCTAAAAAAATTGTGCACATTAAAAAAACCTTTTATAACAAAAACTAAGTACTTTTATTTACTTACCTATATAATATAATGTTCCAAACATGTATAAATAGCCGAACAGGTTTCAGGGACAATTATTGACAGCATGGGTTGAGATATCAGAGAACTGTATTTCAAATCTTGGTATGAATTCCCTGTTGCAAGAAATCGTAATGTTACTACCAATCTTTGTTTTGCACTAATACTGTCTCTTAAAATAGTATTTTGTTTTTGTATATATGGTTTCACTAGATTTAGTAAAATATCGAACGATTTTGAATCCATTCGAAGATAATTTCTGAAGTCTGCCGGTTCTAAAACACTCATTATATTCATGTTAGATAACTTGTCGCGCAGTAATAAATATTCCTTAACCCACGTTTTTCTTTTTTTTTTCGTTATTTTCATTGACCCGACGGCCACAGCCACGGCGAGGCCAATTTTTTGATTTTTGGACAGCACTGGAGCCATTTTATTTATAAATATTAAACGTCCGCCTTTGTTGCGTTTCAGCAGGCAACTGATTTAGTAACTATATTTAGAACAGTGTGATTAGAAGCTTCTAATTTTGTTCCTTTTCTGAATCCTGATTTAGGCTACTAAATTTAGTAAAGTCTAATAACCACTTTACTCCCTCTATTTTACAAGGTTGCTTACGAGTTTCTCCTAGTTTAATAAAAACTGTTATTGACAACAAAGTTAATTATATAGTTAAGCCAATTCTTAACGAGTGCAATGAAACATCACTTTCTACATGGGGCACACTAAAAACTCGCACTTCTAGCTAATAGGAACTATTTGAATTTCGAATGTTATATTTTTTTAAATGACTTGCAACCTTTTTAGTAATAAAAAAAAATTGCCGGGAAATCATTTGTCAATTGTTTTTTTTTCACATATCAAAGTTCTACGTACGCAACGAAAATGGAATTCAGTCGAAAAGATTTTAGAGCGATGATTTTTTATGATTTTTAAAGTTCTCTCTCGCACCGTGAGGCGGTGGTTTGCTGAATTTGAGAGAGCGCGGTCGGATTTCTATACATGACGAATTTTGTGACGGGCGGCCTTCAACTGCCGTCAACGAAAATAATGAAGAATTCCTAATTGAAGAAATCCCACGGATTACCTAACAGACAATTCGAGGACTATTGGGGATTGGTTTGAGCCAAATACAGAAAATGTTACACGAAGAATTAAAAGTTCGGAAACTTTGTTGTTGTTGGATCTCTCATGAAATGACAGCGGAGCAGAAGCGAGCTCGTGTGGAATGGTGCTCACAGATGCTACTGAAGTACGACATTGGCCCTTCTGGCATACTAATGCGGCTGGTGGTGATCATCAACTCACTACTAGCGGACCGGAGAAAAGTCCTACAACAAGGAAGCTTACTATTGCCATACCTGTCGAGATCCACGACCCTTCTCTTTAATATACTGTATATCTATTCTTCCTCTCTCGTTTTCTTTTAGGTAACTACCAAACTTAGGTAGGCAGGTGACATTGGCGCCCATACTAATTGAATCAGACAGGTCTGGCGTGGCAGGCTTTCTTGGCAGGCTTTTTTTCTGTATATATTGTGTGTATTTTATTGTGTTCTTTTTGTGTGTGTTAGTTATAAGTTGTGATAAGCCCTGTGCTGGCCCGGGGTCTGCGAATAAGCCACTGTAAGCAATGCATGTCGTAAGAGCCGACTAAAAGGCAAACGGGTAATACCCAGGGGATATAAACAACCCATTGCTTCTTCAAAGCACTACCATAACCTATGGTCGAGCCCTGTGCTGGCCCGGGGCCTGAGAATAAGCCAGCTGCAGCACTGCATTAGCTGACTAAAACGGCAAGGCTAACCCAGGAAGTATAAATCACCCAAATTAGCTTCAACGAGTAAATTTAAATAGCTTTTTTCTAAAATCATAAAATTTTGGTTTTTATTTTTGCTTAATTTACCTGGATGATTTTATATTTTATTTTTCTTTTAACATAACTTAATAATATCTCATTACTGAACCTGAAAACTGTACTTTAACTTATACATAATACACATTTCATTTCTATATCTACCTACATTATTCCATAAGAAATATGTTTTGTACTAACTTTCATTTGACCTTGTATGACACTGCTGTCATTGGTATAGTCAAATATATATCACTCACTTTTAGTAATCATGGCACAATCTTACAAAAAAGAAAGAAAGAATGAGACCTTAAGGCAGGGAGGATTCCCAAAGTGGTCGATATCGGTTTCCTACTGCTACACAACTAACAAACTTCTATGATTTTGGACACGTTCGCTACCACTTGCTAGACTACATGGAGATGTCACTAGATTGTGACATATGCTTTATCAAGAAAGTAATTTCGTGATTGTGAGATATATACCGTGTTACAGTTTTGGACAACCTATCATCTCATCAGGAAGACACAGTGGGGGACATTAATGTGAATAGAATCGAATGGTTTGATATATTGAAAAATACACCAGTAGTATTTAGTCAGTGTTTTTCTCACAACCACATGTTTAGTGAAGAAATAGGTAATATACTTATAAATGCTTTGATTTTGTGTATTAGCGAAGGTCTAGTTTTTTAAATCTTATATTTTCATTTTACAATTGTCTTTTCTTTGTGTACAAAACCACCATATTTATCAAGTGTAAAAAAATGGATCTTTCTATCCGCTTCATTATTGACATAGATGGTTTTCCAACAATATCAGATTATTTTTTAAAGAATTTGCAATATATAATATAGTAGAGAAAACTGTAATGCTATTTCACTTAAAACTACCAAATTTTTAATATATGGTAAAACGAGTTAATAAATGCATGTTTGTGTAAATTACGTCCATGGAATGTTAATTAAAAACTACACGACAGACCTCAGTTTACGCGAATTTAAAAAATGTATTCATAACTTAGATCCAAAAAAAGAATTTCTATATGGAAAACTTTAATTTAGAAGTATTAGGATGTCCAAAAGTGGAAACACTTATGGAAATTTATGATTTGGGTTATATTAAAATTGTGATCGTCATGTAGCATTCAAGGGCGACAAACAAAAATCTCACAAAATATGTCACTGTAGTAGAGTTGAGGTAGTTGCATTTGCGAAATGGTTACAGAGCGAACGAATGTAAAAAAACTGGTTTACTTCATTATATTGTATTTATAGCATTCTATTGTATTGTATTCTACTTTTGTATTATTTAAGAGGACACTGTAATGTAAAAAAAAATATGTCTTATATAAGAATGATATTGTACTATCTTTAAAAGAAAATACTGTATAATGTATAAACATATAGAAACACTATACTACACATGCATATAGATATACTCATAGCATAGTATATACATATAAGTACCTACTCAATTATCGTATTAAAAGTAAAAGACATTATTATACAATCTTAGTTTCTTTACTTATCCAACTTTTAGCATTCATACCAAGCCATTTAACTAATACTTTATGACCTTTTCTTTTCAACACTTTTTCCATTAAATAGACATCAGTATATTTTGCTTTCTGCAATTCTTGTTGATAAAAACCACAAATCACTGATTGTTTTTTTTTTTTTTCATTTTGCAGCTGATATGTGACCGCGTTATTAATATTAACTTTCACTATTTGAAAAATTTCCTTACTCCAACTTCCAGTATAACCCTTTGAAAAAAACTATTATATTTATTGATACGAACATAATCACCGCACGCGTACTTAGGTTTTGACCTAATTTTAATATGACTGTATACAGTAGATAAGAGGTTGTCGGCATTGATGTTTTTCAAGCTCGCTAGGGATACCCCGATAGTGCGATGTACTTTGGTGTTATAATAGCGAAAAATTGTCGAATAATGAAGCAGCCGTAAAGCAATGGCTTTAGGACTCTTCTTCTTCCAGGACAAATTCATGGATGTAATAAGGGAACAGGATCTGTCTGCAGACCAAATCTATAATGCTGATGAGTCAGGCCTGTACTGGAGATCTATACCAGATAAAACATTGGCGTCGGCATCAGAAGTTAGGGCCCCAGGTTCCAAAGTGTCGAAGGAGAGGATCACATTTATGCCATGCGCGAACGTAACCGGAACGCACAAACTGCCCTTGCTGGTTGTAGGCAAAGCACAAAGGCCACGTGCATTTGCAACAGTCAGAAAATTACCGGTTCATTACACAGGTCAAAGAAGTGCTTGGGTTACAAGACCAATATTTATGGAGTGGCTGAAGGAACATTTTAAAGATAAAGATAAAGATAAAGATCATTTATTTGCATACAACATGAGAAATTTCATACACACGAAAAAACAACACATGTACAAAAGGTGGTAAAAATAATGAAGTCGCTTTTATCATGTTCTGCCTATGAGGCGTGCAAATGTTGGAGAGTGGGCACTATGCTCGTTACAATACTATGAAATCAATACTACTAAAATAAAAATATTAAACAATGCTTATAATGTCAAAGTAATAACTATAATTTAAATTAATGTCAAAGTTGCAACAAATAATAATAATACAATTTTCTATAGACCAATACTAAATGTCATCACAAAAACATAATTTAAAGAAATCTGTCATTTAGAAAATCATTAATTTTGTAATAGCATTTCTGCAGCAGAAGTGCTTTAAGTTTATTTCTAAATAAGATAATATTTTGGTCTCTTATTGCCTTTGGAATCTTATTGTAGATAAGAGGTCCCATGCACACTACACTGTTACGAATGAGGTTTGTTTTGCCTTTATGTAGGCACCGTATGTTTTGGTTGCGTCGACTTCTCTGTGCAAAGTCAGATAGTGTGGGGAAACGCTCTCGGTTGGATTTTACAAATACAGCCATCTCAAGAATATAAAGACACGGAAGTGTAAGAATTTTATACTTTTTAAAATATGGCTTGCAACTTTTCCTTTTTTTTATCCTAAACATAGCGCGGATACAGCGTTTCTGTCTTTTGAAAATAACCTCTTTGTTGGTTGAGTTACCCCAGAAGATAATACCGTATCTTAGGATGGATTCTACGAGGCCATAGTAGGCAATAAGTAAAGCATCTGAATTTAAGGTCGTAGCAAGTTTGCCTAATGCATATGCTTGGCTGCTGATTCTCTTAGAGAGACTTGCTGTTTGTGCTTTCCAATTCAATTTTTTGTCAATAATAAGACCAAGGAATTTGGCTTGTTCTACTTCTTTTATTATGTTATTGTCATACATTATATTAATATCTTTTATGTTTGTTTCTCTTTGTCTAAAATGAATGACATTTGTTTTGTTTAGATTAATTTTTAAGTTGTTATTGTTAAGCCATGTTATAACCGATGTCAAAGAATCATTGATGTCATTTTCATACGAGTCTATTTTATTACGTGCTATCATTATTGTGCTATCATCTGCGAATAAGGTCATAGGTTGAGTTGTAGCATTAGGTAGGTCATTGATATAAATTATAAACAAAAGTGGGCCCAAAACACTTCCCTGTGGGACCCCATATGTCACTTTACATTCACATGATCTCCATAATTCTTCAGTTCTAGTATCAAGATTTACCCGACTGATTTCGGTTATTTGTGTTCTGTCAGTCAAATAAGATTTAAGTAAGTCTAAAATGTTACCCCGTATTCCATAGGCTTCTAGTTTGTTTATTAATATTTTATGATCTACATAATCAAATGCCTGCGTCATATCACATAGTATTGAGCACACTGGGGAGGTTTTGTCAACACTTAATAAAACAGTTTTTAGAAAATCGTATATGGCCATGTTAGTAGTTTGGTTTTTTCGAAAACCTTTTTGCTCATTGCCTGGTATGCAATTTTTCTCAAAATAATCATATAATTGAGCGTAGATATACTTTTCAAATTTTTTTGATATTATAGATAATAATGCGATGGGCCTGTAGTTCTCCATTTTCGTTTTGTTATCTTTTTTAAATATAGGTTTTATGATTGTAGTTTTTAAGGCTTTAGGGAACGTGCCTGTTGCGATACATAAGTTAATTATATAGCTGAGAGGCTCACATAGGTGTTCATTTTCCAACTTGATTATTTTAGTCAATATTTCATCATATCCTACACTGTTAGTATTTCTAAGGTTTCTTATTATTTTCATTACGTCTTGTGGCAAACACGGTGCCATGAACATTGAATCTTTCCTATTCTTTATGTTAGCGGTGATATTATTCGAGGGTCTGGTGATAGGTTTAACTTTTTCTACGTAAAAACTATTAAAAATATTGGCTATATCTTCCGGGTCAGTTATATATTTATCATTATGATTAATTTTAGTGATGGCCTCTTTGGGCAAATTTAATCTAGTTTCATTTATAATTTTCCATGCAGTTTTTGATTTGTCTGTTGATGACTTTATTTTATAATTATTTTGTGCACGCATAGTTAAATTTATGATTTTTCTAAGACGGTTTGAGTAATTAATAAAGTTTATTTTATTATTGTTTGTTGGGCTCAGTCTACATTTCCAAAGAAGTTTTCTTTTATTTTTGCTGCAAGTCTTTATACCGCGAGACAACCATGTGACTCGTTTATTGATTTTTATAAAAATCGTTTTGTATGGAAAACATAAATCATAATAAAGTTTAAAATTTTCAAAAAAATAGTCGTATGCGAGGTTAACATCAGAAAGGCTGTACAGTTCGTCAATAGTTTCATTTTTAAGACACATTTTAAATTTATTTATATTTTCAGGAGAGTAGTCACGCTGCTTTTTGCGCCAGTCTCTAATAATTAATAGATGTCTGTGGACTGGGATTTGCATTATCAGAGCACAGTGATCTGATAGGACTAATTCATGCACTTCCGTCTTACATCTATTTTTGTTGTTATATGCCATATTGTCAATACACGTTTGGCTTATAATCCTAGTTGGTTGCTTCACGGCTAGTCTAAAATTAAAACTATGTAGCATAGATTCGAAATCAGATGTTACTTTAGAGTCTTTCAATACATTAATATTAAAGTCACCGGCTATGATGACTTGATCAAATTTTTTTATACAAGTCATGCTTAACATTTTATAAAATTTACACATAAAAGTTTTTAGATATTTTGATTAAGGCACTCTGTATATGCATACTATCGCTAATTTATGTCTAATTAATTCTACTGCACAACACTCAAATATATTTGTTAGTGAAAGTTTTTTAAACTCTGGAAGTTCACTCCATTCATGTCCGTTCTTCACTAAAATGCATGCTCCTCCTCTTTTCACATTATCTCTGCAGAAGAATGCAGCGAGAGTGTAGTTAGGCACATTGACATATTGCTCGTAGCCGACCATTACATTATGTTCTGTTATGCAGAGTACATCCGACGTAATGTTTTTTTCCTCAAGTTGGTCCAAAGCAACTATCAATCGATCAGTTTTGTTGATAAGACCCGCTATATTTTGGTGTACAATCTGGAGATATTTATTCACGAAAAAATGTTGATTCTGTGTTATTCCCATTTATTTTTCTATTTGGAGCATTCGTTTCATTTACGTTAATCTTTCTATAGAACTTTGTTATGCCAATCATGTAGTTTTTCAGTGTTTTAAACATAACTCTGAGTCCGTTGTTGTTGATTGAAACAGAGCTGTTATTGAACATACTATAATCATATTTCAGTTTTTTGTTAGAGTCAAATATGTAAGCATATTCATGCGTCAATGCATCCAGATACAGCAGATTATTGAAATTTTCTACACGCTGATTATATAACAAGTATTCTCTATCATGTCCATATTTGTATGTTGGTACACAAATTACTACATTTGTATTTTGTACTTTCTGTAATGTTTCTCGAATATTTGCAACTAATTCAACATAGTTTTTCGTTGCTGTGAAATCATCTTCTCCTATTATTAGTATGCAAAAGTCATCCATCGTAAATGCAGATAATTTGCCGTCTAAATCTTTGGTCAGTTCTCTTATGTTTCCATTAGTTTTCAGGTAGTGGCACAAGTTTATGCCCTTATCCCATGTGTCTTCCGCAGTTGAAAGTACTTTATTTCGCTTGTTGCAACTTAAAATGCAAACTTTCATCGGTGTTAGCGAATGCCGTTGTGAAGTATTTTTTACTGGTTTTATTAGTTTAGAATTTGGTTTAATGTCAGAATTAGGTGTTACATTATTTTTATCATGCACTGTATGCGACTGTTTTGTCGCATTAAAAGTTGAAAGATTCATTGATTTTGAGGTATCCACAGACTCAACTTGCTCTTGCATGTTAGAATTTCTTTTTTTTGGTGTCATCTTCATTTTGGCTGGACTCATAGTAATTTTTTTAAATAATTGATTTTTCTTCTGTAGCTCATCATTTATGCGCTTAAGATTCATATTCTCTAATGATAAACATTCTATCTCCTCGTGTGCACTTTTTAGTAGCAATTCGAGGGCTTCAATTTTCTCAGCAAGATTTTTTTCTTCCATGCTCTCATCCGATATATTTGGGAGACTGGTAGTAGTTTTATCTAATGTTTGTGATAAAAAGTCACTATCAGTTTGACTCATCGAGTCCGACTTTGTACGTATGCGACGAAAAGTTATATTTTCCAAGAAATTCATTTTTAAGACAAAAATATTTCAATCAAAAAGGAAGGAAAATAAAAAAATCAGTGCAAAAATAAAACACCGCTATCGTATTTCGATACCTGGACGACTGCGTTCAGGCCGAGTTACGCTAGACTGCGCCACAGCTGCTTGTAGATGAAATGCGAAAAATGTGTATTGTACTCAGCGCAAATATGCTCTTCGTTATCGCACAATTAGCCGTTAGGACCCGTTAGTAATGCAGCACTGTGATTGGTCCGGTCATCACAAATGATTCACGTCAGGGTTTTGAATACCGTTCACAATGTAAACAAACAAGTTTCTGCTTTAAATTCGATACTATGGTGTGTTTATTGATTACGTTAAGTATTATGATATATTTATGCGTAGAAAAACAAATCACCTACCAAATGGTTATTGAATTGTATATCAAATAGAAATTATTCATACACGTATCAATGTTTTGTCACTTTTTCCGGGATTCACTGTTTAATTATTGTCACAAACACTAACACTTAACAATTGGGCTTGTAGCTTTCGGTCACACTCAATACAACAGCAAACATATACAACTTTTATTGTTAACATTAATTTTGTGAAATAAATCGAAGCGGACAATGTTTACGTGACGGCAGCGCCATCTCCCTAATTTTATTCCCGAAGTAAAGAATTTTTTATCAAAAAAGAGCTTCCCGCTAAAAGCACTGTTACTTCTTGATAATGCACCAGCCCATCCACTCGAAGACGATCTGCAGTCGATTAATGAAAATTTTAGCATTTTGTACATGCCTCCAACTGCACAGCCCTTATTCAACCTATGGATCAAAATGTGATCCAGAACATTAAAGTGAATTACAAGAAGAAACTCCTGTTGCAAGTTTTTGCCCAGCAAGAAGTTTATCCAGAATGTACAGTAACTGAAGTGCCTAAACAAAACACAATGAAAGATGCAGTGTTTTCAGCTAGTGAAAACACTGCATCTTTCATTGTGTTTTGTCAATTTTTTTTGTCAAAATTTGCCAATCTTGGGAGCAATTGTCACCAAATCTAATTAAAAAGTCTTGGAAGCCTCTGTGGCCCCTGCTTTTAGAATCAGAGGGAATATCTGGCCAAGATGTGGAAGATTTTGATCCTGAAGATGACTTACCGTTGAGTATTTTCCAGAACAGAGGATTGTCTGAAGCAGATATTAATAATTTCCTGGTTAGTAATGATGACATTGATTGTCAGAAGCCCTTGAATGGTGAAGACATAATAAGTCAAGTAACAGATCAGCAAGACAACGAAAACGAAGAAGAATTTGAGACATCGGAATCAGTTGCAAGGATCCCACATACTCAAGCTGTGTCTTGCTTAAATACTTGTTTGGAATGGGCAGATGAAGTCGACATTTCTATTCCGGAAAAAATGCTGTTACGTAAATTAAGGGATAAAGCATTTTCTATGTCACTAAATACTACTCGTCAGAGCACTATATTGGAATTCTTTGAAAAAGTGTGATTAATAGCATTGTATCTAACATAAATCTTACGTACATACTTCAATAAACACATTATAATGTTAAATATTTTTGTTTTATTTCGAAAAATCCCTTTCAATATTTTAACATACTATAATCCGAACGCTTCGTGCATCCGAACAGGGTATAAATTTTCGGTGTTCGGATCATCGAGGCCCTGCTGTATAGGGTTCATTGCCCTAGCGCTCTCGAAATCCTTTATGTATGACTTCCAATACAATTAAATATTGCCAAAATACGGTGAAAAAGCCTCCCTTTTATATACAAACACACACTCTTTTATATACAATATAATGACTGATGATTTTTATGCTGACATCAAACCGGACGTAGAAAAACGAAACCCGCCGGGGAGCAGGTGGTTATGTCGGGCTCAGGGTCAATAGGGAACCCCACTACCGACTAAAAACCTCATGGTGTTCCGTCATCTTCGACTAGTGACAGGTGCCGCGGGGTCACTCGCGCTCTCACGCCCCCGTCGACGTCGCTGCCCGCTTGAGCGGGCCCAGCCTCTGGGAATTACTCCCCCCCCAATGCCACTTCGTGGGATGCCCCGGAACACGAGGGCATCCACACCTCATGAGGACCTAACCCTGATGGGGGGTGCCGGCTGTCCCCACAGCCGACACCCCAGGTCCTCTAAGCGGAGACGGAGTACGAGCACGATCGGCTCGCCTCCGTGTCCGCGCTCTACGGAGCGGAACAGAGAGAGGATCTCTCTCCCTTTCCCGCTCCTCCGCCTCCCTCTGTGAGACAATTGTCTCGCAAAACGAGGCCACCGCCTCCCATGACCTCTCGTCACCGACCATCTTTACGATGATGGCCGGCAAGGAGAGGTCGGACCCCACAACCGCGATCAGGTCAAAGTCAAAGTCAAAATCATTTATTCAATTTAGGCGTCTACGACGCTCTTATGAAGGTCAATTACAAATTTTAGTATTGAAATATTCTACATTGTACTGCCACGTTCAGCAAATAAATTGTATAGAGCCACTGCGAGAAGAACGGGCAAGAAACTCGGGGCCATTCTTTTAAACATCTTTTAACAATGTGTTACATACATACTATATAGAGTTATTACAATATTTGTTTAAATTATTTAGGTGACAGGCAATAGCTTGGCGGAGGCGGAATTGTCCAGGCATTTTTGTCGTTTATGTAATCAGAAACTGTGTAGTAGGATTTTTTAATCAATATGTTTTTCACTCATGGGGCTGGAGCGCTACTGTAGTGCATCCGGTATGTTCTTTAATGCACGTGTGAACTCCTTCAATGCCATACAAAAAAACCGAATTGCTACTTTTCTGACCAGAGTTGAGAAGTGTAAAAATTCTATTATAAAGAGTCTCTCAGATAGAATATTTTTGACGCCGATGTATGGACGATGGCTACAAATTTTAGCTATATAAAAAAAAACTTGACCTAATAAAAAATACTTATTGTATATTTTAAGATTATTATTTATTTTAATTTTTAAGTTTAAATTGTGTATGTTTAATCGTGTGTCTATGGATCTTGTGTCTGCAATAAGGAATTATTATTATTATTATTCACATGCAACTTGAATTTCCCTTCTGTGAGCGTTGTAATATGTTTAGGAACTTTATTCTAAAACCGCACACAATTACCTAAGAAGGACCTTTTATTTGTATTTGCTAATCTAAAACCTGGCACCACTATTTTATTTTTATTCCTAGTATTGTAATCGTGATTGTCACTGTTTAATTTAAATTTACTCAAATTTTTACGAACATACATAATATTTTCAAATATATACAGACTTGGTAAAGTTAAAATATCAATTTCTTTAAAAAGATCCCTCACAGATTCCCTAGGACCCATTTTATATATGGCTCGAATTGCACGCTTTTGTATGATAAAGATTGTCTCTATCTCAGCAGCAGTTCCCCACAGCAATACGCCATAATACTGTGGAAGTACGCGAAAGAAACTAGGCGAGCAGTAGCTACGTCTGTTAACTGTCTTATCCTAAGAACTGCATATGCAGCAGAACTAAGTCTTCCGGAGAGATCATGTATATGTGGATCCCATTGTAAAGTGGAATCCATTTTGATTCCCAGGAAGACTGTCGCTTTGTCAATAGGGAGTTTATCTGGGCCAAGCTTTATGTTTGGTTCAACATAAGGAACATTTGGTAAAGAAAACTTTAAACATTTCGTCTTTTTTGAATTTAGGAGAAGATTATTAGCGGCGAACCATTTACAAATCTTAGATAGTACATTATTTACATGCGTCAGTTCACTGTCTTTCCTATCTACTTTAAAAATCAGAGAGGTATCATCTGCGAATAAAACAATATCGCAGAAATCTTTGACCATGCAAGGCAAATCATTAATATATGTTAGAAACAGAAAAGGTCCCAAAATTGATCCCTGTGGTACTCCCATTCTTACCAATGACCCGGAAGAAGTATTGCCACTTATTCCAACCCTCTGTATACTGTCTGACAGATATGACTCTATAAGATTCAGAGCTTATCCACGAATACCATAGTGGAAAAGTTTACGAATCAGAGTGCAGTGCTCTACACAGTCGAATGCCTTGGAAAGGTCACAAAATACGCCAATAGCATCATGTGAACTCTCCCAGGCTTCCAGTATATGCGACATCAATTGAATACCTGCATCTGTTGTGGATTTGCTCTTGGTGAAACCAAACTGATTCTCATTTAATAAATTATGCTTGTTGAAATGGGATAGTAGTTGTTTGAGCATAATTTTTTCGAATACTTTACTCAGAACAGGTAAGATGGAAATAGGTCTATAATTGCAAGGGTCAGATGTAGAACCCGACTTTAAAATTGGAGTGATTTTACTTTGTTTCATTAAATCGGGGAAGTTTCCACTATCGACACAAAGATTGAATGTTGTTTCTAAATATGGTGCAATAATGTAAATTATTGACTCTACCACTTTTACTGACATACCCCACAAGTCTTCAGTACTCTTTATGTTTAAACTTTGAAATGTTTTTATAATTTCAAATCTTGTGGTGTGTCTGAAAGAAAAGTCCGGTGATTTGCTTGGAAAATTATGTTTTAACAGAGTTTCTGCTACATTGGGACAAGAATCCAATGACTTATCTAGGGGCAAGGTAGAAAAAAAATTTTCAAATATTAGGTCCTTACATATGAAATTGGCGTTTTTCGTACTGGCCACTTTAATCACGAATTTCTCCTCTTTGGTAAGGAATTCCAAATTCAAATTTGTACAGCTATAGACTCATGTATTTGTGCTTCGATGATCGTCATTCATTTGTTTTTTTTTTCTTCTGTTTTTTTCTGTTTGCGTCACTCATTTTACAAAATGGAAAACCTTAAATATCGCATTATTTACGAGTACGAGTTCCGCCGTGGCACTAGTGCTGCGGAAACAACTCGAAGGGTGAATGATGTGTATGGCGGTCGTGTTGCAAAAGAAAACACAGTTCGTTTTTGGTTCCAACGTTTTCGTTCTGGAAATTTCGACCTGCAGAACAAGCCCCGTGGACGGCCTGAGACTCAAGTTGATAATGAAGAGTTGAAGGCTATTGTGGAAGCGGATCCATCGCAAACCACGTCCGAGTTAGCTGCAGGCTGCAATGTTAGTGATAAAACTGTTTTAATTCACTTGAAGCAAATTGGGAAGATTAAAAAGCTTGAAAGGTGGGTACCTCACGAATTGACTGAAACAAACCGGCAAACGCGCGTCGACTGCTGCGTTACATTACTAAACCGGCACAATAATGAAGGTATTTTAAACCGAATCATTACCTGTGATGAAAAATGGGTTCTTTACGATAATCGGAAGCGCTCAGCGCAATGGTTAGATCCTGGTCAGCCAGCCAAATCCTGCCCCAAGCGAAAATTAACCCCAAAAAAGTTACTTGTAAGCGTTTGGTGGACTAGTGCCGGTATTGTTCATTACAGTTTTTTCAAATCTGGCCAGACTATTACGGCTGATGTCTATTGTCAGGAATTGCAAACCATGATGGAAAAGCTAGCGGCTAAACAACCTAGGCTGGTCAATCGCTCCACGCCACTGCTGCTTCACGACAACGCTAGACCACACACTGCGCTACAGACGGCTACTAAATTAGAAGAGCTTCAATTGGAAAGTCTAAGACATCCTCCGTACTCCCCGGACCTTGCTCCAACAGATTACCATTTTTTTCGAAATTTGGATAACTTCTTGCAAGGGAAAAAATTCAACTCCGATGGGGCAGTCCAAATCGCCTTCAAAGATTTTATTGATTCCCGTCCGACTGGTTTTTTTAGTAAAGGGATCAATGAACTACCTATGAGATGGCAAAAGTGCATAGAAAATAATGGTTCATACTTTGATTAATTAAATATATTATATTAAAAAATATTCGACTTTTTGTACCTCCCATACAAAACGCCAATTTCATATGTAAGGACTAATATATTCGCCACTTGTATTGAATCAGAGATTTGATTTTTATCAATAGTTAAGACATATGTTGAATCTCTAGGTTTATTTTTACCAGTTTCACTATTTATAGTCTTCCAAATGGTTTTTATTTTATTTTTAGACTTGCTAATTTTGTTTCTAATAAAAAGAGATTTAGCACACAAGCAAACAGACTTGAACATTTTTGAATACGTCCTAACATAATCATGAAACTGTTTGCAAGATGTTAAATTTTTCCTGCGATACAGATCAAACAAATAATCTCTACTTTTTCGAATACCTGTTGTTGCCCAATCACCGAACTTCAACTTTCCATCTATTTGTTTTTTTATTTTTGCACATACTTTTTGAAACTCAGTGTTTACTAAAGAAAATAAGCTATTATAAATGTCATTCGGGTCACTATGAGAAAAACTTGTAATGCCAAGCTTAGCTTCTATGTTGGTACTGAGTATTTCCAGCCTACTAGTTGTTAATGGTCTATGTATGGGATCGCCGCGGTCCCGCTCCTCCTGGGCATGCCTCCAGCGCATGCTGGGCGGAGTCTTCCACGCAGCCGCACTGGTGGCAGACCGGGGAAGGCTCCCTTCGTGCGACGTTACACAGGTATCTCCCGAAACAGCCATGTCCCGTGAGAACCTGTGTCAATCGAAAAGAGAGCCTCCCATGCCTTCTTTGGACCCACTCTCCGAGTACGGGCCGGATCGCTTCGAGGAGTCGTCGAGCGCCAGCCCCCCTCTGTGTGGGACCTTCGAGGAGCCTCTCGCGCCACGTGGCGAGAGCTGACGCCCTAGCGTCATCGCGCCAGTGCGCCACCTCCCGCGGCGCCGGTCGCTCGTCCCGCTCCCGAGCCTGCGCTCTGCGCTGGTAGACCGAGGCTAGGACTTCAGCCCACGGGAGCAGTCCGGCGAGGACGCACGCAACTTCACAGGAGAGTGTGCGGTACCCGCGACACACTCTCACCGCCATCACTCTCTGCGCCGCAAGCAGGGCAGCGGTGCCCTTTTGGCGGAGGGAGCCTGCCCATATCGGGGCACCGTACAGGGCCATGGAGCTGACCACCGCTGTATAAAGGCGGCGGCAACTCCCCTCTCCTCCCCTGGTATTTGGGAGAAGGCGACTCAATGCGCCAGCTGTCCTCAGCAGTTTGGGGGACAGCAGCCGCATGTGTGCCTCGAATTTCCATTTACAGTCAAGGACGACGCCGAGATATTTCAGCGTCGACCCAACTGGAATGGAGGCTCCACCCACTACGATGGTGGAGCCTGCAGGTGGCGGCCGTCGTCGGCCATAAAAGTAAATGGCCTCAGACTTATGGAGTGCCACCTCCAAGCCTAACATCCGTATTCTGGCCACGATCGTCGCGACTCCGGCCGTGGCCAGGATTGCCGCCTCTCTATAGTCGCCTTCCCGAGCGGTAACCAACGTGTCGTCAGCGTAACAAACGACGCTGACGCCACGGAGGTTAGCGCCACGAAGCACCCAATCATACCCGACGTTCCACAGGAGAGGGCCTAGAACCGACCCCTGCGGAACGCCGCGCGTCATGGGACTTTGTCCCACCCCATTCGTCGTAGGGAAGACTACCTCCCTATCGGAGAGATAGTCCCCGACGAGTCTTCGAAGGTACTGGGGCACTCTGTGGTGCTCCAGTCCCCCGAGTATCGTGGTCCAGGGCAGCGTATTGAACGCGTTGGCAATGTCCAACGACACAGCAAGCAACACGCCGCCACTGGAGCACGCCTCCTCGGAGACCTATAATCTACCCCTAGTCAATAAGAAAGTGGTGGGGGTGTTCAAGGATGAATGTGCAGGTGAAATGATTAGAGAATTTATCTCAATGCTACTTTATAAAAAAAGAAAATGATCAGAGATAAAAAAAAATCAAAGGGGTAAAAAGAAATGAAGTGGTGGATGATGTGAATAGAGATGACTTTTTCAACTACGCAACCAATGCAGAAGTTGTGCAATATCGTACTATGTATGTGATACGTAGAGCTCACTAGCTCTCTCAGGCTCTCAATAAGATCGTCCTAAAAAAATCCGATGATAAGAGGTTTTCCATGCCCAATGAACCTTAAAAAAACCTTTTTCCTCCTTTCACATACAATTATTATAAAGACTCATATGTTACATATACTTAAAGTTACATTGAGATTTGTTTCTAAACTTTAATTTTAATAATGTAATATAGAAAAAAGTAACCGTAGACCAAAACAAACAGCCCATGGCGCCTTTTGGGTTAGGTACAAAAAATAAGGTAAACTTTATAACCATATTCGAGCGATAATAGGTTGGACACAAAAAATAATAAAAACATGTTACGACGAACCCACTTGAAAAGTTTTTGTGCGTTGTATTGGATATTAGACCGTGGAAATATAATACGGTTTCTTGTTGCTCCAATGTCCCTCCAGATATCGTCCAGATATCGTTACTAGTGTATGAAAATTATCCTTGTGCCCTATCAGGTGAATGGATTTTGTGTGGTTTTATTTCTTTTTCCAGGTTAGCCAATGAGACCAGAGAGGTGTGGTTTGAGTACTACTGAAATGTGGAGCTGAGAATGAGGGACATTCAATTTTGAACACCAGACGAATACAGACGTAGGAACACTCCTGCGAGTCTTTTTATTTTTGTAATTAGAATCAGTGATTGATTGAATTATTTTAGAATACATTTTAAATTTAGAATCAGTGTATTTAAAGAAGAAATCTTCGAAATAATTTGCTGAAGTTAAAATTAATTATCATTAATTTTAATGTATAGTATATATTCAAGTATAGTATAGTTCAAGAAGAGTTTCTCGACTTATGTATAATCATTTGAACGATAAAATTAATATCACTACTACTGTATTTTGTATAGAGTTTTAATAATATAATAACTATTTAAGGTACCATTAAAATATATTTGCATATTATATGATTAACACGTTCACTGCCAACGCGGTCAATGTTGTGCGATGCTTTCATACGCTATCAAGCTAAGGTAAAAATCCTCATTTTTATCATTTTTCACAGATTGTTTTTATTCATTATTTAGCCACCTTATATACTTTAAATCACGTGTTTTAATTAACACACAATGATTTAGACCCTTTATTATTAGTTATTACGCATCGCACAACATTGACCCCCAAGGCCTCAGCGAACGAAATATCGAAAATCCGTTAAATAGAGCCGCGCGGTCAAGTTGCCGCCCACCGCCGCCCGCGACTCACTCCCCGCGCATTCGCCGCTCGTCTCGTTGCGCTCGCAGTCGTGATTTCCGATTAGTGACGTGCACATGACGTTGTATATTCGACTGATTGTTTACGAGGTTTTTTACAACATGGACAACATGGATAGTTTTGACATAACGCAAGAAGATATAACACAGATCGAAAATATCGAGTTCGATTTGCTGAATAGAAGTCTCCATTTAAGTTCCGACGAAGAAGATAATATTCAGCCTACTCATTCCAAGCGACGTCGAGTCATACCATCTGATAGCGAAGACAGTGATGCTGAAACCAATCGTGCCATCCAAGACCTAGACAGAACTTCGCCGCCTTCAACATGGACTGATCCTAAAGGTAATCAGCGCACTGTCATTGCTTTTACCGAGTATCCTGGAATGCAGCTCAACTTACGCATGGCCATGACAAACAAATGCCCAGCTGATTTTTTTGCGCTTATGGTGACAGATGAGGTCTTAAATAAAATAGTATTATGCACTAATGCCTATGCTTTCAATAAAATAACAATGTCTAATGAAGCTTCGAAAGCAGCGCGCATTCGTGGCTGGGTCCCTACTAACATAACTGAAATGAAAAAATTCTTAGGGCTGATTTTATATATGGGTATAGTAAGGCTTCCGAAAATAGCTGATTACTGGACCACAGATAAAATCATTGGACAGCAATTTCCGCGAACCATTATGTCTCGCAATAGATTTGAGCTTCTACTCGCAATGCTTCATTTCTCACTAGAAGATGAAGATAATACGACCGATCGCTTACACCGCGTCAGAGACTTGGTGGAAGTAATGAATGCAAATTTTAAAGAATCTTACACGCCTGGCGAAGATTTGTGTATAGATGAAAGTGTGGTTCCTTTTCGCGGGCGCATTATATTTCGGCAATACAATAAGCAAAAGCGCCATAAGTATGGGATAAAATTATTCAAACTATGTACCTTGCCTGGATACACATACAAAATTAGCATTTATGGTGGAAAACAGAACGATGACGTTAATACTACTCCTACTAAGGTTGTTATGGCGCTATGCGATGATTTACTAAATAAAGGACATACTCTATATACCGACAATTGGTACACAAGCGTTGAATTAGCAAGAGAGCTTTTGAAGAACGAGACGCATTTGGTTGGCACTTTGAGAAAGAATCGCAAGCATTTTCCCAAAGAAATAGTTTCAACAAAATTGAAAAAAGGGCAATATATAGCAAAAGAGAGTAATGATGGAATCACTGTATTGAGATGGAGGGACAAGCGAGACGTATTGGTTCTCTCGACAAAACATTCTGTGCGTTTTCAAACTGTCGTAAAACGTCGCAAACAAACATCTAAGCCTAAAATTGTTCTTGATTATAACAAAGCTAAGGGTGCAGTTGATTTATCCGACCAAATGACAGCATATCAAACACCTCTGAGGAAGAGTATCAAATGGTACAAAAAACTGGGCATAGATTTACTTTTAAATACAGCTATGGTTAATTCTCTAATTCTTTATCAGAGCGTGGTCAAAAAGAAGATATCAGTACTTGAGTTTAGAAAAGAAATTATGAAGAGTTTTGTAGGTTTCGATAATGATGACACTTCATCAAATCAAAGAACGAAAAGAGTAAAGCACCAATTGAAGAAAAAGGAAGGACGTTCAAGTAAAACCCGCCGTGCGTGCCAACAATGCTATAAGAATATGGTGGCTGCCCTAGGACGTTTAATCGCTAAAAACAAAACTAAAAAAGTTAACACCTTTTGTGCCAACTGTCCTGATGAACCCTATCTTTGTGTTGAATGTTTCACAAAAGTCCATTAGCGGAAAAGAATTATGTAGGTACCTACTTTCTTGTCTACGATAAACTTTTTGAGGTTTTTTATTTTTATTGTATAAGTTCAGTTTAATTGCCATAGAGAGGCTCTATTGATACAAGCTTAATGTCTTTTTAATTATTTTAATAAACAATTACTTTATCTAAAAAACGTTTTTATTTTATTTTATTGTAATCTCAAAATACCTTATTAGTGATTTACATTTTTCAAGAATGGAGCGTTTCAAAAATCAATACATTTTTTTTCTAAGTTAAAGCCCCGTCTAAAAACCAAGTTATGTAGGGTAAACTAGAGGGCCGCGCGGGTCGCATTATAAGCGAATTATCTCGATACTGCTGTCCGTTGGCGCAATAGAGAGTTTTGAACACAGGCCTGACGCGCGGTCAACATTGTCAGACGCGGCTTGAATGGAAAGCTTCAGTGTCGCTCAACATTGTCCCCCATGGCCTGAACGAAAATGTGCATTTTTTTAATGGCAGTTAACGTGTTAATAAATTCCGTAATATCTATGTTAAGAAAGTCCTTCTTATTAATGTAAATGAATAGTTAGGTATATTTACCTTTGTAAATAATAACGTGCATGTTCCATGTTTATTTTGTCTAGAAATAAGAAGAAGTAAGGTTTTTTTAGTTTCGTCAGTCCTATTTTTTGCCTTACATAAGTCTATGAAATGGACGACGAGTCGTGAACGTATATACATATATGTAATACATATATATATCTCACGGTTTAATTCATTGAAGAGTTTCCCAAATATACAAACAGAAATTTATGGGTCATAACAATAAACTACCAATGATCTATTATTAAAATTCTTTAATTTTATTATAAGAATATCGTACTATGTATGTGATACGTAGAGCTCACTAGCTCTCTCAGGCTCTCAATAAGATCGTCCTAAAAAAATCCGATGATAAGAGGTTTTCCATGCCCAATGAACCTTAAAAAAACCTTGGCATAAGGTCATTTCACCATAGAATAATTTTTATAATACAAATAGTAGATAATTTATTAAGTCAGATTTTTTCGTAGTATGGTCAATAGAATAATCAAATCAAATTAAAAGCTAGCGGTGTATTAGAAAATCAACCAGACCCCTCTAGCGATAAGAACCTATTTCTTTGAATTATATACCTTAGATGCTGTATTAATATAACTATTTCCTAAGTTAAGCAAAATAAAAATCACAAATGTATCAAATATGTTTTAGAGATCTCTATCCTATCAGCGAGAGTACCTAATATAGATATAAGTAATATATGTATCTCATAATTATTAATATTATTAATGAGAGTTTTAGCTATGCCCGTTTTAGAACAAATCATCTATAGTATCTAAATAATAAAAGTATATTGTAACATTAAATTCGGTTTTTAATGATATTTCATTAGAATTGATAATTAAAATATATATGCACATATTAGAGACTAAGATTTTATGCTGAAGAATTCTATACCGGCAGGTACAAAGACCGCAGATACTATTATAGTTAACAAATGACCGACGTAACATTCACCCTCACAGAACAACAACAACACCACGCCAGAGCTCTACTTACACCGGTTCGAAAACACTTTTACCAACTTATCCTTTGCGGCTCAAAAACAGACACATACTTTGCTCCATACTTAACTATTATTTACCACCGCAAAATAATTTGTAAAAATATATGGTAAATGAGCCAGAACGTACAAGTTTTCTTTCCAACCAATTAAAAACTTGCTTAAAATTAATTATGTCTTTTCACACTTTAGATCTTATTAACCTTTTGAAATCGGCTGGCCCACTGTGGCCAGGATCGATATTTTTACCGATATGCCTGGTTTACTATGGCCCAACGTTGCCGGCCTTCGTATTTTACCTTATATTTTTTGCTACAAACCATGGATCCGAACGGACTTTTATAGAAAATTAAGAAAATGAAACACCGAATGCATTGACCATGGACCTACCATACAAACAGGACTGCTTACTTTTAAAATTTGTAGTTACGAAAATTAACTCTATTTCAATAGAGTTAAGGTATATTTTCCATTACGCCTTACTCAGAGGCAAATCCGAGCCGAGAGAGATAGCAACCTTCTAGGCCGTGTGTCTCGTTCTTTCATATTGCCAGTATAAAATGTGTCGTCGATTGAAATTTTCGGCTCAAAAATCTTGGTCAATACACTTTTTTTTTTTATGTTATTAATTCAATTTAAGTTAACATCATTATAATCTCCTTAATTTGCTTGAAATACCAATAAATTATCTAATAAAATATAATATAAAACAAATTTTTTATTTTACTCAATTTTTTCTGGTATCCCTTTAAATTGTCATGGCGTTTGTTGGTCTATGAATGGCGATTATTGATACGTATCGAAACTTACACATTGTGTCTAAATAACTATTTATCTAATAATAGATTGTTAATAGTCAGTATAATAGTGAAAAAGTGTTGTGTGCGTGCTTGTCCAAGCGAATCATATGGTGGTTGCAAAATATCTTTTCACAGGTAAAGCTAAAAATATCATTATTATAAATATGTCAACTAGGTTGACCATGAACTCGTGTAAATGTGCTGATAATTATCTCAAATCTTTGCAGTTTCCCAAAAATTTAAGAACTACGTACAATGGCTTAAAATTATACACGTGACGCAAAAAATTACCAAAAATTCAGTTGTATGCACAGTCGCCATTTCGAACCTTCCAGCTTTTATATTGCAAACTCCCGTCAAATGTTAAAAGCCAACGCTATACCAACGATTTGTCCAGTAATAAGGAAACATTTATTATTTTGATCATTTACTGGACCTCAGTGTGTCTTTATATCAGCTTCTATTAGTTTTTCGAAACTCAAATGGTACTAGGTATATAGTTTTCATAAAATGTTTCTTTACAGCCTGTAACCGATCTAAAAATATCGGTTAACTTAATAATTAAAAATTTCACTAAATACTAATTTAAATCAGCGCGCCATCTGTAGGCAAACGACCAAACGTCTATCTAAATTCCATCTGAATTTAGAAAGCACCTAGGTTAAGCTTAACTACCGCGCGCTGAGGTAGTTCAGCGACTCACCAATAGAGGTCGCGCATAACAATCACAATGTTAAGTCTTCATAGCAACACCCGTCTTCTTCTTCCTTTACTCCATTCAATTCGACTCATGACAGTTAAAACAAATGTCAAAGCAGTCTGTCAGAAATAATGCCATGAGGTGGTTTTTGAGTTCCGCTAGAGGAACGTTTGTATTTTAAATATTTTCAAAATCAAGTGCAGTCATTGGTTTTGCGACGCCAACGGTTTTGGGAGGCTTTTTTCGTTACCATATATGGTAATGAAATTCGCCCCCGACATTCGCCCAACTTGATGTCTTTCCTCAACGAGGAATCGCGATCACTTTGACCCCAGCCATCCTCTGTGCAACTACTACTAAAGACTCAGTTAACTAAATCTACAAATTCTAATCCACACGACAAGCCCCAAAATCTGGGTAAGTTTGAGTTGTGTAGTGAAAGTGTACTTGACCATCACCATTAAAAACTAACCTTACTTCTATGGTATGTAATCTTATTGTAATTGCTGTACTTTATTGTGTGTCTTACCTGCTAACTCTCTTGTTGAATTTATGTGTTTTTCTGTTGCTTCTCAACATTCAACTGTTCTCTATTTTACGCCCTTCTGGCAAACTTTAAAGGGCTGGTAGCTCGCAATTCACGAGTTACCTAGGCTAGTCCCTTTTTTTGCTCGGTAGTGAACGGACCTCGTGGATTGTGAGCATCATTACCGGCAACATACCTACTTGCGCCCTTCTGGCATTCTGAGCGGCTGGTGGTTCGCCTTCGCCTAGGGCCTAGCTAGTCCCTTTTGCTCGGTAGCGGAAGCCTTAGCGGAGGCGAATTCTTCACCAGCAGCATCTACCTCTTTGGCCCTTATAGCATATCTCTTGTTTGCTGGCGGGCCACATCCCTAAAGGCCCTCTGCGAGTCCCTAATATGCTCAGTAGCAGAGGGACAGTGGACCCACCAGCTCAACACTGTACTAGGACCCATCATAACCGGAGCACATGTGCCTTCCAGGGTTCAAGTACGAGGGAAGTTCCTGTACACGACTTCGAGTACGAGGCTGACCTACAAGCAGCACACAACTACTGAACTCCGGCCGTCCTCTGACCTCCAGCACCGACCGCGGCCAAACGTCACAGCATCTAGCTGGGACAATTCTACCGGCGTGGCGGTGTGGAGCCGAGCCCTGCACGGCAGACCTGCTGCTGAGCATCGACTCAATTACTAGCGGACCGGAGATAAGTCCTTAACAAGGAAGCTTGCCAAAAATTGCCATACCTGTCTGAGATCCACGACTCTTTCTGTTGATTATACTTTATACTGTACTCTCTCTTCTTTCTTTTATGCTCCCTTCTACCCTGAGTAGGTAGGTAGGTGACATTGGCGCCCATACAAAATAGGATCAGACAGGTTGGTTTGGCAAACTTTCTTGGGTGTGGCTCTGCCATACTTGCTTTGTAATTTTTATACTGTGTCTTATTGTGTTCCTTTTGTGTGTGTTATTTATAAGTTGTGATTAGCCCTGTGCTGGCCCGGGGCCTGAGAATAAGCCGGCTACAGCTCTGCATGTCGTAAGAGGCGACTAAAAGACAAACGGGTTATACCCAGAGGGTCAGAAATCCGCCCATTATCGTCTTCAACGAACTTGTTTTTTTTCTAAAATTAAATTTTAGTTTTTTTTTTACAACCTTGCAATTTTAATTAATTTTTCTTAAATAATATCTAATATTCTGTTTCATAACTTCTATTCAGCCTATAAATAGCACACACCTCAATTGTAATTCTACCCACGTGTTTTTTTCATCTGGAAAAAATTGTACCCTCTTAAATAATTTTTTATTTGACCTTGTATGACACTGTTGTCATTAGGTACATAGGTCAAGTATACTTTCACTACTTCAAACATGAGTCTACAACTTAACTTTTTATCTCTGCAAATAGCTGGATTTGCATATGAAGTGGCACTACCTTATAACTTATTATTTTCTATAAACTTGCAACGGAGAATACCATTCTCCAAAGTTCAACTGAACTCTAAATTTTTCAAATGTCGTTTTAAATCTGATCTTTTACTGCTATTCTATGAACTTATTGATATGCATAGGCTATACTTATGACATATCAAGGTTCTTTTAGTTAATACTTATCTCAGTATTAACTTCTTTTATTTTTAACGACGGACTATATGAAAAATGTTCAACTGAATATCTAAAATTCAACTAAATTGAATTAAATATATTATAGAAATCTACATTAATACTATGACTTACTATCACAGTAATATAAATAATAGGTTTTCTGAAAAACTTGTCTCTAAAAACTTAAAATGTCACAATTTAAACTTAATTGACTTTTCTTGTATATGACTAAACTGAAAAAAAATTTTTGTTTTGATCCTTAGTTTTTGCCTGCATAATATACTGCTCTTGGCATATCTAAGATTTTAAATTAAGTAATTACATATACTAGTAATTATTTCACTTTCTTAACAATTGCAAATCTTTGTACTGAATAACTTGTTGTCGACTTAAAATATATAGAAATTCTCAAATAAAACCAAATTCATACTATGAATTAATTTACTAAAGCTTTAAATATACAATCTTACAACTAAAACGCATATTCTATGTATCTATAAATAATTAAAATATATTGGTAAATAAAACCAAACTCATAGAGTGCAACTTTTTAATAATCTCTTAAAATATTCTTATCTATATAGGAAAAATAAATCCTTATATACAACTAATCTTATAGGTAACAGTATCTTATATACTTCTTGTATTCTAATAACTTGTGATCCTTGCTTATATTGATCATTATTTATATCTTATATACAATGATGGCATAAGATATATTATAACTTAACTACAATACATACAATGTACTACAAACTATACATCTTAACTTATATACTGAATTAATTTAACTTCCTTAAATACTCTTTGTCACTCTCCACTTTCAATGGAATAGTGTTATAAATAGCTAAAATCATCCTTTTACGTGCCAGATGGTAATCCTTCAAATAGAGTGCGGTTGTACAAACACTTTAAAAACAAGCCTATTGTACTGAACGGTGGATAACTCATGAAATTAAGCCATTATCTAGAGCGGGTTACAGACTCTTAAAAAAAGCCTTAATGTAAAAATTTCCTTTTGTTTAACTTCTCTGTCTTAAAATTTAATTTAACTTATGCAATTATGGAACTTATATTTAAAAAAATTATCCATGAATGTCTACTATAAGTACTTAACCCTTTCCCTCCTTACGGTACCTAGAAGTACCTCCACATTTTTCTTCTTATAAGTTAGGTACGAAAACACTTTATGTTAACTACAACTGACGAGCCTTTAGAGTACTGTTTCCGTAAGCCAATCACAGCGCGTTATATGAAATACCGCGTGATGTAGCTGAATAATTTGAAGAGTGTGTTACAATATGTCGAACATTTTATCACTTCGCTGTGCAGTGTATTTGGAAATATTTTATAAATAGAATATCATAGGTAAGTGCTATTTTTTTTACAAATTACGTTGTTTATATATTTGACTACATTTCTAAAAGCTGGTATAATGTATTATCACTTTATTTTATATGAATATTTGATAAAAACTGATGTAGACTTAGAAGTACCGTCAGGTGATTTTAGTCTCAAAAATTATGTGTTTTTATAATACACATAGTCGATGAAATGGGTATTTTGTTTTATCATAAACGAATGTTTTTTAAATTTTTATTATTGTTCTGACCTATTTTCTTACTGCATTAGCCGTTGAGATGGACAATACAAACAAAAGTGCTCTGATTGATGCCTTGTTACTACTGGGTGGCCCAGAAAGACCGAAGTGGTGTGAATTCCTTATAACTTTTTTATTATAATTTTTTTTTTCTTTTCTTTTCAGTATTTTGTAAAGAAGACTAGGATAATTTATAATGGAGCAATACACAATTGAACAACGTGCCCAAATTGTTGAAATTTACTTTTCAAATCAACGGTCCATTGTGTTGACTCAGCGTGCATACCGTCGTCAATTTAATGTGCGGGTTGCACCCTCTCAGTCAACAATAAACCGTCTGGTTGCAAATTTTCGAGAACAAGGAGCAGTAAGGAACCTTCCTGGTCCCGGCAGACACCGAACTGTCCACACGGCTGACAATATTCAAGTGGTACAGGAGAGTATTCGGGAGGATCCAGAAACATCAACCAGGAGACGTTCGTCACAACTGGGCCTCTCAAGAACTTCGCTGCAGCGAATTTTGCACACCATAGGATTGTTTCCATACAAAATTCAACTTGTCCAAGAATTGAAACCAACAGATTACCAGCAACGACTTGACTATGCAATTTATTTCCAGCAAAAAGCACAAGAGAATCCAAATTTTATTCTTACTTAATAATGAGTGACGAAGCCCATTTTCAATTAAATGGGTTCGTTAACAAGCAAAACTGTAGGATATGGGCTACGGAAAACCCGAGAGTACTTCATCAACGACAATTGCACCCAGTTAAGTGTACCGTTTGGTGCGGTGTTTCTTCAGAAAGGATCATTGGCCCATTTTTTTTTGAAAATGAACAAGGTGTCGCCATTTCCGTCAATGGTGATCGATATCGGGCCATGTTGCAAAATTTTGTAAGGCCAGCCGTGGAAAACCATCCGCAAATATGGTTCCAACAGGATGGAGCCACAGCGCACACTGCGAGGGCCACAATGACTCTTTTACGCGACATCTTTGGTGAAAGAATAATTTCTCGTAACAGCAATTTTAATTGGCCTCCGCGTTCCCCGGATTTAACCGCTCCAGACTGTTTTCTTTGGGGCTATTTAAAAGGAAAAGTTTATGTTAATAAGCCTAGGACTATTGAGGAGTTAAAAACCAATATTCGAGAAGAAATTAACAACATACCACCGGAAGTTTTGCGAAAGGTCATGGAAAATGTGTTGGAAAGAGCACATTTGTGCGAAGCAGAATATGGCCACCACTTGCGGGATATCATTTTTAATAACTAATCCAAAAATATTCTCCATAAATTTAATGTATTTAAAAAAAAAAAAATTTAAAAAATATCTCTTAAATAAAAAGTTATAAGCAATTCACACCACTTCGGTCTTTCTGGGCCACCCAGTAGAAGAGCTTCCGGACTGCGACAAAGATTCTGATGCAGGTGTGTCCGATGATGAAGTGGAAAATCTTCAACTACCCTCACCAAGAGGCTACGATGAAGTTTTTGAAAAAGCTTCTAGACAGTGTTTTTGCCTAAGTTCCGACATAGTCGCAGTCAAATGAAGATGTATTGGAGTGCCCTATAAATCAGGTACCAGGTTTGCTTGAGAACCTGAAAACACCTACGCATGTGGAACTATCCGAAGTAATAGAAAAGGACTGGCCGGAAATATGCTCGCTGATTCTCACATGAAAAGTGGCGACAGTGATCATTGATTTTCAAATTTAGACATTGGATATTGGAAATGGAAGGGTAACAAAGTGGTTCATTTAGTATCTAATTTTCATGGAAACCAAGAGGCAACTGTGTCACGTAAAGGAAAAATGGATCGAAGTCTGTCATTACATGCCCTGTAACTGTCAAAGATTACAATAGTTATATAGACAGCATAGATACATCTAATCATTTGAGAGCCCTTTACTGTATAGATCGCCTATCTCCAAAATGGTGGCACAGGTTGTTCAGGGGTCTTCTGGATATCGCGTTTGTCAATTCATATGTCATTCATGGACTTATAATGGGAGAGACTACCGTAAAAGATTTTCGACGCTCTGTTACTCAAGGCTTGATGACAATGAAAGATGCTAGTCAGAAAAGAAAGACTTCTACTGATAATACTGCAAAAGGAAGCCCGGCCCTTCTAAAAGGCGCAAATCTGACTATTCCACTATAAAAGACTATTGACGACTAAGACGCTTAGATAACAGAGGCATCCATTGGTCTAAGTTTGTAGAGAACAGGGGAAGGTGTGAGGTTTGTAGTTTGAAGAAGATTCAGTCAAAACCTCATAGTAAATGCTCGCATTGCAACGTGTTTATGTATGTAAATGAAAAGAAAAATTGTTTTGTTGAATACCACGAGGTGAATCTGTAATTGAAACCTATTATTTAATTATTACTAAGTCAATATTGTATCTCATTACTGTATGCCTCTCACAATTTTAGGAACTTTGATAGAAACAAAAAGTTAACATTGTGATAACACAAAGTTCCTGACGGCACTTTAAAGTCTAGGTCTTGGAAATAGTACTTCTAGGTGTAATAAAAATCTAAAAAAAAAATGTGCGTTACATTTTACCTCCCTTATTATAATAATAAAGTTGAAAAGCGGAAATTTGTTAAAAAACACTACCCCGGGGGGAAAGGGTTAACTTGACTATGTTCTAGTGTGTTATTCATACCTATAATGTAGCTAGCTGCTGTTCATAGAAGTTAACTTCTGCAGCCTACAAATTCCATTCCTCTCAATATATTGCTGTCAATTAATCGTTTCTTGGGATATCTAATCCAAACGATGGAGGGGAACTCTAGGAAATACTTGGGTGTGTATCTGCACATAGACATAGTTAATAACTTAAGATCATATACTGGAGTTTCTGTAGCTTATATAAGATACTCAAAGTTAGGTCTTAGGTCAAGTATTTTTTTTCTTAGAACTGCTCAAGGCTAGTGAATTTTTTTTCTAGTAAAAAAATTCTTTTTTGTGTGGGGAGATATGTAACCGATTTAAAAATATCGGTTAACTTAATAATTAAAAATTTCACTAAATACTAATTTAAATCAGCGCGCCATCTGTAGGCAAACGA
The DNA here is from genome assembly GCA_963890685.1 of Plagodis pulveraria. Taxonomy (NCBI): domain Eukaryota; kingdom Metazoa; phylum Arthropoda; class Insecta; order Lepidoptera; family Geometridae; genus Plagodis; species Plagodis pulveraria. The sequence continues at coordinate 27,017,185 of OY982967.1, forward strand.
CCAAACGTCTATCTAAATTCCATCTGAATTTAGAAAGCACCTAGGTTAAGCTTAACTACCGCGCGCTGAGGTAGTTCAGCGACTCACCAATAGAGGTCGCGCATAACAATCACAATGTTAAGTCTTCATAGCAACACCCGTCTTCTTCTTCCTTTACTCCATTCAATTCGACTCATGACAGTTAAAACAAATGTCAAAGCAGTCTGTCAGAAATAATGCCATGAGGTGGTTTTTGAGTTCCGCTAGAGGAACGTTTGTATTTTAAATATTTTCAAAATCAAGTGCAGTCATTGGTTTTGCGACGCCAACGGTTTTGGGAGGCTTTTTTCGTTACCATATATGGTAATGAAATTCGCCCCCGACATCCGCCCAACTTGATGTCTTTCCTCAACGAGGAATCGCGATCACTTTGACCCCAGCCATCCTCTGTGCAACTACTACTAAAGACTCAGTTAACTAAATCTACAAATTCTAATCCACACGACAAGCCCCAAAATCTGGGTAAGTTTGAGTTGTGTAGTGAAAGTGTACTTGACCATCACCATTAAAAACTAACCTTACTTCTATGGTATGTAATCTTATTGTAATTGCTGTACTTTATTGTGTGTCTTACCTGCTAACTCTCTTGTTGAATTTATGTGTTTTTCTGTTGCTTCTCAACATTCAACTGTTCTCTATTTTACGCCCTTCTGGCAAACTTTAAAGGGCTGGTAGCTCGCAATTCACGAGTTACCTAGGCTAGTCCCTTTTTTTGCTCGGTAGTGAACGGACCTCGTGGATTGTGAGCATCATTACCGGCAACATACCTACTTGCGCCCTTCTGGCATTCTGAGCGGCTGGTGGTTCGCCTTCGCCTAGGGCCTAGCTAGTCCCTTTTGCTCGGTAGCGGAAGCCTTAGCGGAGGCGAATTCTTCACCAGCAGCATCTACCTCTTTGGCCCTTATGGCATATCTCTTGTTTGCTGGCGGGCCACATCCCTAAAGGCCCTCTGCGAGTCCCTAATATGCTCAGTAGCAGAGGGACAGTGGACCCACCAGCTCAACACTGTACTAGGACCCATCATAACCGGAGCACATGTGCCTTCCAGGGTTCAAGTACGAGGGAAGTTCCTGTACACGACTTCGAGTACGAGGCTGACCTACCAGCAGCACACAACTACTGAACTCCGGCCGTCCTCTGACCTCCAGCACCGACCGCGGCCAAACGTCACAGCATCTAGCTGGGACAATTCTACCGGCGTGGCGGTGTGGAGCCGAGCCCTGCACGGCAGACCTGCTGCTGAGCATCGACTCAATTACTAGCGGACCGGAGATAAGTCCTTAACAAGGAAGCTTGCCAAAAATTGCCATACCTGTCTGAGATCCACGACCCTTTCTGTTGATTATACTTTATACTGTACTCTCTCTTCTTTCTTTTATGCTCCCTTCTACCCTGAGTAGGTAGGTAGGTGACAAGCCTCAAAATAAAAAAATAAAAGTCCTCAGTGATGTATTGATAAATCAGCCACAATCGTCCACATCTGGTATAAAACGCCTACATCCTGCCATCTCTTTGGAAACATCTGGCGTTGCTGGGATATGTACAAGCAATATGGAAGAGCAACCTTCAAGGATGAAGCTCAAGCTCTGTTTAAACGTAAATGAAGTAGGTTTTCAGACCGATTCAAATAAATGCACTAGCCCCTCAGAAGAAACATTAAAGAGGAAGGTTAAAGTTTTGTCACAATGGCTAAATAGGCGCGATAACAAATTAAATAGCCTGAAATCAATTTTACTTGTGTTCAAGAAAAAATGTAATAAATAACTTTGACCAGGTGGACCAACCATTACTAATAATTTTCGCAATATTCATACTCTATTGAACACTGATAAAAGCAACAAAGGTGTCAGATATTCAGAGGAAGTGAAAAATTTTGCTTTGTCTTTATACTTTCATTCTTCAAAAGCGTATTTGTTTCTGAGAAATCATATAAGTTTGCCTCATCCTGCAACTTTGCGAAAAATGCTTGCAACTCATGATTGTTACGTAGGCTTTATATCAGAAGTTTTTGAGTATTTAAAATTGTCAGTCATAGAAAATGATCTTCAAAATTTAGCATTGATATATGATGCTATGTCAATTAAGTCTGAAGAGGTCTATGAGAAACATAGAGATAAAAAGTGGGGTTATGCAGATTTGGCCGGCATTGTCCCTGATGAATCAGAACGGCTAGGTACTGAGGTATTGGTTTTGCAAATAGTCTCGTATAAACGAAAATTTAAATGTCCCATTGCATACTTAATTATTTCTAAAATTTCAGCTGCCGTACAATCACAATTAATATTTACAGCTATTTGTATGTTACATGTTATACGAATAGGTGTTGTGAAGGTATTTCACATACAATTATTATAAAGACTCATATGTTACATATACTTAAAGTTACATTGAGATTTGTTTCTAAACTTTAATTGTAATAATGTAATATAGAAAAAAGTAACCGTAGACCAAAACAAACAGCCCATGGCGCCTTTTGGGTTAGGTACAAAAAATAAGGTAAACTTTATAACCATATTCGAGCGATAATAGGTTGGACACAAAAAATAATAAAAACATGTTACGACGAACCCACTTGAAAAGTTTTTGTGCGTTGTATTGGATATTAGACCGTGGAAATATAATACGGTTTCTTGTTGCTCCAATGTCCCTCCAGATATCGTTACTAGTGTATGAAAATTATCCTTGTGCCCTATCAGGTGAATGGATTTTGTGTGGTTTTATTTCTTTTTCCAGGTTAGCCAATGAGACCAGAGAGGTGTGGTTTGAGTACTACTGAAATGTTGAGCTGAGAATGAGGGACATTCAATTTTGAACACCAGACGAATACAGACGTAGGAACACTCCTGCGAGTCTTTTTATTTTTGTAATTAGAATCAGTGATTGATTGAATTATTTTAGAATACATTTTAAATTTAGAATCAGTGTATTTAAAGAAGAAATCTTCGAAATAATTTGCTGAAGTTCAAATTAATTATCATTAATTTTAATGTATAGTATATATTCAAGTATAGTATAGTTCAAGAAGAGTTTCTCGACTTATGTATAATCATTTGAACGATAAAAATTATATCACTACTACTGTATTTTGTATAGAGTTTTAATAATATAATAACTATTTAAGGTACCATTAAAATATATTTGCATATTATATGATTAATAAATTCCGTAATATCTATGTTAAGAAAGTCCTTCTTATTAATGTAAATGAATAGTAAGGTATATTACCTTTGTAAATAATAACGTGCATGTTCCATGTTTATTTTGTCTAGAAATAAGAAGAAGTAAGGTTTTTTTAGTTTCGTCAGTCCTATTTTTTGCCTTACATAAGTCTAGGAAATGGACGACGACTCGTGAACGTATATACATATATGTAATACATATATATATCTCACGGTTTAATTCATTGAAGAGTTTCCCAAATATACAAACAGAAATTTATGGCTCATAACAATAAACTACCAATGATCTATTATTAAAATTCTTTAATTTTATTATTAGAACCATCCCCATTTGAATAGAATAACTGAGAATATACATATACATTATTTCTTAGTACTGTATTCTAATATATCTTTAGAAAGATTAAGAGTAAAGTAAAAGGATTACATAGACCTTATACTGGAAACGTACCTCCTTTTAAATCATATAATATATAAATCATACCCGTTAAGATCTTGAGATTAATTTATAATTCATTTTGATAACTAATTTACAATAGTTTAGTGAACTATCAGTAGCTACGAAGTTCAATTAAAGTTTTGAGATTGTAGTTATTAGTATAGTATGATTCCCTTGAGTATAAAGTATTCTTTAATTAATTTTAAATCAATAGTTCTCCAACATTTCAGGAATGGTATGATCACATACTTAATAAATCATCAACTAGACAGTATTGTTGATTTTGCTTTAGTAACTAGCCTATATGGGAGTATATCTTGTTAGGGCTGTCATATTGAACCTACTGTAGATATAAAATTAGTAGGTCATATAATTATATACATTTAGCCCAGTGAGCTGCGGGAGAGTGAGCAGACAAGGAAAGTATTATTAAGTAAACACTAAGTATTTCAGACGATTAGATTCAAGAGACTCATAAAGTTAAAATGAGCATTCAATACTAGATTGAGAATATTCGGAATTACTAATATTGTAGGAGAGTGAACTTTATATTGTCTTATGTTGGAGGCCTATACAGTGATTGTGGGACCTAAATTTAATAAGTCTGTACATGGCTGTGCCTAGCCTGTGGTAGCCCAGTACGTCACAAACACACGTCCACTGAAACGAAACGACCTATAGATTTCTATAAGCCTGGCCAGGCAAACACAAATTTTGTGTTGATTCACTTTTTTTTTTATTTTTTATTTTTTTTTATTTAAAGTTTGCAAAACAGTCTTATGCAATTTACAAACATTATTTTTTTTAAGATACCTTACTAGGTACTAAAAAGTAAATGATATTACATAAGTCCTTTCGAATGAATAAAACCTAACATGTAAAAATATCTTTCTTATTTAAAACTGCTAATGTACTATGCAAGTTAAACGTGAAAATGACATGATTTAAAAATCACGGCACGCCACGATAATTGAGATATAATTAAATCCATGGTTTATAAAGGGCATAAAGAAAGAAATAGCGCTAATCGCTATCTAATTTGGGCTTCTTAGCCGATAGGTTAATTCAGGTCGTTTCAAGCCCTATAATTTGCTTAGAGCAAAGCGTTGAGCCACGCCAGTAGGAATTCCCCGTGACGTTAGTTCGACTAGCAGCTATTGAGGAGAGGCCTTTGTCCGCCCACATAAAATATTGCACTCTTAGGAATGGTCTAAATATAGACAAACCTTGTCTATACTATTCAAATATTCAAATGCACACATTAACATGATTATGTTATAAGATCAATTTAATAAACATAAATATAATAATTATGGCCATCCTACAATAAAGCAAGCCAGGAGGTATATAGTAGTGATTATTTTATGGTCATTCAGTCTTACAGCCCGTTCACACTAGTCGTAAGTCGCATATGACTAAAAGTCGAATGCTCTGGTCACCATACACTTTATATTGAGCTGTTCACATTGGATGATATGCGATTTTTAGTCTAAGGGATGATTTATATTAGACTGGGCCGTGTCCGGGCCTGGGCGAGGACGGGGCGGGCCGGAGCGTACGTTAGTAGGCGGGCCCGGACAGGACACGGATCAGGCACTGTCTAATATAAACTGCTTCATACAAAATGCCCCGTCCGGGCCACGTACACGGCACGCCACGGGCACGGCCCGGTCTAATATAAATCTACCCTAATACGACTAAAAAAACCATCCGACGGGCCAGTGCCCGTTGTAAGACTAAAAATCGCGTCGAATCGTGCTCGCATAGGTGCCTGCTTGTTGCTGTTCACACTAGTCGTGCATCTAATCGACTCGAGCGCGTTGTTACCTCTCTCCCCGCCCGCTTCCTAGATCGCTACACATTGCTTGCTCACTCCATTCGTGTTTTATTCGTCGTGTTGGTTGCGCGCGCGCTGTTTTTGTTTGTTGTGTGAAAATGGAGAATATATAAAGTATTTTTTTTGACATGCAATCATTTCATTTTCACAGAATGTCCGAGACCAATGAAGGGACAAGTGGAGCCGGCGCGCGGCGGTAGCACGGCAGTAGCGGTAGATAGCACGCCGCTCATCCTAGTCCTGTGCTACCCAACAGGGCTGACCGCAGACGGTCAAGTCACGGTCGACATGTCACAGGCGGAGCTGATGGAAGTTGATGCTCAGGGCGTCCTACATGTAAGTATTTTAAGTTTTCTACGCTATTTATATATTGATATTTTTATAACTATATATATATATATATATATATATATATAGTTATAAAAATATCAATATATATATATATATATAATTTTAGTATGATAATTAATACATTTTAGGGTTTATGAGAAACGATGGTAAGCGCCATGCTTACCTACTAGTTCATTATAATACCTAAATGAGTGTTATAAATGTAATTTTATTACTTATATGCATATGCTAGTGTAATTAGTTATGAGAAACGAGAGTCAAGCAAATCCACTGATGGTTAGCGCCATGCTTACCTACTAGTTCATTATAATACCTACATGAGTGTTATAAATGTAATTTTATTACTTGTTTGCATATGCTAGTGTAATAAGTTATGAGAAACGAGAGTCAAGCAAATCCGCTGATGGTTAGCGCCATGCTTACCTACTAGTTCATTATAATACCTACATGAGTGTTATAAATGTAATTTTATTACTTGTTTGCATATGCTAGTGTAATAAGTTATGAGAAACGAGAGTCAAGCAAATCCGCTGATGGTTAGCGCCATGCTTACCTACTAGTTCATTATAATACCTACATGAGTGTTATAAATGTAATTTTATTACTTATATGCATATGCTAGTGTAATTAGTTATTAGAGAGAAACGAGAGTCAAGCAAATCCGCTGATGGTAAGCGAAGAGGTTGTGATCGAAGATATAGTAAGACAAGAGGGTGCAAGACAAGAGGGTGCAAGAAACATCCACCCGACAGTTAGAAGAGATAGTCAACTTGGAAGAGAAAACTTCTACGAGTATTTCACAAGTTCCAGCTCATACTAGTACCTCGCCTGGCTCGCTTACTCCATGTGAACCAATTCCAATTGTTAACCAACCAGCAACAGAACCAGATATACGATTTTGTGAAAATGTCGCGAATGACCCTACTCTCTGGCCGCAAGTAATACCCGATAATTTAATATTATTTTTAGCAGAAGGTGGACCGATTCAGATAAAAAACCAACTATCCTTCAGATAACATGAGGTCGTTTTCAAATATATATTAAAGTAAAAAATTACAAAACAACGAAATTATTCATCGAGTTTGGCTTGTATATTTCACATCTACTGATTCTGTATTTTGTTTTCCCTGTAAGCTTTTTAAGAATAATGTCTCTGCATTTAATGCCCCCACTGGTTACAAAGACTGGGGGCATTTGCCGAGAAATATAGAACGACATGAAAAAAGTTCAGGGCACATATGTTCTTTAAAAAAATAATTGGATCTAAAAAATGACTTATTGAAATGGCAAACAGTAGACTCGGTAAATCAAACTGAAATAGACCGCGAAAGAAAGAGGTAGACGGCAGTTTTGAAAAGGATAATCGAAATTACAACATTTTTGGCAGGTCAAAATATAGCATTTAGGGGCACAGCCGAAAAGTTGTGTGACCCAAATAATGGTAATTTATTAAAGTTGGTGGAGAGTATATCTAATTTTGATAGTACACTATCAGAACACATTGCTCGAATTCAAAGAGCTCAGCATCGCATGCCACATATCTTGGTTATCATTCAAAATGTACTGATTAGTATAATTGCTGAAAATATTAAAACGACTATAATTAGTCTTCTGAAGCAATGTAAATACTACTCTGTAATTCTAGATTGCACACCTGATATTTCACACCAAGAACAAGTTACATACTGTTATTGTGAGGTTTATTTATTTAAATCCATCGACAAAACGCGCTGAGGTACGAGAACATTTTTTAGGTTTTTCGCCTGTAACTGATACTGTTACGGTTTTTAATAAGGTTGTGAACGCCCCACCGCATTATTTTTAATCTGTTCTGCGACAAGCTGAATGTCCATCGAACGCTAACTAATCTGTGACCTACGAAATATGATAAGTAATGGCATTGTAGTTCCATCTGAATTGAATTTTCTCACTTAACGGGTGGAGACTGTATGGGGATGTTTTTTTTATACCATTGTAGTTATTACCAAAAATTCTGTTGCGGTGGAATCCCACCTCGCTCGAAGCGAAACTTGTTGTTCGTCATCGCATTGAATGTAGGAGCCCCGGTAGTGTATGCTTTTGGTCTTCATTTGAGTCAACACTGAGGTTTTGTTGCCCATTTGGCGCCTTGTCTCTGATTAGGCTCGTTCCAGGACGATGACGGAAATGAAACCCTGCTTGGCAAAGTCCACTATTGCTCTTAGCGCAGTGACACGAAGTTAAGATTTCCCTACTTTTTGAGGAGGCCCTCTCTGTAGGAAATGGGTATTTCATTGCAGCAATCCTGGCATCCCTAGGCGCAGATTAATAAGGCTTATTTTTATCTGAAGGTTTATTGATAAGTGGTATTATCTTAGTTTTTTTAGCCCCCTCCTCAAGGAAGATTCTCGAAGGCCGCGGCCCCGTAAATAGGGCTGCACAGGCCGAGTTTGAGCCTTTACGTTTGCCCCGCAAGTCAGGTACAGCGCTGCCTGCTGCGAGGTAAGTCTTGATTTCAGTGGTGTGCCCTACCGGCTTTTGGGTTTGGCAATTCACAAACAAATTTTCATATTTTCAGGCAGGACAGTGCTCAACTGAGCATCTCGGAATTCTGGACTATACATACCAGCTGAAATAACGTCCAAGGAGGACTTTTTTCCCGTGAGAGACGTGACGTGTCCCCGTTACGATACGAGCGCCTTCCAATCTCCCAAAAGGAGGTTCATGGTTAGGGGTTGAAGGCTAACCACCTACCATAACCCCCCAGCTCCGGCAGACAGCCCGAGCGGTTTTAGCAGTGAGCGCTCTGCTTTGCGTCCCTGATGCAGTAGGGCTGCTGACCAATGCTGTAAACCGTCACACCGATCCGGTATTTATATCTTTTCCCGGTTTTACATAGCCGGGTGGCGCCCTTTTCTTAATTTATAGAAACGGAATTCATCTTTCAACTTATGCAACTCACGATATTACCCTCTGAGATACATAATTTTCTTGAGCAAGCTGGTTTTACTACTGTAATTCATTTTAAATATTTAACTATTCTATTACAAAGCACTAATTATATGTGGATCTACGTTGCTGGCACACAGAAATTATAATTGAGGCAATTTCATGTAGAAAATAGTTCCGTGCTGCTCGCTCGCTCTAGGCATTACCCTCTATTCCTGGGGCTAGCGAGCATCCCCTGTAATTAAGGAATGTGTTCTTGACTTATGTAGCTTATTTTTGAATAAGAATTGTGAGTATTTTTGGAAAATACAACAATTATTTTAAATTTACTGAACGCTCCATACCTACTGTTTTAATTTTTGCTTTGAAGCCTCCTTATTTAGGTAGGTAGTGTTAGGTGTGTGGAAGCTTCTCTTCCCCACCTGGAGAGTTGCAATTTTGTTTTGTTTCTTTAAATTAAATTTATTAACAAATCGAATTAACAACATTTTGATCCTAACATACAGTAAGTGTAGCAATATTACCGGACAAGAGCGAGATATTTGTTATATTTCTTAAAATCATGCGATATTGAATTCGATGATTTGCGAGGCCAAGGATATGATAATGGGGCCAATATGAGAGGGAAAAATATAGGCCTCCAAAAAAAAATATTTGACATGAATCCTCGTGCTTTTTACGTACCGTGTGCTGCTCACTCCCTTAATTTAGTAGTAAATGACGCCGCTAAAAGCTCATTGGAATATACAAACTTTTTCTGTATTGTCCAAGAAATCTTTGCATTTTTTTAGCATCCACATCACGCTGGGATATTATTATAAAACAGATACCTACTTTGACATTAAAACCTCTTTCAAATACGCGTTGGGAAAGTAGATTTACTGAACTTAGAGCACTCCGTTTTAACATGAATAAAATTTACGATGCATTATACAGGGTGGGCCTTAACTGTGTTGACGTTTTGTTTTGTCTATTAATCACAAACCCGCAGGGGTACGCGAGCGGGGGGGTGTCGTTAGACGCGCCATTTCGTGGAATTGTTAGTCGCCATGGATCCGTTCACAGGAGCGCAACGTGCGTTTTGTGTTCGCGTGTATTATGCAAACAATAATTCTGTGACCATTGCTAGGCGAAAGTACCGCGCTCACTTCCATTTACGAGAGATCAGCGAAGCACCAAGTGCAAATTCGATTCGTAAATGGATTAAAATGTTTGAGGAAACCGGGTCTACGGCAAGAATTAACGTGGGCCGTCCAAAGTCAGTGCGGACACCGGAGACTATTCGACGTGTTAGTGAATCGATTAAAGAAAATCCACGACAATCGACTCGCAAAAGAAGTCAAGTCTTAAACGTCAAGAGGACTACTTTACGAAGGATTTTACACCGCGATTTGCATTTGAAAGCGTATAAGATTCAGTTGACACAAGAATTGAAGCCTAATGACGCTAATTGTCGACTAAATTTTGCCAATGTTATGCTGGAACGTTTCAACAAATTTTTTAACATTATCTTTAGTGATGAGGCCAACTTTCATGTTAACGGTCATGTTAATAAACAGAATTGTCAATTCTGGTCGAAGACTAATCCACAACAGATGCATCAAAAACCTCTTCATAGCCCTAAGGTCGTTGTGTGGGCTGCAATATCAGCCAGGGGAATTATTGGACCATACTTTTTTGAAAATCAAAGAGGAGTTGCTGTGACGGTGAGAGCTGAGAATTATTGTCAGATGCTGCAAGAGTTCTTGGTCCCAGCTCTTCAAGAAGCCACTTGCCACACTGCCACAGTCTCAATAGACCTGTTGGAATAGATGTTTCCTGGAAAACTGATCTCACGTAGAGGAGACATTCACTGGCCCCCAAGGAGTCCAGATCTCACTCCAAATGATAATTTTTTGTGGGGATACTTGAAATTAAGAGTTTATGAAGATAATCCGACAACAGTAGACCAATTAAAGCAAAACATTGTACGGGAAATCAACTCTATTCCAAGAACTACTTGTCAACTTGTGTTTGAAAATCTGCGAGTCCGACTTCAAGAATGTCAACAAGCTGGAGGCGGTCACTTAAATAACATAATCTTTAAAAATAAAATGTCATTTAAATTTCCACTTCTTGTAGTTTTTAAATATATATATTTAAAATTCCTATGATTCATTGTTATTTTTTTATTGCATATTGAAACTACGCATTCAGTTAAGGCCCACCCTGTACTATATTTTTACAAATAACAAGTATGACAGCGACACCAAAAACATAACGAGTTCATTAACCTTTTGAAATCGGCTGGCCCATTTTGGCCACGCTCGATATTTCTACGGATCGGCCTGGCCCACTATGGCCCGACGTTCCCGCCGTACGTATTTAACCTTATATTTTTTGCTACAAACCATGTATCCGAACGTACGGTTATAGAAAATGAAGAGAATGAAACACCGAATGCATTGACATACATAGTCTAATCTATGCCGGAACAATCTATGGTTCATTTTTGGAGGCAAGCTTTCATTCCGTCCATTTCGCTCGCGACGCCATTGTAACGAGGTTGTGCGCTATAAAACAGTCTTTGCAGACAAAGTGATTGTGTGTGAAAATAAGCAAGAATTTGTAATAAAAAGGTATGTTATTCCTATTCTTTAGTGTTTATTATAAATATTTTTTCCGGGTCATTTTGAATGTCGCCGAGTTCTACAACGAGACATTTTGCATGTCATTCGTTGTAGAATTTACGTAATATTCATTGAAATCACATTATCCTTATCATAAAACTATCGGAGAATACATTTCCATCATTAGTTTGCATAAATATTGTATAAGTTCTCTAGATTCATCCAATAATTTACCGCCTATGCCGCGAATGCAAAGTTCACGCACACATGCAAAGGAAGTGCTGTGCATGAGTGAGTAAGGTCATGTGACGTCATGATCATGCGATGATCGTTCCGTTACAGGATGTTTTTATTTTGTGCATGTGACTAGTAAGTCTAAGTAATTACTATAATGACATATAAGATTTTCTTTTGTTTGTTATCATACTTACTATGTAACAATACATTGTTACATGCATCTGAAACGGCTAAACGGGTTTTGATAAAATTTGTTACTTATGGAATCAATATCTTTTTTAACTTTTACTTGTGTATTATTTATGTGTCATTATTGTTCATTATATTATACATTGTTATTGTGTTTAGGGTTCCTTTGTATATAAGGTATTTTTTTTTAACATACGAGGGTGAATCAAAAAGTTCTTAGAAGTGCATATATATGAAACCTTTTTGGATCAAGTTCGATATTCAAATTAAAGAGTGTCTATCACACTATATTTATGCAGACTGTCACTTATTTTTGTCAGTTCGTTCGCATGTAATAAATTTTTTTGTGCAACGAGTTGCTAAAAAGTCAAAATTATGGATAAAAGTGAGTTACGTGCGGTGATAAAATATCTCAGTTTGAAAAAAATGTCTACGAAGGAATTTTTTTTGGACATTCAGCAGACATTAGGGGGTGATGCTGTACCCTATTCTACGGTTGCGCACTGGGTGGCTGAATTTAAAAGAGGTAGATCAAGCTGTAAAGATGACCCGCGTTCTGGGCGGCCTTCAACCACCGTTACAGAAGAAAATGTCAAAAAGGTTGAGAATCTGGTTTTGGAAGACAGAAGAATGACTATAAAACATATAGCTGAGATCCTAAAGATATCTTTTGGTAGCGTTCAATCCATTTTAATTGATTCACTGGGGTTCAAAAAAGTGTCTGCAAGATGGGTGCCACGAATGTTAACCGACGAAAACAAAAAGCGACGTTTGGAAATTTCCAAGCGTAATCTCGAAATGTTCCAGCGTGATCCGGATAATTTTTGCCGTCGTCTTGTCACCATGGATGAAACGTGGGTCCACCATTTTGATCCTGAAACTAAAATACAAAGCATGTCTTGGAAACGACCATCCTCTCCATCCATTAAAAAATTTCGAGTTGCTCCTACCGCTGGCAAAGTTATGGCCTCTGTGTTCTGGGATAGTGAAGGAATCCTTTTTATTGATTACATGCCAAAAGGCCAGACGATTACTGGACCCTATTACGCAAATTTAATCCCGAAAGTGCGTGAAGCGATTAAAGAAAAACGTCGTGGAAAACTGTCGTTGGGCGTGTTGTTCCTTCAAGATAACGCTCCTGCTCATCGATCGGAAGTTGCGGTCAACGCAATCCGCTGTGCTGGCTTCAATCTCCTTGACCACCCACCATATTCTCCGGACTTAGCCCCAAGTGATTTTCACTTGTTTCCAAAATTAAAAGAGGAAATTCGTGAAACAAAATTTCACGATAATGACGCGGTTATAGCTGCCGTAGAGGACTTTTTCGAGAGTCAAGAAAATATTTTTTTTTCACAAGGAATAAGGAAGTTAGAAACGCGTTATTCTAAATGCATTGCATTGGAGGGAGATTATGTAGAAAAATAAAATATTATTATTTAAATCTTTGCATTTTTTAATATTGATTCCAAGAATTTTTTGATTCACCCTCGTACAATCATTTCATTTTCACAGAATGTCGAACGAAGGCACTAGTGGAGCCGGCGGTAGCACGGGAGTAGCGGCAGATGACACGCCGCTGATCCTAGTCCCGTGCTACCTAACAGGGCTAGACGATAACAACCTCTAGACCAGCGGTCGGCAACGCGCGGCCCGCGGGCCGCATGTGGCCCGCGGACCTCTTACTTGCGGCCCGTGAATGTTTTGTAAATAAGTCCTTATAATATTAATATAAATGCATGAACGAACCGCAAACAACCATAATATTTATAGTATAATAATATTAATAGTGTGTAACGCACTACGCTCGGCGCTCGGCTCACGAATGGCGCGACGCGCGGGAGGGGCACGAGAGGGGCGTGGGTGGAACAAAAGAACATTAGCGTCGTCAGTTGGCTTCCCAGGCCGTAAGTGTTCAGTGTGCTTACCGCTCGTCTGCTCTTCATCAATTAACTACTTTGCTGCGTGATTAGTGAAACAATTTCGTTTGTGCCGTTTTTTTATTGAGGTAAGTGTGACATTACTTTTTATTTTTCACTTATGATAGGTAGCGATTTATATAAGTTTGGTCTCGTAATAAACCACTACAATGGGTATCAGTTATTTGTGGTTTGCCGCTGTGCGTTGCGTTTGCTACAACACAATGCTTTTATTGTTACAGAGTTACAGCAGTTCATAATGGCTTCAAAAAAAAGAAAGTTAGCAGAAGAAAATAGGGTATTTAACGATGCGTGGACAGATTTATACTTTTTTATTAATTGCAATGACAAACCGCTATGCTTAATATGCCAAAAAACGCTTACTGTACAAAAAGAATATAATATCAAACGCCACTATGATAGCGAGCATAAAGCTAAATTTGCATGCCTTGTGGGTGAATCACGAAAAAATAAAATTAACTCACTGAAATCTTCAGTTAAGAACCAACAAAATGTTTTCAAGGTTCAAGTACAAAGTAACGAGTCGAGTATACGTGCAAGTTTAAGGGTAGCGGAAATTCTTGCGAAGTCTGGCCGACCATTTACCGACAGCGAACTTATAAAACAATGTGCTTTAGTCATGGCTGAGGAAGTGTGTCCTGACCTAAAAAAAAAATTTGAAAATATAAGTCTTTCTGCAAGAACGTGTACCAGGCGAACTGAAGATTTGGGCGATAATTTATATCAGCAACTCCGGGAAAAAGCACAACAATTTGAATGGTTCTCTTTAGCGACCGATGAAAGCAATGATGTTACTGATACTGCCCAGCTTTTAATATTTGTTCGCGGTATCGATAAGAACTTTAATGTCTATGAGGAGCTTTTACAGTTATGTAGTTTGAAGGGCACTACTACTGGAGAAGATTTGTTTTGTAACTTAGAACAAGCGCTAGTATCAATGCAATTACCATGGGAAAAATTGGTGAGTGTTACAACTGACGGAGGCAGGAACATGAGTGGACAAAATAAGGGTTTGGTAGGTAGAATTAAATCGAAACTGGCAGAGATAGGATGTGCCATCCCATTATTCTTCCATTGCATCATCCACCAAGAAGCGTTATGTTCCAAGGTCGTATCATGGAAAGAAGTAATGACCGTCGTGATATCGACTGTAAACTACATCAGAAAAAATGGATTGACTCATCGTCAATTTCAACAGTTTCTTTCAGATACAGAAGCAGATCATCGAGATGTTGTTTATTATTCTGAAGTGCGATGGTTAAGTAGAGGCGCAGTACTGAAAAGATTTTTTGATCTCAGAAAAGAAATCAATACTTTCATGAATGAAAAAAGCAAATCTATTCCAGAACTGACAGATACACAATGGTTAATAGATCTTGGATTTTTGGCAGATGTAACTCATGAACTAAATACACTAAATGTGAGGCTTCAAGGCAAAAAAAAACTAATTTCAGATATGCACACAGACGTAAAAGCCTTTCAAATGAAAATTAAACTCTTTATAAAACATATGGATGAAAGAAAGTTAGATCATTTTCAGAATTGTAAAGAGGCTGTTGAGGAAGCTGGGGTTAATTTTAATTGGAAAAATGATAAAATGAAGGATATTTTAATACAGCTGCAAACTCAATTTAGTCACAGATTTGGTGATTTTGAAAAAGTTTCAAGCAAACTGAAGGTGTTTGCAAACCCTTTTTCATGTGATATTGAGGAAGTGCCGAGTAATTTATAAATGAATATGATTGATCTCCAATCTAATGATGTCCTTAAAAGCACTTTCAGTATGCATATGCTAGTGTAATTAGTTATGAGAAACGAGAGTCAAGCAAATCCGCTGATGGTAAGCGCCATGCTTACCTACTAGTGCATTATAATACCTACATGAGTGTTATAAATGTAATTTTATTACTTGTTTGCATATGCTAGTGTAATTAGTTATGAGAAACGAGAGTCAAGCAAATCCGCTGATGGTAAGCGCCATGCTTACCTACTAGTGCATTATAATACCTACATGAGTGTTATAAATGTAATTTTATTACTTGTTTGCATATGCTAGTGTAATAAGTTATGAGAAACGAGAGTCAAGCAAATCCGCTGATGGTAAGCGCCATGCTTACCTACTAGTGCATTATAATACCTACATGAGTGTTATAAATGTAATTTTATTACTTGTTTGCATATGCTAGTGTAATTAGTTATGAGAAACGAGAGTCAAGCAAATCCGCTGATGGTAAGCGCCATGCTTACCTACTAGTGCATTATAATACCTACATGAGTGTTATAAATGTAATTTTATTACTTGTTTGCATATGCTAGTGTAATTAGTTATGAGAAACGAGAGTCGAGCAAATCCGCTGATGGTAAGCGCCATGCTTACTTACTAGGGCTCCTATACAATAAGAGAGGTTTTTTTTATAAATAAATATGTTTTGTTTTGTTTAGAGCTATCGAACATCAGCGACACCTGTACTGGCGCCTGGAACGGCACGCGCTATCGCAGGGTCGGTAACGCCGACCACGTCCTCCGGCGGCGTGCGTCGTACTACGCCGACCACGTCCTCCGGCGGCGTGCGTCGTACCACGCCGACCACGTCCTCCGGCGGCGTGCGTCGTACAACGCCGACTACGTTCTCCGGTGTCCGAGTGCGGCGTCTTCAAACGCTTAATCGCCCTCGCCCGCGCCCCCTGCGTGTCGGCACCATAATGTCGATATTAGAAGCAGATTCTGCTTCAGAGCGGGACAGCGAGAGCGATACAGACGACGAAAGTGAAACTGAGCCCGCCGCTGAAATTGAGGTAAGTGAGGAGGAGAGTTTGAATGTTGGCATGAATGTGGTGATTGAGGCAGATGAGGTGAATGATGACGATTATGTGGAGATGGTTGAAAGAGAGCATGTGATATAAGAGGATGTGAGAGAAGATTATGTAAGAGAAGATGTTGTAAGCGAAGAAGTAGTAAACGAAGATAAAGTAAGAGAAGAGGATGCAAGAAGAGAAGAGGATGCAAGACAAGAGGGTGCAAGAGAGGAGGAGGAGGAGGAAGAAGATTACGGAAGGGAAGGGGCGAACGTCAATAACGTTTTTTCATGGTCAGATGACTTTGAAGGTTTTTCTGGCCAGAAAGAAAATTATTTACGTTCGCCTGGGCCTTCATTCACGAGGAGGAGGAGGAGGAAGAAGATTACGGAAGGGAAGGGGCGAACGTCAATAACGTTTTTTCATGGTCAGATGACTTTGAAGGTTTTTCTGGCCAGAAAAAAAATTATTTACGTTCGCCTGGGCCTTCATTCACTTCCGACGACCTCACTGCAATATTTTTGCAATTTTTTGACGAGTCAGTGATGACACTGATAGCGCAGGAGACTAATAAATATGCAGCGCAATATATCGCTAGTCTCACTTCCACACCCCAGGCCAGGATTCCAAAATATTTGCGATCCTGGACTGAGGTTGGAACTGATGACATCTACCGATATTTTGCTCTGCTTATTTATATGTCTTTTTGCCAGCGTTCCAAAATCCAAGAATATTGGAAGTGCGGCGGGATAGAGTTGAAGGTGATCAAGGGTGCCATGTCCCGGGACAGGTTTTTGTTGATCACAAAATTCTTACATTTTGTGGACAACGAAAACGTGCCTGAGGTCATGACGGCTCATGAGAGAAAGATTGCGAAAGTGAGACCGATCTTAGACCATTGCAACCGCGTGTTTCCGTCCTTATACACTCCCAGCCAGTATATTAGCTTAGACGAGTCCCTTCTGCTCTGGAAGGGCCGTCTAAGCTGGCGGCAGTGTATAAGGACGAAAGCAGTCCGTTTCGGCATCAAATTTTTTGAGGTTTGCGAGGCGGTTACTGGTTATCAGCTCCGATGCGCGCTGTACACAGGTAAGGAGAGTAACATGCATCCAGAACCCCTCCATGGGTTTACCAACAAAACCGCAAAGGTTGTGTTGGGTCTCATGGATGGTTTCATGGATGTAGGTCACGTCCTCGTCATGGACAACTGGTATAATCAGTTGTCCCTGACGAGGTATCTAAAAACCCGTCGTACAGACGTATTGGGGACGATGGCCCGTAACCGTCGAGACGTACCGCAGGCCATAAAAGATTTGAATCCGAACCGGACGCAGCGCGGTACTGTGGTAGCTACACACTGCGGTGACATAGCTTTGACGACCTGGAAGGACGTCAGGCTTGTCACCGTAGTGTCTAGCTACCACAGCCACGAAATGGTGCTAGGACGACGGGCGGGACAGGTTATCATGAAACCGAAATCCGTATCAGACTATAATCGCTACATGGGGGGCGTAGACCTCAAAGATCAGAAACTTTCAATGTTTCTGCTCGAGAGGAAGAGGGGCCACAAGTGGTATATGAAGGTTTTTAAAAGACTGCTTAACGTCAGTCTTTTAACCTTTTGAAATCGGCTGGCCCCCTTTGGCCACGCTCGATATTTCTACGGATCGGCCTGGCCCACTATGGCCCGACGTTCCCGGCGTACGTATTTTACCTTATATTTTTTGCTACAAACCGAACGTACATTTATAGAAACGTACGTTTATAGAAAATGTAGAGAATGAAACACCGAATGCATTGACATACATAGGTCTAACCTATGCCGGAACAATCTATGGTTCATTTTTGGAGGCAAACTTTCATTCCGTCCATTTCGCTCGCGACGCCATAGAAACGAGGTTGTGCGCTTGCAGTCAAAGTGAATTTGTGTGTGATAATAAGAAAGAATATGTGGTAATAAGGTATGTTATTATGTTATTCCTATTCTTTAGTGTTTTTTCATTGACATACATAACACGAATAGTGCATTTATTGTGTTTTGTATTCATAATCGTAATAAATATTTTTTCCGGGTCATTTTGAATGTCGCCGAGTTCTACAACGAGACATTTTGCATGTAATTCGTTGTAGAATTTACGTAATATTCATTGAAATCACATTATCCTTATCATAAAACTATCGGAAATACATTTCCATCATTAGTTTGCAAAAATATTGTATAAGTTCTCTAGATTCATCCAATAATTTATCGCCTATGCCGCGAATGCAAAGTTCACGCACACATGCAAAGGAAGTGCTGTGCATGAGTGAGTAAGGTCATGTGACGTCATGATCGTTCCGTTACAGGATGTTTTTATTTTGTGCATGTGACTAGTAAGTCTAAGTAATTACTATAATGACATATAAGATTTTCTTTTGTTTGTAATTAGAGATGTGCCGATTATGACTTTCGCTGACTAGCCGATTAGCCGGTTAGTCGGTTATAATAAGACCGATTAGTCGGCTAAGCCGATTACGGTTGCGGGGATTTCCGTAACGCTTCGTTTACGGCTGATTCGCGCGCAATCGCATACGCCGCCTGCGAGCGTGTCGGAAAATGTTTTGTTTACTTCGCATTGTTCCTTCATTTTTGCTTGTGTAATGGTCAAGAGCGGTGTGCAAAAAAATATTTTTTTGTGCATAATTAAAGATGTATCATTGTTCCTTCATTTTTGCTTGTGTAATGGTCAAGAGCGGTGTTTTAGTGTATAAAAATATTTTTTTGTGCATAATTAAAGATAATACTGTTATTATTCATTGAAGTGAACAAGTAGAATTAAAATTTAATCATGTCAAAAAGAAAATCTCGTGTATGGATGTTTTTTGAACAATTGGACATTGATTCCCGTAAAGTTAAGTGTAACCAATGCCAAGTGATAATTTCTCGTGGTGGGCAAGGAAAAACAGCTAACACTACAAGCATGAACAACCATATTAAATACAAACATCCATCCCTGATACCTCAGTTAGGTTCTGCTATCAAATGTGCAAGCACAGACGATTCCACCAAGTCTCAAATCTCAGCAGAAGAAATACCTGAAGCAGCGCCTACTTCGTCAACTTCAGTGTCATCAGAGGTCAGTTTAAGTCAGAAAAGCCAACAAAATATTGAAGACAGTTTAACTATACACTGGTCATGTGAAGACTCAAGATCAAGAGAAATCAATATTTCGATAGGTGAAATGATTGCACTTGACAACCAGCCGTTGTCAATTGTTGAAAATACAGGCTTTAGAAACCTGATGAGGAAAGTTAAACCTAAACATAACATACCGGGCAGAAAGTATTTCACAGAAAATATCATTCCTCAACTTTACGAAGAGACTAAATACGAAGAGGAGTGATGAGTGCAACTGCAATTTCTGTTACTACTGACATGTGGACAAACATAAATAATAAAGAAAGTTTTTTGAGTTTTACAGCTCACTGGTTCGACGATAGTTTCAAATATCACCACGCAGTATTGCAAATGAAACATTTCCCTGAAGCACACACCGCCAATGATATAAAAGATTGTTTAGAAGAAATTCCAACTTTATGGGATATAGATACGATCAAAATTCACGCCGTCGTACGAGACAACGGCAGAAATGTGACGAAAGCAATTGACGATTCAGTTTTTATGGGAGTACCATGTTTCATACATACTCTTCAACTGGCTATTAATAACGCTTTGAAACATGATATCATGGCACAAATACTAGTAAAATCGAGACGAATAGTGACACACTTTAATCACTCTAATCAAGCTTAGTCAAAACTTCGAGATTTGCAGCAAGAACTAAATTTATCATATAATATAATAATAATAATAAATCTTTTATTTTATCTGAACATTTTTACAAATTTGAGGTAGGGACTACCTTTTAAGTATAGAATACCTGTGCCAGGTAGACCCGCTCTTCCTTATTTTAACATTAAGATTTATACATATATATTTAATTTAATATTTAGGTTACAATTTATTCAAAACAATCTAGTATATACCAACTTTATATATAACAAATAAACAGGAGGTATACTTAGGTATAACGTCTAACTAAATTTAAATACAGTATTACTCAAATGGTTTCTAACAAATCAAACTGTGTAAAAGAAGGTAGTTAATTGTTAACATGCCAAATATTTTATCTTCATACGTAACTTATTTTAGAACAAATATTACCGAGGGGATAAATAATATTCTGTTTATATAGTCTAGGGTGGATATAATAAACAAAGGCAGGTAGGCGACGATTACTTACAAAAATGCAGAGTACAAAATGTACGTAAACTAAAAAACAGGTACAGAATAGGTTGGCGGAATGATGTGTGGTACAAGTGATAAACGTTCAACCATTTAATTTTATTATGAATTAATTTATTATAGGTATCATTGTTTTACTTTATTTATGATATTTTATGTTTGAGTCTATAAATAGACTATATTATTAATAGATATAGGTACATATGTTTATATACATATATTATATTAAATGATGTAGGTGATAAGTAGGTGTTTTGTGAGTCATGTAAATCAATAAAATTGCAGCATAGATTCTACTTCAGCATAATCCAAAGTCATGAGCACAGAGCATATCACCAGCTTCTTTAAGATGTATGTACCAGGTGGAATTCAACATACTATATGATATCTCGCCTCTTCGAACAAAAACGAGCTGTTTCGTTGTACCTTGCTGAAACATCAGTAAATGTCGAAAATTTGTCTAATGAAGAGTAGCAAATACTAGGAAAAAGCATTGAATTGCTAAAGCCGTTTGAAGAGATTACCAAGATAATAAGTTCAAGTTGCTCATCAGTATCTGAAGTAATACCTCATCTGAAAACCCTAAAAAAATATTTAGAACAAAATCTTCACCTTGGCTACATTGTTGGATCCAAGATACAAGCAACAGTTTTTCGAGACAGAGGATCTCATTACCATTAGGTCCCAATTTTTATTAGAATCTCTGAAGAATAGCATGAGTGATGACGACAGCGACAAAGATGATTTACAGAGCACCTGCACTGATCAAAATAATATAGAAACAGCAACACATAGACATTTTTGGCAATGCTACCAAAATTTTGCATCAAGAAAAATACAAGAATTTCAAGATGACAGATCAAGCGCAGCACATGAACTGCAGTCCTACTGTGCGTTACCGGTGATAATGCGTAATGATTACCCATTTCAGTGGTGGAGCCGCAATAGTTCTAGGTACCCTGAAATGTCGCGCTTGGCTAAAGTATACCTCTGCTGTCCCGCAAGTTCTGTTTACAGTGAGAGGCTGTTCTCAGAGGCTGGAAACATATATGAAACAAAAAGAAATCGATTGCTACCAGAAAGGGCAGAAGCTTTAGTCTTCTTACATCATAATTTACCCTTAGTTAAAAAATATAAGTAAGTTATAAAAAATGTAAGGAGATTATAATATTTTTGGTTGTCACAATTGTGACTTTGATCTGATTCGATTATGTAGGTATGGTTATAAGAAGACTAGTCGCCGACTAGTCGGGACATCTCTATTTGTTATCATACTTACTATGTAACAATACATTGTTACATGCATCTGAAACGGCTAAACGGGTTTTGATAAAATTTGTTACTTATAGAATCAATATTTTTTTTTTAACTTTTACTTGTGTGTTATTTATGTGTCATTATTGTTCAGTATATTATACATTGTTATTGTGTTTAGGGTTCCTTTGTATATAAGGAATTTTTTTTAACATACAATCATTTGTTTTCACAGAATGTCGAACAATGAAGCGACAAGTGGAGCTGGCGGTAGCACGGAAGTAGCGGCAGATGACACGCCGCTGATCCTAGTCCCATGCTACCCAACAGGGCTGACCGCTGATGGTCATAATATTAATATGTTATCATCCTTTGTACTTTCATAAAAAATATGTGTATTGACTTGTTTTGTAAGTATAAATAAACTTTTGCACACCATTGTCATGGTAGAATGTTATGGACATTTTTGTAAAGCTATACTGTACAAGATTCTTGTGAATAAATGATTTGATTTGACTAGTGCATTATAATACCTACATGAGTGTTATAAATGTAATTTTATTACTTATATGCATATGCTAGTGTAATTATTTATGAGAAACGAGAGTCCAGCAAATCCGCTGATGGTAAGCGCCATGCTTACCTACTAGTGCATTATAATACCTACATGAGTGTTATAAATGTAATTTTATTACTTATATGCATATGCTAGTGTAATTAGTTATGAGAAAAGAGAGTCAAGCAAATCCGCTGATGGTAAGCGCCATGCTTACCTACTAGGGCTCCCATACAATAAGAGAGGTTTTTTTTATAAATAAATATGTTTTGTTTTGTTTAGAACTATCGAACATCAGCGACGCCTGTGCTGGCGACATCGGCACGCGCCGTCGCTGGGCCGTCAACGCCGACCACGTCACGCGGCCAGCGATCCACGCCGACCACGTCCCCCGGCGTGCGGCGATCCACGCCGACTACGTCCTCCGGCGTGCGGCGTCTTCAAACCGTAAATCGCCCTCGCCCTTGAATTGAGGAGAGTTTGAATGTTGGGATGAATGTGGTGATTGATGCAGATGAGGTGGATGATGACGATTATGTAGAGATGGTTGAAAGAGAGCATGTGACAGAAGCGGATGTGAGAGAAGATTATGTAAGAGAAGATGTAGTAAGCGAAGAAGTAGTAACCGAAGATATAGTAAGAGAAGAGGGTGCAAGAGAGGAGGAGGAGGAAGATGATGATTACGAAAGAGAAGATGGGGCGAACGTAAATAACGTTTTTTCATGGTCAGATGACTGCAAGTTTTTCTGGCCAGAAAGAAAATTATCTACGTTCGCCTGGGCCAGCATACACTTCCGACGACCCCACTGCAATATTTTTGCAACTTTGGGACGAGTCAGTGATGACACTGATACTGCCTGTTACAGTAGCAGAAGGTGAAAGATCCTTTTCAAAATTAAAATTAATAAATATTATCTTCGTTCAACCATGACCCAAGACAGACTGACAAACTTAGCCATTATAAGTATAGAATCCAAAATTGATATAAAAATATATGATTTTATTAAAATCTTTGCCAACTCAAAAGCAAGAAAAATTGAGTTTGTTTGATGTATGTTTATGTGCATGTAATAAATAGATATTTAGCAATCGAAGTTTTAAGTTTAATTTTGTTTTTTAGAGTAATAAATAAATAAATTATCAAAATTACGTGTATTGTGTTTTCTTGTTTGATTAGGACCCCTTTCATACTGCAGTGTGTCATTGCGCAATATGCATGACTGTTTATTTTGTAATATATCAGTACCAAGCAACGAGTTGATTACACACTCCAAAACGAAACGACATAACTTACTATGCAAGCAAGATGAAGGGGGCTATTTTACTTATGTTGTGGAAAGTGCATTCAAGTGCAGATTAATCACTTATCATATAAATGGTGCATCAAGTGTTCTAGATCCGAAAATATATTTAGGTAATGTTGAATCCAAAATATTGGATTTAATTATGATAGAGTTGAAGGAGCACAAATCTATAAAAGTGAATATGCAACTTTTTTGCACCTACATGAAGACGAAGAATGGTGTTGAGGTGGTTCGAGACCTGAAATCGTTCAACTCCCATAACAGATTTCTTCGAAGACACTCTTCAAATGTGATGAATTTCAAAACACGATAGCGGATGGACCTTGGAAAAGATCGAGTTTCTTGATGTCAACATAAATAAGCATAGTCCACTCAAAGGATGTTCATACGTTCCACTTCCGAAATGGGTTCAAAAGAAACATGCTTGTAAAAGTTAAAATTACAGATAACGCATGTTTTTTTGGAGTGTTATCAGCGCTCTCTACCCGGCTGATACAAATGCAGATCGACCTTCATCGATTTTTTGATACCTTTAATAGTCATAGTTCCTGTGACTATTAAAGGTATCAAACGTTTTGAGATATTAAACGATATTAACATTAACGTATATTTTATCTCTCCATTGTATATCACCAAAGATCCGTAATAAACATGTAAATCTGTTGTTTATTGAGAACAATTCCAAATCACATTATTGCTGGATAAAAAATCTGTCTCGTTTAGTAGTCAACTATCGAAAAATTGTGAAAATAATTTTTTGGGATTCTTTTCTACAGGATTTTAACAACATTTGAGATAACACTGATTCAAATGCCTTCTCTTAAAGATACATATTTAAAATATAGCATAAACTAATGGTACCATTCGTCATTTATGCAGATTTTGAATCTATACTCAGTCCATTGGAAAACAATTTACAAAAAAATACTTTTTATACTCAAAAGCATATACCGTGTAGTTCTGCATACTACATTAAATGTAATTATGATGATTCACTATCTAAATTTGTTACATATCGTGGTGAGGACTGTGTTAAACATTTTGTTCATAACCTACACTCTGATGTTTGTGAAATTGCAAACATTTTATCTGTTAAGCTTCCTTACAATTTACAAGAAGATGAATTACCTCAAAACACATCTTGTCATATCTGTGAAAAACCTTTCTCACCAACAGACGTTAAGGTCATAGCGCATCACTGTCATCTTACAGGCAAAATAAGAGCATACGCCTGTGAAAAATGTAATATAAACCATTCCATTCCTAACTATGTTCCTGTATTTTATTCACAATTTAACTGGATACGATAGTCATCTTTTTATCAAAGAATTAGCTACTAGAGGTGGTGAAACTACCTTTACTGTATTCCATAGAATAAAGAAAAATACATTTCATTTAGTCAAAGAATATGTTATGATAACGAGGGCGATAAGCCAAAACATATCACAATAAGATTTGTAGATTCTTTGTTGAACTGTCATTTTCCCAACCAGGATAAAATTATGTTGTTGACACGTAAAGGTGTTTTTCCCTATGAATATATCGATTGTTGGGAAAAGCCTGAAAATAAATCTCTACCTGATAAAAACGATTTTTACAGTTCTTTAACACAGTCACACATTTCTGACGATGACTATAACCATGCACAGATGGTGTGGAAAACGTTCAATTTAAACACTGGGGGAATATTCTGATTTGTATATAATAACAGATGTCTTGCTTTTGGTGGAAGTCTTTGAAAACTTTCGGAAGGTTTGTTTGAAGGCGTACAAATTAGATCCATGTAGATTAGGGTGGTCCAAATATATATATTTATAAAAAAAATATTATGTTTAAATTGGCTACCCCGTGAATTAATTACATGTACTCATAGTAGTAACATAGTAAAATTTCAGCGAGATAGCTCAAGTATAAATGAGTGCTTAATCCAGTGTTGTTTTTGATATTTTTGTGTAAAATTAATAATTTTTACTCTTTGTTACAGGACAGTTTTGGGTGTAAATTAGTAAACATATATTAAAATAAAGTTTTAAATGGTTTTGTAGGCAAATTTAAACGGTTTGTAGACAAGTTTTACTTATCACCACATACTCAATAAATCCAAAAATTTTAAAGACATGTAATTTTTCCAGAACTTATAGAAGTATGGGGCAAATCTAGTATTCTGACCAGACAACAAAATTACTGGATTGAAAAACTTATTAAGTTTCTATGGAACTGGCATCTTTTGGAGAAAAATAGAGGATAAATTTTGAAGCAAAATGAGAGTATTTGTTTACAAAAGAACTAGACAAACTTTTTGATATTACCAATGCGAGCGCTATGAATTTAATAAAAAATTCTGAAGACACCGTTTCTTATCAATCAACGAGGAGAACTTAAAATGATTATGGCCTCAATCGACCAGAAGTTAGAACAGACCAAAGAACGTGCTCTAAAACGTAAACAAAGAGCTGAAGAATTAAGAGAAATGGCTGCTAAAATTTGACCTATGTAAACATTTTCTAACTGTGTAAATTTGAAAATGTTTACATGTCTTTACTTAAATTTTTATATATATTTTTTCAGGATCGGGAACTAGTAACGATGGAAATACAGCTCGGAGATTTTTCTATGATGATATGAGATATGAGAATAATATTTAGGTAAACTACGTTTAATGCTAGAAATAAGCCACATCGACCATGTGACCTTTCTGTGACAATGTGAATCAGGTATTTATTTTACATATCCATATTTGAAGTCATTTTTTCTCTTTAGTAATTCTGTTGGTCTACCAACAGAATTTAATAATAACAAGTTTTTTTTTCGGGAGCATAGACAGAAATAGGCGCGCGTGTTTAATCCACAGAGAGATAACACTCCTAGTTTGACCGAGCTGCGAGAAAAAGCAAGAAATATGATTTTTTCCTTACAAAAAATTCGGAAATAAATATTTTTTTTTTTCACGCCAATTTTTAACGTGTTATCAGAATATTTTAGATTCAGATTTATTTATTCTGATTCAAATTCCGATTTATTTATAGCTAATAGTGAACTCAATCTATTTACAGCTCCCTATTTCACAAATTTTGCGTTTCGATTTCTATGAGTATGGAAGGCCAATTATCAGACCACTGTGCGGCGGTCAGATTGTCTAAACTCAGGATGCTAGTGTGGCTAATGCAGCAAGAAGCAAATCATTCCCATTTGAGCAGAAGATGATCTCATATGATTTTTTCAAAGATTATTCTAAAAGAGAAGTACTGAGGTGTGAATCAATTTCCCTCTCAAAGACGAAGCCCAGTAGAATGGATATCAAAGCGTTACTCTTTGATCCTGCTGGAAACATACAAATATGATTTAGACACCCTTTATGAAGATTTACCCAGAAGACAGCGAAACTTGATTACACTCTTAGTTTTTCCACCAAAGCACACAAATCTAATACCAAAAAAAAAATCTACCAACATTTACAAGATTTTTAGCCCCGAGGATGACATGCTTTTTATGACAACTTACCCCATTTAAAATATTTTATTTACCATTAAGAATAAAGATTATATTTCTAGTATTTTCTGCATTTATTTTTGCTATGATATAGTAACTGTTTGACGTGTGATAAAATATTGATTGATTTATAATTTTTTGTTTCAAAGTCAAAGTGACTTATTGCATTCATGAGTACATGAGGTGACACAAACATTATTTAAAGAGCATACATGAAACCCATTTGGGTATTGCAATATTACCATTAAGGACATGGTATTGTTGATAGGTACATATTTAAGATGTATTTTTATTGAGCGTGTAACAGACATTGATTTTTAACAGTGATGGTGAAAAAATATTAAGTATTGTAGTATCATTCAATTCATCATCATTATATTTTTGTTTTATTGAGTTAACCAATACCCGATACTCTTTTTAGACACCATGTGTAATTTGGTACTGTTAAAAGAGTGAGTTAGTCGGTGATAAAAAGTTATTTTAATTTCAATGGCAGTAATTTTCTTGGATGTATTGAACTACTTTCAGTACACATTTAGTCAAATTATTGAATATGTCTTTTTTTCAATAAAATAATACAGAAGTTAGTATATTGTATTTTATTGTACCTCCCCTTAGGGCTATGAAAATATAACTAAGTTTCCAACTGGTTGACAAAGAAATTTTGCGGTTCAGTTTGAACCTTCAACCCAGGACGAAACATCTCGAGATTATTGCATGGCTAATAAAAAGCACAAATTTTATTTCATTAGCAGACATCTGCAAACCACACAAGTGTATAAGTTCACAAGATTGCTTTTCAATGAACACAATCACAGGTTCTAGGTTGGGTACCGGAACATGATCATATTGACTTTGAGAGTGCCGCCACAAAGCCTTCAAACATGTGGGCCGTTGTCGGTTTTTATTTTTATTTCCAAAGTGCTTTATATCGAAAGGCAACCGCTATTCGACTAACTCAAGAAATTATAGGCGTAACATCAGTTTGTTGCATACTGCCATTGCTGCCTGCACAAAAAACATAATGGTTGGCAACATATTTCATTAAACAACATGTCTATTGAGAAATAATGATATTCAGAAGTTTTTTTCAACAAATGTGGATGAAGCCTGACTAATATATAAATAAATGGTGCGTGTTTGCTAAGGCTCATCATACCAACAATGTTGTAAGAGCATAGAATTTTACACTTAATGGACTGATCCATAAAATCATCTATTGGGTATTTTGAATAAGCTGAAGCATGACGACAATCTTGCAAATTTGAAGCTTATATCTAAAAACTCAAAGTTGAAACAAAACTGTGCACATGGAAAAGGATAATTTCATTAAATTAGTTCAGTTACAGTTAACTTGTGCCGAAGTAGATGTATATTTTTTTTGCATAAAATCCCATTGTACCTTACTTTTTGGCAATAGCAGATTTTTTTGAGATAATGATAGTAAATAATATATTAAGCTGAAAGGTCAATCTTTCAGTCTTTCCTGACTAGTCTACGTCTGACATCAATACCAAACTATCAGGCTCAATAGTCCAGTATATTACATCCGCAAACTGCTGCGATGAAAAAACATACACAAAGGAAGAGACCCCAAGAAAGAAATAGAAACATCATTCATTTTCTTGAACAAAATAATCAACAGTTGTATACTCATATATACTCATGTTCTGGAAAAAAGGAAACTTAACAAAAATAAACAAATATCACATTGACAAAAACTGATTTGACATTGTGATAGTAGCAACATTCAATGATTTCCAAAAACCGAATGTTCAGGAAAAATACAAATGACCCATATTTGGCGTGCCAATCTTGAATTGTATACCACAAAAGTAAATTATGCTGAAATCAACATTGGGCAAAACAATATACACAATAGGAAGATACTGTGATATTAAGAAGAAAAGGAAATAATGTCATGTCCAACATGGTATTCATGAGGTATGAGGAAAAGGTTGCATAAATGCTACATGGTAACAATCCATACAATGTTGTGATAAAATTGTAAGACATGCAAAATTCATGCAGCATCAGATGAATAGGGTCATCAATACGGAGCAATAAAGACCTTACTGAGGCCACGAGGTTCTCAGACTTCAGCGAAAATTTCTCAATCATATATGGTCCTGAAATACAGGCACTCCACTTAGGTATTTCGAGACACCAGATTTGTTTGCACAACGACATAATGTAATATAGAAAAAGAAAAGGTAAGAACACATCGCAATTGCATTTTGTCAAAGTTTTAGATGACGACGCTACTGCAATATCACGTCATGGCCACATCTGAAGCCCGTTTAGGATTGGATATTATTTAACTATTTAGGTTTTTTAATGTGACGGGTAAATCACAATACCAATCCTTGGAAAAAACATCAATTCTGCTTCTATTACACATTTATGGAATAATGTATGGCAGGCCACGCCACATGCTATTAATAATTTGGATTGGCCAACAACAAAATAACCTGATTCATTGTTATCTATAATCACAGAACAATACTACTTTATTGAGTATAGAATTTATATCCTGTTGGCTTTGAATTGAATTCTTTCCCAACGGGTTTCCTAAAAAGTTTAAAATAAATAGCAAGCACGACATATTATTCTGCCTAAATGCTAACGAACTTCTTCAAGTTAGGGATTTAGGGATGCAAAAATTAAACGATTTATAAGAAAAAAGTCATGTTCGATTTTTATATGGCAAATAATCGATTTTATAAAATCGATTTTTCATTTTCCACACTACATTATTAATAATAACAATAAAACATTTATTTCAGGCAACTTAGCATTATAAATAACACAGGCCCATAAAATATATACCTTAAACTAACATATATAGTAGTGTATTTGATAACAATAATTTTAATTTAATCACGTTTTTCTAATCACGCGAGGCGTCAGGTATCAAACCGAGGAAACGCCGGAACTTGACACCCTTCTGCCAAAATTTAGCTTCCATGAAATAGAGCCTTACGAACTGGGTCGCAGTGACCCAATTTTTCTCTCCTTCCCTCAGTTAGATCCGGGGTATGTCTGGCAACGACAGCGGCGTAAGTGCGTTCCGGCGTGGACGAAGAGACGAATGACGTTAGCGGCAGCGGGCGGCAAGTCAAATTTTGCTGACTCGAAACTCAACGACACGTTCTTTCTACCACCGCGATGTACGTTAATGTTAGTGGCCTCAGGTGACCTACTTATTGAAATAACGTTTTTCAATGACACTACTTCAGCACGTAGCTCACTGTTGGTGGTTTCAGAGGCCTCCAACTTACTCACGATTTGGCTCGTGCTGCTCTTCAGGGCCGTGACATCCTTTAACAGACTCACGCAGTTGAGGCTCTCCCACGGAAATGAAGACAAGCGGCCCAACTCCTTCGCACAAAATTTAACAGGCACGTCGCGTCGTCTGGGTTAGCTTTAAGTAGGTTGATGATATCTTGGAGACTTCTTTCGCCTCCATTCGACGCCGAGCTGGCATCTGGTCAGCCTTTGCAAGCACCTTAAAGAGAAGCGCCTTGCCACTGTAAATTTCCACTTCCTTGAACGTGGCCTTGCAGATCTGCAAGATCTGCAAGGCTGTCCATGATCTCATCCATGGTGTCTATAGCGTAAGTTATAAACGCCAATAATTCATTGGCTACGTGTTCCGGAGTACCCATAGGTACAATAAATTAAGCGGCGGCTAATGCTGCGCGATTCTCAAATTACAATTTGTAATTTGACTGTCATCGATACACTAGATAGCGTTAGTTGACGAATTGTACTATTTTGCCGACATTCGGCTTTAGTGATGGCGACCACCCTCAAGTAGAAAATCTGTCACTAAGCATATAACGGTGTGTTCCGGCAGCAGTCCTTGAGAGCCAGTGAAATTACAGGCATATGAGACTTGATAACTATGTCTCAAGGTGACGGGCGCAGTGCAATTCGTGACTTGAGACGAAATGCATCTGTTATAGTCAGAAGTTAGTCCGCTTTACAAAAATGGGCCTCAAGCTTGTTCCGTCACAATAATATAAAAAAAAACAAACGATAATTTTTATTCATTATTTTAAATGTTTTACAGGACAAAAAGTGTTAAGTTTTTGTTTAGTGTTTTTAAAAGACTTTTTTATAGAAATGTCAACGACCACAAGGGCGACAAGTACTTGGTGTCAATATTTCCATGTTGACAGTATATATGGCAAAGATAAATGTAAATATTTTACAACAATTTTAAAAACCTTTAGTGATACCACATTTTTAAAACAACACATGGAAAGATAATACTCTGATTTCGTTAGTAGTATTGAAAATAAGTACTACAGTTTGTTAAGGTAACTGTTGTTGAACATGGTTTATCAGACCACAGAGCTCAAGTGCTAAAATGCCCAGTTAAAAAAAGCTATTATATCACACATTTCTTTAGGTGGAAGCGACAATATAATCAGGACTACATAAATAAATTCGTTGAGCATCTTAGCAACTTGTCTTTTTACGACATTTACTGTGCAGAAAATACTGATAGAGCTTACGATCAGTTCATTAAAATCTTTAAACTTCTGTATGACCTGTGTTTCCCCATAGTAAAAGTTAAAGTTTCTTTAACTAAGCGCCCCAAATGGTTGAGCAAAGGTATTAGAACTTGTACCAAACGTAAACGTTTCCTCTTGTGGAAATATAGACACTCTACTGACACAGCCGATAAACATATTTTTAAACAATATTCTGTCCCACTAAAACGAGTCATAAAACAAACTCAACGATCACAGAATAATTACAATATTGCACAATCGAGTAATAAATCCAAAGCCGTGTGGAATTTTATTAAAAGATATAAACAACATGAGTTAAAAGACGAAATTACAGAGATAAATGTAAACGGTAATCTTATACATGACCCCAAAGAAATCGCTGAAAGTTTTGAATAATTTTTTCATAGACGATATAGCACAGATATCTAAAAATACTGACATAAAGTCAAAAATAAAAACTTTAAGGAACTCGAAACCAAACGCATGCTTCTTGAAACCTACTAATGAAACAGAAGTAAAGACAATTCTTCAGGCAGAAGTAAAGACGATCTTATCACTTAAAAATACAAATAGTATGGGCTATGACGAGATCTGTACAAGAATAATTAAGGCAGCTATGAAAGTTATATCCCCAGTATTAGCACATATTACTAATAGTTGTATTGAAGATGGTATCTTCCTGTAAAGTTAAAAACTTCGATCAAGGTACCTATTTTTTAAAAATATGATAAAACAGAAATGCATTATTACAGACCAATTGCCAAAATACCTATATTCTCAAAAAAATTTGAAAAGGTTATACACAAGCGTCTAATCTATTATTTTGAGTTAAATAATATTCTGATCTATAAATTTTATGCAGCAAGCCGGTAATTGCTGTTTCAATCCCTTTTCCTTTCCTAAAGCCTACATGTTCGAGGGTAAAAATGGGGTCACAGCCCTTTTTATGGATATGACCAAGGCATTCGATCACGTACACCACGACATTTTAATCAACACGTTAGAACACTACGGCATACGGGGAAATGCGTTAAAACTAATCCGGTCATATCTCTCTAATAGACAACAATACACGGAAATCACTTCATTAAATACTACTACCAAGATAGAAGAAAAAAATATTTCAGACATGCGCACAGTAAAATTCGATAGCTTATATTAATGATTTTACCGAGGCTATTAATTATCCGATGATTATGTTCGCTGATGACAGCACAGCCATGTTCACTGACGACAGCAAGGGTAATCATGAATCAGACATAAACAATTCTCTTATATTTCAATGGCTGCAAAATAATAACCTCAAAATTAATATTGACAAAACAAAAATAATGACATTAAAAACTATTAACTCTAAATATAAAACATTAAATATAAATTATCATGACAAACAAATAAAGGAGGTGAATACGATATTTTTTTAGGAGTTCACATAGACTCTGATCTAATGTGGAATTCAAAGGTTGATCATGTATGTAAAAAAAATAAATCAATTCTCATATGCACTGTATATGTTGTGGAAGGTCTCTAATGAAAAAACACCATTAAGTTAAGGTATGGTGTCCTATTATGGGCAAATAGTACTAAAACACTCTGGATTTAAAGCTCAGAAAAAATGTGTTTGAGCTATATGTGGACTTAGACAAAGGGGTACGTGTAAGCCGTATTTCAGAAAACTAGAATTGCTAACCCCTCCGTCGTTATATATATATATATATATATATATTGTTGTATATATATATATATATATATATATATATATATATATATATATAACGACGGAGGGGTTAGCAATTCTATTTTTCTGAAATACGGCTTACACGTACCCCTTTGTTATATGTTGTATATGTTGTGGAAGGTCTCTAATGAAAAAACACCATTAAGTTAAGGTATGGTGTCCTATTATGGGCAAATAGTACTAAAACACTCTGGATTTAAAGCTCAGAAAAAATGTGTTTGAGCTATATGTGGACTTAGACAAAGGGGTACGTGTAAGCCGTATTTCAGAAAACTAGAATTGCTAACCCCTCCGTCGTTATATATATGAGTCAGCCATCCTGGTAAGAATTAATATAAATGACTATGACACCGTAACTAGTGAGAGGGACAGAAATACACTCCGTGCGCCCAAACGTAGACTAGCACTATATGCTAATAGTGCTTTTGTAAAGAGGGTGGAAATATATAATAAGTTACCACGGCTTTTGAAAGATGCGCAATGTAATAATATTTTTAAATGTTAACTAAGAACATTTTTACTTGTCAAGGCATATTATTCAATTGATGAATTTCTTAAGGATAAGCTAGACATATAGTTTATTTGACATGTACATGATATTAGAATTTGATTTATCATTATACTCGCATTATTTTTCAATTAGACATACTTTAAAAGAATTTGTGACTTTATGTTTTAGAATTGCGTACCACCATAATATTATTTATTATTTTTAGCTTTCTATGTGTATAATAAAGTTATATGATTTCGCATACCAATAGGTTAAAGCATGGTGCACTTTCTTTATAATATATTTTTCAACCCTTTGTTATTTTACCCATGTTTTGCGTAATAAATGATTTGAATTTGAATTTAGATAAAATACATTAATTACTAAGGACTTTGATCACTACATGTACAAATACTGAATTATCGGATTTCTAGTTTTTTATTAGCATGCCTTAGTTTCGTGGTTGATTATACATTCTAAAATGTAATTAGTGTTAATTTTATTAAAAAAAAATATTTTACCTTCGAAATAATTGAAAAATTCGGAAAAATTCTATTAAATAACGAAATCTATTATATTTTTAATGAAAAAACGATTAATTATTCCTCAATTTTTCATGATAATAAAAACTATCGATTAACTTATAATCGTTTTTTAGGTAGAATATCACATCCCTACTTCAAGTCAAGTCAAGATGAAATAAAATGAACATGACATGAACCATAGATTAATTCTTAGAGTGATAAGTGCGGTCCGAGATGCGCCGATAGTACTCATAGTGCTAACAGTAGGTACTCACGATTGGCCCGATTTGAATGCGCGCGGCCGTTTGCATTACTAACAATTCGGATCATGCAATAGCGTGGTTATGACGTCTTCATTTGTTTTAACATATACATAATCTCCTTCCTGAACTACTCATAAAATTACTGGATTTTAACTGTTGTTCAGTACTTCAGAGAGAGAATTTCGAGCTGTTAAACAAATGTAGAAGGTCTAGGCCTCTACTCAAAGGGCTTATTCCATTTGACGCTAATTTCGTTATTTTCGATAATTTTGACCACATGCGTCTATGGTTGTGATCGCTGTGATCGTTTGTAACTGTTCTCCCCTGTTCCATTTAGGATGAAGAAGAATGCCACTAAAATTTGCCACTTCTGTCACTTTTGACATTAGATGTAGGTAATTCAACCTATTCCAATAGCTGCATAGCGCTTTTGGCGAAAATATACCAAGACCCGAGTGGAGCTACTTTTTGGGAGTTTAATCGTTTTTTATCGTTTTTGGCGAATTTCAGATGGTACGCACCCTAAGTCGTCGAATTTTGAACTTCGGGTCCGAAAGAAAGGTATCCGCAAAACACGTTTGCTTCTTCTTCTACTTTAGATGTCAGAGTGTGTACGGTTTAAATGAAGAATTCCCGGTATAATAATTATAGATTAATAAAGCAAAAATATAGGTTTGCAAGAATTTAAAAATAATAATTACATCTATAAACGAACGGACTTAAAACACCGTACAGCGAATAAGACAACTTAGGATAGCAAAAGAAAATATGATCTAAGGTTTCATCTTCAAGGCCACCTTCACAACGAGAATGGTCCCTGACCCTAATTATTGCAAGAAAAACTGGTGAGCATACATGCCCCAGGCGCGATCTAATTTTTGTAGAGGTTACAATTTTACTAGACTTTTTATATTATCAAAACCATGGCGTAACGGGAATATCTGGCTGAATCTCGCCATAATGTTTACACTTAATCATTCTTGTCGAATTCCAAATGTCCGACCATTTTTCTCAAAGATTTTTTTCCGCTAAAGTACGTAGGTCTCTGGAAAATCCTTTTGAATACGTGTCCAAGCCTATTTCAACGGCTTGCTTAGCATAATATATAAAACAAAACGTGACTCTGACAAATGGCCAAATGCACGATGTGTGACGGCTTGTTATAAGGAGGGAAAAAAACTTCCTCCTCTACTTGAGCACTGTATATTGTGCTCTGTGCCTCCTCTCTGTAGTCCTTGATCAATAAAGTGCAAGTGGAATCCGTGGTAGTGTTGTTGCAATAGCTATAGTTTCACTATCGATAGTTGAAAAACAGTAGATAGCACGAATAGTCCTAACGAAAATATCGAAAAACTGCAATACTATTGATAGTATTGATAGTGAAACAAGGCGTTACTATTGAACTTTGTCGATACTATCAATAGTATCGATACTATTGATAGTATCACGTTAAAGTAGTGGATACTATCTATGATCTATCGAAGTTTTCGATACTGTCGATAGTTTTGTTTTACTATCGACGTATTTTCGATACTATAATATGGGAATAACGACATCTAGTTGATAGCTCAGGGACACAAATACACGGTATGGTTGATGTTTGCAAAAGAACTTGCAACGAATCGACGCTATGGTTGACATTGAAACATAAATGTTATATATATTGTTACATATAACAATTGTGTACAGGATAAGGAATAGTGTACAGGATAAGGAACAGTG
This sequence comes from Plagodis pulveraria, assembly GCA_963890685.1. Classification (NCBI taxonomy): domain Eukaryota; kingdom Metazoa; phylum Arthropoda; class Insecta; order Lepidoptera; family Geometridae; genus Plagodis; species Plagodis pulveraria. The sequence goes on from OY982967.1 coordinate 27,053,874, forward strand.
TGATAAGAGAACGATGTGGTGTGAATGAGGATGTAGTGACAAAAATCGAGAAAGGTATGTTAAGATGGTTTGGACATGTAGAGTGAATGAATGAAATAAGAATAACTAAACAGATATACATGGCACAAGTGAACGGAAGTTTTGGTAGGGGAAGACCTAGGCGAACGTTCCAAAATCAGATTGAAGACGTTCTGAAAAAAGGCCAGGTCAAGAGTACCCTAAACCGACGCTTATGTATGAAAGGATTGATGAGTGTAGATGAAGCGAAAAAGATATGTTATGATCGTAGTAAGTGGAAATCCGTGGTCTCTGCCTACCCCTACGGGAAAGAGGCGTGATTTTATGTATGTATGTATGTAACAATTGTGTTGACTATCAATAAAATGTTGGGCTATCGATAGGGCAATAATATCGATACTGTCGATAGTATTGACACAATCGACACTATCGATATCATCGATAGTGTTTGTTCGGATACTATCGATGGTATCGATATTATGGATCGAGTATTACTTATTTATATCAATCGATACTTTTGACAGTATCGAGAGTATCGTCAAAGGTCGATAAATTCGATATGACTATGGATAGTAGCACTTATTTTCGAGGCGACGATACTATCGATCGATAGAGTCCCGCAGTTGCGATAGTGTCCCCCGGACACTAGTCCGGGGGACTTAATTATCTTTGGCTTTGGTATATATTCTATTTAATCTATGGTGGAATCCACTTGCACTCGTTATGGGTGCGGACCATAGATCAAATAGAATATATACTACGTACGTACGTGGTGCGGACCATTTGAAGTTAAATTCGCCAAAAACGCTAAAAACGATCACACTCCCAAAAAGTTGTTCCACATGGGTCTTGGCGTTATTTTCGCCATAAACGCTATGAGGCTACTGGAACAGTTTGAATTCCCTACGTCTAAATGTCAAACGTGACAGAAGTGGCTACTTTTAGTGGCTTTCTTAGCGTTCTTATCCTAATTGGAACAGGGGAAAACAGTTACAAACGATCACAGTGATCACAACCATAGACGCAGAATGTGATCAAAATTATCAAAAATAATGTTAATAGCGTCAAATGGAATATATCCTTGGTAAACAAAAATAAATAAAGATAATATAAGTCATGTAAAAATGTAATGTAAATAGATAAGATTGTAATTTAATAACGTACAACATTATCTTTTGTTTAAATCTATGTACTAACGAACGACAAGGAAGTGTGTGTGGTCCTCGTCTCATGCAGTCTCAATACATTATTATAATTTATTTGTGAAATATTTAGAACCTCATCGGAATATCTAGGGTAATAATTACAATGCATTGTGTATGTACAGAAAGCAACTATCGCAGTTATTCTCATCTTGAAATGCGTTTAAAGCGACCTACTTGTACTTGTTGTTTCAGTGGAACGTAAATCTTACTGGTGGGACATGAATAAAGAGAACAGTAAAAGTTCTGCTGGTCTGGTTAGTATTTTGGCTTTGGTTTAGATTATAAAACATCGATTTAAGGGGGGTGTTGGATTGGGATGGTGGACCCCCCCCTGTGAAGGGGAAGTAGCGATCCCTTTCTGAGATATGATTTTTTAAATTTATAAACTCACTTTGTCCGACATCGATTGTTGGGGTCCGGGGGAAGGGTAGAGCCCCCCCTATGAAAGGGAAGTTGCAGGGCGCTCACAACCCTGCCTAGAGTGTGATAGTGTGAACTGCATACATAATATTATAATGTTATGGTGAATGCACATCCGTTCATGCCTACATCTGGCTATGTAAATAAAATACATGCGCTTTTTCAAAATAATGTGTGTAACCGTGGTATTATTGAACAGCTAATTAATTCATTATTAATAATTTTGGTAGAACCCTGATGAGTATTTTATGGAACCCCTAGGTTCCACGGAACCCACTTTGGGAATCCCTGATTTGGGACATGTTTTAAAAAAAAGCATTTTCTGTAGGCCTTTTTGGATGATTTCAAAGGAGGTCACAGATTGGCCAAAATTTTATTTTGTTGGCTAACAAATAAAATGTAATGCTTAACCATAAGTTTGCATTCCAAAGTTCTAATTTAATTATCTGAGGTTATATTTAGGTTTGAGTTTACCCTCAAAAGTTAAAAGTATAATTAGTAAAGCAGTTTTGTTTTGTCAACTGTTGTATAAAGTAGTGTAATGGTAGTCAGTTGTGTTTAAGCATTATGAAAAGCCTCAAGGGTATAAAAAAAAACGATTAAATATTATCCTTTGGAATAGTCCTGATATAAAAAGATATCGTCTAAGCCTTCAGCAGGACTGCCTACGGCAGGCAGATGCCTTGTCATACCCACGTTCCATTCAATACACATCACTTGGGAGCAGCAGCCATTATGGCAGGAGAAATAATAATGGACAATAGTTTGTCTGGTAGTGTGAGCTGTGTCTATGCCAATATATGATTTGATTAATAGTCGAGTAACACAATATCGCTAAACTCATTTTGTGGGATTCTGACCCACGGGTTCATGGAGGGACACAAGCTGCATCGACTGTGTCGGCTCATGTAATGGTGTTGATTGCTGTGATAGTGTGATGTGGGCTGGCTGCTGCTTGCTCGGCACTATGAGACACCGTTAGAACCGGTTACACCTTCATTGCTCTGGTTGCTAATATTTTGCCTAATTGAAAGAGCTGAATAATTTAACTTTATTTTAAACATAACATATTCGTCGTTAGTTACACCATTATTATTAACTGTTGTGTTTAATCCGCAAGCTACTACAACATTTGGTAGCGTAAAAATAATACTATTTACCACTGTAATTTCAACTTTATTTTCCGTTGAGCAAGAAAGATACGTTTCAAAAAATCTTAGAAATATTATAGTGTTCTCAGTGAATATAATGTTTGCGTGTTTCAGAGCCGATCAACGCCACCTAGTTGAACTCATCGTAACAACCGATTTGACAGCTATGACGTAGATTCTTTAGTTTAACTTGTGTTCACTAGAGGGCGCACAAAGGCAGAAATGGGCTTATTAAATGTACATACAACAATATTCGACATTCCGCCCACCAAGAACTACACTCGAGAGCAATGAATCCGGGTCACTTAAAGAATCCTAAAAATCTCGGAAACTAAAAATGCTAGGTTAATGCAATAAATTGTATTTAATAGACAATGTAATACTCCTTAAATGAAGGTATTAAAACTTCTTAGTTATTGTAAAGTTATATCATAAAAAAATCAAATTTGAAAAAGGGCCACTTTCGAAGATGGAACTACAAAATTACAGCATTTGGTTTTGCTTTTGTTTGTAATCTGTCATTTATGTGGGTACATAAACCATGTTGATAGTGCTCTATATTCATTATTCAAGCTGAAATTATGTCGCTTACGCCTGAAGAATGCACCAGAATACTTACAATGCTGGAAACCGGCCGGAGTCAGCGCGATACAGCCAGGACTGTCGGTGTGTCGCTGTCAACAGTACAAAGAGTTCTCCGACGTTACGAAGAAACTGGTTCTAACCTACGCAGACCAGGAACGGGCAGAACCAGGTGTACCACAGCACGAGAAGACCGATACTTGGTGAACACCATGCTTCGAAATCGCTTTCTCACAGGAACTGAACTCACCAATCAGTTTCGACGCCTCGGAGGAAGTAACCCAAGTGCATGGACAGTAAGACGTCGGCTTGCTGAATCTAACTTAAAACCCCTTAGACCTGCAAACGGCCCTAAACTGGAGCGTGGGCATCGTATTTCGAGACTAAGATATGCCCAGAGCCACGTAAATTGGAGTATTGAAGATTGGTCAAAAGTTATGTTCTCCGACGAATCAAAATTTATGCTCTACAAGCACGATGGAAGACACAGAGTGTATCGAAGACCAGGGGAAAGATTCAAGCAAGCATGCATCGAAGAAAAAGTAGCCTACGGTGGTGGGTCTGTACTTGTGTGGGCCGGAATTTCTTCTGAAAGTCGCACAGAGCTGGTGATCATAGAAAACGGCTCTTTAACTAGCGTAAGATATGTGGAAGAAATCCTCAATGATCACGTTGGTCCATTTATGGTCAATTTAGGTGAGGATGCTATATTTATGCATGACAATGCCCGACCTCATACAGGTAGGATTGTGAATGACTACCTTCAAGAGATGAACATTACTCGTATGGAGTGGCCAGCGCGCAGCCCGGATATCAACCCGATCGAGCATGCTTGGGACGAGCTAGGCAGATGCGTAAAACAACGAAACCCTCCCCCAATCACGCTTCGTGAGCTCAAAATTGCTCTCACAGAGGAATGGGAGAATATTCCCCAAAATCGTATAAGGAACTTGGTGTACAGCATGCCAAACCGCGTAAACGCAGTAATGGAAGCACGAGGAGGCAATACGAAGTATTAAAATTCAAGAAAATCGTAATAAAGTTCAAAAATTTCATGTTTCCTATTTTTGTTTTAAGGAGAGATCAGCAGTTTTTTTCTTTATGTAATTTTGTGTTAATAAAATGTATGGTGACTCATATTTTTTTTACTTTCATTTAAGGAGTATTACATTGTCTATTAAATACAATTTATTGCATTAACCTATCATTTTTAGTTTCCGAGATTTTTAACATTCTTTAAGTGACCCGGATTCATTGCTCTCGAGTGTATGTTCTTTAACTGATCAATTTAATATTAAACAAAATAAAACAACAAACTTTATCGTTCGAAACAGAAACTACCCTAAATCGCTTACAATTCACCGATTGCTATTCCGCCCACCGTACTTAATGCACCTTCAAATGGAAACAGAATCTTTTAAGTTTACAACAAACAATCTTAATCGAGGTGTTAGGGCGAAATTAATCTTAAACGCAATAAACGACAGTGTTATGTACTTTATACTGCTAATACATTTTTATTACAAATTTTTAGTATCACAATCATTCCTTGGTAAAAAACACAATTTGCTGCATGCGCGTTTACAATAACCATTTTTCGTTTTTATTGTAACTACACGAACAATTCCGTCTTCACCTGGATGAGTTTCTACAATTTTACCTAAGAGCCATTTAGCAGGTGGTAAATTTACATCTTTAATTATTACTACATCATTAATTAGTGGCTCATTCTGCTGAGTTGTCCATTTGTATCTATTATTTAACGTAACAAGATATTCAGCACTCCAACGTTTCCAAAAATCGTTTACCATTTTAGTTGTTAGTCTCCATCTATCTAATAAACTAATATTAGTATTACAAACCTCATCCGCAATATTTAATAAAGGTTCTCCTATAAGGAAATGGCCGGGTGTCAGTGGAAGGGGGTCGTTAGGATCGTCACTTAAAACGGTTAATGGACGAGAATTAACACATGCTTCCACTTGCACTAGTACCGTTGATAATTCTTCGTATGTGAGTGTACTCTCACCAATCACTTTTCTTAGGTGAATTTTGACTTGACGCACACCGGCTTCCCACAATCCACCAAAATTTGGGGACTGGGGCGGGATGAAGTGCCAATTGGTTGATTCCAATGTCAATAGTTGTTCAATTTCACTTGGAATTGCCGATTTGGCACTATTGAACATTTCGCGTAATTGTTTGTCAGCTCCGGTAAAATTAGTACCGTTATCACTATAAATATCTTGGCAGTGACCTCGTCTTGCAGTCATACGTTTGAATGCTGCAATAAATCCTTTAGAAGTTAGATCAGTCACGACTTCGATATGAATTGCACGCGTGACCATGCAGACAAACAAGCAAATGTAGCCTTTAAAGGATTTAGCTCCACGACCTGGCGAAAACCTAATATTTATCGGTCCAGCGTAATCTACTCCTGTCGACTTAAACGGTCTGCTTGGTTTTAACCTAACTGCTGGAATTTGACCCATAAAAGGAGTTTTACTCGATCTCGAAAGTCTTATACAGGTAACACACTTTCTGAAGTGTTTTTTAACTAATTCACGTGCTCTTAAAATCCAAAACTTTCCTCTTAGATGATTTAACATCAATTGTGGGCCTCCGTGCATAGTTTTGATGTGAGCGTCTGCTATTAAAAGAGTAGTAAGATGATTCTTACTAGGCATAATTATAGGATGTTGCTTGTTGTAGCTTGCATCAGATAACTCAGTACGTCCTTTAACTCTTAGTATACCATCTTGATCAAAGATGGGACAAAGAGGACGAAGCGCACTTTTTTGTGTCACGGAGCCTTTAGTCTTTAAGTGTTTTAAATCTTCTGCAAACTCTTTCTCTTGAACTTCTTTGATGCATTTCTGCAATGTTTGATTCATCTCTTCCGTAGTTACAAATTTTTCAAATTGAATTCTCTCAACTTTTGGTAATTTTAAATTTAAAGTTCTTCTGCAATATGATAGCACTTTCAGCATTTTTGTTAACGATGAAAATCTTTCCCATAATGATTCTTCTGGCTTGTGGTTTACAGTACATAATGATTTGGTTTTTTCTTCTTCATGCGTATCATTAATATCTGTCAAATCCATCTTCACAAACAATTCTTTGAGGCTTGTTGGTCCATGCCACCACAGTGTGTGCTTTGCAAGTTCGTTAGGATTTAAACCGCGAGAAGCGCAATCTGCGGGGTTCATTTTGCTTGTTATGTGTCCCCATTGGCTATATTCCATAATTGTGAGAATCTCTGAAACACGGTTACTAACAAATGTGGTCCATCTACAGGCTGGGCCTTTTAACCATGCTAAAACTACAGTTGAGTCTGTCCATGCAAACATATTAGCTTTGGGAATGGCCATGACTTCAGCAATTTCATTTAAGAGTTTAGCAGCTAGAGCAGCTCCACAGAGCTCTAATCTTGGTATAGACATTTCCTTTTCTATGGGAGAGACCTTTGTCTTAGCTGACAGCAAGTTCACAGTTACTTCGTTGTTATCATCAATTGTTCGAAGGTACACGCACGCTGAGAATGCTGAGCTTGATGCATCAGAGAATGCATGCAGGTCTATCTTAAATCCTGGAGATATATGTAGCCACCTCGGAATATTGATGGTTTTGATTTGATTTAACTCCCGTCTGTAGTTACGCCATTCTTTTTCTAACTCTATACCTAAGTCATCATCCCATTCGAGACCGGATTTCCACAGCCGCTGTATAAATAATTTTGCAATGACCACAACAGGTGCAATCCATCCCATAGGGTCGTACAGGCGCGCTATATCCGAAAGTACTTGCCGCTTTGTAAATTTCCTTTTGACTTCAGGCAAATTTATTGTATATTCAAAATGATCCTTCTCTTTGTTCCAGCATATACCCAAAACTTTAGTCGTGCTATCTTGTTTAATAATAACCGATTTGCTTACTTGGTGTTCTTTAATATCTATATGTTCTAATAATTGGTCACTATTACTACTCCATTTTTGAAGTTCAAATCCACCAGATGTCATCAATTTTCTTAGCTCTTCGTATATCTGTATCGCTTCACCTTCTGTGTCACATCCTGTCATGAGATCGTCAACATAATAATCAGTTTTGGTTATTTCTGCAGCTAATGGATATGTTCTCTGTTCATCTTCCGCTAGCCTTTGAATAGTTTTAACTGCAAGATAAGGCGCGCAAGCTGTTCCGAAAGTCAAAGTTAGAAGATTGTAGTGCTCTACAGGTTTATCAGAGTGTGATCGCCACAAGATTCTCTGATAATCTATGTCTTCATCGGCAACTCTAACCTGCCTATACATTTTGACGAGGTCTGCTATGATACAAATTTTATGAGTACGCCATCGCATCAACAAGTGTCTTAAATCTTGTTGGAGTTTTGGACCTACTAAGAGATCATCGTTAAGAGATACATTGTTGACCCCTTTACACGATCCGTCGAATACAACACGTACCTTTGTTGTTTCTTTATCGTCGCGAACGACCGCATGATGAGGAAGGTACACTGCTTTCGGATTATCAATGTCTTCCTGATTTACCAGTTTCATGTGATCTAGATTTGTGTATTCTTCTAGAACGGTTCTATAGTTGCCATATAGCTTTGGCGTTTTTTGTAGTCTTGTCTCTAAATATTTAAGTCTTTTCATCGCTATATCCTTATGATTTCCATATTGACACTCAGGATTGTCATTCTTGAATGGTAATCTGACGACATATCGTCCATCTTTTGCTCGTATAGTAGTAGAATTGTACAATTCTTCACACTTTTGTTCGTCCAAAGTCATTTTCTTTTTTATGGATGGTGGTTCGTTTTCAATCTCCCAAAATTGTTTGAGCAAGTCATCTACTCTAGCTTGTATGTGCATACTGATCACGCTCGAAGAAGCTTTTTGAGATAATCTACCTGAAATTATCCATCCAAGGATTGTGTTCTGCGCTAATAGATGTCCTTGGGGATGTTTCATTACACCACTGAGTAGTATATCACTGTACACTTCAGCTCCCAGCAAAATGTCTATTTTGCCTGGTGATGTGAATGTTGGGTCTGCTAGTGGGATCTCGCTCAATGCTATCCATTGAGGTGACGTCACGGTAGTTGTTGGAAGCATTGACGTGAGTGAACTCAATACGTAGGCATTGATATAAATTGAATTGTTAGGGTTGTGGGTTGACTCAACATGAAAAGACACCATGTGTTTGATTTTGGTTTGACCCTCGCCTAAACCTGACACCCAACCATTTATTGGTACACGCTTAAGCCCTAGCAATTGCACTGTAGCTTCTGTCACAAATGAAGCTTGTGAGCCCTGATCTAACAAAGCTCTGAGTACGTATTTGTTGCCGTTCCTCGAATCTGCCTTGATTATTGCTGTCGCGAGTAAGACATTGTAACTTTGTTTATCATGATCATCTTTTGAAAAATTCGCTACAATATGTGTATCTGAGGAGCTTGATACTGCTTTATTATCTAAATCTTGTTGTTGAGAACTTTCTTTCTCAATTGATGTGGTCTTGGTTAATGTTGTTGAAGTAGCATTTGCGGGTTCGTCTCTAGTGAAGTGTAGTAGAGTGTGATGGCGTTTGCCACATTTTCTGCAGTTTGTAGTCTGTCTACAATTTTTTATTCCATGGGCTGATCCAAGACAATTGTAACAAAGTCGTTTCTCTTGCGCGAAGTCATATCTTTGTTGAACTGTTTTATGACCGAATTTTTTACAATGACATATATGATGAGTACCATTGCAACATGAACAAGTAACACCCTGTGACTTTTTCTCGTCATTGACAGTAGAGTGAAAAGATTTCGTCTTCATTGCTGGTTTATAAGCTGGATGTAAAGCCTTGTTGCTAACTTTACTACCTTCAATCATCTCCAGGCTTCTGAACCTGGATTCCATAAACTCAACAAGCTGCGTCCATGTTGGCAACTCTTCAGACATCAAACTTATTTGATACTCCCATTGTTTGTGAGACTCTAGATCAAGCTTTGAGACAACTAAATAGACAATTATAGCGTCCCACGTATCTGTGCTTATTCCAATGTTGTTCAGAGATTTTAAACACGATGCGGTGGTATCTAACAATGATTTCAGAGCTGTAGCTGATTCTACTGGAAGTGACTTCTGCGCAAATAACGTCTGCATTATACTATTGCAGTTGTATTTCTTATTGTTGTATCTCTTTATGAGTTGAGCCCATGCCTCCGTATAATTGGCTTCAGTAGTTGTAAAGTTACGTATCAAATTTTCAGCTTCTCCAGAAAGACTACTTTTCAAATAGTGCATCTTTTGAACGGGTGCTAAATTAGCATTTTTGTGTATGAGTGATAAAAACATATCGTAAAAGGTCTGCCATTCAGAATATTTTCCACTAAAACATGGTAGCTGGATTTGTGGTAATCGAACATCACAGTTTTCAGATCTAGTTGCTAAAGCAGTTGTAGGTTTTTGCAAATCACCCTCGGTAAGAACTTGACATGTTTCTTTGAGTAAACTTTTGTATGCCACATAAAGTTCCTGAAATTGATCATAAATATCTTTAGTGAAATATTCTTCTTTCTCTTTTTGATCCTTTGATATTATCGACGAAATAATTTTATGACCATCCTTAAAATCTTTCCAAAGATCTTCTATTATTTCTATTCTTGTTTCTAAAAAATGTTTCTTTATCCGATCTTTAGGTGTTTTTCTAAAATTCCGTTCTGCTTTAATCAATTTATCCAACAAGTCTAATTGTACAGCTAACTGTTTTGAAGAATCCATGATAAACTTTTCCAAGTCACTTATAGTGTAACTTTCAATCAAAAACCAATGAAACGTTCACTTAAAATTTTCTTCGTAAAAAATATTCTAAGTCAATGTAATGTGCACCACGATTTTTCTAAGTCCCGTATAGAGTAAACTTTTCTAAGTCAATGAAATATTCACTTAAATTTTTCTAAGTGTTTTGCAGAAAAAATATTCTAAGTCAATGAAATGTTCACCACGATTTTTCTAAGTCCCGTATAGAGTAAACTTTTCTAAGTCAATGAAATATTCACTTAAATTTTTCTAAGTCTATGAAATGTTCACCACGATTTTTCTAAGTGTTTTGCACATCAAAAATATTCTAAGTCTAGGAAATGTTCACTACAATATTTTTTTTTTTTAAGTGTTTAGCTGTCCACAGAAATATTACAAGTTAATGGCAATTTTGAAATAAATCACAAGTGTTTCACAGTTTGTAATATTAAGAAATGTACTGTAATTATTGAAAGATTCGAGTCCAAGCACTTTGAATAACAGTCACTTTACTTACAGTTTTCGGGCACAAACCAATCCAAACCCTATTATCACTCCACTATGCACTTAAATCACTTCAACTATTTTCTACTTCCCGGGTTTCGGCACCAATGTTTAATCCGCAAGCTACTACAACATTTGGTGGCGTAAAAATAATACTATTTACCACTGTAATTTCAACTTTATTTTCCGTTGAGCAAGAAAGATACGTTTCAAAAAATCTTAGAAATATTATAGTGTTCTCAGTGAATATAATGTTTGCGTGTTTCAGAGCCGATCAACGCCACCTAGTTGAACTCATCGTAACAACCGATTTGACAGCTATGACGTAGATTCTTTAGTTTAACTTGTGTTCACTAGAGGGCGCACAAAGGCAGAAATGGGCTTATTAAATGTACATACAACAATATTCGACAGTTGTCTTTATTTAAATAAAATCTAATTAATGCAAAAAAATAAGTCTGATCTAAAAAATGAGTATTTGAAATATATATATATATATATATACAGGGTTATTGGTAAAATGCTAACAACCTCTTTAGCTAAAGCTAATTGTACAATAAGCTCAAAAACTTGTTACCGCCAGTGGCATTGCTACTGAGTGCGTCCATGCTTGACGAGGGTATGTTAAGCTGTCAGTCCCGGTTGTTGTTTTAGGATGGCAGCAATTTTGTAGGACATTTTGCGAATTCTCACCTGGAGGTAGGCCACTTTCAGTTGAAAATTTGTCGCCAAGTACCTAACAGTGTATCCCGGCAGCAGTCCTTGTGAGTCAGTATTACGAACTGTATAGGCAAATGACACTTATCAACTGTAATCTCAGGATGACTTGTGACGAAATGCATCTGTCCTAGTTATTTATTTATTATTTGTTAGTGGATCTAAAACTATTAAATAAATAAGATCCCAAGAGTAGACATCCTAGAAAAAAACAATGCTAACCTACAAAGAATATTACCCCTTTAGGAACATTTATCAAACCAGCGTGCAACAAGATGGAATTGCGTAGTAGAGAAAAATATCATAATACCATAGTTGCGTGAAGATAAATTTATTACAAGAGTCTGAATACCAAAATGAGCTTTAATAGAGGAAATAGGAAGAATTAATAATGTCAACAACACCTAGTGGGATAAGGATTAATGAAAATCACGAATGCTGATTGCATTTGTTCTGTTAGCGGTGGTGAACTAAAGCCAAACCTATAACTTTTTCTCATCTTTCCTTAGCGTCGCTCAGCTGTAGCAGAGCGGCTTCGTCTCCGAGAAGAATGGTCTGCATTGAAAGGAACAGAATCTCAGCAAGCTCCATTACAACAAAGGACAAACATACTCTCAAAGAAACAGACAAACGTGAAAACCGGAAGTCATGCCGTGAAGACTGTTTCTAATCTTCCTAAAATCAAGGTGTGTAATTTTAAGATTGACGCTTCTAAAATGGGCCCTACCGTATTGAGAGCATGATGTCCGGGTAATTATCATCGAAGAGCAGACTAAATTAAAGCAGATACTGTCAGTATCCTGATGCTTGTTCTAAAGTGTAGTCCAAGGCACTTTGCTGGCCATTCAAGGGTCTAAGTACTATGCTAGCAACACACAGAAGTCTTGCTTTTTACCAGATTCTAATGAATTTAAAAGCTTACCATTTTGCACAATCAACTTCAGATGCAAACTATGTTGTAGAAATATAATAAAAATTTTCTTATTCCAGGAAAGTACAAGAAACCAGCGTTTGACAAATGACACTCTTCGTGGAGTGGTAGCGTTGGTAGAAGTAGGGACAGAATGCCGTGCGTTACCACTACGAGCTGCATTGTCAGCCCTCGGGGCGAGCGTGTTACCGGCATGGAGTCCTCTAGTCACGCATCTTGTGTGGGCTCAGGGTGAGAACATTGTCAAAATGACTTATGTTTGTTTTTTAGATCAGAAACCTGTAACATAATAAGTAATAGAACCCTATTACTGAAACTTTACTGTCCGTCCATCTATCACCAGGCTGTATCTCAAGAACGGTGATAGCTACACAGTTGAAATTTTCACAGATGATGTATTTCTATTGCCGCTATAATAACAAATACTAAAAATAAAAAAGAGGGGCCTCCGTAATAAAGGTGACAGGTAGACGCTTTAACTATTCATAGAATATTTAGTTTTATTATCTCTTTAAATATAATTAATTTGAATAAAATAAAATAAATAATTAAGGAGGCTCCCATACATAAAATATGTTTTCGCTGTACCTACCCAGCTCAATTTGACACTGCGAAAAGTGTCTGTAACTTGCAAGATTAGGATACAGATAATGGTACGGAACCCTTCGTGCGCGAGTCCCACTCGCACTTGGCCGGTATTTATTTTTTCTTTTTGAGGTCCACCCGATTTTAAGCATACGAACCTTCTAGTAATTAAACAACTTTAAACGGTTTAAATCGCGTATATTTATCATTATTTTCAGTCACCCCGTGACCACGATCACTGCAAATTGTTTGAAACGTCGGGACACAAATAATGATAAATATACGCGATTTAAACCGTTTAAAGTTGTTTAATTACTATGTGTAATAATCGCGAAAACCTAAGACAACATTATACGAACCTTCTGCCTATAACAGATGCATTTCATCCCAAGTTGCACTGCGCCCGTCACTTTGAGACATTGTTGTTAAGTCTCATGTGCCTGTAATTTTACTGGCTCTCAAGGACTTCTGCCGGAACACACCGTTAGGTGCTTGGCGACAGATTTTCTACTTGAGCCGTGGTAGCTAGCCAGGTGGGCAATCGCAATGCCCTTCCACCATGCGGTGAAGCTCAAGCCGGCGGTGGGCATCGCACCAGGGACCTGTGGAACGGCAGTCCATAGCTATTACAACTCGGCCATCATTGGTTCAGATTCGATGTGTTGCGATTGTTTGTAAGTGTTCAGGTGTGGTTGTGTTGTGCAGGCGGTTGCCGGGCGACGCGCGCCAAGGCGCTGGCGCTGGCGAGCCGGCTGGTGTCCCCGCTGTGGGTGGAGGCGTGCGCCGCCGCGTCCCGCCGGCTGCCCGAGCACGCCTTCCCGGCCGCCGCCAGGGCCTCCGACCTGCCCTCGCCGAAGGCCTTACGGAGGATGCTCGTCAGTAACTCTACATTTTGCACTTACACCGAGACTGTGTCAACTGCGACATGGTGTACTTTTTGACCTTTAACCCATTGGCATCGGCGATAATGATAACAATAGTATTTCATTCATAACTAGGACATTGTGGTTCTGACGATGCCAACTTATTAAACGCCCGTGGGGTGCCGGGAAAGAATTGCATCCCCATATCTTCGCGTGGAAATCGTAAGAGGTGGACGCATGTCAAGCGTGGAAATAGTGGCCCTGATTGTGGGGAGGCTTTTGGCTTTTTCAATGGCGGATGTTATGGCTGTGAATGATTATAAACAGTTAAATGTGTATGTGTTATTTATTTAATGTTTTACGATCTAGCACAAAATACGAAAATTCCCATGCAAGGGCGATAAGAGTAATGGACTGTATGACGAAGTGAAATTAGGGCAAAGATATATAATAAGTAAGATTGTGCAACTCACCAGATAATCCGATGGGGTTCAGAGCCGTTACTGGTATCTAAACTACGAATTGGCTCGCGCGCTTACCTCCTCAATAGCTCAGTACCTGTCTTGGCTGGGTGCCGGTTGTGATGGCACAGTTTGCACAAATATAAAGTTTTGGTGACTTATTATACTTAGGGCTTTGCCCTCGACAAAGTTGGCACGAATGCCCGACAAATTAAATAGAAATGAACGAGAAGTGGCTCCGACACGAAAATTGATCCACTCTCGACGAAAGCGAAAACGACAAGAAGAAAAAGTAAAGGTCATTTTTCAAGGGCAGGTAATTAGAGTTGCTAGTACAAGAAAAATAAGTACCACACATTATGTGATGATACCAGATGAAAATATTGACTCTATTGGCTAAAGTGAACATTCCGCCCACCTAAATGGTTACATTTACAAAAAAAACTACGACAAACGACAAATTTACTTATCAAAAATCTTACGAAAACGATATAATTATAGTATAATATGGTTGAAAAACGAAAATTAATGTAGAATTGGCAATGGACAAAGTTTAACAAGTGGTCTTTTGAATTTACTAGTTGCTGTTTTAACAGTTGCGACACGACAAACTCCGTCAGTTCCTTTGTGCAAGGCAACGATACGCCCCATACTCCACTTCATCGGATTGCATTGTTCATTTACAATAAGAACGAGGGTGCCAACCGCTACTTCTTGATGGATTTTATTCCAACGCATCCGTTGCTGTAGAGTATGAACGTATTCTTGATGCCATCTGCGCCAAAAATCCTGGTGCATTTTCTGAAGTAGTTTCCAGCGATTTAGTGTGCTTATATTTAAATCTACAAACTGTTCTTCTGGAAGCATCGACAAGGGTTCTAGCGTCAGAAAATGTCCAGGAGTGAGCGCCGAAAAATCATTCGCATCAGAGCTGAGGGGTGTCAGCGGCCGAGAGTTTAAAAGTGCTTCTATTTGTGCAAGTACAGTATAAAATTCTTCGAACGTTAGTCTCTGCGTTCCTACGACTCTAGATATATGGGTCTTTACAGATTTAATTCCTGCTTCAGCAAGTCCATTAAAGTGCGGAGATCCAGGGGGACTAAACGCGAATTGAATTTCCTGAATCTCAGCAGCATTTTTCATCAATTTCCCGAGGTAGTTGCTCGCACCTACAAAATTTCGGCCTTGGTCTGACACGATTTTACTACAGCGACCACGGCGAGCAACAAATCTTTTTAAAGCCGCAAGAAAAGCTTCTGTGGATAATTCTGATGTCAACTCCAAATGAATTGCCTTAGTACTTGTACATACGATAACACAAATATATCCTTTAAATGTTTTTACTCCTCGGCCACGACCGAGAGCAATGTCAAAAGGACCACCGAAGTCTATATTAACAGTCGAAAAAGGTTTAATTTGGTTGACTCTATATTCAGGCAAATTTCCCATGATTGGAGCTGGAGCAGGTTTAGGATTGACCCGGAAACATTTGGTACATTGTGAAACAACAGCACGGATAGCTCGCTTAGGCGATAAAATCCAAAAGTGTTGAGCAAGAAGGTTTTGTAAGGTCTGTGCACCAGGGTGCATAAATTTCCTATGATACTCGTCAATAATCAAATAAGTGAGCCGATTGTCACGAGGCAAAAGCAAAGCATGTTTGGATTCGAAATCTACGCTGGCGTGGGCCAGGCGACCGCCCACCCTGAGATGACCCGCTTCATCAAGAAAAGGTGCTAATTTTCTCAAACTCTTGGGTAAAGAGTTTGGAAAACCAGATTTAAGTTTATCTATCTCTACCGAAAATGCGCTTCGTTGGACATGTTTGATGAAAAACATGAACGAGCTTCTGATCTCCGATGGTGACAAAGCGCCGACAAGTTTCGGTTCAAGACGTTTGGGTCTGGAGTTGAGCAGAAATCGAAACACATACGCCAACACGCGTTTGGCTTTCGAAAACGACGAAAAGTTATTTAAAATTTGGTCGCACACGTTAGAATCTACAGAAGTCACAAGAGTTAAAATTCTTTGCTCATCCTCTGCGAAAGCTGAATCTGCGACGGAAGACACAACAGGCCATTCCGCTTCAGGTCTGGAGAGCCATGAAGGCCCATTCCACCAAAGAGACTGCTCTACCAAATCTGACGGTAGGATTCCTCTCGAACCGACATCAGCTGGGTTATCGAGAGATCCGACGTGCCTCCAGAGCTCCGGCGCAACTCTTTCCTGAATATGGCTAACCCTATTTGCCACATAAGTCTTCCACCTCGAGGGACAAGACTTGATCCACGACAAAGTAACCGTAGAGTCAGACCACGCGAAACGGTATATGACTGTGTGAAATGGGCTTAGCGCTTCAACAACAGCAGTCATTAAGTCCGACAATAAAACCGCTGCCTGGAGTTCCAGTCTGGGTATCGAAAGTTTACGGAGAGGCGCGAGCTTACAACGTGACGCACAAAAATATACGGAACAACAACCTTCCGCATCGACAACGCGCACAAAAATCATCCCACACATTCCTCTCTCCGAGGCGTCCGAAAATCCATGGATCTGTAAAACGACAAATGATGACACCATACGACGAGGTATCGATATGGCCGACAACATCGATAACTGCGATTTAAACCGCAGCCATTCCGAAACGACAGTTTCCGGTGCATCCTCATCCCAGGATACGCCAGAGATCCATAACAGTTGTACCAGATACTTCAAATAGAAAGTGACTGGGCCGAGAAAACCAAGAGGATCGTAGATACGAGAGAGTTCCGACAAAATTGTACGCTTGGTACATCTACGATTTTCGACAAAAACTTTAAAACGAAAACAATCCGAATGTGATAGCCACGAAAGTCCTAATATCTTCAATGATACGTCAGAGATGTCTTCAAATCGCTTGAAGTCCTCCGAATACAGGTCAGATGTAGAGAGCCCAACGAAAAAATCTCTATGGTTTGAAGTCCATTTCCTGAGATCAAAACCACCCGACGACAAAATTTGGCAAAGTTGTGACCTCAATTCAATAGCTTCACTGATAGAGTCAGCTCCACTAACAACATCATCGACAAAAATATCTCTTTTCAATACCGCGGAGCCAAGAGGATAATCACTGCTAGTTTCTTGTGCTAGCTGCGCGATGGTACGGAGAGCCTGATAAGGTGCGGACGAAATACCGTAAGTCACAGTTCGAAGACGATAATCACGTACCGGTTCATTAATCGACGGTCTCCATAGAATGCGTTGATAATCTGCATCAGCCTCTGGCACTAAAATCTGCCGATACATTTGCTTGACATCACCAGTGAATACAATTGCATGCCATCGAAAACGAATTAACAAATCGAAAATATTTGTTTGAAGTTTGGGCCCTGGCAACAAAGTATCATTCAAGCTTTTCCCGGTAGAGTCAGAACAACTTGCATCAAAGACTACGCGTAATGGTGTGCTCACTGATTCAGGACGCAATATTCCATGGTGAGGAATATAGTAGAACAAACCTTTATCAACAACAGGTGGCTCTACCTGTTCTAGATGATGACAAGTCTCATAGTCCTTCATGAAAGCGACATATGCTTTCCTATATTCTGGGTTCAGTTGAAGTTTTTTCTCTATTGATGAAAATCTTTTTAACGCTATGGCACGAGTATTTACAAAACATGGCCGATCTAATGACTCTACGAAAGGTAAAGGAACGACAAATCTTCCTTCAGGGGTACGCCGATGTTGTTGAGTAAAATACTCTTCACAAAGCTGGTCCTCTTTCGATAATATTTTATGTTGAGGTCCAATATTTTCTAATTCCCAAAACCGTTTGAGAGAATTATCTAATGACAAGTTTGACACGAAAAAACAATTTTTACTTTGTATCTCACGATGAGCATGTGATTTGTAATATGTCGAATCACAACCACCCATCAAAATCCAACCGAAACTGGTATTCAAAGCATGAGGCTGGCCAGCTCTACCATGTCTGAGGCCTGGTAATAAAGATGACGAAAAAATGTCAGCATTTAGCAACATATCAATAGGTCCCGGATGGTTAAAATCAGGATCAGCTAACTTTAATCCAATAAGGTGTGACCATGAAGACGACTCTATGTGTTGCATTGGTTGTTCAGAACAAATAGACGGCAGTAAAAAAGCTTCAACATCAAAACTAAATTTTGAATTCATTGACCTAACTTGACATGACACTGAACCCAATGTGTTTGCTTCTACATTCCCTATTCCACTTACTGTGTGGTGATTGCTTCTTACGAGCAAGCCAAGAGAGTGGGCACAAGACTCTGACATAAAATTACTAGCACTTGCGCAATCTAATAGCACTCTAACTGCCTTAAGGTTACCATCACAATCAGTTACTAAAACTTTTGCAGTACCAAACAACACACTGTCAGTTTTATTAGTTGATGTTAACACTATATTTTTATTGCAATTCTCATCCGCTGACTCATTGACCTGTTTGCTGTCAAAGTGTAATAAACTATTATGTGAATAATTACACTTCTCACATTTAAAACCAGATCGACAACCTCTGACCAAGTGGGAAGGTGAAAAACACAACAAACAAAGTTTCTTTTCTTTGACAAAATCAAAACGAGATTGAACAGACAAATTTAAAAATTTATCACATGACTCGAGGTTATGTTGTTTTCCTGCACAACACAAACAACTTTGTGAAGCCACTACAAATGAAGATGACTTACCTTTACGAAAATTGTTGGTAGATATTCCGACATTATGACTACTACTAGATTTGATATTTGATACATCCAATGCCCGATATGTTTTTTCAATAAAATTTAGTAAATCTTCATAAAGAGGGATTTCATCAGAATTAAATTCTAATTGGAATGCTTCTCGGGTATACCTGTCCAGCTTCGACCACAACAAATGGAAAAGCATGAAATTCTTATCGGGCAATTGATATTTGTTCAAAATTGATAATGTTTCTGTAAATGTTCTGTGAACCCGTTCCAACTCAAAACTAGTTTTAGATTTAATTGTCTCACAATTTAGAATTTTGCCATAATATGTAAAAGCTATTTGTCTTTTCCAATTATAATATTTATTAAGTGCATTGTATGCATCTGGATAGCTACCATCAGACAGGGGAAAGTTTTTTATGATATTATAAGCAGTACCCGTAACACTAGACAAAAGGTAATGCAATTTTTCAACATTTGACATCTCTCTATTATGTACTAATGACTCAAACAGTTGTATAAAGGATATCCAGTTTTCAATATTTCCATCAAAAGGTTTTATCTCAATTTTAGGCAACTTAGCTGAAACACATGACAACTGCCTTTTAACATCACTATTATTTTTGACTCCAAGATTGTGGTTATGAACCGCCATAAATTGACATTTGATCTCCCGAAAACGCCGCTCAAAACTTAATGTCACTGAGAGTTCAGTTTTACGATCAGTGGGACTCAGAGGTGAAAGAACTTTTAACTGTGCTGCATGAAATTCCGCTTCGATGGTGTTCAGGTCGGCTTCTGTATAACCTCTGAGAAGTTCTGTGGACGTTTCTAACAACTCGACTCGCATCAGCTGATAGTCTCGCTTCACGCGGTTTTCCTCGACATCACTAACGGAGCCTGGCGATTCCATTTCCACAATATCCAGTATATACACGCACGTACACAATAATTTGCACAAAAATCAAAACAAACAAAAAACCTACAAGGACGACAACAAAAACACTGTTTGTATTTGACAGTGATATTTTAGAACGAAATCTATTTGACACTTGTTAAAGTTGACCATAGAGAATTCAACTATCAATTTACGGTTTGATATGGCAAGTTTAGTAATAGGTAGTTCAAATTAACATGGGCATGAATGTTCGAGCCGACAACTATTTAGTGGGTAACTAGTGGGTATGACAGAAAAAAGTTTATGTTAGAAATTTCAACAAAATTCGAGAAATATGACCGTAATTCACTAAATATGCGAAGATTAGGTCACTATTCAAATATTCGGCTCGATGGGCCAAAAAATGTTATTTATTTAATGTTTTACGATCTAGCACAAAATACGAAAATTCCCATGCAAGGGCGATAAGAGTAATGGACTGTATGACGAAGTGAAATTAGGGCAAAGATATATAATAAGTAAGATTGTGCAACTCACCAGATAATCCGATGGGGTTCAGAGCCGTTACTGGTATCTAAACTACGAATTGGCTCGCGCGCTTACCTCCTCAATAGCTCAGTACCTGTCTTGGCTGGGTGCCGGTTGTGATGGCACAGTTTGCACAAATATAAAGTTTTGGTGACTTATTATACTTAGGGCTTTGCCCTCGACAAAGTTGGCACGAATGCCCGACAAATTAAATAGAAATGAACGAGAAGTGGCTCCGACACGAAAATTGATCCACTCTCGACGAAAGCGAAAACGACAAGAAGAAAAAGTAAAGGTCATTTTTCAAGGGCAGGTAATTAGAGTTGCTAGTACAAGAAAAATAAGTACCACACATTATGTGATGATACCAGATGAAAATATTGACTCTATTGGCTAAAGTGAACAGTATGCTTATAGCCGAATCGTACAAAAAGTCAGCACCATTAACAAGAAATATAACTTTCTATGAAGTCCAACTTAAAATAACAAAAAACATCATAGATTTGTAAATTCATGTACTAATTTTACTATGTGAAAATCTATCGCCAAGCACCTTACAGCTCCAGCAGCAGTTCTTGAGAGCTAGTAAAATTACAGGCTCATGAGACTAAAAAATGTATGTATCAGAGTGGAAAAATAAATCTGGCTAAGGAAAAAAATGTCGCATGAGCAGCATGCGACCACTTGCAAATAGAGGTTCATGTTTTTATGCTAAAAAATTATGTAAAGCGCCACGTGCCTGTCCATTAAAATTGCAGTGTCGCCGCTGTCGTCCTGCATGATATTGCACTGCGCTAGTCTCTCCCTTTGTTCTTATGTCTCGTTCGCACAATAATTTCGCTTGCTGCAATGCCTCTCACGTCTAAAAACTGTAGTGTTTGTAGACTTCTGCCTTGATATAGAATATCTGATACTGCGGTTGTACCCTCCAAGGCGGAATCTCGCTAAAGAAGACCTACCACCTGGTAAATTTGGTTATGTTAACATCAAGCAGGAGGTCGGCGATAAAATTGAGGATACATTTTTACAATAAATATATTCTTGTGTTTTAGAGAAGATATATTGTTCTTACTCCTCGTAAGTGGAAAAGGGTAGGAATAGGATGATATTTTGAAGAATATATTAACGAAATAAACATGTAGCCGATGTGATGTTAAGTTACTGCTCATAATAATTACAGGTTTCTATAATGTTTTAAACACAATTCATTAGCAAATTATCATTTCCCAAGCGACGTTTTCTCTCAACAAACTATTGCTATAACATTGATATCAAAATGCAAATTTTCAGACAAAGAGCGATTTTAAAAAAGCATTATATTTTTATTTTATTTTAAAATAATTGTACGTCACCAAGTTAGAGAAATAAAAAAAAACTTCTTATAGTTAATTTGACCGTAATGTTGACATATTTTAATTGAATTGATATTGGCGCTTCGCCGCCAGCTGCCACAGCTCGCTCGCTTCGCTAGCTCTGAAACTCAAAGGTCCTGATCGCTTCGCTCGTCTTGACGTGATACCTATAAATGACTTTGTCAAGACCAAAGAGCCAAGCACCTAACGGTGTGTTCCGGCAGCTGTCCTTGAGAGCCAGTACTTCTAGGTTAGCCTGAACAACATCTTCGACCACATCATCACTTACCATCAGGCGAGATAGTAGTAGGCTAACCTATCAGGCATTTACAATTCAGGTTAGTTTTTATCTCGGAGCTCAGCAGTGCAGGCGGCTGAGGCAAAAATGGAAAATTACTGGATGTCTAACTTATTATTTGATATATTTCGATTATTTGCAACTATTGAATCTTGTCTAAAAATTTGTTTTTAATTGTCGGAGTTTAGAAAGGGATCCCAAGATGGTTTTCATTTATTCATCTGGACATACAAAACGGTCTACTCTCATAAAACCAGGTAGCAGTACCATCTCGAGTACTTCGTATATCATTCTGTAGCCAAGCTATCATTTTCTCATTACTTGCATCTTAGCTACTAATCTAAATAAAAATAATGTCACCAAGCAGCTGGTGGTGTGATGTCAGCTTACCTTGAGAGCCAGTGAGCGATTTGAGGTTTATAATCTCGCCCAATCAAAAATGTGGTACCAGGTACTCCTTTAGCAAGAGTTTGTATTGGTGGTAACCACCGCAGTGTCAGATATTCTGCCTCAAAGCAGTGTGTTAAGGCGTGAAAGGCGGCACAGTAAAATTACTGAGTGAACGAGACATAAGAAAAATGTTATTTTATGTATTTTCTAAAAATCTAAGTAAGGTTTATCCAGTAAGTGACGTTCTCGACAAGTATACAAAATCATTTTAATACTGAAAGCAAGTGGGCACATTATAGACTACATCAGCGCAGTGCACAAGCTTTAACTCTTTGCGTGTTATCTGACAGTTGCGTTGGTACAAATAGTTTCAATACAGTTTTTTCGCACGCACACAAAGAAAAATCTCTGTCTGTGCGTATTTTTATGAGCCTGCGGGTTTGAGCCTTTTAAAAAAAAGAAATAAAATACAAAATTAATTTTAAGGCAACCGTTGGATTTGGAAGTTGGATTAAGACTGAGGAGAAGGATGGTTGGCTGAAGCACTATGACAAAACGATGATTAGGCAGGAAAGGAGCGGAGTGTGCAATAAAAGGTGCATAATATTATACATCAGTACGAGTTACATAGGATGATCCAATTTATTTTACCAAGTAATATTGTTTCAATATAGTTTGGAAATTTGTAGAGTTCATTTTTTCTTTGATATCTACCACTATCTCACGTGATAGTAAGTGATGATGTGGTCGAAGATGTTGTTCAGGCTAACCTAGAATTACTGGCTCTCTAGGACAGCTGCCGGAACACACTGCTAGGTGCTTGGCGATATATTTTCTACTGGAGGGTGGTAGCTAGCCAGGCGGGCATTCGCAAAACGCCGTGGTGGTAGGGCATTTTAATTAGTAGAGGCATTAGGTATTGAGAGGTTCTTTTTCCGTATGAATCATTTAATTTAGGTAGAATTAGTTTGTACTAGCAATACTTCTCATGTGGTAAGTATGACTTATTGGATGATTCTTAGTCTGAATTAAATAAAAATCTTTATATTATTTTCATAGAAAAAAGCAGAAATGGAGAACATACCGATCACACAGCTACTATCAGATAGCAACGATGAAAACAAAGTAATGCCCCGACTCCGAATATCGAGCGACACCGAGCGCGACACAAGTACTGATCTAACGACGGACACGTCGCGGGACACGTCGCACGATACGTCCGGGGATACTTCGAAGGATGTTACGAAGGATACCACAGTCACTGGTAAGTTTAAGCGCTCGTAGCGAAGTTTACTTAGCTGTTCTAACCGATCAGCAAAGTTAAGCAACGTCGCGCGCGGTCATGAGTTGGATGGGTGACCGCTAGTGACATTACTACTGAGCGTTTCTGTGCTTCGGAGGGCACGTTAAGCCGTCGGTCCCGGTTGTTGTCTTAGGATGGCAGTCGTTATAGCATGGTGGTAGGGCATTTTGCGAATGACCGCCTGGCTAGCTACCACCCTCAAGTAGAAAATCTGTCGCCAAGCACCTAACGGTGTGTTCCGGCAGCTGTCCTTGAGAGCCAGTACTTCTAGGTTAGCCTGAACAACATCATCGACCACATCATCACTTACCATCAGGTGAGATAGTGGTCAAAGGCTAATCTATCAGGCATAAAAAAAAATTTAAAAAAAGTTTATTTAATTATGCAACCATACCGCTACTCGTGTTGAGATATTACAGAGTGCTGCTGCGCATTAGACGCACAGGCTTCTGTGACCATTACCATCCTTGCGTCCTTACAAAGCCAATGGTAGCAGCTATAATAAATTACGAAAAGAAACTCCAAGGATTGGCTTGAGGCTAGTTGGCCACTAATACAATATAATGTTATTTCGAACACAGGAGTCCTGGTTTTGCAGATCACAAGGATACAAGTGTGTCGCCATTGCCTTCGAACCGTGGACCTAGAGCTACAATGTCAACCCCTCCCCCCATCTCTTCCCGTGGAAGTCTTAGAGGCGACTTATGATAAAATATCGGAAGGGGGGCAGCAGCACCTTTTGAGGAACTTATAGCCAAAATAATTTATTAAATTTAGGCATAATTTATTTCCGACACTCTCATAAGATCAATTACAAATTTTAATAATGAACATTTAAGAATGAGACATTGTACTGCCACGTTCAGCAAAAGAAATGTATAGAATAATAACAAATATTTTTAAAATATTTTATGAAAACATCAAATTAATATTTTAATAAAACACTTAAAAAATACAAAAACATATCTAGTGACAATTCCGCCTAATTATCCTGTTAAGCCGACGTGACGTCACATACGCCACGCAGCCAAACCGAGCGAAGTATCCTCGGGAGGTCTTGACTCTACGAGCGCACGATCGAGAAATGAAATGTATAGAGCCACTGCGAGAATTACTTATTAAACGTCTTTTAACAAAGTGCTACAACTATATTATGAAATTATTACAATATTGGGTTAAATTACGTAGGTGACAGGCGGTAGCTTGGCAGAGGCGGGATTGTCCAAGTATTTTTGTGGTTAAATTAATCAGAAACTGTGTAGTAGGATTTCTTAATCAAGATAGTTTTCACGTGAAACGTGAATTTTCCTTATATCAGCGTTGTAATATCACAGCGATCTCCGGTTAATACAGTACGGTACGCCCAAACCAATTCGTTCAGCTGCGGCCGCAGCGCTGTGTGAGGTAGTGATCAACGATTCAGGTTTTTGAAAGACTTTTTAAAGTTTTCGCTCAAAAAATTTAAAACGTAGATATGAAAAGAACTAAGTGCCATGCGCCACACCACCGCAGACGCAGCTGAACGCATTGTTTTGGGAGTATCTTACGTGTTGCTTAGGTTTATCTTTCGTGCTATTCATACAACTTGCAGTGTGTTTTCAACGCTATAAAACTGAAATTTATTATTACACGACCGTAGTATTATTATATGTTCTATGACACGATTTCAATCTAGGCACCTTTATTTTTGAACGAATTTTATTGTATTTTTTTGTTATGACAAACGATTTAGCACTAAAGAATATTTTAAACGTCAATCAGCGTTTAAAAGCCATCTAAAGAAGAAGAAGAAGAAAGCTTATTAGCAAACCTATTCAAACTCTTTGGAAACTTACTCGAATAAAGAGGTTGTGTGTAAGCATTGATAATAGAAAAAAAAACTGGTTTTGACATTCATTGTATTTAAGTCAAAATCACAGAGCTGAAATAAAAATAAAAATAAAGTTATTAATTAGGTACATGATCTTAGATTTGAGTTGATATATAAATCTAAGAAAGATCAAAACTAAATTTTTAACTGGTCTACTAGCCTCAGATTATCAAACTATGTCCTAAATTGTAAATAACATCGAAAACACTAGTGTTTAGTTCAAGAACAACTTGTTTTAACAATTATTTAGTAGTGTTATCTGTAAACGAACTGTGAGCCACTTTCTACATTCATACATAAAATCACGCCTCTTTCCCTTAGGGGTAGGCAGAGACCACATATTCCACTTGCTACGATCCTTGCATATCTCTTTCATCTACACTCATCAATCCTTTCATACGCGTCGGTTTAGGGTACTCCCGACCTGGCCATTTTTCAGAACGTCTTCGATCTGATTTCGGAACGTTCACCTAGGTCTTCCCCTTCCAACACTCCCGTTCACTTGTCCCATGTATACCTGTTTAGTCATTCTCATTTCATTCATTCTCTCCACATGTCCAAGCTATCTTACATACCTTTCTCGATTTTTATCATCTTAACATCTTCATTCACTCCACATATTTCCCTTATCACCGAACTGAATTCTTCATCATGTCACTCCGTTTGACTAAGACGGATAAATATTAAAAATACCCTAGTAGTACCTACAATCTACAACAGCTGCAGTAATGGTTATTTTTTGTGTTCTTGCCCAAAAAAAGTATTGTTACCACTATGCTGAACATGGTACACACACAACAACACCACAAAAACTTGACTGTGCAAATTTATATATGTATAAGTTTATTTTTATATGTAACAAAATAAAATAATCTTGTGTACATACCATTGCGGAAAGGCAAACTTACAAATCGTGTGGCCACTTATGTTATATAAAGTCTAAGTTAAAAAAAACACATTTAAATATGTAGACAAGAATTCATACAAGTATGGAAAGTTAATCAGAAAACAAGGGGCATGTTATCATTATCATAACTATTCGAAATTCGTGCCATATTATATTTCAGCATAGGGCCTAGGGCGTCACGGACCTCCTCAACTCCCTTTATAGTCCGTCCTACAAGTTTCAGAACAAGAGTCCAACCCAAGCCACCGCAAGCTTGGCACTTGATGCTTGCTTCTTTTAGATTACATTTCATGTAACCGTAAAAACGCTCACCGAGATCTGGAAACCTCTCTTACCTTCCTTCCCATCATCACCATGACCAATTGTTTTCAACTCTCTCTTTTTCCTTATACTCATGACAAATTGTTGCAAAAAATAAAAAGAAAATAGCTTCATGAAATAAAATGATACCAACATCAAATATCCCACATAGATTTCCACAGACTACTTAGGGTTTGCAGGTTTCGCGATTGTACGCGATAAGACATACTAGTCAAAATTAAAGAAAAAGTAATTTGTTTATTAAAAAGCATTCAAAGCTTGTTGCATCCAGTTTTATTTATACAATCTCACTTGATGGTAAGTTATGATGTGGTCGAACATGTTGTTCAGGCTAACGTAGACTAATTCTTTATTCCCACAAAATGTAACACCTACATTTTGTGGGAATAAAGAATTAGTCTTCGTTAGCCTGAACAACTTGTTCGAGCACATCATAACTTACCATCAACGCGGAAAAGAACTTCTAGGATACTTCTAGTTGAACGTTTACTACATATTTTCAACTAGACTACGTACTTCTATAGTATCGTTGCTACTGTGGCCTAAAGCATCCCTTTAGAATCTTAAAGTCCCGGGTTCCATTTTGAACGCCAGATCTAACAGTGTTATTGGGTTTTGAATTTCTGAGTACCAATCTCATTAAAGTCTCTTCGGGAGTATACTCGTAGAGACACGATGTTAATGGTTACATCGACCCACTATCTATCTATCCTAAAAATAGCTTCCTTGACTGCATTTTAGCGCCATTTTTAGAGGTTTGAAATTAAATAATGGATGTACAGTTCGGGTGATGTAATGTTTTAAGATATGTACATTTTAAGAAAATATTTGTACCCCATTACAGATATAGAATCGCGAGTGAACACCGCGCCGCGCAGAGCTTTGCCCAAAACGTCATCGATAAGTCCCGAACGGCCCGCCAAGTCTCGGAGGAAACTGTTCACGCAAAAAGAGCCCGAGTTGGTCAGAGGAAGCGACGATTCTGGTAAGTACTACTTTTTTTTTGGGTAATTGTGACGGAACCTGCGCGAGATCCTCCTGATGTTAAGTGGACTAACCTCTGCTTATAACAGATGCATTTCGTCAAAAGTGCACTGCGTCCGTCACATTGAGACATACAGTTGTTAAGTATCATGTGCCTGTAATTTTACTGGCTCTCAAGGACTGCTGCCGGAACACCGTTAGGTGCTTGGCGATAGATTTTATAAATAAGGGTGATAGTTAGCCAGGTGAGCATTCGCAAAATGCCCTTCCACCATGCGGTGAAGCTGAAGCCGGCGCGGTGGGGATCGAACCATGACCTGCGGCACGGCAGTCCATAGCTATTACCGCTCGGCCATCATTGCTTATGTCCCATACTTTTTTTTCCAGTCTCATAGTCTTCTTAATGTTTTCAATAACCGGCTGTACTCACGCGTATTGGTCGAGCTTGTCGAGCTAGGTGTTCGGGCATGTCCGATGCCCTTCATCAGGTGAGTTCACGCGTCTAAATCACGGCGACGACTCCGCGCAACTGCTCGTTCTGCGCGGCGCGAGAGTGGAGGCGCGGGGGGCGGGGGGGCGGGGCGTTGGGGGCGGGGGGCGCGGGGGCACACAGTGGGCTGGGGGAACGCCCCGCGCACCGCGCCGCTGTGCGTAGTGCATCCTCGTCGTCACTGAGCTCTTCGTCGAAATCTCCAACACAAACACTGCTGACTGTGTCACACTCTAGACTGCCTCGCACTTTTCGCTTTGAGGTAGATTTAAGAATAGGTGTCCAGGCTGGTGGGAGGGTCCATCCACGATCTCTGTTGAAATTGGGGTGACGGGTGATCTCAATAGCCTCACGTACTTTTCGAGGTACAAAGAATTTTTCTCTTGCTAGTACGGAGGCTTTGTCGAACCGTATAAAATGTTGCGTGTCCGAGAGATGTGCGTGCTCCGCAATTGCTGATTTAATTGTATCCATATTCTTAATGCTCCTAATGTGTTCGGCAAGTCTAGTTGCGATGTTGCGACGAGTTTCACCTACATAGCTCTTGCCACAGTCACACGGTATTCCTCGGTATTCCTCATAGTCTTCGTTGCACTTGTCACAGAATTAAATAAATAATTAACACTTGTCAATGTTTTCGTCACTCCGTTGGTTCTTATGTCTCGTTTGCCCAATAGTTTCACTTGCTACCGTACCCTGCACGCCTAAACATAGTAGTGCCTGCACGCCTAAGCACACTACTGCACAGTCAAGTCAAGGTATAATATCTGGCACTGCGGTGGTACCCACCAAGACGGAATCTTGCTGAAGGGACCGACCACCTGGTGAACTTTACTTGCTTTCGTTATTTATTTATGGGTAAGGTAGACCGTTTGGGAAGTTTTTGTATAAGGTAATTTTTGAAAATATTACTTTTTTGTCATTTATCAGCCCCACTCTCAGCTTGTAAGTGATAATTTGGTCGAAAGCGCTATCAGGCTGAACCTAAAATTACTGGCAAAAGGACCGTTGCTGGAACGCACTTTTATATGCTTAGTGTCAGATTGAAGAAGATTTATTGAGAAGTGTATTCGTAAAATGTCCAACCCGTGCCAAAATTCGAATGTTCTTGTTCATAATCATGTTCTTGTTTTCTAGAGAAAACAATGTTATATTCAACCGACCCCATAATATTAGGGCGATAAGAACTTTGAACTATAAATAAACTCCATTTGCAGAATTCAACCTTGATCTTAAATCGTGCATAGAGTATATATATGTACATTTTCTTACATTCGTTCCTTCTCGAAGAAACACGAACCACGAAAAAAGAACCACTCGATTTTGAAGCAGTGATGGCTCAGTGGCATTGGCTATGGACTGCCGTGCAGCAGGTCCATGGTTCGAATCCCGCCCAGAGCTTGAGCTTCACCGCATGGTGGAAGGGCATTTTGTGAATGCCCGCCTGGCTAGCGACCACCCTCAAGTAGAAAATCTGTCGCCAAGCACCTAACAGTGTGTTCCGGCAGCAGTCCTTCAGAACCAGAAAAATTACAGGCACATGAGACCTAACAACTGGACGTCTCAGTGTGACGGGCACAGTGCAATTCGTCGCTACGAAATGCATCTGTTATAGGCAGAGGTTAGTCCACTTAACATCAGGTGGGCCTCGGGCTTGTCTCGTCACAATAACATAAAAAAAAAACTTGCACAATTCCTGCGAAAACAATGTCCATATTGGAGTTCATCTGTCAAAAAACAGTTCTTCTCCATTACCGTTCCAGTTAGACAACAAGGCAGAAGAATATGCTGATGATGAGCAGAAGTTATATGCTTAATCTTTCTCCATTTCAGATGAGAGCACAACCATACCAAAAGCAATGAAACCGTCACTCCCTAAATCAATAAAACAGACAACAAAACCCACGCAAATTACCAAAATACTACTAACGCAGAAAGATCGCAAGGAACTGGCGCGGGCAGAACGCATGGCTAAGAAGATACTAGCGGCCTGCACTCCAGCAATCACCCAAACCACTAGCAACCACGTGGCCAAACCGAGAATCGTAAGTATTCTCAGAGACGTCAATTAACACTGTACTGTATCAGTGATTGACCAATATCGAACACAGTCTCCCCCTAAGGGAGGGTTTGCCTTAATTCCCACGCTTGGCAGGTGCCTTAGGGTTCGAGGGATCGGAGTTTAAGATATCAGTTCCTCAGAAAGTACTGCTGCCCTTCGCTTTTTTACCATTAGTTGCCTCTTAGGACACCCACATGTAGCAATGGAGGGGTGACTGTCCAGACCGGCACCCCACGGGGTCACCTTCCTAATGTCAATTAACACCTACTGCCTTATGGAGGGATTTGCCATAATCCCCACTCTCGGCAGGCGTCTTGGGGATCAATTAACACCTAGAAGCATTAAATATTGTGAAAAGGGGTCTCATGGGAGGTGCTGGGTTAGAATTCCACTCCCCATATCTTCCTATATTTATTTATTTATTAAACACGGAGGCTTACAGAGTATTCCAAAACGCCAACATGTCATTATAATATTCAGAAAGAACCTAAAATTACAGAATTTCATAATTATTAAATTATAAAGTTATACAATACATAAATTATACCATTAAAATAGAGGTGTATAATAAATAAAAAAAGCCATTCAAATAATCATAGGATAAAATATATATAGATATATATATATATATATATATATACACCGTGTCCCAAAATTCAACGATAAGCCGGCATCGGTGCATGGACCTACTCATGACTACTCGGGAAAAAAAAAAAAAAAATTATAACTCTTTTTTTTTTTAATTACAGAGACTTTTATAAAGTTGCGCCAACTTTTAATAAAACTTGCCATGGTAGTGTCCATACTTTTTTTTTTAACCCAGACTATAGAAAGTGCATAGAATGTTAAAATCTATGAAAATTATAAGAAAAAAATTTTTTTTTACTGATTTTTGTAAAATAACTACAGACTTTCTGTAATTTTAAAGGATTGTGGTAGATAGCCGTCCTTCTTAGGTTGCTAATGCACAAAAAATATCAAAAATTGTGGTCATGGTAGTTGAAAATAGCATAATGGGTATCGAATATCGATGAAATTTATAAAAGTCTCTGTAATTAATAAAAAAAAACAGTTATAATTTATTTTTATTTTTTTTCCGAGGAGTCATGAGTAGGTCCATGCACCGATGCCGGCTTATCGTTGAATTTTGGGACACGGTGTATATATAAAATTGTCAATGTCAAGGTAGAATTATAAATTAAAATTAATTAAATACAAAACCTACGCAAATATATAATACAGTACAGTCAAGGTAAGTTAAGATTAAAATTCAAATGTCGCCTTCCTATAGAGTATATGAAGTAGAAGGGTCGTGGAACTCAGGCAGGTATGGCAATAGTAAGCTTCCTTGTTGTAGGACTTATTTCCGGTCCGCTAGTAGTGAGTTGATGCTCAGCAGCGGGTGCTGCGATGCAGTCAGCTCAGAGCCTTCAGCACTATGAACCGCGCCGGTAGATCGTCCCAGCTAGTCGCTGTAGAGACGGGACCGCGGGACCGCGGTCTTTTCGGAAATTTACAGACATCTGTTGAGCAGCATACAATAAAATGTCGTAAAACTATGGTAAATCCGTTCCATAACATCGTAGTTCGGAACAGTGCGAGCGGGATAACGCTATATTATAAACATCTTGTATCTCGCTTGCACATTCGTGATACAATTTCATTCGTTCTTTAAGTATGATCAAACCAATATTGCTTTATGCGGTTGTGGGTCGGTGATAGTTTGTGTCTACGAATGATTATTTTAAGCATGAAACAAAACGTTCCTTTTATATGATGGTTTCATAATAGGTGGGAGTTGGCGCCCTGGCAGGATCATTTGCAGAATGCTGTTGCGACTGCATCGCACTGGCTGCTGTAGAAAAATAATTGCATAAAATCCACACACACATCCACAAGCTAATTGCGCAGGATTTTTCTGTATAATTTAGCATTGGCGTACATTTTTCAGGTATTAACAGGAATGTCCCGTTCGGAGCGGCGGACAATAGTAGAAGCTATAAAGTCATTGCACGGCCGAGTGCAGAGTCAAGTCGACAAAAGTACCACCCACGTGCTGTTGGGCTCTTGTCTGAGGGAGGAAGATAACGATCGACATGATATCACTGGTAATTACGGCATTTTTTTTTATATACCTCATAGTTTAGCCTTTGACCACTATCTCACCTGATGGTAAGTGATGATGTGGTCGAAGATGTTGTTTAGGCTAACCTAGAATTACTGGCTCTCAAGGGCAGCTGCCGGAACACACCGTTAGGTGCTTGGCGACAGATTTACTACTTGAGGGTGGTAGCTAGCCAGGCGGGTATTCGCAAAATGCCCTACCACCATGCAATGGGGCAATGGGGTTCTCAGGCATGTTATGTCACATTCGCGGAATGTCACACTCATTCCGTGTCAAACTAGAAATACGAATAAAGAGGAGGTTCTCAAATGTTTAGTATAAATTATAGATTGTACCAGGGATCTTTGATTTCATTGAACGTCCCTAGACTTTTTTATATCAAAGAATAATTCATACAGCTACCTCCTAAGAGTTTCTTGCTTCCTGGTACTCAATTTCGTATTAGAGTACATAATATTTATTTTTTTATTGTGTTTGTAACCAACGTCCAAAAAAAGAGAAGGTTCTCAATGCGACCTTGTTTTTTAGTGTGTTTGTTACTTGTTGTGTGTTTGTTACTCCACCAATTGTGAACCGATTTTGATGATTCTTTATTTTTTGGGTACAGTATACGTCCGAGGTAGTCTCACATATTTTATCAAAACCGTTAGTCGAATGAATGAATCTTCTTAGCCGTGTGCATCACCAAAAGGTGAAAAAATAATTGTTTGCAAAAAACGGAACTGACTTCCAATACTAAAAAGTATGAAATCAGTATTGTTATATATAGTATTGTTATTTTTATATATATATTTTTTTCTATTATCAACTCAGGCTCCGCTCCCCTTCAGTGGGGAAATTCAGCTACAGGGACTTATAGCGAGTGTGGCTTTTAGCGTGAGGGACATAAAGCGAGTGTGGTCTTCAGCGATGGGGACCTTAAACGACAGCGGGACATTCCGCGAATGTGACATAACGCGCCGGGGGGAACGGGGGCTGGATGCGATCGCTTTTAGGGATAAGTCCTCGCTTAATACTTTAGTTTTTAGTATTTCCGCTGTATAATGCAAGCGTCTGTTGGAGTTGACAGGTCTTTATAGCTAATCGCGTCTCACAAATTCAGAAGGTGATGGTGAGGTGCCTCTTATTTGAAGTGCCAGGCAAGATGTTTGCGTTTTACTTGCATGCATGCCATCACATTTGATTAGGCATTCGCTTTGGTGCGAACCGAAATGGCTGACACGTCCTGATGTTGATTGACTTACTATTTTGTATTTTTTTCTGTATGCTTGGTAGGTTAGCCTTTGACCACTATCTCACCTGATGGTAAGTGATGATGTGGTCGAACATGTTGTTCAGGCTAACATAGAAGTGCTGGCTTTCAATGAAAGCTGCCGGAACACTTGCTTGGCGACAAGTTTCCTACATGGCCTGGTACTGGTAAGGTCAAGGTCATCCACATAACAATGAACATCGCTGAGCTGCAGCATGTCATTGATGTGCAAGAGAAATAGAGTCGGAGATAGCACACAGCCTTGCGGAACACCAGGATTAATCGCTCAAGTCGGACCATACACCGTTGACAACGACCACTTAAAGATAATATTTAATATTATCTCTACGTGATAGTTTTATTACCATTTTAATCATTTTACTAGTCGTATGTCAAGGTGGGTTGAAGTGGCGCACCTTGATATACGACTGGTCTCCTGCCTTATTAAAATTCTATCTTAACGCCTCTCAGATGACCCTCACAGCCCAAAGTAACTTAGTAAGATGGGGGAAAGCCACAGAAAAGTTGCGGCATTTGCCGGGAGGCCATAGGTACAGCACGGCACTTATTGGTAGGATGCAAGGTGCTCCTTGATAGGGGTCATTATTGACGCCGTCATGATAGAGTCCTCGAAATCATACGAGAAGCAGCAAAAAAAGGTTTGACTACGAACAAACGACACGTTGCTTTGTAAAAGAAGGGTCACATACAAAATCTATATCCAAGCCTTACTCCATCTTAGAAGCAGCTCCCGATTTTTGATGGACACGTATGAAAAATACTACAAAATTCCTGAGGATGTTGGTGTTTCGTCATGCAGACCAGACTTATTTCTATACTCAAAAATCTAAAACGCATTGTTCTGATAGAACCCTGTGACGTGGGAAACAAAGATACCTAAAGACCACACAATAAAAACAAACAAGTATTATGACCTAACAAATGAATTAACGAAAAACGGTATTGTGGTTATTCTATATGCTGTAGAAGTTGGAGAAGGGGTATACCAGCGATCGTTAGCCCTGTATAATCTACTTAAAGACCTTGGCCTGTCAAGAACAACCGTAACTTCCATCCTAGAACGTGTATCTAAGGCGGCATTTGTAGGATCTTACCAAATTTGGTTTGGCAGGGGAGGAGGCTCGAGCGGTGAAGAGGAGCATTGATGCATCATTAAGGGGCCCCTTCACCCTACTCCTGGTTTGCAAGTCCCAGGCCCCTCTCTTCCTCTGTAACGCTATGGACCCGGCACCCGCATGGTGAATCCATGCTAAGAAAGTCGTCTCTAATTTTTAATTTGAAAGTTTAAATGTTTTTTCCAGGTGTAACAAATTTATCTCCAAACGAGGCATCCTGCTTCATCCACCGTTCGCAGATCCAAAAGGCGCGTACATTGAACGCTCTGTGCGGCGCGGCACGAGGTTGCCGCGTACTTTACGCGCAATGGGCGCTGCACTCTAAACAAAATAACAAGTGGCTGCATCACAATGGATACGAAGTACCGCATTTGAAGAAAATATCGCAGGTAAATTGTACTGTGTGCTATTTTTTTTAGTGTGCCATTAAAAAACCCTATAACCTTCCAGGATCATTGTGTTGTCCGTCTATCAAGATTATTTGTCTCAAGGATATGTAGAGGAACATACAAATATGGAATCAAGCTCCTAGCTTTTATTTGCAACTCCCTACAAAGTAAATACAACACTACAGCTACTACAATGAAAGCATTTAGGCAATATAAAGGCATTCCAAATGCTCCAACCCACTACCAGTTGGCAGCATGCCCAGTATACAGCAGCATTGTTCCGTTGGATTGCAATGTTTCTTCGTTGAGCCTAATTCCTGGCAGCATTTGGATGACGCGTCGCATCGACCTCGCGCTCTGATTTGTAACCACTACCGAGGTTAGCATACTTGCGCCGCTTGAGTCGCTCCGCCGAAACAGCCAAGGCCATTCTTAATCGTCGAAGTATCGAATTTCGGGTTTGAAAGAAAGGTATTCGCAAAATTCTTACTTTTTTTTAACTTCGTTCGTACCATATAATTGCTAGTATTTGTATATGTATATTTAGATTTTTTTTAAATATCGGATTCGTATGGTTTGTACATTTTCCAAATAAGAAATTAGCGACACCTCTCGCTGATCCATAACTAGGACTCTCAGACTCTTACCATGTTAAAATGTTCTTTAATTTCTCTGTATTAAGACTTAAACTGATTGAGGCATAACAGCGTTTTGAGAGTATTATGGGAGATTCCATAGTGGGGCAAAATTTTTGTTGAACGATGCGGTCCGACCATAGACTATACAAAACAACGAACTTCGAACCGTAAATTAAATTTTCGTTGTCTAAAGTGTCGCTCGAAAAATGAAACTTCGTTGAATTGTACTCGTAGCGGCCTAGCCCTCACTTTTGTTATAATTTAAATTTGGAATTCAATATTTAAGTCTATGGTCCCTTATTGCGTATTGCACCCCGCGGTTAAAGTAATGACGATTATGAGGAAAAGTAACATATATTATATTTGTTAGCCCAGAACTTAAACTGTCTATATTCCAAGTTTCATCCAAATCGGTTCTGTCGTTACAGCGTGAATATTAGGGATTATCTCGCTGCGTTTAGGTTTTCACTCGAGAACACGTAACCCCTGGGTGGTCCTACAGGGCTAAAATATCTGGTGGTGGGCTTCGGCCGCGGCTTATGACCACGCATCAGTAAAAGCCATGTGGCTAAACGGCTTAGCCGTGTTCTGTCTGATGAAGCAGTGATGATGGCTGATGGCTAGTTCCGAAGACCAGTGGGATCCGAGGCACGGTTTTCCGCTGGCCACACACAAAAGCCTGCTCCGCCATCTTCCGAATCACGAGAATGCGCCATCATGCCGTTAGAGACCGGAAGAGACGACCCGTACATTCTTGGATGGGCTTGGGTCTCCGACCTAGCTATCTTTTAATGCAGCACACACATTATGTGTGTGTCTCTGAGTCGGTAGGTAACGCCTCGTTTCACTGCCGCCCTTCTACCTTACATCACGCCACATTATATGAATGGAAGAATAAAAAAACATTTACGCAGCGGATGTACGTCCTCTCACTCAGAGTGCATCTCTCTAACATCTAATGATCACCTCGAGACTGCGAAACCACACCTGTCTTTGCTTACGGAGACGCGGATCAGATGTTAAAATATGTTGAATAAGTTCGCTTTAATTTAATAAACCAGCGAACTTTCTTTTTTATGGAATAGGAGGGCAAACGATCAGGCGGCTCACCTGGTGGTAAGTGATCACCGTCGCCCACGAACATCCGCAATACGAGGGAATATGCTCTCTTCTTGAAGGCACCTAAGTCGTATCTGTTCGGAAATACTTCACCTGGCAGCTGGTTCCATATTGTGGCAGTGCGAGGTAGGAAATGCCGTGAGAATCCCAAGGTTGTGGACTTCTAACTTGCACGAGTGTTCCGGTACAACACGCAATCTACTACTCTGTCAAGAAAGTGCCGGGAAAAGATCAATAGTACAAACAACTAATAATAGTTATTTATCTAAATTTATTTTATCACCTTCAAAGTATGTTTCTTCAGATACGATACACTTCCGGCAACGAATAATCCAATCATCAAGACATTTTAGAAACGCTTTTTCCAGAATTTAGTTCAATTCTTCCCACGTATTCTTCTTTGTCTTCTACCGAATGAAAAGGGGTGCCACGAAGTGTAGTTGAAGTTTTTTTTTTTTTTTTATGCCTTTGACCACTATCTCACCTGATGGTAAGTGATGATGTGGTCGAAGATGTTGTACAGGCTAACCTAGAATTACTGGCTCTCAAGGA
This sequence comes from Plagodis pulveraria, assembly GCA_963890685.1. Taxonomy (NCBI): domain Eukaryota; kingdom Metazoa; phylum Arthropoda; class Insecta; order Lepidoptera; family Geometridae; genus Plagodis; species Plagodis pulveraria. The sequence continues at coordinate 27,091,419 of OY982967.1, forward strand.
CAGCTGCCGGAACACACCGTTAGGTGCTTGGCGACAGATTTTCAACTTGAGGGTTATAGCTAGCCAGGCGGGCATTCGCAAAATGCCCTACCACCATGCTATAACGACTGCCATCCTAAGATGACAACCGGGACCAATGGCTTAACGTGCTCCGAAGCACGGAAACGCTCAGTAATCACCCATCCAACTCATGACCGCGGCGGACTTTGCTGAACTTTGGTGATCCGTTAAGAACAGCTAAACAAACTTCTCTGCGAGCGCTTTAAAATTTCGGTAATTTGAGTTTAGGAAAAAGAAAGACGTCGGCTGGAGCCATAAATGGTGAATAAGGTTGTTCGAAGGTATTTGTTGAGTTTTTGGTCAAAAATTCGTACTTAATGATGGCCTTGTGCGAAGGCACATTATCATGGTGCAAAATCATTTTCGGTTTCGGTTCAGTTGGAAGGCGCCACTCCGAAGCTTGTTAACTAGTTAGCATGTCAAATAGTCTAAGCTCCCACTGCAAATTACTGCACTCATCGAGTTTTTGCTTTAAACCAATTTTTTTATGTATTTTCCTGATTAGGAGAATATATTTTAATAAACTAGGTCACCTATCAAAATGTGGCCGCTAATATATTTATTTTTTTCGAATTTCGCACTTGACTTAAATTTTTCCTCTCGTATATTTGTTATTTAATCCGCATAGCAAGCGTTATTGCAAACATAACAATATTAAAAATTATAAGGTTGCGTCATCATTTACAAGTATATAACCAATTGCAAAATTGGTCTTGTTTGTATATTATATAATGTATATTATACACATACGTAAGTTGAACTATAGGTGTCGCTCCATCCCAATACGATGGTTAAAGAACGATAGGAAAAATTTGGGTTATGTCGTCATTGTCACGTTAGCTCAATCGATTAGGGCTTACCTCGGCTAAAGGAGTGGATGGACGCGGGTTCGAATCCCGCACTTGACTTAAATTTTTCCTCTCGTATATTTGTAATTTTGTGATGTAATCCGCATAGCAGGGGTTACTGCAAACATAACAATATTAAAAATGCAATAATTTAATTAAAAATAAGTAATTAATAAGAAAATTCAGGTCTTTTCGGACTACCCGAGCGGCAACATGTTTCATACCCAAGTGATTATTTAAAATGGTACGGATCGACTTGAGAGACACAGAAAGTTCGGCGGCTATCTCTCTTAAACTTGATCGAGGATTTTAAGTCACTATTTCCTTCACTTTTGCGATGTTAACTTTACTTGCAGACGTTGATGGCCTACCAGAGCGAGGCAAATCTTCCATCACATCTCGAACGGTTTTGAAAGCTGTTTTTTGTGTTTTTGATACAGTCGATACACCGTAAGCCTTCTGTAATATTTTCAGTGACTCCGAACACGAAATTTCACTGAGGATGCAAACTTTAAGATAAACTTTTTGTTCGTTGTTTTTATCATTTATGATTATGATTAATTAGCAATACACCCCAGATATGATACAACTTAACATCACTGTATTTAATCTAAATAACAGATGCAAGTTAAACTCCTCGTTAAAATGGAAAACAGTTTATCTAACAACATCAAAAAAACAAGTAAATGAATTTGCAACCATAAACAAATCCACCGTTCCCGTTACTTTTTTGACTAAATATTTTTTTTATTTCAGAAAGCGCGTTTAGAACGCACAGCGCTCGGCAAACTACGTTCCGAATATGCATACGACGTGTTCAGCGGCATGCGAGTGCGGATCGCGGCCAGTGCGGACCAGAGAGATGCGGCCGTGCTGCTGCTCACACTGTGCGGAGCTCTAGTGCTGGATGGTCGGGACAATGCAGGTATGTTTACGTTCTATACGCATTATATATAGTGTTCAAAGGTATTCGAGTGCGAAGCAGAGGATCGGAGCGGTACAACTGCTCGAACTGTCAGGAGGTTGAGCAAGAGGACGTGATATTGCAGGTATAAATTAAATAACATTATGAATGAAATAGAAAGGTGGCTTCTAGGTTAGCCTGAACAACATCTTCGACCACATCATCACTTACCATCAGGTGAGATGGTCAAAGGCTAACCTATCATAAATATAATCATGGCTAATGGTAGAACTCGGTTTGGAAGAGACTAGTCCGCTAAATATAAGCTGTGATGGATTAAGTGTTCCCCAAGTAGAACATGTGAAATATCTTGGATTCGTTTTGAACGAAAAACTAACCTGGGGCCCGCACATTGACCTGACCTGCAGTCCCTTATCTTCCATGTGTTTTGCACTTTCGCGCCTGTCACACATTCTTCACCGCGATAACGTCAAAAAAGCATACTTTGGATACTACCATTCCATTATGCTGTATGGCATTGAGTTTTGGGGACTGTCAGCTGAGTGGGAAAGAATATTTAGAGCACAAAAACGCGCCGTTCGCATTTTGTGTCGGGTGGAATGGGATCATCCCGCGAAAGAATTGTTAAAAGATCTTAAAATCTTGACATTACCTTGCCAGTTTATACTGCAAGTGGCATCTTTCGTCAGAAAAAACCTTGAACTGTTCCCGACGTGGGCTGATTTCCTCAACTACCCGACGAGACATCGGCACCGTCTCAGATTCCTCTATCGCGTTTAGTATTTGCGACCTCTATCGGTTTATTGATGAATTACTTCAGTAAGTGCACCGGGGTGCGTTCCTGCAAGCCTTCGGCCAAGACAAATTTTGGTCCAAGTGCGGATACACGCCGTTCCAGCACTCCAATCAAGCTTAATTTGATCCTGGCAAGATTTGATCATACCCGTTCCGGGCGACCTGTAAGAGCTAATTTTGCTCTACTTGGCCAAAATTTTACTACTTTTTGAATCGGCCAAATCTTGGCTAGCTGTCAAAAGTGGTAGCTTCTACAATAAATAATAAATTTTATACAAGCTTAGCCAAGGAATGTTGGTAACAATGCTACCATTGCTTAATGAGCCCCATTTCCAAAACATGTAAAAAATATTTTATCACCTAAAAACATTGCAGTCAATTTCATATTTTGACAGTAGCTCTAAAGGTCTTTCCAAGTACCTTGGAGCAAATCTAGCTCGACCAATATTTGGCCCGGCCTTACAGGAACGCGCCCCTGGTAGTGAAATTGCGTTGAAACCCAATAGATATTCCATATTATAGTTTAATAAAAACTGAGTAGATGGCGTTGTTCTTGTTAATTAATTTTATTATTTAGTTACTATTTATTTAATATTATTAGTTATTATTCATTTGAATATATTATGTTCACCTTTCAGCAAGGTGACAAGTTTTTGAATATGACGTGTAAACAACTTTCTTTTACCAATAAATGATTGATATACATACAAGACATATTTAAGTGTTCAGAAAAGGGCTAGTGTGGAGCAGGTAGAATTGCAGGTGTTACAGAAGCTGTGCGGAGCTGTCGTTCAAGATGGACGAGGTAATACAGCTATAATCATACCAACATACCGTGATCACTAGTGATCAGCGAAATGCGAGTGCGGATAGAAAACGCGTGGTATTGCAGATGATGTATGTACATGATGTATGTACAGTCGCCTGCAATAATAAGTATACACTTCGTAATTTTCATAATAATGTAATGTCACTAAATTCTTAGTGATTCAAGTTAATATACACATGAGTGGAACAATTCATATTATTCTTTGATTTTAAGATACTTCTATGTACATAGAGAGACACATAAGTCTTTGCCACAATTTTGAAAATTACAATGTGTATACATATTATTGCAGGCGACTGTACCACCTGTGTTTGAAACGTAAAGGGATCTGTAAGCAAGTGAAATAACTGGGTAAACGCGACATAAGAACTTCTCGGAGTGACGAGCGCAGTGCTACGACAAGCAGAGAAAACCCCGTTTTACCCACATTTTTCTATAGAACTCTGAAACCCTTTAGTATATTTTAATAGTTCGGTAAACATCGTTCCTAAGGTCTTCTTAAGGTGCGCCTGCTTCGACATATTTTTCGTAACAATGAACAAATTGGAATTTTGTTTCGCATCGATAGCGGGCCTTTACATTAAAAAATCTTCCAGGAACACGCACTGTACATTTCAGTAGTTCAGATGTCGCCCTCCTTGCGCGGAGGGGGTATTTCGTGTTTGAACACGTTGTTTCAATTATATTTCAAATTCTATTCATCTGCACACTGAAGGTTTGCAGGTCCCTAGTCCGATCCCCAACGCCGCGGCTGCCTTGAACTTCACCGCATGGCGGAAGGGCATTTTGCTGGCTAGCTAGCTTTTGAAGCGCTCGTAGCGAAGTTTACTTAGCTGTTCTCAACCGATCAGCAAAGTTAAGCAACGTCGCGCGCGGTCAGGAGTTGGATGGGTGACCGCTAGTGACATTACTACTGAGCGTGCACGTGCTTCGGAGGGCACGTTAAGCCGTCGGTCCCGGTTGTTGTCCTAGGATGGCAGTCGTTATAGCATGGTGGTAGGGCATTTTGCGAATGCCCGCCTGGCTAGCTACCACCCTCAAGTAGAAAATCTGTCGCCAAGCACCTAACGGTGTGTTCCGGCAGCTGTCCTTGAGAGCCAGTACTTCTAGGTTAGCCTGATCAACATCTTCGATCACATCATCACTTACCATCAGGTGAGGTAGTGGTCAAAGGCTAAACTAAAAGGCATAAAAAAAAAAAACTCTCTCTCTCAAATAGAAAATCTATCGCCAAGCACCTAACGATGTGTTTCGGCAACAGTCCTTGAGAGCCAGTGAAATTACAGGCACATGAGACTTAACAACTATGTCTCAAGGTGACGGCACAGTGCAATTCTTGTAATGAAATGCATCTGTTATAGGCAGAGGTTAGTCCGCTTAACATCAGGTGCCTCGAGCTTGTTCCGTCACAATCTCGTAACAGCCGTTTAATTATAATTATACCTCTTTTTCAGAAAACGACAGAGTTCAAAATGGCGGACTGACACAAAGGACGCAACAACCCACAGCGAGCACAGAATTCGACATAAAGTTAGGGAAGCATGAGGGCGACGTAAGTACCAAGTGGGTATTCGACAGCGTGGCTGCGGGACGGATGCGTACCACCCGACGGTATCTCCTCAGCTCGCAGAATGATTCCGATCTTGTCACTCAAATGGAGAGGTTTCAATGCTAACAATATAAATTAGATCACAAATATACGATAGGAAAAATTTTAGTTATAACGTTATGTCATGTTAGCTCAATTGGTTAGAGCATGCCCCGGCTAAAGGGGTGGATGGACGCGGGTTCGAATCCCGCACATGACTTAAATTTTTCCTATCGTATATTTGTAATTTTGTAATGTAATCCGCATAGCAGGCGTTATTGCAAACATAACAATATTAAAAAAAAAATAAAAAAAATTGTTAAACCATTTTTTAAACATTAATGATGATTTTAATATTGTTATGTTTGCAATAACGCCTGCCATGCGGATGTGTATATCAATATCAATGTGTATAACAATATTAAAATTATAAGGTTGCGTCATCATTTACAAGTATAAAACCAATTGCAAAATTGGTCTTGTTTGTAGTACAACGTAAGTTGAACTATAGATGTCGCTCCATCCCAATACGATGGTTAAAGTACGACAGGAAAAATTTGAGTTGTCATGTCATGTTAGCTCAATTGGTTAGAGAATTCCCCGGGCTAAACGGGTAGATGGACGCGGGTTCGAATCCCGCACATGACTTAAATTTTTCCTCGTATATTTGTATTTTGTAATAAATTATGATCATTAGATGTTATACATAAATGAGGTTTCAAGTACAATTTACTCTTATGAGTGTTCAGCTAAATTATTTATAGAGCTAAGTATCAAAATCAACATGCATTAATACAATTCAATGTTATAATTATGTTGAAAATATTCTAGTTGTATTATAAGTGTATGTATGTATATAAAGCTAGTTAATATTGTAGGTTATATAATTTAAATAAGCATGAAATTATGAGAATAAATTAAAAAGTAGGTGCTTAAGGATCTAGTGATGTAGGTGGTACGACTGATTCGCGAGGTGCAAGGTTCGATTATTGCTTCGGACAAACGTTTTTTGTTACATTCGATATGAAATGTCCACTAATAATTCCGAATATGATATTGTTCCCGCTAAATTCGCCCCCTTTTGGAGCTAAAAACTGAATGAGTATATAATTGTGGGTATTTACTATTTATTTTTGAAGCGCTCGTAGCGAAGTTTACTTAGCTGTTCTCAACCGATCAGCAAAGTTAAGCAATGTCGCGCGCGGTCATGAGTTGGATGGGTGACCGCTAGTGACATTACTACTGAGCGCTTCCGTGCTTCGGAGGGCACGTTAAACCGTCGGTCCCGGTTGTCGTCTTAGGATGGCAGTCGTTATAGCATGGTGGTAGGGCAAATTGCGAATGCCCGCCTGGCTAGCTACCACCCTCAAGTAGAAAATCTGTCGCCAAGCACGTAACGGTGTGTTCCGGCAGCTGTCCTTGAGAGCCAGTACTTCTAGGTTAGCCTGAACAACATCTTCGACCACATCATCACTTACCATCAGGTGAGATAGTGGTCAAAGGCTAACCTATCAGGCATAAAAAAAAAAAAATGAATAATTTGTGTAAAAAAATATAGATTTTATGAAATACCTGTATCTGATGTAAAAAAATCAAATATTTAACGAAAAGATACATCTTTTAGCAGTTTTGGTACTTTATATTTACGCGAGCACAGTTCCCGTCTTCGGACTGCTGCCTAGAGTTTCTTTGTAAATAAACTATGGCTGTTCGACCCGGGAGGGAGACCCATGATTTCGATGCTCCAAAGCGACGTTTAAGTTATTAGGCTTACAAAACTAAAAAAAAGGATCATTTAGAAATTTTCTTAGTAGTTTTTTTTTATTTCTTTTTATCCCTGATAGGTTTGCCTTTGACCACTATCTCACCTGATGGTAAGTGATGATGTGGTCGAAGATGTTGTTCAGGCTAACCTATAAGTACTGGCTCTCAAGGACAGCTGCCGGAATACATCGTTAGGTGCTTGGCGACAGATTTTCTACTTGAGGGTGGTAGCTAGCCAGGCGGGCATTCGCAAAATGCCCTACCACCATGCTATAACGACTGCCATCCTAAGACAACAACCGGGACCGACGGCTTAACGTGCCCTCCGAAGCACGGAAACGCTCAGTAGTAATGTCACTAGCGGTCACCCATCCAACTCATGACCGCGCGCGACGTTGCTTAACTTTGCTGATCGGTTGAGAACAGCTAAGTCAACATCGCTACGAGCGCTTCTAAAAGATGTTAATGCAAAATTTACAATTAAGGACCTTGTCACAGTGGATGCGTTCTGCGTCGTACGTACGGTCTAATCGAACGCAACCTGTGTGTACATCATGTGTCAGCTGGAGTAACACAATATTCACATGAAGCACCGAAATTAATTTGACACCTACATTTTAAGTTGGTATCAGAATTGCTCATAAATTGCCATAATCAGAATTCAATAATTTCAATTCTTGAGACAAACATAGCAGTTATAGCAACCGCTGAGTGATCGTGCCTGAGCAAAGAACGCCCATTAAACACTTGATTGGGTATAGTGGTGATCAGCCCTTCCGCGTCCCTGCCCGATGCCGCATGCGTCGAAGTCTAAACCATTTATTCAATTTGGGCGTCTACGACGCTATTATAAAGGTCAATTACAAATTTTAGTATTGAAATATTCTACATTGTACTGCCACGTTCAGCAAATAAATTGTATAGAGCCACTGCGAGAAGAACGGGCAAGAAACTCGGTGCCATTATTTTAAACATCTTTTAACAATGTGTTACATACTTACTATATAATAAAGTTATTAGAATATTTGTTTAAATTATGTAGGTGACAGGAAATACCTTGGCAGAGGCGAAATTGTCCAGGCATTTTCGTCGTTTAAGTTATCACAAACTGTGTAGTAGGATTTATTAATCAATATGTTTTTCACGTGCAACTTGAATTTTCCTTCTGTGAGTGTTGTAATATGTTTGGGAAATTAATTATAAAACCATACACAATTACCTATAAAGGACCTTTTATTTGTCTTTGCTAATCTAAAACCTGGCACCGCTATTTTATCTATATTCCTAGTTTTGTAATCGTGAATGTCTCTGTTTAATTTAAATTTACTCAAATTTTTACGAATGTACTTAATATTTTCAAATATATACAGACTTGGTAAAGTTAAAATATCAATCTCTTTGAATAGATCCCTCAGAGACTTTCTAGGATCTTTAAAATATCAATCTCTTTGAATAGGTCCCTCAGAGATTCTCTAGGATCTTTAAAATATCAATCTCTTTGAATAGATCCGTCAGAGATTCTCTAGGATCTTTAAAATATCAATCTCTTTGAATAGATCCCTCAGAGATTCTCTAGGATCTTTAAAATATCAATCTTTTTGAATAGATCCAGCAGAGATTCTCTAGGATCTTTAAAATATCAAACTCTTTGAATAGATCCCTCAGAGATTCTCTAGGATCTTTAAAATATCAATCTTTTTGAATAGATCCCTGAGAGATTCTCTAGGATCTTTAAAATACCAAACTCTTTGAATAGATCCCTCAGAGATTCTCTAGGATCTTTAAAATATCAATCTTTTTGAATAGATCCAGCAGAGATTCTCTAGGATCTTTAAAATATCAAACTCTTTGAATAGATCCCTCAGAGATTCTCTAGGATCTTTAAAATATCAATCTTTTTGAATAGATCCAGCAGAGATTCTCTAGGATCTTTAAAATATCAAACTCTTTGAATAGATCCCTCAGAGATTCTCTAGGATCTTTAAAATATCAATCTTTTTGAATAGATCCCTGAGAGATTCTCTAGGATCTTTAAAATATCAAACTCTTTGAATAGATCCCTCAGAGATTCTCTAGGATCTTTAAAATATCAATCTTTTTGAATAGATCCAGCAGAGATTCTCTAGGATCTTTAAAATATCAAACTCTTTGAATAGATCCCTCAGAGATTCTCTAGGATCTTTAAAATATCAATCTTTTTGAATAGATCCAGCAGAGATTCTCTATGATCTTTAAAATATCAATCTCTTTGAACAGATCCCTCAGAGATTCTCTAGGATCTTTAAAATATCAATCTTTTTGAATAGATCCAGCAGAGATTCTCTAGGATCTTTAAAATATCAAACTCTTTGAATAGATCCCTCAGAGATTCTCTAGGATCTTTAAAATATCAATCTTTTTGAATAGATCCCTGAGAGATTCTCTAGGATCTTTAAAATATCAAACTCTTTGAATAGATCCCTCAGAGATTCTCTAGGATCTTTAAAATATCAATCTTTTTGAATAGATCCAGCAGAGATTCTCTAGGATCTTTAAAATATCAAACTCTTTGAATAGATCCCTCAGAGATTCTCTAGGATCTTTAAAATATCAATCTTTTTGAATAGATCCAGCAGAGATTCTCTAGGATCTTTAAAATATCAAACTCTTTGAATAGATCCCTCAGAGATTCTCTAGGATCTTTAAAATATCAATATCTTTGAATAGATCCCTCAGAGATTCTCTAGGATCTTTAAAATATCAATCTCTTTGAACAGATCCCTCAGAGATTCTCTAGGATCTTTTTCGTTGCGTGTGCGTTATGTACGTGTGCTCGGTGTGTATTATATGCACGATCAGATCGTATTTATACAAGATTTGTATAAAAAAACCGCATATGATGTTCACACAGGGTGCGGTCTGGATTCTATGTGACCTGAAGTAGCACCCAGAGCGCGTCCAGTGTGACAAGTTCCTTGTTATAGTTGTAGAAGTTTTAATAGGGTTGTGTTTAGGCGCCTTTGCATATATGCATTCTTCGAGTACGTAGACGAGAAATGTATTATTTATGTTGTAAGCTAAGTTGTTTTTAATTATGAGTTTATTTAATTAAGAGTAAATAATGCTTTCTTTCATTTATTTTGTTAATAAATCGGAGTTATACAACGCAACTGTGTTTTTGTATTATGTCCCTAATCATTATAGTCTTGCCTGAATTTTTTATTTTTATATTATTGTGATGGAACAAGCTCGAGGCCCACCTGATTTTAAGTGGACTAACCTCTGCCTATAACAGTTGCAATTCATCACAAGTCACGAATTGCACTGCGCCCGTCACATTGAGACATAGTTGTTAAGTCTCATTGTGCCTGTAATTTCACTGGCTCTCAAGGACTACTGCCGGAACACACCTTTCGGTCCTTGGCGACAGACTTTCTACTTTAGGGTGGTAGCTAGCCAGGCGGGCAATCGCAAAATGCCCTTCCACCATGCGGTGAAGCTCAAGCCGGCGGTGGGGATCGAACCAGGGTACTGCGGCACGTCAGTCCATAGCTATTACCGCTCGGCCATTATTGCTTCAATACTACCTAACAGATGTGACCTTTTTAGCTGATAGTAGCAATAGATGATGGCGATCAAAAGCCACTGGCTCTCAAGGACAGCAGACCAGCTGCCAGTACACATCGTTATACACTCGGCGACCGCCTTTCTGCTTAGGTTTGCCGCTTTGTAAACAATCTCACTTTATGGTAAGTGATGATGTGGTCGAAGACAGTAAACCGTCAGGTACTTACTGACAGATTTTCTACTTGAGTGTGGTGGCTAGCCAAGGTAACATTCACAAAATGCCTTATCAACATTCAGTGTCGGTAGATTTTAAGGCCCCCGACATAGCCTAATGACTGCCACCTGAGACCTGGATAAACGACACAGCTTAACATGCCCTCCGAAGCACGAAACCGCTCAGTAGTCGACGTAAATGCCTGGTGACCACATGTAACTGCGGTTAAAACGACTAGGCAAGCTTCAATACATGCGCTTCAAGACATGTTCGTTACGAGGCGAGAACACCATCTCCGATTTGGCTCAAAAATTCCGAAGCTTAATTTGTGCCCTTTATTTGTTTAATATTAATTAGTTATTGTTTATTATTTTTCCGGCGAGGCATCTCGAAAACTATGGAGGGCCATAGCTTACGAGTTACCTCGCCGGATCTTCCGCTAAACAAAACGACACTTTGGGGGTATGATCGGGGGTACGGTGGGTCAGAAGCGTTTTTGTTCAGCATGGACAATCCGGCGAGCCGAAATTAGCTAACAGAATAACACAAAAGCATAAAAAAATTGAAAAATAACACTAATTAAAAAAAACGTTCATTTGCCGTGGTACCAGTTCCTTAAAGCAATGGTAGCACTGGTTTTTAGAAAAACATATTTTTTTATTGCTGATAGGTAAGACTTGCTGTAAGATTCTCTTAATTTAAAAATTTCACGCCATAGAAGTGAGTTTCCACCTCAATACAAGTAGGTTCTAACTCACCATAGGACCTCATCATGGTGTGCTCGATCATACGCCATACGCCTTCTCCAGTATAGTACCACCTTGAAGTTTTGAAGCAGTGATGGCTCAGTGGCATTGGCTATGGACTGCCGCGCAGCAGGTTCATGGTTCGAATCCCGCCCAGAGCTTGAGCTTCACCGTATGGTGGAAGGGCATTTTGCGAATGCCCGCCTGGCTAGCGACCACCCACAAGTAGAAAATCTGTCGCCAAGCACCTAACGGTGTGTTCCGGCAGCAGTCCTTGAGAGCCAGTAAAATTACAGGCACATGAGACTTAATAACTATGTCTCAAGGTGACGGGCGCAGTGCAATTCGTGACTTGTGACGAAATGCATCTGTTATAGGCAGAGGTTAGTCCACTTAACATCAGGTGGGCCTCGAGCTTGTTCCGTCACAATAACATAAAAAAAAAAAAAACACCAACTTTACTGTGCAGTTTTCGAGGGCGCTACTGGTCATGGAAATCAACTACAAACTGTCACAATTTGAAGGAATGTTGTAGTTCTTTTTTCTGCCACCTGAACAGATAAGTTGGCGGGTCTGTACAACGAACGTACTTATATCACTATATTTTTTGCATAATTGTCAAAATTAAAAAGGACGGCATAAACCTGAACTGTTTCTCGCTTCCTTTTGCAACAGATTATTAGAAAATAAGTCCATATTTATCTCACTTATCACACAAGACTTTATATTATAAGTCCGTTCCCATTTTGAGTACAGGGGGCCAACTCCCATCTCTTAATTCAGTCTTATTTTAACCTTACATTAACAATTTTAATTTACACCCCCACATGACACTATAGTAAACTTACATTACAACTTTTACGCGAGAGCGAGCTGCACGCATTGAATCAAGTCATTTGTGCGATAGAGATAGCGCTATAAGAACATTATTGTTTCGTGACGGCTTACGCCGCACTGTACGATCCTTAGTATTCATATTTTAAGTTTAAAATAATGGTCTTGGTTTGCTATAATAGTTTTTAAAACGTGGAAGTTGGCCTGCTTACACAGGGCGGGGGAACCTGGAAACCATCCTTTGTCTCGGTTCAAAAACCAGCTGCGGGAGTCAATAGTTCCAGCTTCAGTTATTTATGTTTTTAAAGCAGTGATGTCTCAGTAGCACTGGCTATGGCCTGCTGCGCAGCATGTCCATGGTTTGCATCCGGCCGCGGGTTTGAGCTTCACCGCATGGTGGTAAGTCATTTTGCGAATTCCCACATGGCTAGAGACCACCCTCAACTAAAAAATCTGTCGCCAAATACCTAACGGTGTGTTCCGGCAACAGAGCCAGTAATTCTAGTTTTACCTTATTAACACCTTCGACCACATCACTTACCATCAGGTGAGATTTTGGAAAAGGCTATCAGAAATATAAAAAAGGAATACCCATACAAAACGATTTTTCGAATAATTTTGCTAAATAATTTTACAAAAACTGGCAATAAGAAGAATCATATAGATACTAGCGCGCCTCTTTCATGAGCTTCAAGTAAAGCAGGCATGTCAAACTCAAAGCTATTGGTGGGGCAAATGCATAAGGACCGTAGTCAGTGGGCCGCAAAACCCAACATATTTTTTTCAGTTTTTTTTATTAATAAAAATATAGAAGAAAAATGTTATTACAATCTTTTCCAAGAAATTTGACATCTTTTGTATATAACTAAATTTCCCATTTGAGGGGTAATTTTATATGCAGAAATTAGTGTTAAAACTGCATCTAAGTGTGCGTGAGTCAGTCAATTTCTCGCAGGAGATTTGTTTCCTTTCATTAGAGAAAATAATTGCTCACACTTGTAGGTGCTTCCAAATATTGTCATAATTTAGCAAGCTGCCTATATTCCTTAGTATATACCCTATATTTCTTAGTAATTAATAGATAATTGCTTGTAAAAGTCCAGTATATGTATTATATATATATATTACTAGTCCAAAAGAAAATTTAAAAAAATATGACATACACACACAGTGCTAGAGATTTTATTGATTTGATTTTGGTATGTTTCGTAGGTCAAATATGGAATTTTATCCGAAAAATGCGACATCAAGGTAAATTTCTTTTGGTACTGATATCATCATAATTATACTGGTTGGGCTAGCCTTTGTTTTTAGAAAATGTTTTTGCTTGACTATATCTGGCTATGGAAACGAACCCGGGACTTCTAGATTACAAAGCGAGGCTTAACGACTCCACTCCATCGACGCAGCCGTCAGATTCTTAACGTGAACGTATAACACAGGTATATAGATATCTATACTTATAATAAAACTGTAACAGATCCAATTCTGTAGATACATGGTAAATATTTTGAAAAAAAAATTATTTGAGAGCACTCTGTAGCTGACACTGATGTCAAAACTGAATAAAAACTGAAACTTAACACGATTTGACTTCATACTACGAAGAAGGTTAATGTATACTTTTTATCCCGAAATTCAACACGGTTCCCTCGGGAAAGGGGATGAAAGTCAAGTGTACGCGTAGTTGTTATTTATTAACGCGTTGTCCGATTTCAATTATTCTTTTTTGTGAGGAGTAGCCCGGCAACCCACGGGCAGTCCGGCACCCCACGGGCAGCCCGGCATCCCACGGGCAGTCTGGCACACCACAGACAGCCCAGCACCCCACGGGCATCCCGGCACCCCACGGGCATCCGGGCACTTCACGGGCAGCCCGGCACCCTTAATTAATTTTGCAAGCTTGCTTGATAAAACTCTAGAATCTGGAACATTCGCCACAATCAGTTTTTTTTACTTTTGCCGTATACATTTTGGAGACTGCGCAATGGAAGTGCACAATCTAATATATATATTCGTTCTACCGCCAAACAAGGAGAACTTCGGCAAAATGACGCCGTTTTAAAATCGGAATTCCAAAGAAATGCACAAACTACTTTGCTTCAACATTTAGGGTGACAAATCTACATCGAGCTATGCTGCGATGTACTGCGCTGTGCTATGTTTGGTCAACTCGCTCGTCTAATATTTTAATGAGGATACAAACAAACCATGCTGTGCTGCGCTGTGTGAGGCTACGCTCTGTTTAAAAACGCAGCAGTCTCGAGCGAGGCGCGCTACCCGCCGTGCTGAGCCGCGCTGTGCCGAACTGTGCTATGTTTTTTATGGAGCTCTGCCAAGCCGCGCTGTGTCGAGCTGTGCTAGGTTTTTCAAACATGGAGCACGCTGCATGCCTCTCCATCGCCCTCAGACGTCTCTCTCACTCTCGTACTCCCATCTCTCGCTCTCAGCTCGATGTTGATTAGCTAAGCAAAGCTCAGCACAGCTTGATGTTGATTGTTAAAAAAACGTAGCTTCAGAAACACAGCACAGCACAGCGCAGTACAGCGCAGCATAGCTCGATGTTGATTTCTCACCCTTAGAACCGCGAAGGAACTCTCTGAGTAACTTAACTACTGTATTAACCTGGGAGGGTTGTATTTTCCGGAAGACAGTAATTTTCAAACCCAAAGTAAAAAGCTCCTTTCTGAGCTATGCTTTACTAAGAGTGCTTCACCGCAGACCACAGCGTTGCTTAATATGAGATAAACAGTGCAAAAATGTGAATAATTAGTCTGCAGCTGTACGGCAATCGCGAACGAAGTCGCAGGTACAGCTAGTTTAACATAAAGGCTTAAAATCGGAAGTATCTATTAGTATCTATAGGGTTTTAGTACCAGTAGAACTGTGCGAGTGTGTCCGGGAAAATACTTCCAGTATACTTATTTCTGCCGACAAGCAGTAAGGCACATTACTGTAACGGTTTGAAGAGTATGAGGGACGGTGTAATTACAAGCATAATTTAATCTTAACTTTACGACTCAGGGTAATGGGCGCAGTGCAGTTCGCCACTTATGAACTGCATCTGTTATGGCAGAAGTTACCGCTAGGCCACGTGTTGGCTCCATCATGATTATAAAACAAAAGGTAACCTAGTTAACGAACAATCAGAAATGATACCAAAATGAATCATACATAATATATTTTCGTCACTGAGTCATACATATTTATAGGAACAACATAATAAGACAGATTTTATTATGTAACTTAATGGAAAATTTTAAATTATCGCAA
Source organism: Plagodis pulveraria (assembly GCA_963890685.1). NCBI lineage: Eukaryota > Metazoa > Arthropoda > Insecta > Lepidoptera > Geometridae > Plagodis > Plagodis pulveraria. Next base: position 27,106,841 of record OY982967.1, read on the forward strand.
GCCTTGGGAACAATCGGTCTATTCATCGGATTCCGATGTATTCTAAACAAATGAACCATTTCGTCCAAGTTCAACTATTTTTACAACAAAACTACATGCTTCATAGAACACTATAATTAATTTCTTCTTACCTCCTCGGGAACCACTCAGGAGATACAAAGTATCCCGTTCTAATCCTGAGGAATTTATGTACCAAATTTCATCTTAACCCGTTCAGGCGTTGCGGAGGTGAGTAGCAACAACCACTCCCACACTGACGCATTTTATTCATTAGCCGGAAGGAAGGAGTTTCTTTTATACACGCTTCACATGTGGCACAGATTACTTGCTCGAAGGTCGCAAAAGGAAGAGGAATCCTCATCCCTAAAATGAGCCCGTGTGTAATATCATAAATAGGATGTTAATACATAACATCTTTAATATGTATTGTAAGTACCCGTGGGGTGCCGTTAGAATGTCACCTCGCGTGGGTACGCGGAGGAATGGGGAGGTGAGAGGCGACTACAGAAGAAGTGCGCCAAATGTGCAGCATGCCACTTCTCACGTGGATGTCAGTAGGGTGTTGTGTGCATGAGACAGGGCTGTATATCATGTTTGTGCCCTACCAGGGTTTCATACAATGTGTTCTTGTGTTTCGTCCAGTGTGTTAGAGAAAACATTTTGTATGATTCTGAAGCTGTGCCCGGTGAATGGCAATAGGCTCGCCCGCTATTAGATGGAACCAAAGCCCAATTGGCGATACTTGGTTGTTTATACACTCTGCCTACCCCTTCGGGGAATACAGGCGTGATTATATATATGTAAATTTATTTAATTAACCATGGTTATACTATATACGAATATGGTAAAAAAAACTAGAGCAGTAAGATCTCTCTGGGCAAAATAATTCCACCATACCAACCATACCTACGTACTTTTTATTCTGTGACCCTACTGAGAAGACACTCATGTTTCTACTGGATATTTTACAACTACAAACCAGAAAAAAGAAAATATCATAATCTATTGCCAAATAAATCAACTATACGAACGTTCTGAAGCAGTGATATCATATCCCAGTTTTTGAAGCAATGATGGCCGAGCGGTAATGGCTATGGACTGCCGTGCCGCAGGCCCATGGTTCGAATCCCGCCGCGGGCTTGAGCTTTGCCGCATGGTGGAAAGGCATTTTGCGATTTCAGATTTTCTACTTGAGGGTGGTAGCTAGCCAGGCGGGCTAGCTACCACCCTCAAGTAGAAAATCTGTCGCCAAGCTCCTAACGGTGTGTTCCGGTAGTCCTTGACATCCAGTGAAATTACAGGCTTCAAGAGACTAAACAACTATATCTCACGGGCGCAGTGCAAATCGTCACTTGTGATGAAATGCATCTGTTATAGGCAGAGGTTAGTCCGCTTAACATCAGGTGGGCCTCGTGCTTGATCCGTCACAAAAAAATTGGTATTGCGGCAAGAGCCCTTCACCTGTTTATCATCCTCGGCCACCTCATAACTTACCAACAGGTGAGATTGCGGCCAAAGGATAATCAATCAGCTGACAAAAATATTCAAATACGCTACTTGAATCTACAAGCGTAGTACCTAAAATGAGATTATTATTTATTTACATAATTAGTACAATATTGCAAATTACACCAATTACATTACAGAATATTATTAATTACTAATGATAAGATTTACAAATGTATAATAAAATTATAATATTGAAAAACGTAGAGTTGGTAGGCCCCACTAGGTGGACTTTTAGCATGGTGGTAGGGCATTTCGCGAATGCCCGCCTGGCTAACTACCACTCTAAAGTAGAAAATCTGTCGCCAAGCACATAACGGTGTTTTCCGGCATCCAGTAATTCTAGGTTAGTCTGAACAACTTCTTCGACCACATCATCACTCCACCATCAGGTGAGATAGTGGTCAAAGGCTAAAATATCAGTCATAAAAAAAAAAATATATGTAAATACCTAGTCGTCGAGCACTGCCGTTAGTAACAAAATAACTAGAGTATAGGCATGAATAATATCTGCAATGATATTGTGTACTAATCTATAGGTTAAATGATTTTTTTTATTATAAATTATGAAAATTAAAATAAGTAGCTTTAAAATAACATTTATTTATATATAATTTAAAATTTTCGTGACAATTTAACTTCAAATGAATTAATTTGAAATTGTATTCATACGTCTGTAAAGACAAGTTTTAGCGTAATTACATTCTTATTATTATTTTCGAAAATTGTACCTAAAACTTTTGAATGAATAACTTTTGAATTCTTAGGTCCATGGTTCGAATCCCGCCCAGAGCTTGAGCTTCACCGCGTAATGGAAGGGCATTTTGCGAATGCCCGCCTGGCTAGCGACCAGCCTCAAGTAGAAAATCTGTAGCCAAGCACCTTTTATCTAATATCTTTATGTTATACGATGATATTTAATTATTTACATTCCTATGTGGGCAATGTTTACTAGCTAAACTTTAATACAGATTAGAACGAATATAAAAGGATCTCGATATATAATAATAATCATTTAATTCAAATAAAATACATATCACTTACATTATATCATCATAGAACATGTTACAAAGAAAAAAAAGATCTAAAATTACAAAAATATTATTAATGTCCCAAGAGACGTCTATATAATCAAAATATTTATCTATCTATTTCTTTTCTAAACAACCTAAAATTATCATTTAAAGGTTGAGACAACATATAAATAGTAAAAAGAATTATATAAATTGTAAAATTAAGTAATCACAATAATATAATGAACTAACGATACACATATAATAAAATTTGAAATTGAAGTCAAAATATCCATAAAACAATTCATAATTATAATCAAATTTATAAAAAAAAACATAAATTAAATATCTATACAATTATATATAATGTCATATACTTATACAAATAACTCATCCTGTATTTTGGCTTGACTCCCGAGTGCTCAACATGAAATTTGGTCCAGTGCTGCATTATTGGGCACCCTAGGTCCATCCTCCACGCGAACAGCTGCAGGTAGCTGTTGGAGCTGCCCTTCACGCGGCGCATCAGGGACGCCACTCGTTTACGAACGATTGCTTGGGACGAAAACATCCCTGAAGCGCTACAATATGGTGGCAGGGGCGCCCACCAGCGCTCTAAAGGTGTTGTTGTATTGGGTGCGCAGGGTTGTATACTTCTTTGTATGCTTGACCCATAGGCTGCAGGTGTAAAACGACTGGCAAAAGCTCTAAAAAGCGTCGCCCTGGCTTCCACTGTACACCGTGCAAACCTACGAGCCAACATATTGGCCCTAACAGATAACGCTCTGCGCTCCCTTTCTATATACACATAAAAAATATTTTATGGTTTCGCCTTGAGAAGCACCAATCAAGTGAAAATACTACGATGTCATTGGCCGATGAGCGTAGGGAAGCAATATAGTATAGGCTGCCGAGCGCTGCAAACAAGAAAGAAACAAAAACCATTTATTTGACACAACATTAATACAAAGAAAACGTACATAAAAAAAACCAGCCAAGTGCGAGTGGGACTCGCGCACGAAGGGTTCCGTAACAAAATATTCTGTGAATAGTTAAAGCGTCTACCTGTCACCGTTATTAGTATCGAGCAAGAAACGGTAAAAATTTCAAGTTTGTTGGATGGGAGCCCCCTTGAATATTTATTTTATCTTTAGTATTTGTTGTTATAGCGGCAATAGAAATACATCATCTATGAAAATTTCAACCGTCTAGCTATCACCGTTCTTGAGGTACAGCCATGGACGGACGGACGGACGGACAGCGAAGCCTCAGTCAATAGGGTCCCGTTTTTACCCTTTGGGTACGGAGACCTAATAAAAACAAAGTGCATAGTCCTAACGGTCGATGGTCAAACAAGGGCGACCGTGATAGTACGCTACATACCTAAATGCATAAAAACACTTCTCACTTGTTGAGGGTAGGGGAAGTAGACCTTGACACAAAACCAGTAGACCGTGCCATGTGGTGCTTCACTTTTATTAACTAATGCACGAATTATAATTACTACAACACTTTTCATCTTAGAATCAACAACACGTTTGTTTGTTTGTTTATATAAATACCTAGGTACTTCTACCCGTGAATTGCATTAATCGTATCTTGTATCGTGCCACAGATGTCATTTGCGTTTCTGTATTTTTTTTATTGTGATCTTTAAGCAAACAGATACAGAATAATGAATAGATTCAGACATTGCTGAAATCCATATTTAATAATAACAAATATTTGTAAAATATATTACGAAAACATTAATTATTAACATTTAAAAAAAAAAATATATATCTAGTGAAAATTCCGCTTTGTTTTCCTGTTAAGCCGACGTGACGTCACAAACGCCAGGCAGCCAAACCGGAAGAATTATCGTCGCGTTTCGCCTCTACACGAAGCATCCTCAGGAGGTCTTGACTCTACGAGGGCACGATTTGTTTTATTAAAATATTAATTTGATGTTTTCTTAAAATATTTAAAAATATTTGTTATTATCAAACAGATACACTTAAGAATTACTATATTGATTACATTACCAAATTACAAATTTACGATAGAAAACAATTATAGTCATGTATCTCGTAAATTTGTAATTTTGTAATGTAATTCGCCAAGCAGGCGTTATTGCAAAAATAGCAATATTAAAAGTATATTGATTACATTTATAGAAGATCAATACAATCGATTGTATATACTTATATATGTATATTATATTATACGCCTAATATCATGCTTCTGGTTTGACAGATTTCCGTGAAATTAAGTGTTTACAAAAATAATTCGAAAAATCGTTTTGTATGGGAATTGTTATTTTGACATTTAGGGATACAATAAATATTAGGTACATCGAAAAACTGGCAAACCAGAAGAATAGATAACAAATCAGCATCAAGACAGTAATTTTGCACAAAATTTCACCGAGTTTGTTGAACACTGTATTTAAAATATCACGAAACTACGTTTGTACGGAACGCGCTCGTTTTTTTTAATGTTGTTTTTCAGAACAAGCTCGTGCCCTACCTGATGTTAAGCGGACTAATCTCTGCCTAATAACATCCGTGCCTTCTACTCTTAAGCTGCAATATTCTTAAATACTTCGTGACTATATTCATATTAAATATATAATATGTGAGTAAGTGAGAAGGAAGGAAAAGCTCCTTCAAACGTAAAAACCTCAAACTACTGGAGGTCGTATGTTCTGACACACGTCCTGTTCATACTTAAAAAAACACGTTTTTTATGTTGGTTCTCTTCGTCGCTATTTTAGAAACCTTTATTTATGTTATTATATAACATGGTATGCCATCGAATATGACAACTTACCGCTAGTACTTCGCACCCCACTTTTATAATTTCATTTAATGCGTAGTTGTGCTTCAAAAGGGTTGACATTGAAAGTGCAGCCTGGCGTGTCGAAGCTCAACCGACGAATGTAGTAACCACAGGTGTTCAAAAAGAGGAATATGTTTGAAGTGGGTCCCACAACACAAGGGGTGTTTAAAGTTCTCGGCTAACTCATAAATAAGGCCTACGTAATAAATAGTCACGAACGACGTCACGTATTCCCCGAAAGGGAATGCAGATACCACTTGCTACAATCAGATATATAGTCTGGGAATACAGAGTAAAAATATAGTAAATCACTGTTTTTCAATCTTCCGCCAAGCACCTAACGGTGTGTTCTGGCAGCTGTCCTTGAGAGCCAGTAATTCTAGGCTAGCCTGAACAACATCTTTGATCACATCAACACTTACCATCAGGTGAGATAGTGGACAAATGCTAGCCTATCAGCTATACAAAAAAACTGTTTCACATTGCTAAAAACATTCATTTTCACGATTTGTACAAAATAATAACCTAAAAAATATAACCTATAATTGGTAAATGTTTACCAATTATAGATTATATTTATTTAGAGACTACTTTTATCGAAATTTTGTGAATGTTTTACAAGATAGTGGTCAAAGGCATAAAAATAAAAAGTCCTTTTTCAAATATGTCTGTTTGTTCTGGACATGGTCATTTTTTATGGGATAGTAGGTTAAACGAGCAGGCGGCTCACCTGGTGGTAAGTGATCACCGTCGATCACCCATAAAAAATGACCATGTCCAGAACAAACAGACATATTTGAAAAAGGACTTTTTATTTTTATGCCACGAACATCCGCAACACCAGAGGTCTCGAGGATGCGTTGCCGGCTTTGAGGAAGGAATATGATCTCTTCTTGAAGGCCCCTTAAGTCGTATCTGTGCGGAAATACTTCACCAGGCAGCTGGTTCCAAATTGTGGCAGTGCGAAGTAGGAAATGCCGTGAAAATCGCAAGGTTGTGGACTTCCAGACATCGACATGAAATTGATGAAACATCATGCTTTGTCGGGACATCCGAAGGCGAAATTGAGCTGCAGGTAGTAAATCGATCAGTTCCTAGGAATACTCCCCGAAATAGATACGGTAAAAGATGCAGACTGATCCAACAAATCATCCGAGCTATTTAAGCATATTATGAGTACCTACCTAATTAATAAAGGGAATGCTCAACATTAAATAAAAGGTATAACTTCTAACCATGGGTAAAGAGGAAAATAGTTTTTAATACACGAAAGAACAAATAGAGAAATATTTTACCTCGAAAACCGAATAAACTCCTCGCCTTTGTGACATGACGGATCCAAAATTAATCCTGCAATGATCTGTAAAATACAAAACATAATCCTATGGGCTTCAAATGTTTAAAAACAGACAAAGGAATTCAAATATACGCCTGCTTTCTCGCTCGTCCCTCTTACACAAAGGGCCGATAGAAATCTGTTTCAATAGACAATAAAACCATTGCAGATTACAGTTTACACAGAAATGTAACATAGCATAATAGGAAAAGGTAAAGCATTGGGTTTTAAAACTGTTCTTTTCAACAATTTCGTACCTGCCAGCTTTAGTCGATCGTAGAAACAAAAGGTTTATGGATCGAAACCCGAAATATCTTTGCCCTGTCCTTGAGGCTTCTGAGAATTGTCGTAGTCCCTTGTTCAACCGAATGCCGCTTTGTGCGAATGTGGATTTACATATTATTTCCTTTCAGTTACCTTATGTTTCCTATTTAGAATGCTTACCTTTTCTCGTTTACCTTCCTCTGTATTGTTGTCTTAACCTTTGTAGTAGGTAGTCAGTGCCTACCTATACTGTGAACTTGGAAATAATTCGCAATTTTTATATACATTATTAAATTTTTATTGATTAATAGGTTTGACAGCACTTTAAGAATATTGTTTTCAATCGGAGTTTTTTAAAGAAGATACCAAAGTAATGTATGCAACGAGAAACAAAATCTATTAGGTACCTATATTTACAAATATTTAAACTCTACAATTTATGTGCATGCAATTATTTGTCATTTTCTTAACATCTTTACCCCAACTGACTACTACAGCGTCACTCATTCAGCTACGCGAAGAAGACGATCCAGCCCGATGTTGTCATATGGAATCACAAATGAAATCAAAATGGCTAAGTTGCATAATTAACATAACTTGCTTAGCTAGGTTATCTAATGTCTAGCTGTGTCGGCGGAGGAAGTGACCATTAAATAGGTTATTGGGTTTCTGTACAAATGAAAACAGCGATTTCAAAACCACCACGAGTGTATATGATGGAATATACACCCAATACTGTAAGTTATCCATCCGTTTGGTTTGCTCGTTGCTCTGTTCCATTGGTGGTCTGCGGATGATAAATGGAAATTAGCACGCCAGAAAAGTATTTTTTATTAATATATGTATATACTATGATAAAATAAGTAGAGCTCTATCATTCGTTCTTAATGGTAAGTTATTATTATTGCTTATGTCTCCGACATGTCTCCGCTTATGAGTAATGTAAAAAATATGCATCCTCCAACCACTCTTTTCTCATTGGGTGAGATCTTGACATCATGATATTTTCTTTTGAAAAGGATGCCCATTGTGGAGTTCTAATTTCAAAATAAAGATTATTTTCGAATAGGACAATAAGGCCCCTGTTCCGTTGCATTGCCAATCAAAATTAATATTGTTGTACACATTTCAGACGGCACACTTCGTAAGTACCTACTTATCAGCGACGTTCACTTCCATCAATCTCTCAGACACTCAGTAATACCGTATGTAAGTTTCTATGTGTGAGTTCTATACAGAATCAAAATTCACAAATATAAAACGAGAAACTGATTCCATCAATTAGTTTACATCTCACATCATCTACGATCCTTGAATATATAGTACCTATGTCAATACAATGTCTCCTCATTCTGAAATATTCCAAAAGTTAATTAAACATATTTAAGACTTCTCATACTGGCAAAATTTGCTATGATTTTCCCTTCGAGCATCTTGTTTCCACTCATTATCAATCCATTGCCTGCTACTCTCGAAAGTATCGAAATCTTATTGAATAGTAAATGTATTACTGCTTACTTGACTTTTGAATATCAAAGCTATGTGTCTGCGCATTCTGCGATACAACAAAGTGTCTGTGTCTACAATCTACATTGACAACGAACAGCACACCTCTGACAGCGATTGCGGCTCGGCACGGAGGAGTAAGTAAAAAAGTAGCTGTAATTTATTGAATCGTCTCAAAACTGACTGTTGTTTCTGTGTGCTTACCTATAGACATTTAGTCCAGATATGTTAAGTATAGCCTTTTATTCACCTTCATCCATTCCATCTACCAATCCATATTCTACCCATCCATAATTCCATAACATTGTTCTCTTCGAGTAAAATCCAATAAACATTATGAACTAACGAGTATCTAACATGTCGGAGATTTCAACATTGTTATAAGGAACTGTTATGTACTAAACTTAAACACGGAAAAGTTCTTACCTAACATACATTATGTTTTAAGCAAAATGTATACAGTTCTATACAAATCGTACGGTACACAAATCATCTTGCACAATTAATATCCAAGTTCATAAGTGATTGAACTCTGAAGATAAGGACTCTGTCAAAATAATACATTATAACATTCATTTCAACAATAAAGGCACTGCAAAAGAGTCTGAAAACGACATGACGAGTTCCTTTCAGTTCATTAAATAAGCCCGAGGAATTGTAATGTTTGGAGTGGTTAGTAAAGCAATATAATATCATAAATAAGATAGTGCTCACGGTCCAGTCAGAGTTCCAAGTAATCGAAGTAACTAGGTACGTATACAACTACAAGTAAAATTATTGTAATTACGGCAATTTTATCTTCGCTTGCCGAAGAGGTTCACTGAAACTTAGAGTTTAGGTGCGAGGTGTAATGTTTATATTTACTGTAAAATTTAAGAGGCATTTTACATTTTAATGCGGTATACGAAGATTTTAAGCGCTTAATTTACTATCATAGGAAATATCTACAAGTTGTTTAATAATTGATAAAAATAGAATAATCTGTTCTCTTTTCAGTTAATGTACCAGATTTACAAACATAACATTAATTATTTTGTAGTGACCAATCTCCCGCACCTTGTTTTACGAATTAAGGTACACATAGCCAACTTCAGAGTTCTATCTCTTGTATAAAGATTCATCAAATTAACTAAAAAAAAAAACTGTGCATCAGGCATATAATCCTGTTGACACATAGTGTACTAGAATATCGATAATTAATCGTCATTGTAGAAAAAAATATAAAGATCTTGCGCCAATTGCCACGAATTATATCAGCAGTTTACCACGCTATATTGCGTTTAATAAAGTGTAATTCCAAACAGATATTATATGAAAAGAAAGTTTATTCTTTAATTAATCTGATCTTTAATAAATTGTGCTATTAACTCTGTTTTGTTAGACAAGAAAAAATATTTAACATAACTCGAAATGCTTATAAATTGAAATGTACAAGCGCGAGGCGATCAGTACCGCGCGAGCGCTCATCGAGGTAGGACCTGCGTTCGTTTTGCCTTGCTCTGACGTCTCGTACGCGGAACGCTTAGACGCAAGTTTATAGTGCGACCACAGAGTTTTGATCATGAAGGATAAGATGATAGGCGAATAATTGATTTCCAATATTTTTGGATGCAGTTAATGTCTATAAGTGAACATAGCGATAACTTCAGCAGGAAATTAAACTACCTTCCTAATTTGTACAAAACGGCCTCCTGGCTTTTCCATCATTTGTACAAACGGGATACCAGTTAGCGGTCGATAGTCGTATTTACAAATTTACCATAAAATCTGCGTAAGTGTTTTCTGCGTAAGTTTAAATTTTGAAGCAGTGATGGCTCAGTGGAATTGGCTATGGACTGCCGCGCAGCAGGTCCATGATTCGAATCCCGCCCAGAGCTTGAGCTTCACCGCATGGTGGAAGGGCATTTTGCGAATGCCCGCCTGGCTAGCGACCACCCTCTAGTAGAAAATCTGTCGCCAAGCACCTAACGGTGACTTCCGGCAGCAGTCCTTGAGAGCCAGTGAAATAACAGACAAAAATGAGACTTAACAGGTATGTCTCAAGGTGATGGGCGCAGTGCAGTTCGTCACTTGTGATGAAATGCATCTGTTATAGGCAGAGGATACCGCTTAACATCAGGTGGGCTAAGCGCTTGATCCATCACAATGACATAAAAAAAAAAAAAAAGTCCGACTTTCATAATCCAAATGGTTTTCAAAAGGATGCATCCTTGCCCATACAAGAAAGAATCCATACTTTTCTGAGATAACGGAAGTATTTAGAATATTTTGATGAAATCTGAAACCAGCACAAATTACATTTTGGCCCCAAAATATTACGTCATTTCATATTAATCTTGGTACTACGTCAACAGTTATAAACCTTGAAAAACGCAATTTTGCATATGTATAAGTCATTTTTCGCTTGATACATTTTGCAACGCAAACACTTACCGATGCAAATTTGCGTATTAAATAATCTCGTAACTAATTTTAAACTTCTAAACCAAAAAATCCGAAATAATACAAGTGTATAAATTATATGTAAATAATAATATCAAAGAAGGACCAAAGCCGTAGGTGGTATAGTTTTTCAGAAAAAAATATTGCTCTCCAATACAGTTTTCCCGCCAAAGTTCTTAAAACAATTGGGTTGTTTTAATCTTGTTACTTTAAAATAGTTGGCGTAAAAATCTGTAACAATTCATGGCTAAAGAACAATATTAAATTATCATATTAAAAGAAGAATCAAAGTTCTAGGTGAGTCTAGTTACGAAAAAATAAAAATAGCAATTAAATTACTATTTCCCACCATTTTTGTCGTGTGTTCAAACCCTATTTCCAGTATTTTTTTCTATAAAAGGTGTATTATCATTTATTTTCCATAGAGGAAATAGTTAGCATAAGAGTATATAGTGAGGATTGCATTGGTACCAAGAAGTATATATGTTGATTATAGATTGCATCAAAGATATTCGATTTAAAAACAAAAAACCTCAAAATGTGTAAATATATATTTACATATCGCTGTTTGGTCTACTCAAACTAAATGGATGAAAATGTTATTTTTTTAAAGGTATAGGTGATATATTGTGGTATGGGAATATGAGGGTGACATGTTTAAGTAATGGAAAACCAAAAACGTCATGGGACGTTTGTGGTTGGTACTGAGTTGTTTTCCGGATGCACAGAAAAATAAACCTCAGTCCTATGCATGGTCATTATGGCAGACAGTGTTAACGACTGGATATGGATATTGTGTAGAGTGTGAACGAGGAAAATAGCAATTTTTTGGAAAATTTAAAAGAAAGAGCTTTTAGTCCGCAGCTTTTAATCAATGCCGTTACGTCAAATATTTATATAATTTTAAGCCGTATAATTATTTAAGTTTATTGTTACAATAAATGTTTCAAACATATCTATTTTTTATTCATCAAGGATGGAATGTAAATATACGATTCACGATGTAGGTTGACTATTTAATGTACATGCCTACTTCTTTTCTATAACATTAGCAAGTAATCGACAAGAAATTTACTCATGCCAATCACACAATTTTTAAATTCGCAACTTACATTTCTTTATTAATGAGTGCTAGTATCAAAATATGTTACTCACAGTCACGCTATTCCGTCGTCACTTCTTTCGCTTGTGTATGCGATGCGCTGGCATTTACCTAAATTTCAGTAGCGTGATTTTGTGAAATGGCTCTTAATACCTCTGCGTAACGCAAACAGCTAAAGTTGATTACGGCATTTTTTAAATCTTGAACACAACTTGTGCAACTTGACATGAAATTATTTAATTTAAACCATTTTTCGATTTATTTATTTTTTTGCGAGGGAAACTTAACTAAATCCTAAATCTCAAATGTAATGTAGGAACTCAAATGCACCTATACATTTTTTTACTAAAACTATAGTAGGTAAAATGTAAGGTAAATGTTATGTATAATTAATACATTATGTTTATTTAATAAGCCTAGCTATAAAGGACGTCGTTAAAATTACTTTAAAAGAAAGATCATGCTTAATTGTTTTAATAAAGATATTACAACAAAACATTATTTTATTAACAGCACCCATGTCATTCTTGTGAAAAGCTGATCAATTTAGATGATCGTTGAACAAAGCAAAACAAATTATAGCCTCATAATTAGAAAAAAAAGCAATATAACAAACTGATTAGATAGCAGGTTTACCTACATCTTTAATTTGTATACTTACAACAAAACACATAAATGATCAATATTACGTGCGTAGCGTAACACGTGTGCACAAGGACACTAACAGAAACGAAAATAATCTTATCTCTAATAGAGCCACATCCTTAACAATATCTACCTTCCTACTTTAGTTACGAAACGGAAAAACTACAAACATGAAGAATTAATAAATGTAGCTGCAACAGCGGAGTCGTTAGCCAGAAAGTCGTTCGTGTGAACTTCGGAGAAACATATTATTTTCAAGGATACCGATATAAGGTAGGTAGGTTATCAATTATTTTTATTAAGTTAGGTTAATATACCACCTACGTAGCGTTTATTAAGGTAGTGTTAACTTTAATTTTATTTGCTGCTGTAATAGTAATCAAATTTGTTAGACTTTGTCATTTACTACTTTTTATTTTGTCCTTTTTGTCTTTAATTTAGTATGATTATTGTATTTTCAATATAAGTTCGAGTCCGTTTACCAATAGAGATAACATCATCATTAACAAGGTAGGGAAGGTAACCTGCTTAACCCATTGGCATCGGCGATAATGTTAACAATAGAATTTCATTAATAACTACGACATAGTGGTCCAGGACGATGCCAACTTATTAAATAGCGCATGTTTGTATTGAAGGCGCAGTACGAAACTACACGTAAGAAATTGTCTTCAAGATTAACGTAGATACAAATTATAGGTAACTGTGTCCAAAAACATTACAAGATGCAAACCCAACGAGTATATGACTACTTATCTAGGTTGAATTGTTTGTTTTAAAGCCAAACTAGGTATGTAAGTACCGCAATTCGTGAGAGCCCAATGACAGCTGTAGCGATTTTATCATAACGGTTATGTCCACGATTTCTCAAGTTGGCCAGTGAATCATCTTTCCGCTTGATTCACTACCGCGACGTATTCCTGCATAATATAGATCTACCTACCTACTTGTGATATTGGTATTTATAACATGCTGATAAGCATTGCTTAGTTTACATAAAAAGCGTCGCTAAGTGCCTTAAATAAACTAATTAAAACGGTAAACGTTATAGGCACCTACTGTGATAATATTTTATTTTTAGAATGACCCTAAGGCGTAAATCTGTTCCTTTAGTTTAGAATGTTGTATGTGTGTAGGGAGATCAGATAATTTAGGAAGGTTATGAAGGTATATTTTAATTTTTATTTCATATTTATCTTTCAATCTAAGTAGGTACATAACAGCTAATAATAAGAATGCGAAGACAGGTTACACCTCCAAAATAGCTAAACAGATTTTGATGAAACTTTATTGTGTACATATTTATGTTTAGTCCTAATCAAATGGACTTAGAGCAACCCTTATGACATGTTTTTTGCAATAACATTTGGGTTTGACTATAGCTAGTAGATATAAGTAGGCGTGCATTTTTTAACATCCGTGACCTACCTACCTACGTTATGTGTAATGGTAGATTTGACACTAGTAATCAATTTAACATTTATTTTATTAATTTTATATAATTTAACATTTTCCTTCCTGTAACATTTAGGTACCCACCTGTATTTACGTCAGTGTGAATGAATGTAATGAAATTATCATTGTGATTTCTGCTACTAAAAGACGCGAAAGTAGAGGTCGCTTTAGAGGTAGGTATTACGTATGTCAATTTTGCACAATATGCAGTATACTTTTTATTTTATAAATACCTACCTACCCCGCTATTAGCTAAGTAACTTACATATCAGTTTTATTTCTACACATGGGTCAGTGAACCTACCAAACTAATAGAAATACTGTTATAATATAAGTTATAGTAACATCTTGTCAATTATCAAGTTATACAGTAGGTATTTACCTACCTATGTGCCTAGATATAGGTATAAGGCTAAATCATATAAAATTTTCGATATATAGCAAGTAAAATAACTTATTAAAACTTACAAATTGAATAGGATAGACAGATTCCATTAGTGGATATTTTAGCATAATAGTGAATGAGTTTAAATGAATGAACGATTTGATAGGTAGGTAGGTACCTAATTAAAATTGGCAAAATCAGCTGATTAAATGACAGTTTCCAGGTATCAACCAAATTTTGTGACTGGATAAGAATGAAAATTGGCATGATTAGAAGGTAAGTCAGATTTTTATTATATGAGAATGTACCTACATTTTTCTTAGACAAAGATAAGCAATTGATTTAGGTTTTTCTTGTTTTGGTACCTAACTAAGTGTAGATATGTTAAAGGCATTAATAAATAGTTTGTGAAGGCAATCTTGAATCCCAGAGCAGAACACATTCTCCGATGATGTCCTTCGTTTCGGCGTTCGATACACAGCCGTGCTACATAGGTATATGTAGTTAGGTACACTTTGCACGGTTATGTACAAGATTAACGAGAAACCGGTCCGACCTGCAATGGGCTCTATCTACACCAGTTCACCCGCGACCCAAAGTTACTTTCTTACGAAATGAATCACTGTTACTGGTAGGTACCCAACGACTTTCTACTCACTGCATGCAACTGATGAACTCCCTCTCCGGACTCTAGAGCCAGTTAGAAACAACTTATAGGTATACCTACAAAGAAACGGAACAATAAAAATGCAAAACTTAAAACTAGTTGACCTACCTCAGTGAAGAAACTCGTTAGTAAGGTTATTAAATTAATGGGGGTAGAGTGGAGTCTGCACGTGTTCTCGATGAGCACAGTGACCACAGGCAGGCCGGGATTGGTGCAATTTGATACACAATCACAAGGGTTACACCAAATCGCGTCCTATGCGTGGTCACCGCTGTGAACGACCGCGGGCGGCGGCGCAGCGGCCGGCTAACGGGACTGCGCGCCGCGGATGCTGAGCCTCTGAATAGCGGTCTTCGCTGCGGCCCGCTTGGATAGGCCGGGACTGGTGCAATATCGCACTTCAACCGAATATAGCGCCAGTCACCGCCCAGCCACACGGGCCTCGCGAACAAAGGACGTGCCGCACCCGCAGCGCTCGATGGCCACGCTTGAACTTGACTCGGACGGATGATGCGCGACACGCGAGCCCGACGGAATGTTGCGCGCGTATTCCGCGGGAGAGCAGCGCGTACATGCGTGCTGCGCGAAGGCCGACGACGGAATGGCAAGAGGCGCGGGGCGAGCGACGCACGCGCAGCTGTCGCGCCGTCTTCCCCCCCGCGCGACGTCGCCCGCCACCCCGCCGGCCCTTTATCGTTCTGGGAAGTGGTTCCTGAACTTCCCGACTGGGTTGACAGCATACAAAAATTTACACAATTATTAAGAAAAATAGTAAGTAAGCGCGGGGTGATTCGAAAGTTGTGGTCCTTGACATGCTTAGAATACGTACCAACTTCGCGAGAAGTGTCAGAGAACGCAAACGTAATCATGAATCAGTGACGTAAATCATTCTAGCTTTATCACGAGCTTATATTTATCTCAATGTGCTTAATTTCGAAGTCTTTAATGTAAAATGTTGCATTTAGAAGTGAATGCCAAGTGATTATTTAAAAATTTAGAAAAGTGGGGGGCTGATATTAACACAAGTTTAACACACCTTAATTAGGTAGATACCAATCAACATACCGATAACGCTCGTAGGTAAGTAGTGCATAAGTTCGCTCTCTTACCGAGACCTCGACATAAGGTCACGTCATGGCTTTCTACTTAGTATCATTAAAAATAATAATATATATTGTCATGCTTATATTACCTACAAGCTCTTCTTGGCGTAAGTATTTTGTGAATTGTGCACATTTTGTTGTATTTTAATGACAATTACTAAAGTATTCATACTTTACTACTTTCTTGATGTGTTCAGGACCAAAATAAACGAGGAAAAAGCTTCCTCAACAGGCAACACTATAGAATTCAACTTTCAAACCGTCCATCCCTGCTACCTGCGCGGGCGGAGCTCAGGCTCAGTTGAAATGGCGCATGGAGGGACCACGAGATGGTGAAATCCCACGACAACGTCACCACAAGCCATGTGGCAATATTTCACACTAGGACACTGTGACGTCACACATTTCATTCATCTCTTGATAGACACAAAATTATATGTTTCTTTCCAAGTTTTTTATGAAATCATAATCTTTAATATAAGCACCTCCTGAAATAAAAGTATTGGCATCATCGATAACACAAGTAACCATATTAGTTATTATTCATTAGATACATTATAAAATTATGTTTGAAAAATTACTTAATACAAAAAAATTGGATTATAATGACCATGCCAACATACCTATTTATATTTTTAAAACTGTGAGCAGTTCTGATAATCTTTTGCTGTTCACCAAAATGCCAAAAATCACAAAAAAAAATAAACCAATAAAAAGGGACGGAGTTGTCGGAATCTATATTGTGCTACTTTTTATATTGCACCCTTAGAAAAAGTGCAAAATGGAAAATCCCGGGGGTGGATTATTATTATTATTATATGAGATGAGGTGAGTCCGATTCATCAAGTGAGCTCTCGCTACCGCTGAATTGAATGACACTAGGTAGATAAAAAAATGGGGACAAAATTGTACTATGAGTGTAAGCAGTAACTACTTGGAAAAAACCAGCGAAATAGCGACCCTCTTAAAAAAAATACAGTTTTAAACATAACACATATCATAGTAGTCATAATACTCACTTAATAGGAAGGTATTCTGGGTTCATTGATTCTTGACGAAACAATTTCATTAATTGTGGAGGAACAAAATAAAGTTTACTATAATATTATTCCAAATTAACACTCGTACGACTTTTACCAATAACTTTTTGTTATTTCGTTGCTTTTACGCTATGAAAAAATTGTGAGGTAATTTGAAACCAGACGAGACCTAATAGCTACACAATTTCTGGTTCTAAAAGTTGATTTATATTAAGGAATATTAATACTTGTATATACCTAACTACATAGGGTGATAGAATGTTCGCAAGCTTTCCTCTTTATGAGATTGGAATGCCTAGAAGTAGCTAAATTCCTAGAGTGACTTTACCAGCGTTTCGCATGCAGTACACGATGATTCTACTTAGGTACCTGTACTGTATCGTATCAGCTGAATTGTCCACTGCTGAGCACAGCCTCCCCATTAAGGGGGGTTTGTCATAATCCCCACGCTTGGCGAGACGTCTTGTAGATCGCAGTTTCAGATAAAATAGTTTTATCATCTTTGGGTCTTCGTACATTTATAGCTGAGGCAAAAAACGCCTAGAAATTGTCTTACATAGGTAATAATAATAATAAGTAGGTACTACAATGTTCCGCATTTTTTTAAAATTCTGGCAGAACTCAGCATTTCGGGCACGCTGCCAACTAGTAATGGGCTGGAGCATTTAGACTGCCTGTGAGTCTGCAATGACTTGTAGGTTGTCTAAATTCTTTTATTGTAGTAACTGTACAATTTTATAAAAAAAAATCTAAAACTACACCATAAGTCCATACAGCGACATTGATATTTGCCCCCTATTCTAAATATCACAGAAGATATTTCCAACTTTCTACGTGCTCCTTCATCATCCTTTCTTACGCTTTCCTACCTGCTTCGTCTGCTATTAGTTTATCTTGGGGTTTATGATGCTGTGTTGTCCATCGCAGTCAGCGTGGCACTGCAGATGATCAGCTTTTAATTTGTCTACTTATGGTTGTAATAATGCAAATGAAAGAGCAATACAATTATTATTTGTGTATCTCATGGCTATTAAAATAATCAAATGTGTTCTGCTAACTAAAAATTAATAAAACAATACTGAGGTAGATAACTGTACAATAATTGGCGAGACTTGAAGGCACAATAACTCTTACGATGCTAACAGCATTTCTAAATGGTCATAAAAAGTAGCAGATTGGTAATAAAAATAGGTTTTACAATCCATACTTAATTCAAGATTTCCTAGTTTGAGATGTTAGTAATGTGTTTTAAAAATTTTTAAATTAAGGTATAATATAATTATTAATAATACTGTATTTTAATTTTACCAATACATATAAGTACTACAATAGATAATGTTGATACAGATCCTGGTTTAAGAATATAACAACCGTTCCGTGCCCTTCAGTCGGAATTCGTAATCACCGAATGAGCCGCATGCCAAGCTGACATTAGTAGGGTAGTGTGGCACATTTTGCGCACACCAAGAGTCTTTACCATCTTAGCAGGGTTGTGTCATAGTCATAGTAAACAGCTAGATAATTGAAAAATTAGTAGGTATTGTTTGTAAATCAATTCATTTTACATGGCGCTCCCATCCCCTTATGAATTACGACGTCGGTTTATATTTATATGAATGAAAGGGCAAAGCCGAAATATGTACCGACGACGCGACAGTCAGCCCTCTTAGGATTGATTACTTACAGTCTCTCCAACAAGAAGGTACCCAAAATATCTTTAGCACAATAGACCAGATCACATTCCACTAAATCATATAGAAAACTGAGGAGCATAATCGCTCATTCATTATTATGTCCAGCTATAATGTTGACTGGGCGCTGGGCTAGATTGACCTTAGGGTGCCAGGCTAGAATGTCACCCCCCATCTCTTCCCATGGGTGTCGTAAGAAGCGATTAAAGGTAAAATACTGGAAGGTGGCCAGCAGTGCCTTCAGAGGAACAGTTTTCTTACACTGCGATCCCTGAGACGCCTGCCAAGCGTGAAGATTATGGCAATCCCCTTGGAAAATCGAAAAGACTGTGTCCAGCAATGGACAATCCTACGGCTATGGTTATGTGTAAATATTTGCAAATGTAAATTATAAACTAATATGTTACTACTTTAGTCTATAGGGTATATATTTTATGGTTATTATTATAATTATAACTACTTCTGTGTGTGAAGTAAGTGACATTAAAACATAGACCTGCTGCAGTATCATATGATTAGAGATTATAGATAAAATAAATGAAAAATTATCACTCTCATTAATACAAACACATAACTTGGCTAACACGATATTTATGCACCTTCGAGACTTTTGTCTCTAAGATCGTCGATATTATTTAAAAAAACTATTTAAATTAGTGAAAAATCTCACCAATTGACTATGGCATTTGAATATATGGTATGCAAAATGACTGTTACGTGTAAACATAATCTGTATTATATTAAAATAACTAGGTAGGTACCATAAAAAATAACATGCCTTAGTGCATGCTAAGATTTAACTTATGAAGCATATATTTAATATGAAATTAGCTATCTACATACAATAATTTCATTAATATTCATATTTATTTGACAATGTTCCACAATGTACAAAATGCAGATCTTACTAATAAAAAATATTGTGAGATAACAATGTGAACCGTTGTGGACGCTGCAGAATGACTTAATGAAACAAATAATATGATAAATAATTAATATTTACCTACGGTAGAGAGACCGAGTGAGATTTATTTATTATGTCTATTGTCAAAAAAAACCTGCAGTGAATAGTAGCATTTCTTAACGAGATATAACTTACATTGCTTAAAAAATTAGAATTCTTTATAATCTTTTAGATCCTGAGGTAAGTGATTATAAAATTTTATACACATTGTATAGGTGCTTGTACTGTGCATCTTCAGGTTAGACTTCGGAAGCGCCAACCTATTTTTGTTTCTAGAGTTGCGTTGATTAACGTCTCCGAATGTTTGAAAAAGTTGAGGTTGTTTTTTTACAAACTTACACATTTCTAGAATGTAGATAGAGTATAGGGTTAGAATTTGGTGCTCGATTGCATTGATCGAAGTGTGGATTGCAGCTTTCTGTAATGTAGACTTTAGAATGTATATATGTGTTTTCCAATTAATATTTTCGTCAATATCCTAATATCAAATAATAGCAATATCCTTATAATTTTATTGAGTACACTACACATTCCAATTTTATATTGTTAAAGGAGAAATCGATGTGCAACTGTTTAGTGTTTTTTATAAGGTCTGAATTGAGTGATTTTAGTTTTTCTGTAGTTAATTTGTAAATTGTGTGCCTCAAGCCGGCAAACCACTTTTGATAGAATTCAATTTAACTCTTTATTTAGACTATTATTTTTAATATGGTATGATCTAATTTGATATGGTAACAAAATTGAGATATCGTCGGCAAATAATATGCATAATTGATTTAATGTGCCCGTCGGAGTCATTCATTATATTTAGCAAGTTCATTGAAGCAGTTAATTTATTCAGGTAACACTGTATAGCCTTCTAACAAAGACAACAATAAACATTTTGTTTTGCATAGAATCGGACCTACAAGTAGAACTAAAGGTGCCGATACTGCCGGTTTATGTGCCGAATACATCGCGAAAATTTCGTTTTCTAAACAAAAGGAAGCTTTAGACCTCTTCAACGTTCTTAAATCATAACATCTAAACTTACTTTGAACCCTATTTCATAGAACACAACATTTAAAATCGCTAATTATGTGCTAAAGTTACGTGATGAATCGAGGCCCCGGACGAAGCGATTCCGAGAATAACATAAAACTGTTATTTAAAATTTTTGTGCATAAGGTATGTTGAAGCTATTGTTGCTTTCAATGTCGGGATTAGTCGAGTGCGGCTAAGTTATTGATTAACTCGACACCCGCCCAACACCATTGTTTGTTTCCTGCCCGCGTGGTATTTTTAGGGAAAATTATGTGAATTGCGGGCAACTCAGTATTTGAAAAGAGGAAAAAACTTTTCGACGTGAAAAATAAACGGCGTGACTCGCACTTGGCTTGTTTTATTCAGAATGGTAGAAAATGAGGAGTTTCCGAGGTTAAGAGTTTCCGAGTTTCAGAGGAGTTTTTTTGTTTGTAACCGCACGTTTACCGCTAAAATCGGTTATGTTAGTCTTATAAGGGCTAAGCATCAAAGTCCCTAAATTTAATTTAAAAAATCCCAAGCCCAAGTCACTGCAGCCGAAAACGGCTAGGTGGATTATTTATGACCCCTGCCGTGAGGAGGTAGGTATGACTCCGTGGTCAGCGCAGCTTTGCACGTAGATCTGAGAAAACCACCATAAAAATTGCAGTGCAGACAGGATTGGACAGGTATACGATACGATTGGTTCTCATTAGCTTCGCCAGCGATCATGCATGGCCTCTATGGTGAATATATACCTAGTGAGGTATATATTCACCATACTGTCACTTTACACTGCTCATATTTTGCTAACTTGGCATTCAATATCTGTAACGCCGGTGCTGTGCTTCTTCTTTAGTTTTTATCTTATTGTGACGGACCAAGCACGAGACCCACGTGATGTTAAGCGGACTAACATATGCTTATAACAGATGCATTTCGTCACAAATCGTGCTCAGCGCCCGGCACATGAGACTTAACATAAGTAGTTGTTATGTCTCATGTGCCTATAATGTTACTGGGCTCTCAAGGACTGCTCTCGGAACACACTGTTAGGTGATTGGCGACAGATTTTCTTCTTGTGGGTGGTAGCTTACTAGGCGAGCAATCGCAAAATACCCTTCCACCATGCGGTGAAATTCAAGCCGGTGGCTGCGGCGGTGGGGATCAAACCATGGACCTGCGGTACGGCAGTCCATAGCTATTACCGCTCGGCCATCATAGCTTCATATTTGGTAGCTGCTAGTGTCGTTTTGACCGTTTTGCGATTAATGGTTCCCTGGGATATTTTTAGGTCACCTCTTTAATAAACTCACGAAGAAGGAACGCCACTGGGTCTTTTTGGCGTCTGTGGGTTGTGCGTGGTGTGAGGCAACCTCAACCTAGAATTACTGCCTCTCTAGCAGAGCTGCTAGAATACACCGTTAGGTGCTTAGTCACAGGTCACCGCATGGTGGAAGGGCATTTTGCGAATGCCCGCCTGGCTAGCGACCACCCTCAAGTAGAAAATCTGTCGCCAAGCACTTAACGGTGTGTTCCGGCAGCTGTCTTGAGAGCCTGTAATTCTAGGTTAAGCCTGTTAACACCTTCGACCACATCATCACTTAACATCTGGTGGCATTGTGGTCATGCAAAGGCTTACCTATCAGAAAAAAAAAAAAAAATAGGTGGTAGCCAGGCAAGCATTTGCAAAAGCTCTACCACGCGGCGAAGTTGAATCCAGCATCGGCAGTGATGGCAATAGCAATGGACTGTTAAAATCCATCTATCACTATCTACCACTGCTTCGGCCACGAACTTCTTCATGGTCCCCAGCCACAGCTTTTTTATACATAATGGCCCGCTCCGTTCTTATATGCTCGCAGTCTTTTCTTTCTGGTTCTGCAGCATAGGCGTCACCTTGGACGAAAGGTACCAAGCTGGGGTTATGTAGGCCAGTCTTAATATATGTATATGTTTTAAGATGTATATGTTTTAAGATGTATATGTTTTAAGATGTATATATTAAGACGAACTTACACAACATACATATAGTTATACAGGTCTTGTAGACATCCAGCTTAGTTTCTTGTTTGGTCGCGAGCCTACAAAACACTGGGCTACCCAATGAGGGCCACTCTTCCAACCCCGGAGACTGTAGTTTTCATTACGTACAATATACCTTAACATTGTTAATCGTTGAATTGGACAAGGCTTTGAGAGCATGATGAAATGATTCCTCACAAAAGAACAAACCATCTTTATGTACTCATTCTTAAATTTTAGATAAGTGTGTACATACTTCATTGGAGCAATGCTAGCTCATATATTTTCATATATACCATCGTGTTTGTGAAACCCTTCTTCTTCTCTGCTTTTCGACCCTATTGCCATCTACAGGTTTTTTTTATTCAATTCTTTATGTTATTGTGACGGGACAATCTCGAGGCCCACCTGATGTTATGCGGACTAACCT
This sequence comes from Plagodis pulveraria, assembly GCA_963890685.1. Taxonomy (NCBI): domain Eukaryota; kingdom Metazoa; phylum Arthropoda; class Insecta; order Lepidoptera; family Geometridae; genus Plagodis; species Plagodis pulveraria. Next base: position 27,130,237 of record OY982967.1, read on the forward strand.
CTGCCTATAACAGATGCATTTCGTCACAAGTCACGAATTGCACTGCGCCCGTCACCTTGAGATATAGTTCTTAAGTCTCATGTGCCTCTGGCTCTCAAGGACTTCTGCCGGAACACACCGTTAGATGCTTGGCGACAGATTTTCTACTTGAGGGTGGTCGCTATCCAGGCGGGCATTAGCAAAATGCCCTTCCACCATGCGGTGAAGCTCAAGCCCGCGGCGGGATTCGAACCATGGACCTGCTGCGCGGCAGTCCATAGCCAATGCCACTGAACCATCACTGCTTTAAAGTGCAATAAAATATCACTTGCTCTTAATGGAAAACATATAATATTAGTTATTACGGATACGGAAAAAGTGTTGCATATTTGTGTTCGGACGCTTTTTTTTACCGAACAGACGCGAGGCCCACTTGATTTTAAGCTGTAACCTAGCCTATAATAGATGCATTTCGTCACAAGGTGCGAACTGTATTGTGCATATTGCCCTGAGACATACAGATGTTAAGTTACTGGCTTTCAAGGACTGCTGCCGGAATGTTAGGTGCTTGATGATAGATTATCTACTTAGGGTGGTAGCTAGCCAGGCGAGCATAAATGCCTTTCCACCAAGGTGATTCTCAAGCCGGCGGGCGGTGGGGATTGAAGCAACGGCCTGCTGTGCAGCACGCCAGTCCATACCTAGCTATTACCACTCGGCTGTCACTTTTTCATAATAAATTGTTTTTAATAAATGTTTAGCAGTCAACTCTTAGGAGAATTTAATACACGCAAATGCTTGCGTGTTCTTTGCTCTGATTGTGACCTTAGAAAAGCGCGTAGATAGTACCCACGTGGGTACTGTTTCCGTGGCTTCTTATGTGGTCCTTGGGCAGGCCAATAACGGCAGACCTCGACGGATTTTGCTGACGCTGCACAGATACCGCAGTCTAAACATCCTACCCACGCGTCACGCCATCATACGAGTACGTCAGCACTTCAGGAGTAGGTTTGCCATGAGGTTTTCACCAAAGTAGGATACGCTGAAGACCTTAGAGACCTTAGTTCAGATTTAGCTTGAATTTGGTGTGATTATTTTTTATTACTTTAATTTTTTTAATGCGTCCTTAATTTTACCAAGTGTGAACACGAGGTATTTGAAATATGACGATACTACTTTTATATGAAAAGAGCTATGAAGACCTAAAGATGAAGTCTCCCTTTAAAGCGGTAAATGTTGATCATGTTTTTTAAAGAGTGTGCGCCTTACAGATGAATAAAATATAAAATATTTTAGAGGATATGACAAATATTTATCCAAAAACACGTCCGAGAACATCAACAGGTTGTTATCATTTTACCAGTAACCCTGAATATTCCGTAGTTCTTTTTCGCTCACTCGTATGCGATAAGAGGTCTCTCCGTCCTACTTACGCCATTAGTAGTCAGATTTCAAACCCCATTTTTCAACCCAATGTAAGACTAAGCTTTTGGCATTTTGTTGCTCTGTATATATATATACGTACCATACGAGGACAGCAAATAAAATCCCCTGTCAGCAATAGATTTAATATGTCTTCTATGTCACTATCTCACCTAATGAAAGTGATGATGTACTCGAACATGTTGTTCAGGCTAACCTAAACTTACTGACTCTCAAGAAAATCTACCGGAAAACACCATTAGGTGCTTGATGTCAGTCTTTGTAATTGAGGATGATAGCTACTGTAGCTAGCCAGCCGGGGATTCGCAAACTGCCCTACCATCATGCAAAAATATCAGTTTATACTCCCATCGAAACCTATTATTTTAAATGTTACTCAATACAATTATTTCTTAACGTCACAATAATACTTTTGACTTTAATTGTCTCGGATAGCTCTGTGGTCTATGGTCAACCTAGTCAACTGCGTGGCAACCGCTGCGGCGGCAGTTTTGAACCGTCGAGGTAACCTAATCAATGAATGAATGAATGATTTAACAACTATACTTTCATTTAGTTACAATTGTAAGGTACCTAGTATGTATACTTGTATACTCGTATGTTGCTAGTGTAGAGCTTCGGTAATCCGGACCCTCGCGTTATCGGTGATAAGTGATAACGGTAATCCGGACAGGTGATACGAGCCGAGGCTTGGGGTTTGCGGAGGATGAGGGAGTGGATTGCTCAGTGGCATTGGCTATGGGTTGCCGCGCAGCAGGTCCATGGTTCGAATCCCGCCGCGGACATGAGCCGTATGGTGGAAGGGCATTTTGCGAATGCCCGCTTGGCTAGCGACCACCCTCAAGTAGAATATCTGTCGCCAAGAACCTAACGGTGTGTTCCGGCAACAGTCCTTGAGTCCTTGATCAGCAATAAAAAAAAGTCATTCTCGGTCGTAGTGAAGATCTTATGATGATGCTTCGTCTAGAAACGCAATGCGTCATAAATTCTTTCGGGTGTGTTACATGGCGTTTTTTTAACACGACTGCCCAAGAAAGGAGTGTTATGTTTTCAGGGTTGATGTAAGTATGTATCTTTGTGAGTTTCTTTATTCCACCATAACTTTTACAGTCCCACCAACTTATCTGTTCAGGCGGCAAAAAAAAGAACTACAAAATTCCTTCAAATTGTGACAGTTTGTAGTTGATTTCCTTGACCAGTAGCGCCCTCGAAAACTGCCCAGTTAAGTTGGTGGTACTATAAGCGGCTTAACAGACTTTGATGTGAGATATCGTTAACTTCGTTTTTTAGAGCAAGTGATACTAAGTAGGTACATAAAAAAAAATCATACTGGCGGATTTTAGACGCCATATTGTGAGGTACAATTTTTTTTCTTCCAAACCCATCGAGTGAGGTATGAAAATGAAGGGCTTTAAAAACGATTCCATAAATATATATAACTTGCAATTTAATTTCAATGTACGATAAAACTTTTAAAGAAATTAAATAATTTGCAGTCGGGTATTATACTTTTTAAATTAATTTATATTTGTTTATGTAATTGTGAAGAAACAAATGCGGGTCCCACATGATGTTAAGTGGAATAACCTCTTTCTCTCTCTGCCTATAACAGATGCATTTCATCACAAGTGACGAATTTCATTGCGCCGTCACACTGAGACAAACAGTTGTTAAGTCGTAGTTTCGTCATATTTTAAATACCAAGTGGTCAAACTCGATGGAATTTTGTATGTATATTGCTGAGCCTAATCTATGTTTCTGGTCTGTCAGTGTTTTTATTTTATCCCTAAATGTAAAAATAACAATTCCAACACAAAACTATTTTCGAATTATTTTTTAAAAATCTTTATTTTACGAATATCTGGCAATCCAGAAGCATATATATTAGACTCAAGGACATACATGCAAAGTTTCACCGAGTTTGAACACTAAATATATAAAATAAGACAAAAGTACGTTTGTGTGGAGAGCGCCACGAGCACTCTAGCCTTAACAAAAAATTTGGTACAGACCAATCAGTACCAAAGTCACAGAGGTTCTAGGTTTAGAGTTTTTTTTTTCTAGTTTTCGACTTGACTCTGAGTGTATCGCGGATTAATAGAACAGTTCACAATTAAGGAGGGCAGGGCATCAGGTATTCGTCTCACTACTTTCTTCTGTATGTCCTTTTTATTCTGTGTTTATTTTTTACTGGCTCTTAAGGATTGCGGCCGCAACATATTGTTGAATGCACGGAGACAGATTTTCAGCCAGGCGAGCATCCGCAAAATGCCCTTCTACGATGCGGTGAAGCTCAATCCGCAGGGATCGAGCCATGGACCTGCGGCGAGGCAGTCCATAGCTATTACCGCTCGGCCATCACTGCAATGACGTCACGTCAAATTAGCACGAGATCTAGATTTATTTTTATATCATTTAAGTGTTTTTCTCATACAGTGGACTCTCGTTTATTCGAAACTCGAGGGACTCCTAAAATGTTACGATTTATCGAGTGTTTGAAAGATTTAATGGTTCGCGTTTATACTTTTTAGGATTCATAATTAACACAAACTTTTGTTTAATCTGTATACAACGAACATATCAGTAACAATAACTGAAACTTAACTACACAAACCAATTCGTGCGGAAGTGTATGTCAAACGAATAATTGCCAAAACAAAGGCGTGTACGATGATACAAGCTTGAACTTGTTCTGCAATGAATGTACATATATTAATTTATTATTTTCTTTAAAAAAATTACTATTAAGTTTTTCAACATCAAATCAATCAAATAGTAGAGGTTATAATACCTACCTCTTACCTTGCATGTATGGCAGGATTTCTCGGTGTCTCTAATCTGGATAGGTACCACAGCAAAGCGTTCTCCAAGCAACTTCAGCCACCCAGCAGCAGTTTTATGCAAAGTTGCATCCGAATTAAAGGACACTAAGGGCCTCTTTCAGAATGTTCGAGTAAGTTCCGGTTATACTACCCAGAACATATTTAATAAATAAAACACTATCTTTGCGTTTCACAGTCATCGGTTTAGCCTATCCATCGGTTAAAGCTTGAAACGCGCTGCTTGTTAACTGTAATTTTTATCATTCAGTTATTTTATGTTCTGGGTAGTATAACCGGAACTTACTCGAACATTCTGAAACAGGCCCTAAATGATATAACTCATATATTGGGTCTTATCTTGGAGCCGGACGGCAAAGATAGAACTTACTAGCTAACTTCTATGTATTTTTCGTTGCCTTCACAACTCACGCTTCTTCGACATTGCAAAACTATAGGTCATTGAACCATGCCGATGCTTTTGACACTAAACTTAATACCACAGATGTGTCTGAATCTTAAGTTCTTAAAGTAATGAGGACACAGATTAAAGGCATTGACTGTGCATTTTTTAGAGGAATTCACTTGCACGCAGAAGGTCCATGGTACAATTCGAGTCGGCTCTTCTATAAAATAGTGCAGAGTCGAGACACTCGATTCTCGGCTTGTGATTTATTTACAATTTACGTGCCGACCTCATATACGTGCGATAAGGGTAGGAAGATTATGATATTTTATAAATCAAATACAATACAATAATAAAAAGTCGCCCTCAAGTAGAAAATCTGTCGCCAAGCACCTCATGGCGCTATCATTGAGAACCAATTTCCATTCTAGGTTAAGTGATGAAGTGAACATGGAAAAGGCACTAAGAGAAAGTATGCGCCAAACGAGCAGCATTCATCCAATAGCGTTAAGGTGAGTGTGGGGTGTTGTTGAGAGTTGGGCGCACAACAATTACTTGTTAATGAATAGATTCAGGCGTTACTTTACGGAAATCCATATTTAATAATAACAAATATTTTTAAATATTTTAAGAAGACATCAAATTAAGGAGGAATGTGGTAGGAAGGAGGTCTTTACTATTCGAGCGCACGATCGAGAAAGATCGTGCGCTCGAAGAGTCAAGACCTCCTGATGATGCTTCGTGTAGAATCGCTTCTATCGAATCCTAATGCGTCGAAAATTCTTCCAGTTTGGCTGCGTGGCGTTTGTGACGTCAGGTCGGCTTAGCAGGAAAATTGGGCAGAATTGTCACTAGATATATTTTTATATTTTTTAAGTGTTTTATTAAATATGAATTTGATGTTTTCTTAAAATATATAATTAATATTTTTTTAATAATATTATTAATTAATTGTTAGGTAACGGGTATATCAACGAGTGAATTCCAAGGAGGGTTGAACTCTGGAGGTAATGATTATCTTCTTGTGTTGTCTTATGTGTTGTAAGAGAAGACGTATGTACCGACACCCCGTGAGTGGGATAAGAGTGAGAAGATGGTGAGAATCCAAAAACGCGATAGGGATAACCGTTATTTATTTAAACAGCTCCCATATCATGTATTCATTTGCCGTAGGACAGTTTGTCTTCGTGGGGTGCCGGGCTAGAACCGCAAACCCATATCTGCCTGTGGCCCTGTGGGCGTCGTAAGAGGCGACGAACAGAAAAGTACCCGAAGGTGGGCAGCAGCGCCTTCCGAAGAACTGCAATCTTACATTGCGATCCCCACGCCGCCTGCCATCCGTGGGATTATGGCAAACGCCCCTAATGTGGAGGCTTTGAACAACTGTGGACTTTATGGGTGTTGATGAGGTCATTAATAGTTATTGTGGGGTTTGACTATTCCCAGTTGCAACGCAAGTGAATAAAGGGGTTGTTAGCGGGTATGAGAAAGGATTCTCCTTTCTTAGTTAGGTAAGGGTTTGCCCGTGGGGTGCCGGGCTAGAATCCCACCCATCTCTACCTGTGGGTATCGTAAGAGGCGACGAAGGGCAACTCACCAGAATGTGGGTAACAGTGCCTTCAGAGGAACTGATATCTCACACTGCGACCCCAAGACGCCTGCCACGTTTGGGTATTATGGCAACCCTCCCCATAAATGGGAAGGCTGTGTTCAGCAGTGGACGATCCGGCTGATACAGTACAGTTAGGTTTTGTTTGACATGCATGAACCGGTCACAGATTAAACAATAGATACTACCTAGATGTACTTGATTGATGTGGATCTAGTTCCCACTTCTGTCGATATGAGAGATGCAGATATATGGTTACTTACAATAAGCAAAATGGTAGGTAATTGAAATTACAAATGACTTTCGGGCACTAATATTTTGGACTGTTGATGTTAAAATACCTTACAAAATTATAATTAAAAATATAATTATACATTTTCGAAGCAGTGATGGTTCAGTGGTATTGGCTATGGACTGCCGCGCAGCAGGTCCATGGTTCGAATCCCGCCCAGAGCTTGAGTTTCACCGCATGGTGGAAGGGCATTGCAAATGCCCGCCTGGCTATCGACCACCCTCAAGTAGAAAATCTGTCGCCAAGCACCTAACGGTGTGTTCCGGCAGCAGTCCTTGAGAGCCAGTGAAATAACAGACAAAATTAGACTTAACAGGTATGTTTCAAGGTGATGGGCGCAGTTCGTCACTTGTGATGAAATGCATCTGTTATAGGCAGAGGATACCGCTTAACATCAGGTGGGCCTCGCGCTTGTTCCTTCACAATAACATAAAAAACAAAAAAAAACACGAAAAGAAAAATGTTGAAGCATGAGTGGGATTCGAACACGCCGTTATCCGTTCCTATAACCGGGACATGCACTGCCAATTGAACTATCGTGGTGAGAAAGTCAAAGCTCAAAATTATCCTTGCGTTCCTATTGTTTAATCGTCTTAATGGCACGGAGCTCGTTCGTTGTAATTTTGTAAGCTTATGCGTTGAGGCGTTAATGGAAAAATTACTATGTGAAAATTAAACCCATAATAATTGTAGATATTATGGAACCTCGTGATTTGAAGGTGACTTACTGGGCAGATGGCACTGGACCAACACGAGGCAGCCGATCAGTCCTTTTCCAAATAGCAAAGCAATTCATTAGAACATACTCGTATATGATATACGAAATAGTTATATAATATACTAGCGACCCGCCCCGGCTTTCCTCGGGTGAAAGCTGATACTAAATATACTATAGAATGTCTTTATAAACGACGTTCACAGTGATTTATATTAAATGCACAAATGCACAAATTTAAGGTACTTAATTGGATAGTAAGCTATTATTTCTCGTAAAAAGGCAAACTTAAAGTAAAGGATAAAAATGGTTATCCCTAAGAAATAGACATATACCATCGCGGACTTTTTGTAGACCTTTTTAAGGTGTACAATAGGTACTGTAGTATATTATTTTGATATATCTCGTAGGTTCAGCCAGCGAAAACAATGTAAGCGCAAAAAATGTGTTTATTTACGACATCACATTAGTAACCTCTAAAATGATCAGTGTTTCTCTACTATATTATGCACGTATTATACATATAAACCATCCTCTTGAATCACTAATATTTATTTAATAAACCGTATCAAAATCCATTGCGTAGTTTTAAAGATCTAAACATACCTACATAGGGACAGACAGAGCGTAGCGACTTTGTTTTATGTACTATGTAGTGATAGTGAAGGCCTTGCATATGAAATTTAAGGTCCTTGGATATAAATAACGTGTACCTGTAGGATCTCTAGTATTCTATAATAGACTATGTATGTATAAAACTAGCTTTTAAGTAATATTTTGATTAGTAAGTTCATATATATCTAAAACTGTTATTCCTTGTTTTCACCACCGTGTATCTTTCGATACAAAGGTTGCCTGGAAAAAAAAATGTATTATGTGATATGACCGCCCATTGTACAATTATAGTCTAAGAGTACTATTTATAAGATTATTTTAATGTATATTCGGTGTGTTCTAAAGAGTTTTGTATTGTATTGAAATTTACAAAATGAATGAAAAAAAAACTTAAATGTAACTATTTTTACGAACCAATTAAAGTATGTACGTATTATCTATGCACTTTCGACATTTTATCGGTATTCTATATTAATACCGATAAAATGTCTTTGTGTATTAATTACATAAAAATTGTGAATTATATATTATATATAATTCACAATTTTTAATAAAAAAATTGTGAGAGCGAGAGTCAATATGGCTGCCGCACAGTCCGCGCGCGGCGATGACCAGCGGCCAAATGTTAACCCGCGCGATGGTATCCTTAAAATAAACGCACCAGCACCATGCTCGCCCTCCATCGCGGCCGTCGTAGAAATTGACCCGTTGACATTAAGCACTATAGCTTCGGACATGAAATTACTACGTAAAGAATTAGGAGACATGAACTCTCAGATGAAGTCTCTTGCGGAGCGTATTACTGCGCGAATGGATGACTATGGAGCAAAAATCCATGAATTGGAAGCCCGTGGAAATGAACGTGAGGCCGAAATACTATCCCTTAAAAATACAGTAATCCATTTACGAGAACAATTGAACACTGGGGCGCAAATAAGACTCAAAAACGAGCTTGAAATAGCAGGCATCTCTGAAAATAATAATGAAAACCCCACGCACATTATTCATGTGACGGCGCAAAAGATCGGAGTTGCCCTCGATGACCGCGACCTAGACTTTGTGATGCGCGCTGGTCCTCGTCGCCCAGAGACTGGATCTGAGGATGGAGTTAATCTTTCACAACTTCCACGACCCCTAGTTGTCAGATTTGTGAGACGGCAAAAAAGAGAGGAGTTTCTGAAAGCTGCAAAATCCCGGCGAAACCTATTAAGTACTGACATAGTCGAAGGGGCGGCCAGAAAGCTGTTTTTTAATTAGCGCCTTACCCAGGAAAATAGGAAGTTATTTCGGACTGCCCGACAGCGTTCAAAAGATGCAGGTTTTAGATTCTGCTGGACTCAGAATGGCACAATACACTTACGCAGGCAGGAAGGGAAACAAGCAATTCCTATCAAAACATATGAAGACCTCGAACGCCACCTGGGCCCCGTGCCTGCTCAATGACCACACCCTGACCCCCCGGACAGCTAAGATTTTCTTCATCATAACGGTTCTACTTTTACATTTAATTTTAATAATATTTGTTTCACTTGTTTACACTACACAATTTAAACTTATAAAACTCAATACACAAACACACCATCAATTTCCTTCACTATCCGAATCCAACACCTTCATGAATGTAAAGTGCACTTTGGCAACAAGTCTATTATATAATACGACCTCTGAAAATAAAGTTTACATAAATAATTGTATTACAAGAAATATGACGTACTTGGCTACATACTCATTACACGTTTCTCAACTTTTATTACATTACAATGGGTTTAGTTGACATAACAGATGAAATTGAAGAAACAATCACAATTGAATGTCATAATTTCTGTTCGGTAAATTTATGTAAACAATTTATTACAAACAATACTTCATTTAACTTTAAAGTGATTTCATTGAACATTAGAAGTTATCAACGTAACTTCGACGATTTTTTGGTCACACTCAAAAGTTTTGAACTAAATTTTGATGCCATTATTTTAACAGAATGCTGGCTTACAGAGGGTACATTACTTACGTCTCTCCCAGGTTATAACGTCTTTCGCACACAAAAACAACTAAATAAAAATGGCGGGGTAGTGATTTATGTGAAGTCATTGTATAACACGATCGCACTTGAATCTAAAATAAGGAATGCTGACAGTATTGTCGTAATTGTTGACGATAAAACAGCTATTCTAGGCATTTACCGCTCCCCTTCAATCACAGACACTACTTCGTTTATAGACTCGCTTGATATAGCTTTAAGTGAATTAAAACACAAACCGTCTATCACCATCGCTGGTGATTTGAACATAAATCTTTGTGACACATCCGAGGAACAATCTGACTTACTGTGCCTAATGGCCTCGCATGGCCTGCTTCCCGCTATTACCAAACCAACAAGACTACGTTCATGCTTAGATCACATTTTCATAAAATCATCAACTATGAGCACAGGGCTGATTTTCCATTCTTCAATCACTGATCATGCTATCGTTATGGCTGGCATCTCTCGACAGTCTAGTATACAGTCAACTATGGCTAAAATGCGAAAGAAAACGAACGTTGACGCAGTTTTAACAGAATTAAATAATACTGAATGGTCTAACGTTTTGACAAAACCTTGTGTGAATTCTGCTTTAAACACGTTTAATGAGATCATAACTAGTTCTATCAATAGGCATACGCAACAAATTAGAATAGGACGGAAAATGGTGAACCTAAAGCCCTGGATCACTCCAGGACTAATTAGATGTATGCATCACCGCGACAAACTGCATCGTGATTGTAGAGCTTTTCCTGGTGACGTTAATCGGCATAGGATTTACACTAGGTACAGGAACTTTTGCAATAAACTTCTCCGTAAAATTAAAGCTCAATATAATAGTCAGCTACTCAACCAGAACAAAGATGATACAAAAAAGCTCTGGAGGACAATAAAAACCATTTGCTATAACTCAAACCGCAACGTGCCGTCTGAATTGTTTAACCACTCAGCAAGTTCAAATAACCCGCTAAATCACTGTAATGAGCATTTTGCTGCGGTGGGTAAACTACTTACTGACAATATTTTAAAGAAGTTAGCTGTAACCGAGACATCTCTTATTGATTCATACATGCCCCTTTCAACTACTCCGTACTCTTTGTTTCTCTACCCCACCGACCCAAATGAAATAGCCAAAATTATTAGCAAGCTTAAAATCGACAGTGCCACTGGCCCAGACCAAATTTCTGTGACTCTCATCAAAAAATGTGCTCAAGCTATACTAATTCCATTAACTTTTATATGTAATCTTAGTATTGAGTCTGGTGTGTTTCCAGTGTACTGGAAAATAGCTGCCATAACTCCAATACACAAAAATGGTCCAAAAAGCACACCTGATAACTACAGACCTATTGCACTTCTCAGCGTTTTCTCTAAGATTCTGGAAAAAATTGTAAACGACAGACTTATAAAATACCTGGAGAAATATAGCCTTATCTCTGAAAAACAGTATGGTTTCCGCAAGGGTAAGTCGACCGAAGACGCTGTTACATTGCTAGCTAACTTGGTCTCATCATATGTTGAACAAGGAAGCAAATGTATTGGTGTATTTCTTGATTTGGCGAAAGCTTTTGACACGGTCTCGGTTGGCTTGCTTTTGAGGAAACTAGAATCCATTGGTGTTAGAGGGATTCCGTTGCAGTGGTTCTCAAGTTATCTAAATAATCGCGAACAGTTTGTAAAAGTGCTAAACCACTCTAGCGACCGCCAACTAATTAACTGTGGTGTTCCTCAGGGTAGCATACTCGGCCCTACGCTTTTCCTAATTTATATCAACGATATCCTTAACATTCAGCTTAATAATACTGAAATAATAGCATATGCTGACGACACTGCGATCTTAATAAATGGTGAAGCGTGGGACCTAGTGTACAATATTGCAGAAAACAGTCTTTCCGAAATTGCAAAAGCTCTGGACAGGAATTTACTTACACTAAACTTGAAAAAAACTAAATATATTGCTTTTGCAAAGACCATCATCTCTATGCCACCACCTGAATTTGTCCTGAAAATCCATCACTGTTCAAAGGATGATAGAAGCTTAGATCATACTACGTGCACTTGTAAGTTCATAGATCGAGTTCCTGTCATAAAATATCTAGGTGTGTCAATGGATGAAAATTTATCCTACAAACATCATATAGCAGATTTGTCATCAAAAACACGTAAACTTATCCATGTGATGAAAAACCTTCGCGACTGTGCTCCGATTCCGCTTCTACGTCAGGTGTATTTTGCCCTATGTCAGTCTATTATCCAGTACTGTGTAACGGTGTGGGGTGCTGCTGGTATAACTCATTTTATGAAAATCGAAAGAGCACAACGTGCGCTTATAAAAGTCACGCTACGGAAGCCCTTCTGTTTTCCAACAGATGCTCTTTACAATGAATTTCAAGTTTTACGTGTTCGCCAGCTCTTTATTTTCAGGGCTACAATAAAAACTCACATTAATCTAAAAAATCACTTAGACAATGAAAAAATCATGACAAGACGTGCCTTTAGAATTCCAAAACCGTTTGTTACATCCTTATTAGCAAAACGCTGCCCTTCTTTTTCACACCCCCATACTTACAACAAAGTCGCTAAACAGTGTGATATTAAAAATCTCTCACTCAATGCCTGCAAAAGAACTGTTAAAGATTGGTTGCTCAAACTATCTCACAAAGACACAGAAGAATTAATGTGAAACCGCTACTGATCAGCACACTCATTCTATATATTTCACACGTAAAGTACGTATGAAACCAACGAGTAGACGAGGGAACGAGTATATATGAGTCCACTCACTTCAGGCATATACGCGCACATCTACTCACTCTCTCAAACACACTCTTTTACACACATACACACATACACACATCATCATACACACATACACACATCATCATCCACACTTTACATCTACATTATAAGCCATTAGCAAATTAAAATTATTATGTGTAAAGCGCTTCAAGGAAATTCTTTTCATTTACTTGAACGGAAGATAACGGGCACATTATTATATTATTGCAGTGGCACTTAATGATTAAAAAAAAAATATATATATATTGTTTAACTAAGGTATTGAAACGCATTGTACTTTCATGTAAACTTAATTTTATATTGCCACTGTATCTACTTTTATTTTGTCATGAACAACACAACGAACTTTTTGAAAACCGCACTCGATCCCCAAGATACAGGCTTAGTGCTTAGTTTGGGGCTCGCTGTCAAACTATTACCCAATAAGAATTTTAATTATTCTAGAATCTAAGTTAACAATTGTATTTACTTATAAATCTTTTATGGCAATAAATTATCTTATCTATCTATCTATCTATCAATAACATCTTTGAAGACGGTTTTGACAGCCTCGTCGGAATTAAATTTTTAGCTTTTTATTTCTTTTTTGTTGTCCTTTTTAATTTGGAATTCATAACCAAACGCCAGATAATATAAAGAGATATTTGAGATGAAAGTGGCCTGTTTGACAAAACGCCAATTTCATATGCATATAAGGACCTAATATTGACAAACCAAAAAGTTAACATTAGCCCTGACACACTACGTACAAATTGTACTAAACTTAGTAAAAATCACAATATACCATTGAGAGTGATACCTATAGCAAAAGTTGCGTCTACACCCCCGCACTGCGAATCTGCATCAAAAGTACACTAGGTCAGTAATTTTTTTTTACACCCGATGGCAAAAAACTGATTTATATTCAAATTTACAGTAGATTTTCGTTATTTTCGTTTTACAGGGTTATTGGAAAAATGCTAACAACCTTTTCGTTTCAAATTCGGGTTGACTTCTGCTAGGCCTAAAAAACATTACGAATGAATATATTTTTAATAAAAGAAAAGGAATAAGCACGAAGACTGTACTGTATTGTATCAGCTAGATTGTCCTCTGCTGAACACAGCCTCCCACATATATTAGGGGGGTTTGCCATAATCCCCACGCTTGGCAGGCGTCTTGGGGATCACAGTTTAAATTATCACTTTCTCAGAAGACGCTGCTGCCCACCTTCCGGTATTTTACGTTTAGTCGCCTTTTACGACACCAAAAGGTAGCAATTGGGGGGGTGAAATTCTAGCCCGGCACCCCACGGGGCAGCCATCACCAGCAATTTAATATTATCCGTTCAGATCACGAAAATAATCACAGTCTAAGATATCAGTTATTCAGAAAACTGCTTCTCACCGCGCTCTCTTTGGATATTTACATCGTGCAAAGTAACAAAAATATGAAATAATAAATTACAGGCATAACAGACTTTTTACATCAGGTGGCCTTGTGCTTATTCCGTCAAAAACATAAAAAAAAACACAAAATAAATCATTCATCTCGAAATGTTTGTTAGAACTAGCAGAAGTCAACCCTAAGAGGTTGTTAGCATTTTTCCAATAACCCCGTATAGTTTGACTGTTCTTTAAATCTTATGCCTGGTTTCCTTGTTCCTGCATCATCCGTTGACACATCCTGTACTTCTGTGATAGCGAATGGTCTACTGAGACCGCGGAGGCGGTGGCGTCCTATTATATGCTGTCTATCCGTCTGTGCCCTAAGTGTGTCACGACTCGGTTCTCTAGCACGTAAAGATAATTAAATACACATTAACTCAAATATAGACCTTGTGTAGAATGTTGATAAAAATATAAGAAATTCTGAAATTAGCGTGCGGGCTGGCGCCGCGCGCTGTGGCTACTTCGGCGGACTCAAGCGGCGCAAGTATGTAGATACTCCGCAGATATATTGTGGTCAACAAGCTAGTGTCGGTAGTAGTTACATATTTGAGCTGTTTGGTGTAGAGACTATGAATCATTGATGGCTGAGCGGTAATAGCTATGGACTGCCGTGCCGCAGGTCTTCGGTTCGATCCCCACCGCCGGCTTGAGTTTCACTGCATGGCGAAAAAATGGGCATTTTGCGAATGGTTAGCTACCACCATCAAGTAAAAAATCTTTCGCCAAGCACCCAACAGTGTGTTCCGGAGAGCGAGAAAAATTACATGTACATGAGATAACTGTATGTCTCAGTGTGACGGGCGCAGTACAAATAGTCACTTGTGACGAAATGCATCTGTAATTAGGCAGAGGTTAGTCCGCTTAACATCAGGTGGGTCTCTGGTTGTTCCGTCACTATGACTTTAAAAAAAAGCATTGGATCCGAAGGGCTGGGCCGACTCATCTTATTTTCCAAAACTTATCAAAATTTGGACATAGGACACTTATTTCGGGTAACGAAGCAACGCAATCCATCGGGGCAATGCTGCCAGCATGCTGGTCACGCTGCCAGTTGATAGTAATCTGGAGCATGCGTCTTGGGGATCGCAGTAGAAGTTATAAGTACTTCAGAAGGCACTGCTTCCCACCTTGTATTATTCCCTTAGTCGCCTCTTATGACACCCACGGGAAGAAATGGAGGAGTGACATTGTATCCCGGCACCCCATGGGTAAGAAATGAAATTTAATATCAATTATGGGTCCAGTTCTACAGTACATAAAAATTTGTTTAAATCAATTCGTTTACATGTACCCATCGTGCCATAGCATATGGGATTATAAATAACGGATTGAATTGCAATAATTATTTTTATTTTGTAAGTAATGAGATACATTTTTGAGTCTAAACCTGGTTTAGAAGTATATAGTATATATGTCACTATATCTGTGACGTCACGACGTGCATGACGGTGCAAACTTTACAACCACCCGAAGCCTGTTCCCGAAGCAAATGCAAACGGAAGACCAACTCGATTCATCAAGTTGTCATCTTAAAATCACACAAAAATCAATCATGCCAACCTAAACGAAGAAAAATAAAAAAAAGTACAAAAGCACCTAACAAAAGGTAAAGGTGGTATGCGACATGCAGGCAGCACGCGCCCGCTCGCCAGCTGCGAGTGCATCTGCCACCCCATCCCCCCTCCCTGCACCCCCGCACCCTCCGGCTGGTCAGCCTGTCTCTCACATCTGGGCCAAAGGCAACATGTAGATCAATATTTATTGATAAATTAGCCGGGTTTGATAGGAATCATGTGATAAGGCTCAATTTTGGAAAGTAGTGATTATGTAATCAGTTGTAGTGTGATAAAGCGCCTCAAATAATATTTTCAATTCTTTTTTACGGGTCTTAGGCTAACTAGTGACATTACTACTGAGCGTGCTCGTGCTTCGGAGGGCACGTTAAGCCGTCAGTCCCGGTTGTTATCTTAGGAAGGCAGTCGTTACAGCATGGTAGTAGGGAATTTGGCGAATGCCCGCCTGGCTAGCTACAACCTTTAAGTAGAAAATCTGTTGCTGATCACCTAACGGTATCTTCCGGCAGCTGTCCTTGTGAGCCAGTAATTCAAGGATAGCCTGGACAACATCTTCGACCGTACCATCACTTACCATCAGGTTAGATAGTGATCAAAGGCTAGCCTATCAGGTACAAGGTGGGGCAAAAGTGATCACCCAATGTTCTTTTACTGTATCTTTCTTTAATTTAAAACGTTGGTTCTGCTTGTGAATGTTTTTTATTTAATCCATGATGATCCAAGAAAATAATATCGGCCAAGTGGAGTTGATGACATACGGGCTCGTGTTATGGCATTTTCCAACACTCTTTAAGTTAGTTTTACTCTTACTTCGGGTGACAGGTTCTCGCATTCTTAGCGAATATTCTTCTTAAGGGCTTCAAGAGTCTGAGGCTTGTTGACGTAAACCCGCGAATTCAAAAAACCCCATAAAAAGAAGTTTGGAACTGTTAAAACGGTTCATCTGGCAGGCCAGTGCAAATACCCCAGAAATGCTTCCTTCAAATAGTAACAGGTATATCGGTTGCGGAGTATACCGATTCATGGTTTATCGATTTGTATTCTGCATTTGTTTACTTCATAAATGTCAATATCAAATTGACATTTGGCGCCATTTGCAATAATGTTAGGGTTTTCCAATAGGGTGATTACTTTTGCCACACATTATATAAATAAAAAAAAATCCTACCATCCGGCGGTAGTCCCAGTTATTTATTTTTCTAAAACTGCTTGAATGGTCCATCAGATAGGTCTCTTTAGCAAGACTTTTTTATTTATAGCTAAATATGCTAACCTTTGACCACTACCTCACCACACGGTGATGAAGTGGTCGAAGATGTTGTTCAGGCTAACATTCAGAATTACTGGCTCTCAAGGACTGCTGCCGAAACACACTGTTAGGTGCTTGGCGGTAAATTTTCTTCTTGAGGGTGGTAGCTAGCTAGACAGACATTCGCAAAATGCCCTTATATCATACCATAATGACTGCTATACTAAGACAAGAACGGGACCGACGGAATAACGTAAGCTCGGAAGCGCTCTGATGTCACTATAGCAGCGGTCACATCCATCCAAGCATAGAGAAATAAATTTATCTATGATCCAAGTGATGATCGCAGCGAAAGTTGCGAAGAACGACTAAGCAATTAAAAGGTTTTGTGCTCTAATAATTTATAAATGTGATTTTCACTCAGCACGCGATAGTGCTTGTAATTTTTTTTTCTTATGTTATTGTGACGGAGGAGCCCGAGGCCCACCTGATGTTATGTGGACTAACCTCTGCCTATAACAGAAGCATTTCGTCAATGACGAATTGCACTGTGCCCGTCACACTGAGACGTCCAGTTGTTAGGTCTCATTAGCCTGTAATTTTCACTGGCTCTCAAGGAATGCTGCCGGAACACACCGTTAGGTGCTTGGCGACAGATTTTCTACTTGAGGGTGGTTGCTAGCCAGGCGGGCATTCGCAAAATGCCCTTCCACCATGCGGTGAAGCTCAAGCTCTGGGCGGGATTCGAACCATGGACCTGCTGCGCGGCAGTCCATAGCCAATGCCACTGAGCCATCACTGCTTCAAATCTGTGCTGTAATTAATTAGAAATATAGAAGGGTGTTATAGAAAACATTCTGAGTTTGAAATAGCACTTCTTTCGATTCTACGAATAATTTATTCGTAGTTTCGATTAGATGAAGTCTAGTTGTCTGATTGATGACCACGCACCGTCCTCGGTTAAAGTATAAAAGTAATGCAATTAGAGGACAAAGTTTCGGCTCGAACGAGCATAACCCGGTAGCCGAGTGGTTTAGGCATCCGGCGCGAGATTGGAGGAGGCGGGTTCGATTCCCGCCCGGTACAACGATCAAAAAATAAGTTCTAAATGTGATTTTCGCTTACCGCGCGATTGTGTTTGAATCGTGTACAGAAATAAGACTTTGTCTTGGTGGGTAGGGTACTCCTAAAAGGTCGGATATTCTGTATTGAAGCAGTAGTATGCAAAAACTGTAACTGCAGGCGGTACGTGTGAGGGTTAGCATCAGACAGGTGACTTGTTCGTCTCATCACTTCATTGAACAAAAAACCCCTCAAACGGGTTGCTAAAATACTCCAGAGGGTGTTCTTGTTCCCAATAGGTGGCGAGCCTTATTCCATCTGACGAGTACAGATCCCGGCTCCAGATTGATTCTGAGAATTTCTCTTCGTCAGAAAAAGCCCAGGAACGAACCGAAAGCTCTTTCTTTAGATTCTAAAGCGACCTAACATCTCCCCACCAAAGAAGCAGCTTCTTCGATCAATTACAAACTTTGAACTAAGTACATACGCATAGGTGCATATTGCAATTGAACGGGGTAATGCTGCCAGCATGCTGGGCACGCTGCCAATAGTGAGCTGGAGCATTTGGACTGCCTGTGAGTCTGCAATGACGTATATGTATCTTGCTTTTATTGTAGTAGCTGTGTTGTATATTAGTATTTTGTTAATAGAGGCATACCGCCGGTTAAAAAAAGTACATAGGTAGGTATTACCTATCTAATTTCTTACAGTAGGAATAATTTTCGAAGTAGGGTAACAGATGCAGCGTGTACACATAGGTACATGAAAGTGTATGGTGTAGAGTAGAGTATGTGTGTAAGTCCACATCTGTCGGGGCAGCTGCCGGCGCAGATTGTTCTACCTGCCTGCAGTAATGCCGGGTTGCTCCGCTACCACGGTACAAGGTCTTCCTTGTACTGTGGCGCTAGTGATGGATTTTATTTGTTGATTTACGATTCTGGTCGGTTTCTTATTTAAAAGGAAATATCTGCATGTTATGTCTCATTAACTTATTAATAAAACCGGCCAAGTGCGAGTGGGACTCGCGCACCAAGGGTTCCGTAACTAAATATTCTGTGAATAGTTAAAGCGTGTGTCACCGTTATTAGTATTGAGCAAGAAACGGTAAAAAAAAACAAGGTTGTTGTATGGGAGCCCCCCTTAAATATTTATTTTTAGTATTTGTTGTTAT
This sequence comes from Plagodis pulveraria, assembly GCA_963890685.1. Classification (NCBI taxonomy): domain Eukaryota; kingdom Metazoa; phylum Arthropoda; class Insecta; order Lepidoptera; family Geometridae; genus Plagodis; species Plagodis pulveraria. The sequence continues at coordinate 27,149,423 of OY982967.1, forward strand.
AGCGGCAATAGAAATACATAATCTGTGAAAATTTCAACTGTCTAGCTATCACCGCTCTTGAGGTGCAGCCTGGTGACGGACGGACGGACGGACAGCGAAGTCTCAGTAACAGGGTCCTGTTTTTACCCTTTGGGTACGTAACCCTAAAACGATAAAGTAACTTAAAAAAATATTTTGAGAAATCAAAAGAGATCGAGAAATGTGTTAACTCGTACGTGCAATTTTTTGTTGTGATAAGTAGCTTTTTGATTTTTATATTGCTGAAATAGTTACTACATTCAATTATAAATTTATGACCCTACCACGAAGGTAAAGAGTTTTACAATCATTCGTGGGCCCTACACACGTAATACATGTAACGGAATGAGGAAAAACTGGCCAAGTGCGATTCAGCCGCGCGATTTAGGGTTCTCCTCCACAACTATATTTTCATGTCTGTTGGTTTCTAGTTTCGATCAAGGCTTCACAACTACATAAAATCGGTGTTTTTAGAAAGTATTTGTTGGTTAATTAAATAGAAGATATGAAATGAAATTTCTGATTCCTAGCATAAGTTGTTTATTTTGTGAGATAGAAAACGTTAATCAGAAGTTCTAAAATTTCCCAACTTTGACGGACCTCATTTATTTATCTCTTAGATCAAAATGTGTTACAAATGTTTTTGTAAATGTCTTCTCAATGCGGTCAAGATAGTAACACTCCATATGCTCGGGTACGAAGAGTAAGTTAAAAGAAGAACATCTTCTCATATATTGAAAAACATATTCGAATCCAATATTTGTTTTTGGACAAAATTGTATGCCTTTTATCTACAGACCCGTGATATACATGATGTATAGACAGGTAGATAACGGAATCTCACTTATAGTGCTCCGTTTAGCCGTTTGGGTACGGAACCCTAAAAAATAAGCGTCAATTCGAGAAGTGACTTCCAAAAACAACGGAGTAGCTCCGTGGCTTGAGCGAAACAGGTGTAAACATTTAATTAGGTCCACGCAGGTGATAAAGATGCAACTTAATAAGTATCGAATCGATATTTCTTTACTAACATGCAAAAATGACCCTATTACTAAACCTGGGCTCGACTATCCGCCCCTCCCACCTTAAGGGGGCAATTTGGTCACTTTGAAGGTGAATTCCTCTTCAGAGATTAATAGGTAAAACAAATTTGAAATGTAGCCGTTTTCTTGGAATCTTATTTTTTGGAATTTCTCCCCAACAATGATGAATTTTCACGTCTAACTTACTTGAAAATGTGACCAATTATATCCATAACAAATCAACGTTGAAAATTTTAAAATTTGGCAACCGCATTCATGTGAAAAAAAAAAAAAATTTGTGCGCTTTTTGGACTAACAAAAGGTCATACCCGCATCGCGCAGCGCGCTTTGATGTTAAAGTTTTTTGAATTCATATTATAATTTACAGTAGTAAATATAAGTTAAAATAATCATTTTAGCTTAGATTGAGTGCATAAAAGAATTACCTCCAGTACTAAGTACTATATTTATTGTATGATTAGACATACAATAAATTTAGATATTAGTATGAGTGCAGTAGTGGATAGTTTTATGAAATGGGTCCCCTATTGACGCACATGTGGTACAGGACAGCATAGTTTTCAGGGAGACGTTAGAAGTTCGTGCAGGAGTGATCCTGCGAGGCACGCGGCGCACAGTAGATCGAAAATCGTCTTTCATAGACATAGAATCTGGAATTATTAAAGCTAAATTTTTTTGCTTGGGACGAGTTCTGTTAATCATTGTTATACTATAAAATGGGATGTGCGACAATTGTGAGTACAAATAGGCAAGATATAATTTTTTTTTGAAAAATTTGTATGGGACTAACGTATAAAATGTCAATATCTCCGTAATCACAAGTTTGGCCGTTATATTCTTGCACACGTAATAAGTACTAATTATTTATGATTTTTTGACATACTTTGTTTTGCGGCACCACTTGCGATTTTTTTTTTAAAAATCGTCAAAGTTATCAATTTTTTTTATATTGAAAACTGTTTGTAATGCTTAAAATATGCGATTATTAGTTCTAGTTTAGGGTATTTTATAAATCCTAATGCAAAACTTTCTAAGAAATCACAAAAGACTGTTAACCAAAACATTTTCACCTCTGAATACAACTTGCATGGTAATAATAAATTATCTTTTGAATCTAATCTAGTCACCTGTAATGGTATGGTAATCAATAACAAATGAGTACTGTAAAAGTACTCATTTGTTAATGACCTCCGTTAGGTGATCAGATAGACTAAATACCTAATAAAGCAATTAGCGAAAGGATACACTCAAAAGAATATGTATTAAGTTTAAGAGCTCCGTAATTTAATAATTAGTGCAGAATTATCATTCTTTTTTATAGGCTATATTTAATGCTTCAAATATACGTAATTTATCAGTTTTATACTATGCAGATCCATAGTATAAAACTATCATTAGTCTTATACTATCATATATCATTCAATTTTCTGTTAAGATTTATAAAATACCCTAAACTAGAACTAATAATCGCATATTTTAGCATTACAAACAGTCATCAATATAAAAAAAAATTAATAACTTTGACGATTTTAAAAAAAAAAATCGCAAGTGGTGCCGCAAAACAAAGTATATCAAAAAATCATAAATAATTAGTACTATATACGTGTGCAAGGATATAACGGCCAAACTTGTGATTACGGAGATATTGACATTTTATATGTTAGTCCCATACAAATTTTTCAAAAAAAAATTATATCTTGCCTATTTGTGCTCACAATTGTCGCACATCCCATTTTATAGTATAACAATGATTAACAGAACTCGTCCCAAGCAAAAAAATTGACCTTTAATAATTCAAGATTCTATGTCTATGAAAGACGAGTTTCGATCTACTGTGCGGCGTGGGTCGCAGTGCGGGCCGGGCGCAGCGCGGGTTGCGGCGCGGGCCGCTAGTAACGGTTGCCCTGGTTGGGACCGGTCTGCTCGATAGCCCTCGTGAATTATAACATCAGTGCCGCGCACCGGAATGCTCACTGATAACTGATAACATATGTGAAGATTATGTCCTTAGGAAACATACAGAAACGGTTAAAACTTCTTAGCAAAAAGAATAGCCCAGCCTTTTTCCTTGAGAAACTTGCGCATTTATTTCCTAATTCTTTATTTTAACTTTGTTATTTTCGCCAGCTAAGTGAATTGGTTTGATAGTCTCGCGAAATGACGATTGGATGACAAGGATGGATAGTCGCGAGTTCAAATTTACATGGTGGTTGATAATGAGAATAAATAATATGTTGTTTCGTGTTTTGTCTGGAAGAAATCCCTTTTATAGCGATAAGACCGCCCATTGTAATACCATTTTGTAAGGGTTTTTATTGATTATTATTTTATAAGTGTAAAATTTGTAAATTGGTTTGCAATAAAGAGTTATTGTATTGTATTGTGTTTTGTGTTGTAAGAGGTACATATTAAAGGTACCAGCTGAAAAAACTTTTTTATAATTTATTCCAGGTCTCGCCTACCTCGCAGAGAAACAACAGTGACATTATGCGATGTAAGTAAATATTTCTGAAATACTAGTTACTACGCAGGTACTCTAAGTATAAAAATTTATCTATCTTGGAGGTCTGGTTTTTTAATCACCAGATAAAAATATCAACATTATATCATTTTAACTGCCCAACAAACCAAATTTTCATTTAAATAACCAATATTCGTTCGTTTTATTTTGTTTGTGTAACATTCAGTCACAAAAGTATTGAGAATGCATGATTTCTTTATAGCTACAAATTCTTTATTTTTGTTAGAGTGGCACAACTTTTTTCCATTCTTGCGCGGGGTTTGAGTTGCTTCTGTTATTTAGATTTAGTAAATAATAATAATAATAATTTATTTTTGCATAAAAATGTTACATTTAAGTTAATGAATCCATAGGCTCCCGAACTAGTAAAAAACTGTGTTTCGGGTGCCAGTGGCTTCTCCCATCTAGATAATTTAGTATTTTATGCTGGTAAATATAGTGGTGTTTTTAGTTATATTATACCTAGAGTGTAATGCAAATTCCATAATAGAAAAAACATCGAACAAAGAGTTTGTCTTAAATTCGCATTGCCAATGGAATATCGTGTCCGGAAAATGTTACAGAAAGCTTAGGGTGAATCGACTTTATCAAAAACACGTGCTTATGAGAGGAACGAAGCGTTCAAAAATGGTTTGATGATTGGATTATTCGTTGGCGTGAGTGTATGGTTTATGAAAGTTTGAATCTTGAAGTTGATAAAATAAATTTTAAAGAATAACCAACATTTAGTGAATTATTGAACTATTCCCGGTACTTTCTTGACAGTATTACATTTATTGGAAACAAATGATTGAAAACACGAATATGTATAGTACCATAGAATATATTTTATGCCACGATATATTCTATACTACCTCGGAGTCGGAGTTGTACAGGGATTCCAGACATCCCGTTCCTTGTACCTTAAGTCCTGAAGAGACACAACTTCCCGGGGACACGCCAGATTCGTTCATCTTGACAGCGTGACACAAAAGTTACGGTTCTTCGGGAATAATTCCACTATTCTTGTGTATTGTTACGGTGTCTCTGTTTGTTGACGTTGGTAAAGAAGGCCCAGTGGTGGCATACCCTGTAAAAGGCCTTCTCTCTGTAGTTTTTTTTATTTTTTATTTGCCTGATAGGTTAGCCTTTGACCACTATCTCACATGATGGTAAGTGATGATGTGGTCGAAGATGTTGTTCAGGCTAACCTAGAAAGAGTATCTTCCTAGCTCTTAAACGGAATGAGTTAAACCATGAAATGTAGATATTGTGTGTCGTAAAACGTTGACAAATAGACAAATATTGGACTGCAAATTTAACTCAGGGGGCTCCAATTATTTCAATTCTTGGTAACCCCAGGATGTGAAGTATCATCGTCTAAAGCTCATTGAGTAGAGTAAAAATATATTACAAATAGGTATTATATAATATAATCGTAATCAATAAAATTAATAAAATACTACGAACTATATACAACACTACAGCTACTACAATAAAAGCATTTAGATCCCTATAAGCCATTGCAGACTCATAGGCAGTCCAAATGATCTAGCCCACTACCAGTTGGCAGCGTGCCCGGCATGCTGGCAGCATTGCCCTGTTGAATTGCAATGCTTATTCTTTGAGCCAAATAGGTGCCAGCATTTTGATCACGCGTCGCATTGACCAAGCGCTCTGATAGGTTTTGGAAAATACGATGAGCTCCCGGTCCCCACGGACCCAACGTCTCTTCACCAAACGGCTCAAATATGTAACCCATACCGAGGTTAGCATACTGGCGCCGCTTGAAATAAAATTAAATAAACCGAAGACCATCGCTTTTATAAATTTCAGAGATTTTCAGCTACATGTCAATCGAATCGAATCAAATCTAAACTAGTTAAAAATCTGGAATTTCAATATTTAGCACGATATTCTATACCAACAACTTGAACCAATACGAAAACGACAATTAATACAGTTCTTTTAATTTTGCGTTTAACAAGCAGTTTTTCTTTAGCGGGTTGTTGTAATGCTTTTATGAGTAAGGCCCGACTCGCGAATGACGAGTTTTTTGTTTCTCTCACCCTCTTTTACGACAAACAACTTTTGTAAATAAATGATACTTACGTTAAATTTATTTTCGGAGTAACAATACCACAGATTGCCTAATACTACACAATACGGCTTCTACAAGAATATTTGGCACTCGGAAAATCTGACGCGTTTACTTTAAAGTGAAATTGGGGTAAAGAAATTGTTCAATAATGATAGGCGGGTTACTAAAAAGTTTTGCCAAGTCGTAACTTGAGAACCAGCTCTTGTTTTCGGAAGTGGGTCAATAAAGATGGCATAACTTACTACAATATTGACGAATTTTTAAAGGATACATTACCTATAAGTATTTGTGTTCTTATTATTTTAAAGTGTTATGTTGTTATTTGTTTAAATATTAGGTAATTTTAATATTGTGTATAAATGTATCGGTTGGACATTTTATGTATATGATGAATTATTCGTTTAAATATGGTATGTGTAAGGTAGTCATAATCATTTCATGTTCTTTTTAAAGTTTTTTATGTAAATATCTTGCATGCAATGACAGCAGAGATAGCGGACAAATCAATTTTTAAGACCATTACTTGTAATATACCTATTCTCGAAAGAATATAAATGAATAAATAAATAACTCACCAATTTCTTCATCACTTCATCAGGCAAGTGCTCAACTGTTCCATCAGATATATGTAGGGAATGTCGTGTGTGTATTAAAAACATTTTGTCCTTTCATTTTAGAACTGATATGCCTATTGATAATTACTGAGTCAAGACTCAAGTATATGTCGTGTATACGTATGCGATATGTTGTATGTGTACCTTAGAGCCATCCAAACGGTCAAATATCAAAAAGTTTGACGACAGCCGCATAGACACAGTGCAATAAAACAAAGAAGGTGAATAATCCAAGATTTAGACTCTTAGACCTACGTACCTTACCTTTTTTTGAAGCGCTCGTAACGAAATTATCTGTTCTTAACCGATCAGCATAGTTAAGCAACGTCGCCCGCGGTCATAAGTTGGATGGGTGACCGCTACTGACATTACTACTGAGCGCTTCCGTGCTTCGGAGGGCAGTCGGTCCCGGTTCTTGTCTTAGGATGGCAGTCGTTACAGCATGGTGGTAGCTAGTCAGGCGCTAGCTACCACCCTCAAGTAGAAAATCTGTCGCCAAGCCCCTAACGGTAATCTTTGACCACATCATCACTTACCATCAGGTGAGATAGTGGTCATAAAGAAAAAAAAAACAACTAAATATTTTCTTTCCAACATTTTTATTCAAGATTTTTCTTTTGTTTATGTTTTTATTGTATACTGGAAATAAAAGGCTTTTTATTATTTTATTTTATTATTATAATCCTAGATTTATTTTATTTATCATGGTAGATGTGTGGCTATAAGCTTGATCTCAGGGTATCTACTACTAGTAGTAATATGTGGACGTAAACAGTTGCTGAAATGATGATAACATTTTATCAACAGCTGTTTACGTTCATATTGAACAAAAGCCTCCCCCTATAAACAGGAGGGTTGCCATAATCCCCACTTATAGCAGGCGTCTTGCGGATCGCAGTGTAGAGATGACAGTTCTCCAGAAGGCGATGCTGGGCAGCAGCGCCATGTTAGTTACTCTCAGACTCTAGAGCAATCATTACTAAAGAGCTACTTTAGTAATAGCTACTATATGGAAGTTCGCCTATATCCCTATATTACAAAGGACCTGGAAACAACCTGTAGCATAACTTAACAAGGGCTGTACGTTTACAGCAACATATTACTTACTTTGATAATTTCACCTGTAATTTTAGGGTTCTGTTTGGCGGCGAGTTATGGAAACAGGAATCTTTTACTACTTATCCTACTAACTAAATTACTCAAAATTTATTTTGAGTAATTTTCCTTAAATGGGATAGTGAGATGTTAAAACTTTGGTTATAAGATTACATTAAAATGCTGGTTTAAGTTGGTGATAATTTACTATTTTTGTCTGTTATATGTTACTCTTCTATATCTTATTATTATAACTTACCATGGTAAGTTAAACATAAGCCAAAAAACAATACATTAAAAACCTGTACCTACGTATTTTGCTTATGGCTTCTGTAATACTTTCGTAGATCTATGGTAAATTGTTGTTGATCCACATATTTTCACGACGGCTGGACATGGTCAGTTTATAATCTTACGAAAATTTAAACGTTAGATTGTAAATTTTAGTTTCTATTAACAATCTATCGACAGTTTATAATCTAACTAGATTTATTATAAACTAACGGTTAGTACAATAAAACGGTGACATATATACTGCTACTGAAACGTATTAAGTAACCAGGTGACATATTTACAAAATACGTATCGAATATCCTAAAACTAATAAGTAAGGTAGGTGGTGCGTGTTCTATTTCAAATAAAAACTGAAATACACACATGCATCAAAATTGGTGTGATTTTAGAATAAACTCAATATTAAGTGAATGAATATTAAAAACCGGACGAGTACGTGTAGACTGTCGCTTATCATCCGAAACTACAATAATATATTGGTACAACAAATATTATCCTATTGTGAGTTGGTACGAAACCCGTGGTATTCGACTCGCACTAGGCTGGTTTTGTAGTCCGGAGTTACGTTACTGATCATACTGACTTTTGAGACATACCTACCGTACAAAACATACAATGCTCTCATCTGGATAAACGAGGACTTTCAAAAACTATTAATAGGTTTATCAATCACTAGATCCAACAAAATGAGGTCACAGAATAACTAGCTGCGGTTTCACTCGGGTAGATGATGATGAACAGTAGGTAAGTATTCTTCGTGTTAATAAAAACCATCCATATTTCAAGTTTCATCCAATTCACCCTGCCGTTTCAGCGTAAAGAAGAAATAAACATAACATATGTAGTACACTCACTTCGTCAGGAACTTCGCATTTATATTGGTTTGATTGCAGAATAACAGTCATTCCGTTTGGAGATGTTCTCGTATGTCGTGGTAAGTACACACTTGGTCGCCCGGGGCACATTTTTGTCCCAAATGAGCTAACTGCAGTTGTTCCGTTACGTATTTACTCGTATAATGCCGTATATAGAAGCAGTTTTGAACAAAGATTGGTTTACCTTTTGTATGTTGTATCGTATTTTGAAGCGCTCGTAGCGAAGTTTACTTAGCTGTTTTTAACCGATCAGCAAAGTTAAGCAACGTCGCCTGCAATCATGAGTTGGATGGGTGACCGCTAGTGACATTAGTACTGAGCGTGCACGTGCTTCGGAGGGCACTTTAAGCTGTCGGTCCCGGTTGTTGTCCCGGCATTTAGCAAATACCCGCCTAGTTAGCTACCACCCTCATGTAGAACATCTGTCGCCAAGCACCTAACGGTGTGTTCCGGCAGCTGTCCTTGAGAGCCAGTACTTCTAGGTTAGCCTGAACAACATCTTCGACCACATCATCACTTACCATCAGATGAGATAGTGGTCAAAGGCTAACCTATCAGGTATTAAAAAGACGGGTATGCTATGCTATGATAAAATATTCTTAGAATAGTGAGAATGTTATCCTACAGGATTGTTCTATTGAAAGACCTCCCCATTTTTTTAATGTTATGAAGTAAGGAGACAAGCATGTCGTCCGCGTGATGGTAACCTTACCATTACAACTGCAGTGTGTCAATCACCATCACTATGCCCCTTAATTTTCCCTTGGACTTCTACTGCCCCTTTGAAAGTCTTAAACGCCCACGTGGAGTTGTTATCGCCCAAGTTGAGACCGGAGAACCTATAATTTATACGTGTACAGTCAAAGATTACGATTCATTTTATATATAATATCATTGTGTATAGTAAATACGTTTTTTTATGTTATTGTGACGAAACAAGCTCGACGCCCACCTGATGTTAAGCAGATTAACCCCTGCCTAGAACAGATACATTTCATCACAAGTGACAAATTGCATTGCGCCCGTCACTTTGAGACATAGTTGTTAAGTCTCATGTACCTGTAGAACATGTAGAACTCACCGTTCGGTGCTTAATGACAGATTTTCTACTTGACGTGGATTACTTTATACAATAAACCATTGAAATGTGATAGGACTTCGTTACCATAGAACGTTTCACCTAGAAGCAGATTTTTATGTTAGATTCCTGTGGCGTATAAAAGAAAGTTCCTGGGTTTGGGCTTCTATGAGATGTGACAGCATCGTGGGCATAGAAATACCTAGTTTTTATTATGTAAGCAGCTGTAATAATGGCCTTATTGTTTTTTAGTTTATGGAGTTAACCTTCAGATTCAACGGTATATATTTTCATGGTCGGAGGTAACATTTATTTCTTCGTCACAGCCTTCTTTCTTAAATGTTAATACAAATGGCAAAATCTAAATACTGCAACGTAATTTGGCGTTTATGGTGACATAGAAAGGTCTATTTTATTGTATTCTCGTATAGTTATAACCTATTTTCCGGTGTATTACTGTTTTAATGTCTTGATTCTGCGCTTGAAGAGTCAAGACTTCCTGAGGATACTTTGTGTAGAAGCGAAACGCGTCGAACATTCTTCCGGTTTTGGCTGCGTGGCGTTTGTGACGTCAAAAAGAGCTTACAACGCAACGGCTAAACGGCAAACAGGATAATTAGGCAGAATATTTAAGTGTTAAAATATTAATTTAGTGTTTTCTTAAAACATTTTTAAATATTTATTATGTTACGTTACTGTTCTCTATCTACAATACCCTAGTTAGCTGAAACTGGCAGTAGTACATGTCGTTTGTCCATATTTCAAGCGAATAGAATAGTCTTGTTTGAAACTAGGCACTACTTTCAATGAATGATCTTCATCATGTGTATTGTGCCAAGTTTACTTACTAACTTTTGTGCACTGTGCACCTACTTAACCTCTCCAATTAAAGTGTAACCAAACATAACTGTAACCGAAACGTAAGTAGGTATAAATCACCGAATAGTTATTACGTCTATAGTATAAATAAATACTATACTATATACAGAGAGAAACTTAAACAGTCGCTATGCTATAGTTACCTGAGACCAGAATTTTATTATTATGATACAGGTACCAATCTAAAAACTTGCACTACACTCAATGAAAGATGTGGGTTGCCTTAATAGGTAGGTAGGAATTAGCATTAGGAACCAGCACGGGGCCAACCTGATGTTAAGCGGTAGAGGTTACCGCTTTCTTCTATTTTTTAGCCCCTCACGATGTTAATCTATCAACGAACACTTAATGGCGTCCTTGGGCAGCTATCATTGAGAGCTAGTTCTATTTTCTTCGACCACATCATCACTTACCATCAGGTGAGGTTGTGGTCAAACTGCAGCTTATCATTAATAAAAGTCGTCCTAACAGGTTTTAGCATAGCAACAGCCCATAGGACAAAAAACATACTTATTGTTGTAATTTGTCGTACCTTTAAACAAAATTTTTAATCATCTTTATAGGTTAATAGGAGGATATTATGAGTTTAACATTTTTTATTTAATTATAAGATAAAAAGTGTTTAATTCAATTTTCTGTTTAGGGCTTGCATTTTACACACAATTCAGATTTGTAACAAATTTTTTGACGGGTATGAAACTCGTGCAATCATAGAATGAATAAGTGCGCATTACTCGGACTTCGTTTTGCACTTCGCATAAGGAACCCTGAATACTAAAGATTTACAAAGGAAAAAAACCTTTACAAGTATATAAAAAATCCGCGCCGGCGCGTATACCGGTTATTGCGCAAAACCATTAAACTCTTTTTGCGCAGTTGGGTAAAAACTATCCTATGTCCTTCCCGGGTCTTAAACTATTTCCATGCCAAATTTTATCCAAATCGGTCCAGTAGTTTTATATGTTTATTCGTTGCATACAAAAAACAAATGTTTCCTTTTTATATTATAATATTAGTAAAGATAGATAGTCACACGCAAGTTAAATAGATAAAGCATGATTAAATTAAATTGATATCTAAATGAATTAGAGCTGGTTATGCTCGGTTCATGTATTATCATAATTTGGGGTCACTGTTATCCATGTTAGGTGTAAAATGTGTTGGAGATAAAGTAAAAAAAATCTTAATATTGTTAGGTTTGCAATAACGCCTGCTATGCGGATTACATTACAAAATCACAAATATACGATAGGAAAAATTTAATCCCAATACGATGGTTAAACAACGATAGGAAAGATTCGAGTTATGATATCATGTCATGTTAGCTCAATTGGTTAGAGCATACCCCGGCTCAAGGGGTGGATGGACGCGGGTTCGAATCCCGCACATGACTTAAATTTTTCCTATCGTATATTTGTAATTTTGTAATAAAAAAATCTTTGTTCAGAATTCTTAAAGTTAAATGAATCTTGAATAAACTAGGTATACGTCTATGTAATGTAGAATGTAAGTAAGTCAAACTTTTTTTTTTACCTACAAATTTTACACGCGTTTGAGAGTATACCTCATTACATAGATGAGAGCATATGCAACCTGACTTGCGCTTTACAAAGCGCAAGTCAGGTTTACTGCATAGTGAGGTACAGCTTAGACCAGTTTAGCACAGAGGACTTTTGGCCTTGCTTCAGGTTACTCCAGTACTACACTCATTCGCTATAAAATATTAACACAAAGTTTATGTTATAATTTTTAAGCAAGATATATGAATAATTTAACCAGCAGACTCATAGGCGTTTTTTGCCACTACTTGTTGACTAGCCGCCGCGCGCCGACTTAAAATATCCCGGAAGTCGGCGACTAGTAATGCATTCACATCTCTAGTGTTGAGACAACCCTGCATTACAGAGATTTAGATAAATGCATCTGAACGAAGAGATCGATCTTAAGATGCAGTTTTGACGTATAATGTATGGAACATCTGTCAAAAATCTGAAATTTGAGGCCGACTACAGGCTTGTCACGCCGCGTGTGACTTTAGTAGAAAAGTAGAAAATCTGTCCCCAAGTACCTAGTAAGTAAGTCTTGGTTAAGCCACCACATTATCACTTCGACCACATTATCACTTACCTAAAAATAAAATAAAAACAATTACATTTTTCCTATTATGTGTTAAAAAGTTCAGCCTACAAATTTTGGCCCATTCAATGTACTACCAACACAATTAAATGAAAAAAACCGACCAAGTGTGACCCGGTCCTCGTTAAGGTTTTGCATTCCAAAAGCCCGTAAAAATTAATAATATTTACCAATTTTTACAAAATCGTTCTCCATTCATCAGTGACTTTTTTTTAAACTTAGATGTTAGTTAGTAAAAAGGTGTTATATCTTAAAACTAAGTGAGTCCTTTTTTTAAATTTTTTGTTTGTTTTGTAAACTAAAATGTTTTTATCTCTTATTCTAAATTTAGTAAGTTCGTTAATAACATGCTTAATCCTATTTAATTCGATAATTTACACTTACAATTTTATTAAAATCATTTATTCTGTAATCTTTACAGTCATTTCCACATCAATAAAAGGGCTTGGCCATTTGCTCCTTGGGCACGGAACCCTAAAAAACAACGGCCACAAAAGCCTGCCTTAGTTTATTATTGCAATTTGTGAAGGAAGCTTTAAATCGACTATACCTTGCAGTTATAATATTAATCTGTACTTGTTTTATTCGAGATACTTATTCATAAACAGATGGGATAAGTAAGTATGAAGTCCCCGGAAATACAGACAATGATACCTTCCTTTTTTACCACTCAAGGGTGATTCAAAGGTTCTTAGAATAATTGCAGGTACGAAGAGTATACTTTGTTATACTTACAGCTTTTGTAACTTGATTTCTAAAATTATTTACAATAACAATTGGTTGTAAACCGACCTTTTTGGCAGGTTATGATTTACGCGCGAATATTGTTGCGTCGTTTGAATTTGTTTTTTTTTGTTAAATATTTGTTCGACTATGAAACTTTTCAGTATTATTAAAATATATTTTTTGTCGTCATTGTGTAATTGTCATCTAACCAAGTAATCTAGGTACATAATACACAGGAAGGTCTTTCCTAAGAGCTAAGACAGGTGATAGGACGTTTAGGAAGGGAGGGTATGAAAAGAGAAGACGTGGAATGTGTTACAGCGTTGCATTATCAACTGGAATGTCCAGCGTTGAACAAGGTCTCCTCCATCGAGGGAATTTGACATAATCACCACGTTGGGCGGGCGTCTTGGGTATCAAGACAGAGACAGTAGAAGATGTCAGTTCTTCACTGCTTCCCCGCAATTTTTGCCTTAGTCGCCTCTTACAACACCCACGGGTTGAAAAGGGGGGGTGAATTCTAAACCGGCACCCCACGGGTAGATAAACAGGTACCTTTTCGTGTATTGTAGAAATGGTATATATCAACTTATACCCCATTTCGATACGATAAGCGTATAATTAAGCGACCATGAAATACTGGGCTACAATTCATTACCCCATTTCTTCCCTTGGGTGTCGCAAGGCTACCAAGGGTAAAAGTCGGGAAGGTGGGCAGCTCTGAGAAACTGCCATCTTACATTGCGATCCTCATGACGCCTACCAACCGTGTGGTTATTATGGTACTTACCTTATAGCAGACGTTAATTATAAACTTATATGAAAATTGTATTTTAACTTCGTAAATAAAAACATCACATGTGCGTACGTGGATTCTCAGGACCTACTTACCTACTTATAACTTCAGTTTAAGCGCAATGGGTCTGAAAAATGGCATATCTACTATGTCCTTGCTTTTCTTTGTCAAAAAAATGCATTTTCATTAAAACAGAACTTATGACCGGACTAGGTATACAACATATAAGTTTTAGTAATATTACATTAATATTACTTATTATTTTTAATATTAGGTACTTTATAAATAAAAATGAATTTTCATTTGTAACTGAACATATGGCCGGACTAGGTGCAATTTTATTTCAATAGCCAGGTAAGCAGGCGAAGCTTCACCATCATCTTATACCCTTACATCAAGCGAAGCATATGAAATAAAATCGAGCGTAAAACGAGGATCTTAATCTAGTCTAGTAGATCGTATCCTTTTTGCTTCAAGGAGCACTTACCTTACACATGGCATGGTACCTTACGTTTTCACAAAAGACGGTGGCTGCTCGAATTGCTTGCAACTATGAAGTAAACTATTATTTAATAATAACAAATACTTTTAAAATATTTTAAAAAAACATTAAATTAATATTTATATAAAATACTTAAAAAATATAAAAATATATCTAGTGACAATTCCGCTTGATTTTCCTGCTAAGCCGAGGTGACGTCACAAACGCCACGCAGCCAAACCGGAAGAATTTTCGACGCGTTTCGCTTCTATACGAGATTTCTCGATCGTGCGCTCGAAGAGTCAAGACCTCCTGAAGATGCTTCGTATAGAAGCGAAACGCGTCGAAAATTCTTCCGGTTTGGCTGCGTGGCGTTTGTGACGTCATCTCGGCTTAGCAGGAAAATCAAGCGGAATTGTCACTAGATATATTTTTATATTTTTTAAGTATTTTATTTAAATATTAATTTAATGTTTTCTTAAAATATTTTAAAAGTATTTGTTATTATTAAAAATGGATTTCCGCAAAGTAACGCCTGAATCTATTCATTAAACTATTATTTATTGTTAGCACGTGGGGTACTCTGAAATTTTTGTTTAGTTAAGCGTTAACCTCTGTCTATAACAGATCCATTTCGTCAATGTGACGAACTGCACTGCGCGTGTCACCCTGAGACATACTGTTGTTAAGTATCATGTGCCTTTTATTGTACTGGTCAAGGGCTGCTGCCGGAACACACTTAGGCATTTGGCAACTGATTTTCTACTTGAGCTAGTCAGGCGACCATTCGAAAACCGCTCTTCCACTATACGGTGAAGCTCAAGTCGGCGGCAGGGATCGAACCATGGACCTACGGCTCGGCAATCCAATGCTATTACCGCTCGGGTATCATTGCTTCAAGAACTGTATTTTATAGACGAATAAAAGCGAGGGAAAAAGGGGCACGCTCTGAAACCCATAACATGTGTGAAAATGTATAACTCGTATGGGACGAAGAAAGAAAATTGTAATTATAGCACTATATTATTTGTGGTTGGTGCCATAAACTAACGGTTTTGATCTATCTTTAATAAAAATACAGTATTGTTTTTATAGTATTAAGGAGTTTAAAGAATATAAATGTATGAATAAAATTATTATGTAAAATATAAGAGTAATTTAAATTGCAATGTAACTGAATGAAATATTTGCACGTCTGCTTGCAGACAGAGTACAACTGTGTGTAATAATATTTTTAAGATCTTATTAACTTGTATTCTTGCAAATAAACAATTTGATTTGATTTGATTTGATTGAGTAAACATATTTCGACGAAATTATGTTTACGAGATCAAGCAACCATATCAGTATTAGTCAAATATTATATAAAAAATATCATTAATTTCCTGCACTAAAAAGCATTGCATGGTAATTGGTTGAGTAGCCATTGATGTACAATGAAGCTGTAAATAATTTTGTTTGAATAAAAGAAAAAACACTGTCTTTAATAATCATATAACCATCATATATTTATTATTGCAATAACACATGGTCCGCGGATTACATTACAAAATTACGAGAGGAAAAATTATAGTAATGTACGGAATTCGAACCCGCGCCATCCACCCCAATAGCCGGGGCATGCTCTGACGCTAAGCCAAAATGACCAATGAATAACTCATAACTATAATTTGTGTTCTCGTTCATAACCATCATATGGGGATGAAGCGACAACTAATATGTAGTTTAACTTACGTTACAATGTTACAAACAAGACGAATTTTTCGAAACCCGCACATGATTTATAAATATATAATTAAAATTATATAAACATAAATAATATAAATATAAGATATAATTTTTCCTCTCGTATATTTGTGATTTTGTAATGTAATCCGCATAGCAGGCGTTATTGCAAACCTAACAATATTAAAATACTTTTAAAAATTTAAATGTTGTTACAGAACCCATTGAAGACAATGCTGATGGTCCCTGCCCAATCCCAGGTACATACATATCACTGACAGGACGGTATTATCCGTACAAAAGCACGGAGTCCCATTTGAATGCGCGAGCGCAGGTGTGCGCTTCCTTGCGCAGCTGTTCTCAACTCAGGGAGTGACAGAAAGGTACCTGTGCATGATTATTTCATTATGAGGTTGGTTCGAGAAAATTATAGGTTTTATTTTGGAAAAAAAGGTTAAGGAAACATCACATCCTCCTTTCTGCACATCACAAGCATTCTAACTTCTCAAAGCCTGTTGACAGCTGTCAGAATAAACTGTTAAGTGCTAGGAGTCAGATTTATATTTGAGGGACAGGTTTGTATGGGATATAGGTAATATTACTTTTCAACACCTTTGCTCGTAAAGTGAGCTTTATTATATCGTTCTTAGGGCCTTAAACCGAACTATAACACCCTCGTGCATAATAATATTATACGTTAAGTAATAGAATTTTCCAAAGACCTCGAGGTGGCACGTGCGGTGTTTCTACGCGCAACTAAAGATGAAGGAGTGGAGTAACTCCTCCTCCACTCCTCAACGGGACGGGGTCAGGGGCCAGCGCTGCCTGGGCTGCGGTAGAGTTCTCAAGCGTTCCCGTAGCCCTGGCATTAAAGCGTCCCGCAGGAACATCGTGTGGGTTTTAGTCGGTAGGGGCACTTGCTGCTGTGGGAGTAGTTGGTGTCGAGCCCGACATATTCCAGCCACCTCCCCCGGGGTGGACGGGAATGCGAAAATGCATTTTTCAAAAAAACAAAAAAAATTAGGAGCAAATTATATGCGAGTAAACAGTTTTTTGGCTATGGACTGCCGCGGAGCAGGTCCATGGTTCGAATCCCGTCCAGAGCTTGAGCTTCACCGCATGGTGGAAGGGCATTTTGCGAATGCCCGCCTGGCTAGCGACCACCCTCAAGTAGAAAATCTGTCGCCAAGCACCTAACGGTTTGTTCCGGCAGCAGTCCTTGAGAGCCAGTGAAATAACAGGCAAAATGAGACTTAACAACTGTCTCAAGGTGATGGGCGCAGTGCAGTTCGTCACTTGTGATGAAATGCATCTGTTATAGGCAGAGGATACCGCTTAACATCAGGTGGGCCTCGCGCTTGTTCCATCACAATAACATAAAAAAAACAGAGCATTTTCAATTTAATCGGGTAATTTATATGCGTCCTAACTGCATATTATATGCGAATATACAGAGCATTTTCAATTTAACAGGGTAATACAGATTTGTAACATCAAAGAGGTTTATATGTAATCAACCATCATACATTTTGCAAAACAAAGCCTTCGAATCATGGACCTGCTGCACGAACGTCTATAGCCAATGCCACTGAGCCATCATTGCTTGAAATCTAATCATCTCTCTTTTATTCTACTTAATACTAGATTACACCGCTAGGATCAGGTTGTAAAATAAACACGAACCCTCACAAAGCTCAGCTTTTTGCCAGTTTACTATATCTTTTTACTGAAATCAAACTAGGCTATCCGCAAACAAAATTATAACTCACGGTCTTTTTTAACTATGAGCGGGATTCAAACCCGCGTCCATCCATCCATATAGCCAGGACATGCTCTTCGATCAAGTCAATTGTAGCGTGCATATACACTAAGCTGGCGTCAGCCTCTATGTTATTAAAGTTTTTTATGTTATTGTGACGGAACTATGCTCGAGGCTCCTCCGGCTGACGTTAGCCGCACTAACGTCTGAGTATAACATTACATGTAGATGCATTTCATCAGTCATGAATTGCACTGCGCCCGTCATACCCTTGAGACATAGTTGTTATTGCTCATGTGCCTGTAATTTGCTTTGCTAGAACCACGACACTGTATCCGAAAACAGCTAGTATGCCTCAATAGTCTGTCTTGACAGGACCTACCACACATAGGAGGATCTGCAGCTGCACCCGTTTCTACCATACCATCGCAATCTCAGAAGTAGACACTAGCACATACGTTTTTAAGGGGCACTCACGGAATTTGGAAGGTATCCACCATGGAGTAATTCGAGTAGAAAATCTGTCGCCAACCACCTAACACTATTCCGGCAGCGGTTCTTGAGAGCAAGTTATTACAGGCACATGATACTGAACAACTGTACATCTCGTGGGGACGTGCGCAGTGTAATTCTCAACTTGAGAATAACTGTATCTGTTATAGGTTACCGCTTAACATCAGGTGATCCTTATGCTTATTTCATCACAAGCCCAAAAAAAATTATTACGAAATCCGTCACACCACTGCTTTTAGCAGTGAAATTAATAAGTGAACGCAGTGTCGCACACTATCAAGCGCAAGTATGACACTGTTATATGTAGATTCGAGTGATATTTATATCATCAGCTGACCAGTCTCGTCACTACATAATCAAGCATAGTGGTAGGGGTATTTTTCAAATGCCCGCCTAGCTAACCAAGCCGAAAATCTGTCGCCAAGCACCTTTGTGGCTGCTTTCCTTGAGATCTAGTTCCCATTCTAGGCTAAGCCGATTAACTGTCTTCGTCACTTACCATCAGGACAAGATTGCGGTCAAAGCCTTACCTATTTGCCAATGAAAATTATAATGAATAAAAAAAATACATTCGATACAAAATCATCAATCAAAATTTTACCAGTGATTTCACTGTGGTTTTAAACTATTTAACCAACCAACCCTACTAGTATCATTTTTCTCTGGGGGTAAATAATGCCAGTCATATTTTATCCATTTCTAAACAAAGGATTCGATTACACCCTAATCAAGCGACTTGTTTGCAATAATTCAGCAATAACCCCGTTTGGGGACTGATAAATGACAATTCAGATGGATTTATTACAACCAAGGGGTGCAGGGATCGTGGCCTTGAAATTGTTTTTCTACTAACCGCATTTTGTTAGGGCATGGAACAAAACTTCTAGAGCATACGCCTAAAGAATAATTATTACTTGGGCCCAACTGCTAATCACTACTTAATTAGCACTTGGGCCAGAGAAATAATTAAGTAATTACAGTCTAGATTCAGGTTATGTCGATGACGCGAAGGTTTGGAGTTTTTTAAAAGCTTTTTAGCTCTTGAATCAGTGATGGCTCAGTGGCATTGGGTATGGACTGCCGCGCAGCAGATCCATGGTTCCAATCTCACCGCGGGCCTGAGCTTCAGCGCATGGCGGAAGAGCATTTTGCGAATATCCGCCTGGCTAGGTACCACCCTCACGTAGAAAATGTGTCGCCAAGTACCTAACGGTGTGTTGCGGCAGCAGTCCTTGAGAGCCAGTAATTCTAAGTTAAGCCTGTTAACACTTTCGACCACATTCTCACTTACCATCAGGTTAGACTGTGGTTTACCTATCAGCAATAAAAAAAATAGCTAGGATTTGACCGCTATCTCACCTGATTGTAAATTATGAGGCGGTTGAACATTTATTCCACTCAATAGCTGGCATTTACCTACTGAATGTTTCCGTGCATAAATGTGAAAATAAAAATTGGCATATAAACCGATTTTCCGACTAATTTTTAAAAACATGATACAAAATAGAGACGAATAGGTTTTGATGAGTTAATTTTCGAGTGTCAAAATATGGAATATAAATACGCGTATGTTTAGATTGTGTTGACATAGACTGTTTTTTAGCAATTCCACCTAGACAGGTAACTTTGAAGGAACTAGTCTAGAGGTTTTTTAATTTAAATTTGGTATTTAGATGCAGAAAAAAAATGATTGAGGTTTTGGCACCAAATAAATACCATTTCCTATTCAATGGTTGAATTGAGATTGAATTGAACTCAGTTAAACAGTTTTCTTTATGGAACTGCAAAATGCTGCATGCGTACGTAACTGCGTAGGCGGGATATACAGGCACTTACTATATCAGTGTACAAGGAACCTTATTAATGGCAACCCTATCCGCCATCTTCAGAAACTCTTAATTTATTTGGCATTCGGTTATAAACTACATACTATTAAGTGATAGTAATCATTTAATAAAAATAATAATAAAATATGTAATGAATTATTTATTTTAAAAAAAACTATTCTTATATAACAATATAAATAATTTTTAATTAATAGCATGATGGTAGAAACGATATTAAGCATGTGTAATAAATAAATTATAAAATGATCTTATAGTAATAATTGTGAAAATGTAGGTATATATATTATCAGTAATAAAGGCTTTTGTATTTGTATAAACTACATTATTATGATGTTTTACCTGACCCTTCTGTTACCGCTACGGTCTTCTTTGGCAGACAATACAAAAGTGTTTGGTGGAGACCATTGGTGGCTTTACCGAAGATGTATTTCACAGAATGACGAGAATTATATTTTTTATTGACATTATCAAATGTTTCAAGGTATTCGATTTGGTGTAGGTTAATCAAAGTTTTAATAAATATTCTATAAACTTATTATTATTGGCTGACGTACGAAAAAAAAATTGCTTATTGATAGTTTCAGGAATACTGGAGGAACTATAAAACCAAAGCTAGGCACGCAGCCAACTGGTAGTAAGCTGGAGCATTTGGACTGCCTGTGAGTCTGCAATTACTTGTAGGTTGTCTAAATGCTTTTATTGTAGTAGCTGTAGTTTTGTACATAGCTCGTAGTATTTTGTTAAAAAAGGCATACCACCGCGCTGGTTTAAAAATAAACAAGTATTTTTTTAGGCAAAATAAAAAATGGGAGTCAGACGTCATATATTGAAGAAAAAACAACCCAATATAAGAGATTTAATTTGCATCAGGAAACGACAGGTAGGTACATAAGTACGTAATAATATAAAGTCAAGGCTCATTGAAATCTACTTAAGTCTACCTTGTGTATTTAATAACAATAAGTTCTGAGAAATATCACGTCGAGGTGGCATAGTCGGGAATGGTAAACAACTGGTTCCCAAGGACGGCTGCCGGAACACGCCGTCAAGTCTTAAGAACTAACTAGTGAGTAGGGTATTCGCAAAAAGCCATATCCCCCATATACATGCACTGAAGCTCTAGCCCGCGGCAAGATTCGAACTATGAACCCCCAGCGCGGCAGTCCATAACAGCCTACTTCGAAACAAGATCGTTGGAAAGTTTTGAAACTACCGTTACTTTTAATAACACGTGTACCTCAAAATCCATCACCTGACGTGACCTTGGAGCGGCGTACACCCTTGTCCTTGGTCCCTACTCCCTAGGGAGGGGACCAACCGCCCGGCACAATGTCAAAGCCGTTAAACAAGTCGATGAATGCCATTCAATTCTCCGGAAGTTACCAATGCTCCCCTTCGCTAAATTACGCGAATTTACATCTCTCGGCGGTTGCAATAACTGGTCAGGGCACTCCTTACTGAATCCACGGTTCATTTTACCATTGTGAGGATAAGAGCCAGCATCTATTTTAGTTCTTAGTTACCTACCTAGTTTTCTTTTGAAGAAACCGGTTTATGGAATCATAAAGAGTTTTTATTTCTTTCATCAAGGTCTGCCCTTTTGTGTTTGTTTGCACGTGGAGTATTCTCTCTGAGGGCCGCACCTGGATTTTAGTGTTTCAATAATGGGTTTTAACTTTATTCACAACAAGTTTTACAATTTGTATTACTAAGTACATATTGAATTATTTGTGTAGTAAATAAGTTCTGAAACTGTGCCTGTTAGAAGGCAATAAGTTCGCCCCCGTTTGCATGGTACCAAACAAGTTTAGCAAATCCTGGGTGTTTAGACCTGGCTAGTCCTTTGGGGAATACATATTTAACAGACACGGCAATTTAATTTTAGTGTTTTGTACCCAAAGAGAAATGGCCCGGGTAGCATTCTGACGTCGTCGTGTCGATGTCTTTCCACCGTAATTCTCGATGGGTTAATTTTTTAAAGGTTTTTAATCGACATCTTAATATATGTAAAATAATAATCTATGCGTTATCATCTCCAGCCAAGAAACAAGTTAATAATAAAAGAAATTATTATAAGCGCTCCGGTGTCTATTATGCAGACAAATTATAACTTTACGAATTTCTTGAAGCACCTACGAATAAAATTCAGGTTACTGCGAGATGACTCTGAGCATCGTCGTGGAAGTCGGACATAGCGCCACGAATGAATTAATCAACATCGTGAAAAAAGAGGTGCTTTGATATTACGTCTACTAACAACTATATATTATATTACAGGTAATTAATACAACGAAAGCATTTAGGCAACCTACAAGTCATTATAGGCTCCCAGGCAATCCAAATGCTCCAGCCCATGTCGGCAGCGTGCCTAGCTTAATGGATGTGTGTATACGACGTCATTGACAGGCAAATAAAGTAGGTACAGATCCTTACACGCACAATAAAAGACGTCCTGTACGACGTCATTTATAGTTTAAAGACGAATAACGCGCCTGATTTTTTATTTAATCTGAGCAGATTCCACACCTCAGGCTTCCGGATTTACGATTTTTTCTAATCGGGGCAAAAACTTGTATTACTAAGTACAGCGTTTGAGATAAATTACTTTGATAAACTTAATATAATGGTTGTAATTTTTCGCAAATGGAAATATAAATACCCTTTAATAAATTTGCAGTATTTGGCAGAAAGGGAAGCTTGTCTAAATTTAATTTTTAAGGTTGAACTGGCCGGTCACTTCTCCATACAAACGTCGTAGGGTGATTACTCCCTTATTTATGTTCAGACTTAAGCATAATACCGGTTGATATCGTCATTATCTAGGCTTGTATGATGCCAAAATTTTAAAAATATATTTAAGTTGTAAGTTATGAGCCTCGAAAACTTTATATGAAAATATTTCGAGGCTCATAATTCTCAAGTTAATTATTTTATTAATATTTCGGCATCATAAAAGCCTAGATAATGACGAGATCAATCGGGGTTAGGCTTTATTTTGGACCTAAATCCTCAATTAAGGGAGTGATCACCCTACGGCGTTTGTATGGAATACGGGCCGGCCAGTTTCCAATTTCCATTTATGAGCTTTTGCAATCGGGGGTTTGTTAGATGTTTTTAAGGTGCTAAAATAGTACAATAATAATATACGAGTAGGATTAATAATTTATTATTTGATACAATAATAAGAATTTAATATACTACCTGTAAGTCTGCAATGACTTATAGGTTGTCTAAATGCTTTAGGCATTCCGTCCATCCAGTGATTTTTTCCACTACTTGTGGGTGGACGAAGAATCCAAGGCTACTCTCAAAGATTACTAACCCCTCTACATCCACTGCACTTCAGATGAAACTAAATTAAAACACGGACAGTCGCATTCCGATGCAATTTTCTTCAACGCCTTTATAGAAAAGGGATGGAAAGGCGTCTTAACACCAGATGTTTGTTTGTAAAAGTGCCCTTTACTGCCGTCTACACCTGTCAAAGTAGATTGTAAAAATTTATTTGTTTTAAAATAGCAGTGAAGATATATAAGAAAATGGTTCAAAGATCATTCAAATCAGGCCAGTTATTGGTGAACACCTCTTTCATTATAATATCTCTTCAATAGCTTAACTATGGGGTTTGCATTATAAACTAAATAATAATAAAATTAATAATAAAACCAAAAAAACGTGCGTGTTACCACCATTTATTTGAATTTTACTAAAAAAATTGAATAAAAAATATTGTATTTCATCAACATGTTACTTTAGAAATGAATAATATACAGTTGTAGAAAACATTATTTCTGTTTTGTCGCCCTACCGTGCGCGGTTAACAATTATTATATTATTTTATTATTATTACACTACGTTATTTATTATGAGCGACTTGGTTTGGTTTTACGCCGTCCTTGAGTCTATTCTGTGTGTAGTGGGAATGAGTAGAGACATTATAGCCAATCGACAATGGAATGAATTAATGCGAACATGATCTACGTTCTTTTAAAGCTCTAATCTGTTAATCGAAAAACAATGCTTTGAAAAGTTCTTCAATGTTAATGAGTAATATAATTTGGTGAATTTTGGTGTTAGCAGGGCGCAGCGCTGCGTTTAACCGATTTCAGAAGACATGAGTTTCGACCATCAAATACAAGAACTTAAATTGTTTTTATAACTACATTTTTTTTTGTCTCAATAAGCAATATGTTGCTTTTCAATATGTAAAAATGACGAGGTAACTTCGCTCAGTTCTTTCTATTGCAAGGTAGCATAGGTCACTTGGGTAAAAAATAATAAACAAGGACTTTATAACCAGTAAGTATATTTACTAATTATAAATTCCGTGACGGCTACATTACAAATAGTGCAAAGACAGAACACATGTATGTACGAAGTGAAAACTCCGAGAGTGCAATAGCATAAACGAATAATAAAGATTGATACAATCTACTTATTTATGCCAGATATTCGTCACAGACACAATTTATCAATTCTTTGTCACTTTTTGGGGTTTATTTTTACACTACTTTTTTATGTGTAGTATAGTTGTTTTTTGGGGAAATACGAGACTTTTCCTTAATCTGGCACTTCGTCAGATAAACAAGTTGTGGTTTTCAAATTGTTAATATATTTCATACCAGTTAATGAAATATTAATTAGGTCCCATATTTTATATAAGCTATTGGGATTCGTTAACAGTTCTTAGAAACCCTTTGTATCTCCGATTGGATCATTACAGTTATCAGTCAAAAGAAATCAGAAAACAAAGTCTGTATTTCTCCAAGGAACGACTGTACTTCTAATGATAAAGTTTTATTGTTTGTGTAAATCGTGTTCGCGAGTTTGGTCTCTGCCCAGCCCCGGGGGTGCGGGATGAACGTGGGGTGTGTTTGGGGACGGCGCGCTGTGTTGTCAGTCTCACTCGCTGCTCTTAAACTAATCTTCGTCTTCGCCGCTCTCAGATTCTGAAAAAGACGAGTTAAAAAGTGTTAAGCCATGGTAATTACTAATTACGTAAACCCAAAATAATATAATTGATTACTTTATATTCGGCATAAATCCGGTTTCTACGAAATATTTACATAACGAAGTTCTCGAACTTAGGCTATGTTGCTAAAACTACATCCATCCTTACTAATAAGGACGTCAGTGAAGATTATAATTTAAAAGGGCTTAAAATTTGCAGACCTCTTAGTTGCAATAAAGGTTTTAAAAGTAGGGTGTGTACTTGTGAAACAAGCTTGCGCTCTGTAAAAATGCCACCAAAGGCAATTGAACGTGTTTTCATTTCATCTCCATCAGTTTAGACAAGAAAAACAGAAAAAGCACCGATAGCGGTAATCCTTTTCTACGAATATTAACTATAACACTTTTTTACACAGAACATATTGACACAATTTATTAAAGCATAACTTGATATCTTCAGAATGTAGGTATGAAAGAGCTAAGTAATAACTTTTACATCATACTTTACAAAGCACAGACTGCTCGGAATGTTATTTATAAAGTTTTATGCACCTACTGCTCTGATTAAAATTGTGATGTGGCGAGTTATATCAATCTGTCATTGAGAACACAGGTTGATTAAATCCACATCTTTACTTTAGCAAACTTTGACATCGCATCGACTATGGAGAATCGAACGGGCTTTTGGAATGCATACTTTTAATTTATATGGATACCAGCAGGCCTATTATACCAGTATGTATATCTGTGAAGATTAGTTTCCCTACATTAGAATAAGTTACAATCAATTGTTACAAGTGATAGTTTGAGATTTTTTAATGTAGTGTGAGAAAGTTGGATAGCAAAATGTAAGCTACATGTATCTATAGCTACAATGCACCCCCCAGTTCTTTTTGTGGGAGTTGTATGAATTGACGAAAGGAATAATACCAGAAGGTGGGCAGCAGCGCCTTCTAAAGAACAAATATCTTACACTGCGGTTCCCGGGGCGCCTGCCAATCGTAATGGCGAACTCTTTCCTTAAGGGGAAGGGACGTTTGGGAAACGGCGGGCGTTATGGACTGTTGGTGATGATCGTATCAATCACAAAACAAATGAACTTATATGGTTTTAATATATTTTATAAACACTTCATTTGAAAAATATATTCAGTCCACTTATGTCTATCTAGACTATTTATGTCTACTTCAGGCACCAGTCCTTGCAATGCGGGCTTACATTTAGACAACAATATTAGTTTTGCTTGTATGATATTTATTATGAATTGTAAACCTATTTGCAAGGAAAATAAACGTATTTATTATTATTATTATTATAGTCACAGACAGACAGTCTTATTCAACGTTTTGTTAGGTACATACAGGCCTGCTGGTGTATGTAATACTTGTTTATAAATAAAACTGAATATTGAAAAAGATACATACCTTCTTCAGCACTCTGCAGCCACTCCACAAACTTCTTCATCTGGTCGAGGAACATGACCTTCCCCTTGGAGGAGTTAGGGTCCCGGTACCACTTGAGAATCACCTCCTCGGAGAGCACGTTGCTCTTGTACAGCATCAGCACCAGCTTGCTGAACGCGCGCATGAAGGACATGTTCTCATAGCAGTACTCTTGCACCTGAAACAATTATAGTTTTACAAATGTTGACACTTCTCGGACAAACAAGTCCGGCATTGGAGTTCTTTTCGCTGAACTTCTTTAAAATTTTCTATCTTTATTATATGTGGATTTTATTTTAGATTCAAGTAGTGGATGCGGGGAAATGTCCTTAGGTGTTATACGAAACTAGTGTAGACAACAACGGTAAATCACTTGTTGATGTGGATTACAGTATGGAGTTCCATACATAGATACTAAGTGGCTTGAGTTTAAGCAATGTCAATATGCTACCAGTGGTTCAGTGTGTTTCAACAAATATTAGTGGCTAAATAGAGTAATATTATGATTAAAATGTAAATGTATTGTGGCCAGTGAGATCTAACTGCAATGGTTTTGTCAGTCAGCGGAAGTCCACAAAATAATGTAGCACAAACCTCGACACCGAATCGTTCATGGAGACTCGACTCGGCTCTAATGGGGTGCAAACTACAATTATTATATTCTTGCACAACATATCTTAAGTATACTGATCATGTACTATTTATAGGTATAATAATGTAGAAATATAAATTAATAATTAACAATAATGATTACAAGTACAAAATAATGTAATGTACATATTTTCTCTAATCATTGTTAATAAAAAATATAAAAAATTTAAATACCTACTAAAGTTTGTTAAACTGCCAGTAGCCTAATTATTCCGATTTGCATAAACAATATAAAATTCTGAATTTGGTAAAACATAATATGTGTTTTTCGTTTATTTTACTAAGGGATCACTAGAATAAGTCAGTTATAATAGTTATAATATAAGGTTATTTTTGGTCCCCGGCAATTTACCACAAACAAATCAGACCTTATTTTTGTACGGGATTTCGGAATAAAATAGCAAATCATATACCTAGCCTAAAATTTAAAACTTATTAGATAGATCAGCGTTTTTCTATGTGGTTCTAAGATGGTAATAAATATCTAACATACCTTGGTGAGTAAAGCGATCTCCGCTTTAGCCGACTGCGCGAACGCAGCGAGCAGTGGAGTGTAATGTCTGAGATGCTTGGCGGCTTGTTCTGCCAACAGCTCCTCCTTCTTGTTCCACTCGCCGCGGGACATCACGCATTGCCAAATCTACAACAAAGTCAAATAGCTTCACATCTCGACCTTATTGCTGAGGCGATAAAATCAAAGGTGGCGTGGTCAGACTGCCATGTCGTCATTACACCGAGAAGCTATCGAGCTAAGCGCCGGTTGATCGAAAGACTCGGTCGCCCAGCGCTAAGCAAGACGGTTTCCCGAGTTACGACTCGTCATCAAGTTTCATCATATAGGAATTTTACAAGATAATCATATAACTTTATGTTGGAGCTTTTTGTGATTGTCGTTTCATGAAGTTTACCAAGTATGTGGATTAAATACTTTTCAGCATATATTTTTCTGCACTCATCTCACTATGTGGAATTACAATGTTCTATTATAACACAAGAACATAAAAAGTCAAAACATTGTACAATTAATTTGTGGAATAAAATAAAAAAAAAATTTGATTTATCTGCCCAGAGGCCTTATTGTGCAAGAATGTTAATGTAGATGAACTGAATTTCAAATAAATCAGTGCCCAGGCAATAACCATGTTGGCATCAACTGAGAATAATCATATAATATATTCTAAGCAAGAATCTACAAAATGCCTGTCTACGAAGGACAGTTCCTGGAACACACATAAGGTTCCTGGCGACAGATGTTCTAGCTAGTGAGGCAGGCATTCGCAAAATGCCTTAACGCCAAGCAAACCTCTTGAGTAGTCCTACGATTATTAGTGAAAACAAAACGGAAAATAAGATTAGTAAGAACAATAACATAGCATGGCTTTATGCAGAGATACTGTAGCTGTTCATGTACGACATTAACCGCAGCTATTACTTTTATTTATATTGGCGAATGGCGAGACTATGACCACTCACCTGATGGTAAGTGATCATGCCGTTTTCAGTATGTTGTTCAGGCTATCCTACAACCTCAATATTTTTATTTTTGCTATTACACATGCTCCGCAGATTACATTACAAAATTACAACGAGGAACTATCCTATGATTACTTATTCAAGGACAAGCATTCGCAATGCCCTTCCACATGCAAATATCGAAACAATAACGCTGTTAAATTGATATGTTATTTGCACGTTTGTATTGCTGCATTGTCAGTATGTTCCAAGTGCTATCTTCCCAGCTTGAGAATGGATTTCCAGTTGGCTTGTTTAGAGGTATATAGTATGTATACTCACGATGGCCACCACCTCATGCTCCGGGATGGAGTGTTTGACCGCCATGTCCCGTAGCTCCGTGATGAGGTCCCGCACGGGCCGCTCGTCCGCCAGCTCCTCCAGCAGGGCGCTCGTCAGCTCGCGGCGTGCCTCCTAACGATCAAACATATCTATTTTTAGTAAGGACAGTAAAATAATAATAAGGTAAACAGTTGGAATTTTTTCAGAATATGTATCAATATCGAGAATCGGCGAACAAATAGTAATAGCTACAAAGTTCCAAATTAAAGGAGGCACCAGTGCCGTGTACTGAACGTGTTTTATTAATACTTATTGTTTAAATGCTTCATCGTAGAAACGGCAAGACATACAAGTACCAAACTTAGTATGACTAAGCTCCTCCAGCAGGGCGCTCGTCAGCTCGCGGCGTGCCTCCTAACGATCAAACATATCTATTTTTAGTAAGGACAGTAAAATAATAATAAGGTAAACAGTTGGAATTTTTACAGAATATGTATCAATATCGAGAATCGGCGAACAAATAGTAATAGCTACAAAGTTCCAAATTAAAGGAGGCACCAGTGCCGTGTACTGAACGTGTTTTATTAATACTTATTGTTTAAATGCTTCATCGTAGAAACGGCAAGACATACAAGTACCAAACTTAGTATGACTATACTCCAGTATCTAACGTGTATTAACAAAATTAGTAAAAAAACAGCGAAGTGCGGGTCGGAACTCTAAGTATGAATTTATAATCTAATCTACATTTACTCATGGTTGTCCTTGGAGTATCTTGGAAGTTTTTTCCTTCCATTTATAAAATATCCCATGTGCGAGACATACACATCTAAAGAGTAATAAAATACCTTGTTTAGCTAAAATAGTACATAGGCATAAACTCTTATTACGCTCAAGCAAACAATTTTTGTCCAGCATGTTATAAAGTTGAGACAAAAAAGTCACCCAAGGATCAAGCCTGTTTATTACAAGACACTATTACATCGCCTTCCTCGTCCTGCTTAATACTGCGCTCGTCACTCTAAGAAGGTAGCTCTTACGTCCCCTTCGCTCAATAATTTCACCTGCTTACGGTGTCCTTCTCGCCTAAACATGTGGCTTGCACAATCTGACAATCACAACAGATCTGACACTGTAGCGGTATGCCCCAAGACGGACTCTTGCTAAAAACCTACCACCTGGCAAACCCAAACAAGTTCATATACAACAGTGTAATGTGGCGAGTTAGAACAATCTGTTACACACAACAGCTTGTATATAACCACATATTACTTTAGCAAACCGTGACATCGAATCGTTCATAAAGAATCGAACGGGCTTTTGGAATGCATCATTTTTTTTTTTTTTTTTTATTCCTGATAGGTTAGCCTTTGACCACTATCTCACCTGATGGGAAGTGATGATGTGGTCGAAGATGTTGTTCAGGCTAACCTAGAAGTACTGGCTCTCAAGGACAGCTGCCGGAACACACCGTTAGGTGCTTGGCGACAGAATTTCTACTTGAGGGTGGTAGCTAGCCAGGCGGGCATTCGCAAAATGCCCTACCACCATGCAAAATTTTACACACAGATAGAAGTCCACTTATTCTACCGTTCACCCTTGTTGGTTTCTATTATTTCAGACAACACTGTCTGCCGTTCTTGGCTAACGTGAACATTATAGAATGGTGAAAATTATAGTCATTATTTAGTCCAACTCAACATATATATCTTATTTGATTATTTTGTAAGAGACACTTAGGAATAAGCGAGAAGAGCGCATTCTCGTCCACCGTCTTTCAACCTATATGCCATAACCTATAACCAATAACGCCCTTTGCTACTTTTACCATTTACCTTTCGTGGGCCCAGATCAGCAGACTAGAACCATACATTTTTGAGCCCGTATGATTCCGCCAGGAACCTTTCTTAAATTGTTTTCCAGAAAATATTATCTTAGTTTTTTTACGAGCTACGAGTATAGCACGACGCAAGTTGCGGTAACGACTCCAAGCGACGTCCAATGACTCCATTCAACCACACCGCTGACCGACAGATATGTTATGAAAACGACATTTTAGCTATGTGATAGGCACCGCTATGTTGTTACGAGTGTTTTGTTTTTGCTGTGATGATGTTGACGCTGTACACAACGGTAGTTTTTTGCCATACTGAAAACTACAGACAAACTCACTTATGCTTTGTAAACTCCCAACGCAACGCAATCGTCGTTTGGCCTGATTAAGTCGTTCTTATATAACACTCCGTGGCACGGTTGTGCTCCGCGCATGTAATGACGTGCAAAATAAGACCGCGTGTAACGGAGTGTTAAGCAATTAACTAGGTTAAGCAATGCCGTGGACCCCGATTGTCTTCTTAGAATATGCTGGAAGGCTAAAAACTCCCTATTTTTCTCAAACATGCGTAATACTATCATTACTTTAGAATAACGCGAAGTATATATCATATTTAGATTTACACAGAGAAACAGAATAAATAGCCGGTGCGTTTTCCTTAACTTGGAACAAAAAATGCGCCGGCAATGTCTTATATCTTGGTACAAATAGCTGATACATTTACATTTTGACACAGGCTGTAAAAAAATCTATAAAGCAAGGAGTTCGTCTCGATTCTTTATTTAGCTGTTCTTAACCGATCAGCAAAGTTAAGCAACGTCCGCCGCGGTCATGAGTTGGATGGGTGACCGCTAGTGACATTACTAGAGCGTATCCATGCTTCGGAGGGCACGTTAAGCCGTCGGTCCCGGTTGTTGTATTAGGATGGCAGTCGTCATAGCATGGTGGTAGGGCATTTTGCGAATGCCCGCCTGGCTAGCTACCACCCTCAAGTAGAAAATCTTGTCGCCAAACACCTAACGGTGTGTTCCGGCAGCTGTCCTCGAGAGCCAGTACTTCTAGGTTAGCCTGAACAACATCTTCGACCACATCATCACTTACTCAGGTGAGATAGTGGTCAAAGGCTAACCTATCAGGCATAAAAAAAAATACATAAATTAAATAGTTTCGACGGTTGAGTTCCTACATTCATGGACTGCATTCCATCGGACCTAAATTGGTGAAGCGAGACCTGTCTGAAAAAATGTGAAAACAAAGCCGTACTTACTTGAAGCCCCAGATGATACATATTTAGCGATAAAGGCAATAAAACATTTATGTATTTATTTTTTTTATAACTCGGCAGAAATAGTAATTGCCTTGAAAACTCATATACTCGACATACAATTCCGTATTTCGCAGCGTTTAAAATTATATACTATTATCATAAAACTATTATTAATTGTGTAATGTGACATGTTTTCTTTTGTTTTATCAAGCTAGTGATTGTATCCTGTTTCCCTTTATATCGAGTGAACAGAATCCTAAATCGAGGGTAATGAAACAAATATGGGAGACATCATCTGATAAAGGGTAAGTATAAATCGGTTTAATAAAGCGCATCGAATCGAAAGTGGCGCCATTCCCTCTTTCACTCGCACACTGTAAACAGCAACAGTGTGCAAGTGAGAGGTTCAGCGGCGGCAGTTTAGTTTTGATTCGTTGAGTTATAAGTTTCGGATTCAATTAGACGCTACTCCCGACGTTCAACCTCGGAGCTTGGTAGGTCAAGACGGAGGCCTAATTCAGCGCCAAAGCTAATCAGGCCGGGATACTTGCTACAAGCCACCAAACCACCAACAAGAGTTGAGTGCAAGGACCACTTTCGATACAAACGTAGTTTTGTCATATTTTAAATACCAAATGTTCATACTCTGATATAATAATTAATGTTTGATTATATTCGCATGCCATCGCTCCACAAATTTGCACGCCTTAGGGCAAAACACGATCGAAGCACACTAATCTTTCTCTTTCTACCTGTTTTTAACATGCACATGTGTTAGTCATATTATGTATGTATACTCGTGTTTTGAGCAAATAAAATTATTCTTATTCGGTGAAATTGGTTTGCCAAACCAATTTCACCGAGTAAGAATAATAATAATTTTATTTTTTCGATTTATTATTTATTTTGTCCCTAAATGTCAAAATATTAATTCCCAAACAAAACGATTATTAGAATTATTTTTGATAATACTTAAACGGAAATCTGGCAAACCAGAAGCATAGATAGATACTAGGCTCAAGGATATACATGCAAAGTTTCACCGAGTTTGAACGCTTAGTATTTAAAATATGACGAAACTACGTTTGTATGGAAAGCTCCACGAACACTCTAGCCTTAATATCTATTCATTTAGTACGGTATTTTATAATAAAATTGTTTTATCATATATTTTTTTGAACTTTTTAAGGTATTGCGTAAATAATATTATTATTATTATTATGTACTTGCGCTCTTGATATATCTAAACTAACATTATATTTGTATGCAACGAATAAACTTAAAAACAACCGGACCGATTTGGATGAAATTCGGTGTGGAAATAGTTTAAGATCCGGGAAAGGACATCGGATAGTTTTTATCCAACAGCAAAAAAATTGATTAATCATTTTGCGTTGATAACCGACATACGCGCGGGCGGAGCCGCAGCCGGAAAGCTAGTTGTTAATAAATGTAGCGGCATTAATGACCATATCAGGCATTGAGGCCAGAAGGGCCAGTACATGACGCGTTTATATACCCTACATATGAGAACGCCAAGTTTACATACAAAACTAGGCGCCTATCGTATAGGGAGGAACCAATTAAGGTCAATAAACACATTTATTTCTTTGGAACTCTTGAAGAACTGAAAGTTGAAAAAAAAAACAGGAACGTGACTTGTTTTACGTGGTTGTTAAGTTATAACTTATTGTTTTTTGATGACAATTTACAGAAAAAGTTAATGAGTGAACTCTTTCTTTGATATTCCTGTAACTGCTGTCTCAAAAGCAGTTTAATAATGATCGACAAGATTCGATTTGAGCATTGGTAGACATGTTTTAGATATATGATAGAATTTATCTGATAGATTGCTCACAATTTCTATTTTATAACTTACATTGTTGCAGGTAAAAACTAGACGGTACACCTAGTTACCTACAGGCTCTTAGATCAAAAGATGCGGTCACTACGGCACCCCGCCCATGTCTAGTTGACTACTGAGCTATTAGAAGGCCATGCATGTGTATAGCTAGTATATAGTAGAGGAGTACCTGCGAGGCCTGCGCGCGATGCAGCCGCAGCAGCTCGGCGAGGCCGCGCGACGCGAACGACGTCGCCAGCACCTCCTCGCTGCGCCGGTTCAACGGGAGGAACTCCAGCAGTCTGCAACACAATACCCACTTCTTACTACACGCCACCCGTGCCTAGACTCACTGTCTAATCTCTCTATCTGCATATCTAATCAGCTGGATCGTCCACTGCTCAACGCAGCCTCCTTGATTAAGAGGGGTTTTGCCTTATATGATGCGTTAATATAACCGTATTAAAGATCACCAAGTTTACTTACTTGGACTTTTATATGGGGATCAACCGTAAATATTTAAAAAGTTTATGCCACAAAACAGTTATATCCCTACAAAATTAAAGTGAGTTATCAAAAGGCAAATCTTGAACGTTGAAATGTTTATTACGAAGAATATACACGCTTTAGTTATAAATGATATTAACAATATCTAAAGGTTATGAAAAATCTAGGCCTGATCCGAAAACACGACTCCATATCTCTAGAAAAAAGAACATGAATAGAACTCTAAACTTTCGCTTGATAAATTTTATGCCCATATAGTAAATCATATCAAATCAAATTTTATTTCTAGGTGTTACATAGCAACATGTGAACGAAATATTTTATACTTTTTTTAAGCTATTTTTACATTAATTTACTAGAAAAAAAATTCATCCACGATTTTAAAATATTGCATTAGTTTAGCTCACTCGCATGCGATACGGTCTCTCCGCCCTACGCCCTCAGTCTGACATTTTACAATGACGACTTTACCTCAACTCGAGTCGCCACACCAGGATTTGTGTCTATCACAACTCCTAACAACCATTTACAGCAGCTATATCATAACTAACTATTCATAAGAATTTTGCATTATTACCACACCAAATGAAAATCAATATTAATAAAAATGTTGAAACGCTCGCAGCAGAGCTTGTCTAATAATTTCTAATCGAACCGCTAGGATAAGCAATGTCTGCTACAGTTACTACTTGTATGGGTGACTGATAGTGGTGTTTACTACCGAGAGCTCGTTAAGTTTGTTAGCCATGGTTGTTGTCTTGATGACAGTCATTATAGCATGATGGTAGGGCATTTTGAAAATGCAGAACCATGCTAATTTTAATGAATGTGTAATACGTAAGGTCTAATGTAAGTGGGGGTTATGACCGATCTGACAATAAATCAGTGTGTCATCATGTCCACACGTCTCTATAGCAGATGTTCAACACTGAGACATTCATATAGACTAAACCTGTTGTCAACCTTGAGTGCAAGCATACTGTATTTTTTTTTTTAATATTATTGTGATGGAACAAGCTTGAGGCCCACCTTTTCGTTAAGCAGACTAACCTCTGCCTATAACAGATGCATTTCATCACAAGTCACGAATTTCACTGCGCACGTCACCTTGAGACATAGTTGTTAAGTCTCGTGTGCCTGTAATTTCACTGGCTCTCAAGAATAACTGCCGGAACAAACCGTTAGGTGCTTGGCGACAGATTTTCTACTTGAGGGTGGTAGCTAGCCAGGCGGGCAATCGCAAAATGCCCTTCTACCATGCGGTGAAGCTCAAGCCCGCGGCGGGATTCGAACCATGGACCTGCGGCGCGGCAGTCCATAGCCAATGCCACTGAGCCATCACTGCTTCACCTGTTAAGTTGATTAGCTGTTATACATTTTACAAATGCCCGCCCTACCATCTAGGCTACCCTATTTAGAATCACTAAGCTGATTGCTAGATCAATTAATATTAGGTAGAGCTGTTTAAAATGACTTACTTGCCCTCCAGCTGTCCCTTCTTGAGAGCCGTGACGAGCGAGGCGACGCCACGCTCTGCCTTCACGGTACTGAACACCTCCAGCACGAAGTCCAGCGCCAGGTTGTCCTTCAGCAAGTGCTCGTTCACCAGCACCAACAGCACCGATGGGGGGACACACCCATTGCCTGGAACAATTGCCGCTCATTCTCACTCACTGCTTGCTTGCTTCATCTATCAACTTGGCCACATATTATAGGGTTAGCATTATGCCTGTGTAATGAATGTGAAACATATTATGTATAGTTTTTTTTTTTATGTTATTGTGACGTAACAAGCACCAGGCCCACCTGATGTTAAGCGGTATCCTCTGCCTATAACAGATGCATTTCATCACAAGTGACGAACTGCATTGCGTCCATCACCTTGAGACATAGTTGTTAAGTCTCATGTGCCTGTAATTTCACTGGCTCTCAAGCACTGCTGCCGGAACACACCGTTAGGTGCTTGGCGACAGATTTTCTACTTGAGGGTGGTCGCTAGCCAGGCGGGCATTCCCAAAATGCCCTTCCACCATGCGGTGAAGCTCAAGACCACGGCGGGATCCGAACCATGAATGAAGAGATTTAATAAGGTATGTTGAGTCATTTAGAACCCAATTATACATGGGTATACTTGATCTTAAAGAATGTGTAGTGTGTTAGGTCAAATGTAGTGTGACGTTTTGAGCAATCTGACAATATATCAGTGTGCCATAGTGTCCACACGTCTCTATAGCACACGTTCGACACCGGGGCGTTCATACAGACTCGACCCAGCTCTAATCGAGTGCAAACATACTCTCAGTTCTTACAATAACTGAGGACATTGCTTTAGTATATCCTAGCTATTATAAATTATGTAAAAGGTATTAGCATTCAAAGAAAGAAAAGGTTTTAGGTCAGCTTGAATGTTAACTCCTGTTCAGAGGACTATTATTCGGATTCAGAAATATATATGTCATGACGTTTTGGCAATAAATCTGTGCTGAAGTATTTTTCATAACTTGTTTGATTAATCAGTTATTTAAAAACCTTCGGCACCGCTACTTAGGTAAATAACATATCTAAATTGCAATTGTATTGAAAATATTTTTTTAAACTCCTCGATGATACCGAATTTTTACTTACTTTTTAAAGTGACCAATCCAACCATTAACAAATACGTATTGAATTTTTTTAAATCGGACTATTGCATCCTTGCGATTATTATATCTTTTCGCATTTTTTACGTATCCGTCGTCAGGACGCATTTCCATAGAACTTATTTAATTTATTTTATGTTAAGAGCTATTAATTGATTTGCAACACCCTCTTAAATATTTATTTATTTGCTTGGAAGACCAACAGCCATCATGTCAAATAGAAACATGTATACAAAGCAATGGGTAATATATTTCATATCAACCAATGCAGACGAGCTATCTGTCAGGCTAGATATTTGGATTGCATAAAATAGATAGATTTAATGTTTATTTTCAAAGATATGAGATATAAATACAATTAATGTAGTCGAATAAGATAGGACTATTTTTAAGCTGAATATTAAAGAGTTGTGTAATAGTTTCCAATGTTTTGTTGATTTATTACACATATAAATTAAACAACTTGACCAGATAGATTATGTTTGTTTTATATTTTTGTTCTGATGTCAAACGGTGTATAGTAACACTGTAAATAACTGTGACCACAATCACTATCTTAAATAAAAATTGTTTAATAAACGCGTTAATCCGTCAATGTTGTTTAATTTGTATGCATCATATATTTCTATAACTATGTGTCTTTTTACCTATCCAAAGTGCAGTCATGCGAGCCAACTTGATGCGTTGTTCAGTATCAAACCCTTTCAGGTACACCAGGACCTAAGAACAAAACAATCTTTGTAATATTTGTAAATAGACATATTATTATGGCATATGTTACAAAATTGTCAGAATAAGTTGAACGAGAAAGGGTTTCTCAACATTTGTGTTCAGGACTCTAGCCATGTTTTTCATCATTTGAAATTGTTCCTATTGTACCTACATTACTGCAATAAAAGGATGTATTTCAGTTATGAGTTCTTTTGTAAAGGACTAAATATTGAGATGTTCAGTAGTAACAAAATGCATCAAAAGCTGCTCATATCGGATTATAATTTAAAATTGTTTAATGGCACACTACATTGTGTTCTCCACACAAGAACTTAGATAACATTTGAAGTTCATACATTTAACAAGCTTCACAGATTCCGTGTCAAGGCTACATTACTACCCCTTTGTGTGTGTAAAGATGTCAACCTTGACCTTCAATTCCCAAGGAATCAGAAACTAGATTGTGGAAATTTACAAACCTCAAATGGTAACGAACAAAATTACAGAGAGGAAAAATTATAGCCAGCTTGCAATCAGATGTGTTGTAGACAAAATAGTGATCACATGGAGACGAACTTAAATAAAAATATATAAAAGGTAGACAAAGGTGTCTGCTGCTAAGTGTCACAAGGTATGCAGATCATTTTCGAGTTAGCCATGGCAAATACTCATATATATCCAGTTTCAAAGACTATACAAGACTTAAAACATTCAAGTGACAGTCAATACTGTCCCTTGTAAACTGAGATGTGAACTAACTGTATTGCAAAATATATTTTGTTCCAGTGTTTATTTATACATATTTTTTGTTGTTCAAACACATGAACCAAAACAGTGTAAAAAATAACATATTTAAAGACTAACACACATTATACCATACCTCTATTTAAGTATTGGTTAAAGAATAACTTGTGTTCGTAACAAATGATGTTGGATTTATTGAACTATTATGGTTGAGCCTTATTTAGTTTAAACATTTTTTTTTTATTGCTTACCTTTTTCATTTCCTCTTCAAACATCTTCTCCAGGTACTTGTACCGACGCATCAGTTTCACAAATACCTTCAAAATAAAATTAAACTTATGATGAACAATAAAAATTATAATAATAAATAAAAGTAGAAATTGAAAGTGTTTCAGTAAAAATTGAACGAGAAAGGGTTTCTCAACATTTGTGTTCAGGACTCTAGCCATGTTTTTCATCATTTGAATAGATACCAAATACAACTATGACTTGCAAATCAACTATAGAATGTGTTTCAGTAATGTATTGTTTTACTGACCTGTTCGAAGTTGCGCATGGTATCCATATCTTTGTTGGCCGAGAAGATACATGTATTAGTCTTGGGATGCTCGCCGTCCATGGACACGCCCCCGCCGGGAACTGCACAACACCAACCCAAGTTCATATATAAATAATTTATTAGTAATACCACCAATAAGACAACCGAGAGAAGACCGAGCTAAACGCAGAGAGCTGGAGCAGCCCTATACCAAGAGGCATGCCGAATTGTGAGATATATTATAAACTCATAAAATTAAAATTTTTAATATGCATGTATTTGAGAATAAAAGGGGCTTTATTATATTTAATTCTACAAATAAAATAACTTCAAACACTTGATAGTGATGACTTCAGCACAAGCGATCATAGCGTAAACCTTCGACGATGCATATGGTATAATTGTCCACAACAAAGCCCTAATAACAAGCTCAGAATGACGGGAACAGTATATTAAAGCACATAGTAGGATAGACGTATGTGTACTCACGCAGCAGCCCTCCCGCGATGAGCACGTCGAAGATGACTTCGCCATAGCGTCGGTAGTCGAGCTTGGAGCCGGCCCCGTCTAGGAACTTGTAGGCCGCGTCCAGGTCTCCGCCGGCGCGCTCCAACCCTTGCACGAGCGCGTCGCGGAACCCGTTAGGGTCATACTTCTCTTTCTCATCTACAAACAACAGAACACATTTCACTCATTATTGTCTCCAAAACACCACCATTTCATCCAAATTTAACCTGATAATATGGTGAATATATAAACAGGGACAGCCTTTGAGCTAACGCACTCAATTGCAAATTAATGGGCGGGAATGAATCTAAATAATCCAAATACAAGGATTGGCCATAACGCTACAAAACAACATAACGCCCGTTTTCTCTTCAGACATAGGCTCTCTCTTAAGCATTCACGTTTTGGACCCGTTTATTAGAGGGCGAGCTTATTGCCATATAAAGAATACAGTTCCAGACTGTTACTGAAAATTTGTTTGACATTTACTTGGCTACTAGGTCAGTAGCCGAGTTAGGCTACATAACATCAAGAAAATGTAGAGTTATAAACGACTAACATATAATTTATTTTCGTCCCAAATAACAAATACCAGCTATATTTAAGCCTCCAATCAAACAGACAATTTCTCAACAAGGCCGCGCCACGCCACGTACTAAACAAGGGATCGTACGACTGTGGTTAATCATTGTGCAAGCAATTGGTGCTATAAACACGCAGCCATCAATGTTATATGACTAAAATAGCTGTATAAGATCTTTTTACTCTGAGATTCAAGATCCCTTGGATTCCTCTAGTCAATTGATATGAGGCGAACTTGTTGGCAGACACTACACATATCACGTAGTATATCTGATAATACAATTAAATATAGATCATGTAATATAGTCTACACTTTCAGTATTTTTTTCTGCACACAAGTCACTGAAACCTTTTGTTTAAATAATATATTACTGGTAATGTACGAGGACAAAGTCTATGAAACGGAGAAGTCGCTTGCCTAATGGTAAGCGTCACGCATGTCTATAACAGTTGCAGTGCCACCGTCCTCATTCTACTCGACACTGCACTACGCTCCTCACTCCGAGTCGTCAGTTCTTTATGTCTCGTTTGTCCAGAACCAATTTTTTTAAAAGTCCGACATTGCGGTGGTACACAGGACAGACCCGAGTTTCTTGCCCATTTGCTGTTTTTTTTCGTTGAACGCGGCTGTAGAATATTTTAATAGTAAATTATGTACTTTACGTTCATAAGAGCGTCGTAGACGCCAAACTTAATAAATGATGTTAAGTTTGACCTTGCTGAAGAGACGTGCCTGGTAAAACTTTTAAATAGGTGGTGCTTACCAGTTTTAGAGGGTAGACTAAGAATGGGTACTTGCTCCGAAATTGTTTTAATTGAATACTGATCAAGATTCGCGGGAATATCGACATTATTTAGAATTATTATCAAATAAATCTCTGTTCTAGTAGATTCTATTAAATTCCGGATGAGACATGTTTCGACGCAAATTTATTATCTTTATGCGATATCAGATTCTCTGTATACGGCCACGGTTATGATAACAGCGTTTTTGTATTATAAAACAGTAGCTCCACTTCGTCATTATCAAGGTTAGTTTATGTTTACATTTCGTTTAAAGCGCTCGTAGCGTAGCTTGCTTAGTAGTTCTTAACCGAGCAACAATGTTAAGCAACATCCGCTGCGGTAATTGACTTGAAATGAGCGTGCACGAGTTGTAGAGGGCATACTGAGCCGTCATCGGTTTCGGTTGTTGTCTTAGGATGGCAGTCGTAGCATGCTGGTAGGGCATCTTGCGAATTTCCTCCTCCAGTAACGTTGGTTACTTGTTGACAGATTTTCTTCTTGAGGGTGATCAAGCAGAAAATCTGTCACCAAGCACGGCCCGACTCGCATTTGACACGATCTTAATTGTTGATAAGTTATGGTAAACTGTAAAATCACGTGTGCAGTGGATGGTTGTAACATACATTATGTATATAATTATGTATAAAATATGCGTCCCGAATTAGGATCTGGCAAATGTAGGCAATAATCATAGTACCACAACATCAATATCCATAACAGGAAAAACACTGATGTTGACTAAACCAAACTACCTTTTTTATGCCTGATAGGTTAGTCTTTGACCACTATCTCACTTGATGGTAAGTGATGATATGGTCGAATATGTTGTACAGGCTAACCTAGAATTACTGTCTCTCAAGGACAGCTGCCGGAACACACCTTTAGGTGCTTGGCGACAGATTTTCTACTTGAGGGTGGTAGCTAGCCAGGTGGGCATTCGCAAAATGCCCTACCTGGTCCTGCTGTAACGACTGCCATCCTAAGACAACAACCGGGACCGACGGCTTAACGTGCCCTCCGAAGCACGGAAGCGCTCAGTAGTAATGTCACTAGCGGTCACCCATCCAACTCCTGACCGCGGGTGACGTTGCTTAACTTTGCTGATCGGTTAAGAACAGCTAAGTAAACTTCGCTACGAGCGCTTCGAAACCTACAGTAAATGATACATTTTATTTTGTACTACTATTCTAAGGTAAGATAGGGATAAGGCTAAGTTCACTTAATAAATTTCGATTTTACCAAATCCGAATGGGAGAACGACGCGAAGAAGCGAGTAACTACCAATATTTTAAATAAGTCTCATAAATCAGCTCATCAATAGAAAGCAATATCCCCAAGACATAAAAGTTAACTTCTAATTTACGTTTACAAACACGGCAATGTCACAACAGAACAGAGTTATTTCTGTTCGTCAGGGTTGCGTGGGTGCTTGCTTGCTTGTGTAGGCTTTTATTGTATTTTATTAGTTCTTTTCCGCAGTACATTCACTGACTTTGGGTAATTTAATTAGTTTTTATTGCAGGTATTAATAAGGAGTTGACAAAAACTAAGGTTTAGATACTGGTCGTTTCAGGAAATAGATGTTTTGGAACTGGACGTTACGTGACGTTGCTAGATCCTATAGGTACTAAGTGAATAATTAAAGCATATAAGGAGGAGGAAAATTATATATATTAGGTATATTCCATAAGGAATAATCCTATCCGGTCGCATACGCCGATGTACCTGTAGTTTAGTAGGTACCTAGTGCGGAGTGAGCCAGGCCTGGTTTAATCCATGATTAGAGGAACGGGAAGTGAAGCTCCTACAGAAAAATAGGTATTTTAACAAAGTGATGCTGTCTCGCCGCTAAACGCCCGAACAGAATAGTGCGAATTAGAAGGACAATTGCTGATTCTTCAAGTTTTGCACTTAATTTGCGTTCTGGGAGAAAACTTTTCTCGTATAAAAACATTAATGAAATCTAAAAATGCTGGTCCTATTTTATAACTGACAGAATAAACTAGGTTTATAGGTTTTCCATTTTCTTTACTTATCATTTTTCCTATATATCATTCACAAACTAGAGATACAAGTTTGGAGAAAATATCGGTATTTAAATACCCATTCATTCAAATTCCTTTAATATAATGGTAAAAGTCAAAACCTATAAACCTGGATATTGATAACATTTATAACATTTCCAAAAATCATCAAAATCGGTGATTGTTTAGGGGGGTAGAAACGGTTTCTCTTTTTGTATGAAAATTCGAGACTTCCCACCAGTCTTAAGGATGCACTTGCCGACGGCTCGAACTTATCAGCGGGCGAGGGAACAAAGCATGCTATTTCACCTATACCTTTGTGGGAAAGGGTAAGACTCCGTGATGAGTAGTACGAAGATAGTGATCGCGCATCACACACCCGTATTGCATCTACGCTAATTACGCACACTTGTTTGCGATATATCAATGAAAGCCGAACCATGCCGAACGAATTACGATGTTTGACGACGGACGGAGATAGTGTCTCAAGCTACGTCACGACGTGTGTAGGTATTTCTTATAAAATAATATTATATATTCACAGAGGAATACATTTTGGTTCGGACAGTAGGTACCTGTTGTTATAATTTTTGTTCGTTTTATAATAACATACTGATGTTATTTCACCTATAGTAGGTAAATATTTAGTAAGTAGGTACAATGATTTGTAGGTACATAGTAAATGTATTAGTTTGTTCTTTTCATATTGATGTAGTAAATATTTACCTACAATAATTATTTATTACATAATTAGCAAGTTACTGCTTTTACTACAACATATTTTGTAAAGCAGTGACGGCTCAGTGGCATAGGTTATGGACTTCCGCGCAGCAGGTCCATGGTTCGAATCCCGTCGCGGGCTTAATCTTCACCGCGTGGTAGAAGAGCATTATACGAATGCCCGCCTGGATAGCTACTACCCTCAAGTAAAAAATCGGTCGCCAAGCACCTAAAGGGAAGCAGTGATGGCTCAGTGGCATTGGTTATGGACTGGCATCAGGTCCATAGTTTGAATCCCGCCGCGATATTGAGCTTCACCGCGTGGTGGAGAGTTCGTAGCGAAGTTTACTTAGCTGTTCTCAACCGATCAGCAAAGTTTAGCACC
Organism: Plagodis pulveraria; assembly: GCA_963890685.1. NCBI lineage: Eukaryota > Metazoa > Arthropoda > Insecta > Lepidoptera > Geometridae > Plagodis > Plagodis pulveraria. Next base: position 27,193,827 of record OY982967.1, read on the forward strand.
GTCGCGCGCGGTCATGAGTTGGATGGGTGACCGCTAGGACAATACTACTGAGCGCTTCCGTGCTTCGGAGGGCACGTTAAGCCGTTGGTCCCGGTTGTGGTCTTAGGATGGCAGTCGTTCTAGCATGGTGGTAGGGCATTTTGCGAATGCCCGCCTGTATAGCTACCACCCTCAAGTAGAAAATCTGTCGCCAAGCACCTAACGGTGTGTTCCGGCAGCTGTCCTTGAGAGCCAGTACTTCTAGGTTAGCCTGAACAACATCTTCGACCACATCATCACTTACCATCAGGTGAGATAGTGGTCAAAGGCTAACCTATCAGGCATAAAAAAAAGAGCATTTTGCGAATGCTCGCCGGGATAGCTACCCAAGTAGAAAATCTGTCACCATGCAACTAACGTGAACTCAGTGGCATTAGCTATGGACTGCCTCGCAGCATGTTTATGGTTCGAATCCCGCTGCGGGCTCGAGCTTCACCGCTTGGTGGAAGGTCATAGGGCATTTTGCGAATGTTCGCCTGGCTAGCCACCATCCTCAAGCAGAAAATCTGTCAGTAAGCGCCTAACGGGAAGCAGTGATGGGCCAGCGGCATTAGCTAGTGACTGCCGCGCAGCAGGTCCATGGTTCGAATCCAGCCGCGATATTGAGCTTCCCCGCGTTGGTGAAGAGCATTTAGCGAATGCTCGCCTGGATAGCTACCACCCTCAAGTAGAAAATCTGTCAGAAAGCACCTAACGGGAAGCAGTGATGGCTCAGTGGCATTAGCTTTGGACTGCCACGCAGCAGGTCTATGGTTCGATCCCGCCGCGGGCTTGAAATTCACCGCTTGGTAGAAGGGCATTTTGCGAATGCTCGCTTGGCTAGCTACCACCCTCAAGTAGAAATTCTGTCACTAAACACTTAACGGGAAGCAGTGATGGCTCTTAGCAATGGACTGCCGCGCAACAGGTCTATGGGTCGAATCCCGCCGCGGGCATGAACTTCACCGCATGGTGGAAGGTTGTTTTGCGAATGCTCGCCCGGCTAGCGAGCTTTGAGATGAGAGTGTGTCGTACCGATTTCAAAATCTGTCTCTAAGCGGTAATGTACGATGGCATCATGGATCTACCAATCCTGGTAGAACACATTTGAAATAAAAATTATCTACCTACCCGTAACTGATTTAAATTATTTCCAATAAAAATCAATAACTAATCATAGGTTATTTTTGATTAGGTAAGTGCCTACAATCATCGCTAAGCTTACCATATAAACTTTCGTACTACCTTAGGTATAAGTACCTACTACAAATATACATACTTATTCTACTAATTTACGTATGTAGATACATAGTATACTAACTTTATTATTTGTTGTGATCTTATAGTTATGTAGATAAGTATGCAATGTAATGCGCGCCCGCGAATGTCGATTTGACATCGCTAGCAGTTGCGTGCCTAGGCAGGCCTATATGATGATAAATGATAATTATATCGTAGATAGGTAGGTATCTTCCATTGAGCTTCTAATTCTAACCCTTTACTACTTTGTGTTAGGTAGGTACTTTCTCGAAGTTATATTACTGCTTAGACTATATTCTAAAAAGAATGCGGACTACCTACGTCCATACCGTATCTAACCAAATGCAGCTTTTTATATTGTCTAAGTGTTGCTAAAATGATTAGGTACTCACCATAGCTATCATGACCTGCGTATTGACTAATACCTACTAGGTACTAACTTGGGTGAGAGTAGGTGAGTACCTAGACATAGTTACGTATTTATATTACCCAAGTACCTATCTATATGGATTATGGCGTCCGACACTTACTATCACGAACAAACTAATCAAATGCGAAAGAAAATCCGGTCCCCAACTCCCAACATATGTAAATATATATATATATATATATATATATAAGTACGTAAGTAGGCATAGGCACTACATATTGGTAGTGTATACATACGTGCACACCAAAAAGCAACAGGGCATTCCTACAATATAATATTATGTTCTAAGATCGCGGCGCGGTGCACGTGACTTTTGGTAGTGTGCGTTTTGTTAATTATATATTAGTGTGCTGCGCATGAGACCCGCCCGCCCGCTTCCCTCACCGCGGAATGGAAGTATAGACATGAGATGCCCAATATTTTGAACGAAAAACTAGCGCGCAAAACTATGTGTGCCGACCTTTGGCTCTAGGATGTTTATGATTATACTACTGGATGTATTTGTTTTCCAAAATGTTATCTAAAATGATCATGAACTGAGCTATGCTTCTATGTAAATAATTTTAGGGATTTCATGCTCTATAAGTCGTTTATTTACGACTAAACATGCGCTAAAATTCGTGATATTACAGGGATGTTTCGAGGCTTATAACTATCATGTGAAGATTTTTTTTACAAATCGGTGCCAAGACAAGCCTAGATAATGAAGAGATAAATCGATATCATGCTTAGTTGTGGACCTAAAACCTCAAATAAGGGAGTGATCATCCTACGGCGTTTGTATGGAAAAGTTACCGGCCAGTTCAACCTTAAGCAGTAATATTGTTTCATAAAATGAGAAAATGGATTCATCTGTATTTGAATTAACATTTTATGAAATAGCACCTTGAGAGAACTCATTAGTATTTACATAGTATTTCATACCGCAAACTTTGTATACATAGGTATATTGTGTCACGGAAACTCGTGTTTCTTCGTAAATAAAATGTGCAAATTATCAATTTGCAACTTGGTGCAAATTAACATTAGAACGTAAACATTGACATTTTATGTATAATATCCTTATGTTTAATCCAGAAGCCATATGAAACCCGACAATTAATTTACTACAATCTACCAATCGAGAAACTAACCTGTAGAGTGGAATTGACGTCAATATGGCAACTAATGAATGTTTTCGGACTCATTCGAATTTATATATTATTTTTCCTCGTGTTGTGCTTAGATAGTGAAGTGGTAATATATTGTATTTTTTTTACCGACTTCAGAAAAAGGAGGTGCTCAATTCGTCTGTTTCTTTTTTTACCTCAGAACTCTTGACTGAGTTAACCGATTTTGATGAAAGCTGATGCTTGCCGTGTGGTCCCATTTAAATTTCATCAAAATCGGTCAAGCCGTTTTTGAGTTACACTCCAATAACTGAAAAGTATTTTACTATCTTGATGATATAGTCATTGACAGTGATTAACAATCGATCCCATAAGTAGAAAGGGTCACTAAAATGGGTGAAATTTATTTTTTACCAAAACATGGCAAAAACTTCAAAACTAAAGTAAAAAAGTTTTTTTCCTAGTGTTGTGCTTAGATAGTGTAGTGGTAATATATTGCTATTTTCCTTTCACCACAAATCTTGCCAATTAAACCAGGTTAAGTGATGATGTGGCCGAAAGCGTTAACGTACTTAACCTAGAATTACTGGCTCTCAAGAACAGCTGCTAGAACACACCTGTATGTGTTCTGGGGTGGTAGCTAGCCAAGTTGGCATTTACAAACGCCACCTACAAATTATTATTCGGGGAAATTCCAAAAACGGAATTTAAACAAATCTAATACAACTTATCGTTTGTTGCGTATTACTTTGCATGGTGGTAGGGCATTTTGCGAATGCCCGCCTGGCTAGCAACCACCCTCAAGTAGAAAATCTGTCGCTAAGCACCTAACGGTGTGTTACGGCAGCTGTCCTTGAAAGCCAGTAATTCTAGGTTAGCCTGAACAACATCTTCGACCACATCATCACTTACCATCAGGTGAGATAGTGGTCAAAGGCTAACCTATAAAGCATTAAAAAAAAAACACTTATTCATATCCATACATAGTTTTGCCTCCGCCTAAATATCCAGTCGTTAACCGAAGGCGTCTGAACAGGGAAAATGTGAAAGGGACGAGATGCGGGAGCGCCGTCCCATACTTCATACACCACAGCTGCCTTATTTACTGGGTATTTAGTTTGTAGTCGGGGACACCTCGTTTAGGGCTAACTCGTTATTACTTCAATAAAAGAAGGTACATTATTAACAACTTGTACCGCACGAGACTACGAATCATTCTTTCGCACACCAAAATAACTGCGATTACAGCAGATTCCACGCACAGAGAAATAAATATTATTTAATAATAACAAATACTTTTAAAATATTTTAAGAAAACATCAAATTAATATTTTAATAAAACACTTAAAAAATATAAAAATATTTCTCGATCGTGCGCTCGAAGAGTCAAGACCTCCTGAGGATGCTTCGTGTAGAAGGGAAACGCGTCGAAAATTCTTCCGGTTTGGCTGCGTGGCGTTTGTGACGTCACGTCGGCTTAGCAGGAAAATTAAGCGGAATTGTCACTAGCTATATTTTTATATTTTTTAAGTGTTTTATTAAAATATTAATTTGATGTTTTCTTAAAATATTTTAAAAGTATTTGTTATTATTAAAAATGGATTTCCGCAAAGTAACGCCTGAATCTATTCATTAAATATTATTTAACAAAAACATTGTTATTTCATGCTAAATTGCCAACGTAAACAAGATGGCGGAGTCGCGTTGGCGAAAGCACGTGGCAGACAGTAGTAGGTACATTATGGTTTTTGTTTTTAATGTGGGTAGGTTTGCCTTTACCTACTATTCTAGTAATTATTAATGTGCTAGAAAGTGGGATCAGCTTGTCTACAATTATGAAAATGATATTGGTGTCATTTTCTAGGCTTTTTAGCGTGACGAGTATGCATCAATTTCAATGTAACGGAATAGGTATATCATCAATAACAAGGTTTTTTAGTGTGCTGGTCAAGAAGATAGCATCCATTTTAAACTGCAAATTGGCGGACAATTTTTTTTTAAATAAAATAAGTAAGTAATATGGATATCGGTCAAGGTATTTTTGAGGTGCTGATAGCAAAAATTACATCAGTTTTGAAATATAAGACGACGAATACATTTTTTTTTAAATAAAATAAAATGTGTATCCCTTTCACGATCTTTTGTTGTGCAGATTACAAAAAAGACATCTGGTTTTAAATCTAAGTTGGAGTAATTATTTTTTTAGATAATATTTTTGACACGTGAGGTTTTATGAGGGGCTCATGATATAATGCCTGTATTTATTTGGATCTGTAATATGTAGCCAGTTAAAATTTTCACAGAATGTGTTATTACGACAGATTGCCTTATATATACCTAATAACAGAATGTTAAAAACAAAACGGAATCCCATACCAGAAACATATTTATTTGGTGATATAGGTCTATTGCAATTATATGCTGCAATATTTACAAGCAACATTGAATGATTATTGTCAAGAGCATAACATAAAAAAAATACTAGCAGATTGAACACCAGCCAAGGAGGTTGAACAAGAAAATATATTTGGTACATTCCAAGTTGGCGCGGTCCAATCTCTTGGAGTGCATCCAACCCTCACTTGGTTTAGTTAGATAATGGGATAGTTTTAGTAATCCTAGACACACTTATTGTGATTAAAGCATAGGCATAGCATTAGCACTCTTTGGTAAATGATATTTGCAACACTAGCCTTCTCAACAGATTGTTTCATATTGAGTCATATTAATTTATAAAATGTGTACCATTATGTCCATATATTTTGTTATATGAACAAATTGGTTTTGTATTGATGTCACCTCAAGACTAATTATCTCATAAGTACTCATTTAATTAAATAATTTGTATCATTAGGCAAAGAACTTTTTATAAAGAAATGCACCAGAGGTATTCTTACATGTGGCATTCTTTTTTTCACAAAAGCCTTTTGCTTCCTTCCGAAAGACTATTGTACAATAACCAATGAAAATTTTAAATGGAGACATTATGATCACTGCCTGTATTAAATTTTGTGAATTCTCATTTTTCTATGACAACCCTACCTTTGTTTGATAAGAAAACTGATAAAAACTCTTCCTATATCAATAAACACTTATAAAGTTAATTAGATATTTAAAGCAGTAGATATTTTGTAGTAGATACTTGAAATAAAATAAGTGTGTTATAAGCATATAGTATTATATTACTTACCATGAAATTTGAGGTATTTGGTTTTAGTAAAATACTTAGACCAGATTTTAGCGATTACTAGAATTCTTTGGTATTAAAAATATTTTTTATGTAACACAGAATTGATTTTATTTGGGCAAGGAAACAACTATAATTTCTGCAAGTGAAAAAACAAAACTTGATCTACAAGGTAGCGACCACTGTAGATGCAGCTGAATGCATTAGTTTGCGCATACCTTTCCATGATGAGTAGATTAGTAAGAACTAACCAATAAGAGTAGGTCATCTATAAGTGTGTTTGTTACATGTGTATTGTGATCTATGTACAATGTACAACATTTCACATTAAATTACCATGATATTGTTTACAAGTTTAATCCATTTTAATTTACATGCAATTATAACATGTACATTAAAATTGAATAAATTAAATCCCTTGAACTAAGTAATACAATCAAGTAAACAGGAAAATGTGTAAATTTTTAATTTTTTGTGCCATATATATCTTGACTTGTGGAATGTTTTTAATCGAATAATGTGTTCTTCCAAGGGGCAGGTTTCCTGCCAATCTTTACCAAAACATTGAACATGAAAACGTGGAACTTTTATCTATGATTGAAGTTAAATGTATGTTTTCATCGAAACATTTACCTACACAGTAAAATGGGGATGGGGCACTGACATTTGAACCAATCACTGTGCATGTTGTGAGAGATGCAACAACATTTACCAACATTATTCTGTATAAACCGGCTCTTGCACAAACATTGTGAAACAAGGTTTGTGGAGCGAGCATATACATTTTTCGAAAAAAATTGACAGGAGAGTGGTTTTTGTAAACATAGCTTATGCAGTTCTTTCCACTCTCTCTAGTCAAATAAGCTTTTCGTTACCTCCTCATACAAACTGAAACTGTTGATGTGGTTTGCCGACACAAACACTGGATGTGGTTGCTTGCTTAACTCATTGGAATCGTCAGGACCACTACCTAGTTACGAATGAAATTCTATTGTTATCATTATTGCCGATGCCAATAGGTATAATAAATGTATTGAAAGAAACAGTCCAAGGTAATTAGTCAGTAATTCCTAGTCTAGATACTGGTGTGGCTTTAGGTATGGCGGTATTTCAGATGTAACTGTTATTTTACAGTTAACTTGATTAGTTGTATGATTTAGCTCCTAACTATGAGATACAAAAACTATTGTTTATGTTTACATTTCATTTATAAATCTTCTTGAATATACAATTTAACATAAATGGTACATTCCAGAACTTAGAACTGATAAGAATTAAACCAATTATGTTTTAATGTGGTTGTTTTATTGAAGAGTATATATTTATATCAACAATTAATTCATGGTATTTACTGTTAATTGGGTATAAAACATTCACACATGGACGGGTATCTAGTATGTAGTATGAGTATGGAGTATGATATTGTGGGTTATAATAAATTGGGTGCACAGTTCTTTTTGACGAATCTGTTTCAGCTGCCTAGACAACTGTTTTTTAAATTTATATAAATAAAGTATGTAAACTGACATATGAATAACTAAAGGTTTATTGTAAAGTTGTACAATGATCGCAGTGCATGACAAGTTGTGATAGCATTAGTGCATAATGTGGGCATGGCCTATATAGAATATGAAACATCATAAATTTACTTAACACTGTACACCAAGTATCAACTAGCAAAGAAAGAAGAATTCTATATGTAATGTACTTATACCTGTCTCAATACCATTTTCATGGTCAAGGTAAGACAATGTAAGTAATCGTCATGTTTATATACAAAATGATAAATTTATTTGCTTACCTCTTTTTCTGGTCTTGATCCGTTGACCCGATAATACTGGTTTTTCTACCTTCTGACTCATACAATATATTGCTGAAAAAGAAAACACGTGGCAAATTAATAAAAGAAAGGTGCCCGTTGAGGTCATCGGCCGCGCTAAGCCACGCAAGAGCGGTGGGACACAGCCCTTCGCCCTGCATTAATGGCGTCCGCACGCGTTAACTTACTCCAAAATTGGCAGAACCTCAGAAAACAGGTATTCAATAAAAAAGATTGATCAGCCCCACAAAGGATCACTAGTTATGACTCAGCACTAACTTTCGAGATCCCTACGATTTCTACACAAGGAAATTTTACGGATAGTGGATACGTTAAGAGTATGCGCAAAACTGAACGCAGCGACAGATACTTACGTATTGACAGGTTATGTAGGAGCCTTTTACTCCTTTTGCGAGTTGTCTAGGACTGCGCCTGTTCAGAAAAGAAAGAAACACCGCGACGGTCTCTATTCCCCTGTGCTACAGACAACGTGTGTATAAGGAGTCTCCGGATGTCCGGTATAGCCAGTGACGATCGATTCAAATTTAATGTAGCAAAAATTTCTGCAAATATTTATGAATACTTTTCTGGCTTGAAAATCAAAGATTTCTTTTTTTTAACAAATGAAACTCTATTAAAAATAAATTATCGGAGGTGCAAACAAACAGGCTAGCCTAAACCGCGGAACACAATATTATAAAAAAAAACTTATTTTTAATTAATTTGGAAAATATAATAATAAATAAACAAGTATATATTTTAAAGCACCACACAATAAATTTGAGTTAATTATAACACTTCAGTAAAAAAACACAAATTGAACGTAAATTAATTGACTAAAAATGGCAGTCAAGAACCATAACCATAGACAACTCTTGTAGTAGTTTTTGATAGCTTCCTGTAATCTTTACCACCTTTGGATCTATGAAATCTAGGGACGTAATCCAATTGAGTTATTTTCGATAATTTTGACCCCATTTGCGTCTATGGATCCACATTTGATAAAAACAATAAACACAAAATTTTATCAATATTATGGAAAATAACGAATTTAGCGTCATATGGTATATAGTACCACCGACTTAACTGTGCAGTTCTCGAGGGCGCTACTGGTCAAGGAAATCAACTACAAACTGTTACAATTTAAGGGAAAGTTTTAGTTCTTTTTTTTGCCACCTGAACAGATAAGTTGGTGGGACTGTACGCCCTGTTACTACCACATGATCTGATAGTCATACGTTTCATCTATGCGATACTATTTTAGGCAGTATTCCACTTGACGACACTATAGTTTTTTTAGATATTTTTTACCGCATTTTGCGTCTATGGCTATTAAATATACGACTACTCTAAAAGGTATTTTGGCCGTATTCTATTTGAGTTATTTTCGATAATTTTGACCACATTTTGCGTCTATGAATCCTTTTAATATGAACCATAGACACAAAATGTGATCAAAATTATCAAAAAATACGAATTTAGCGTCAAATGAAATACGCTAATAGCATAGTCGACAAATAAAGTCAATAAGGTAACTTTTGATATAAAATGGAACATACGAGTAATCATTCTGACTTTTTATTGATCGGTTGACTAACAATGGACAAAACAATATTATGTCAGCATGATGACATGACAACATGAATATTGTTTTTCATGTGTCTCTAATTCCTACATTAGGTAGAACATTTACTAAGTTTCACCTCTCATGAAGTAGGTCTTGCATCTGTCGAGCTTGCCTCGCCGCCTTTAGCATTTGGTTTCATGCCCGTAAATTGTCCACCCCCACCAGCGTAGCACATGCAGATATCATCAAACAGGAATGTGCCAGCATTAGCATTTCTTTAGGAAATAAACTTGTATTCATTAAAATAGATAGTACTGTCTAGAATTTACGTGTTAGAGGTATAAAACGGTTGAAAGTTGGTTGGCTTTGTTGTTTTTTATTTTCTAATGTCTCTTTTATAATGAGTACAGAACTGAATATGGGTTTTTTAATGTTATGAAACGTAGACTGACAAGTCGCTTGCCTGATGCTAAGCTTAACGCATGTCAATTGCAGTTACAGTCTCACCGTTCTGGTGATGCTTGAGAACGGGCACTGCGTTTTACGTATAAACACTGTAATGTTGCATTGCACAGATCAGGGGGCAAACTCTCACTTCTTATAGTAATAATAGCTTAATCTTCCTACAAAAGTGTATACCGCCACGTCACTTAAGCAAGCTTACAAACGGTTATGGACTAGCTCGTCGTTTTTATGACGTCACAACAAATAGTTCACTCTTTTCGCGAACTCTGACGCTGATGTATTGCTGTTCCTACAACAAATCCGTCATGTTTTTCACCATAAAAAAGTTACTTTCTAGCAGCGAATTTAAACGTGGTTTTGACTACTTTATCATAAAAATGGATTTAATTAATGTACACAATAATTTGCTCTTTTGGAAGACGGCTTATTGCTGCCACGTCAAGTTGCCAAGTTTTACAACTGCTCTTTTTAATCCGAATAATAATATTTATTTCAGCAACCATAATATTACCATTCTTAAAACTAATTAATGTATGTACTTTATTCATTAAAAATAAAGATATTAACAAATAAAGTTACTTAATTAAATTTATATACAGTCCCTGGTCTCCACACTAGGATAGGTATTGTGGAGATCAGTTTCTTATCTTATTGTTAAAAGAATTTGTTTATAACGTTACAGTTACGGTATTCTATGATTAGAACTGTATTTACATACCGAATAACATTACTTATAACTATGCAGTATAGTCCCAATTCTTCAGTGATACATACATATATACATATTAACCCATACATCAACACAAAAATAAACACAACACTCATTTCCGAAACTGCACTAGAAAAGAAAAAGCAAAAAAGAAAATACTTATTTGGATAAAACACGATTATAGGTACACAAAATATTATTTTCGATTATAAATCAATGTTTACATTTTACTTTATTGTTACCCTTCTCATTATCTTTTATATTATTATTGAATTATTTGTCAATCTGGATTATTTGTTCAATTTGTTCGTAGCCTAAGTCCTTCAATATAAACATTTAATATGAACCATAAACACAAAATCTGGTCAAATTATCGAAAATAACGATAGAGGCGTCAAGTGGAATACGGCCTTAATATTGGTGATTATTTAGAATATATACAAAATATAGATATAATTACAAACAAATGCATACAAAAGCTAAAACTAACATTGATTTCAAAATGTAGTTTGTTTCACTCTGGCCTAATTTTAAAAATTGGTCCAATTCATAGGACCTTGTGCAGTAATGAATTTCGGTCCTAAGCTTGCCAATGCATGAAGGAAAACTGTATTTATCAATTATACGGCTTCAATGTCAGATATTTTCTTTTATTTACCTACAAACCTACCTACTTACCAACATTATTCTGAATCTCGAACATCTCTTTCGAACCGTCCGCTCGGGTGCAGAATGTCAGAAAGAGAACGAGAGATAATGGTAGCAATTCTGTTGGCAAAAAACTAACTAAAATTTAGTAAAATTAGATTTAGAAATGTCAAATGAACATTCCTTATTCTGATGGCGCCATAGTTTAGTTAATTCACTCTAAAATTATCAAAGTTACTAAAATTTGCAAATTTGTAATTCTGGTGTACCATAATTTAGTCAAATTAGGTGGAATCGTAAATAATTTAACCTAAAATTAATTAACATGTAAATAGGTGTTGACTAAAGCTATAATAATAAATAGATTCAGCCATTACTATGCGGAAATCCATTTTTAATAATAACAAATATTTTAAGAAAACATTTAATTAATTATTTAATAAATCACTTAAAAAATCTTTACAAAAATCTAGTGACAATTCCGCCTAATTTCCTGTTAAGCCGACGTGACATCACAAACGCCACGCAAGAGGTTTCGACGCGTTTCGATTCTAAACGAAGCATCCTCAGGAGGCTTGACTCTACGAGCGCACGATCGAGACTAAACGGCCGGCGGTAAAACACGCCTTTATATAGGGACGATCGTGAATCTCGTCTCTTTGTTGTAGCTTACAATTGAAAAGATATACGTTTTTAAAGTGACAATTACATAAAAATTATTTGTGAATTGTTTCAGAATTATTTTTAAGGTAGTCAAATGCGAACGGGCCCAAAACGCTTTTTTAAAAAGAAAACAAAATACTTTTTAGACGTCTATTCAAGACAAAGAACAACTTAATTCTAACTTAAAATAAATTATTTTATAAGTCACCGGACGCAGAAGACCACCCGCGTTATCGCATCACACGACTCGTCGTAATGCAACGCTGCAGTTTGTTGCTATGCTTAATCAGCACGTATGGTGATCGTGTGGGGTTCTGGTCGCATGACTTCTCCCCCCTGAGATTCGAAATTATCCGAAGGATTCGGAGAATTTCGAAATTTACATTTATATCCCATATTTCTTAGTCTAATGTAAAAGGCAACTCCTAAAATGGCTATAATAATCACATACAATGCAATGGTCCAAATGCTGACACTGTAAAACCTAATTTCACTGTATTCGTTTTCACTGTCACTTTTCACTGTTTTAACTAACATCTTCACACTTTCAAAATCTATGTGTTCTAAGGAGACGGGTTTTATATCTTCAATCTTCATGTTACTGATATGCGGAAGATTGACAATTGGTAGTTTGCTGTATTTTAGGCTGTCTACTTGATGTGGCCGGATTTTCATAGAAAATCTACCTATTTTTACTTCACATATATCTTCTAATGTTACGATATAAGTTCCTTGAACATTCTGTCGAAATATTTCGTTCATACTCTTATATATTATACTCTTTGAAGAACGGATTTCTCTTTGGAGAATAGGATCCACCTATTAGGCTGGATACGTTGAATTAAAATGCTCTCCAAATTTACTGGTATCAGGGTGCATTAACTGGTGTCATTAGAATACTTCATAAGGTTGGTTATGCATATGTCTTCTATAAATTGGGACGTTGAACCTTCAAAACACATGTAACTACCCGTTGCAATCAGCTGACATGATGCGGCGAGTGGCTTGGAGAAAAGTCCTTTCACTATCAGGTAAGGATATTTAGGTAAGGTTATGTAGGTTTTGTGATTATGGGTAATAGGAATTGGGTACAATTTGTAGTACATGTATACCTCCCTAGCGATTAATGGAATGTCTAACAAAAATGTTAACTGATTTTCGCTGAAAAATGCCTTTATAATAATAGTTTGCTCAATTTTCACAAGATTTTCCTGACTAACTTTACATACTAATCTTTCAGTTTTCTCAATATTCTTAAGTATAGTTAATAAATGGATTGATGTAGAGTCTTAAGTTTACTAAAAGCTATAGCGGTTTCTATCTCATTCAACTTGACAGATAGGCCTTGAAAATTGTGCAAGATTAACGAATAAGTGTTGAATATTAAACTACTCAGAAAGTTTAAACTATTTTCACGCTGTAAATTTAGTAGATCGTTTTGCACTTCTTTGAGTCTTTTGTCAAGCTGAATTACATTTCTATGAATTGACTGCGTTATATTACTAAAACCTTCAACAATTTCGGAGACCAGAGTTAACTTTTTATTATTAATATTCTGATTTAATTTTATGCTTTTAATCAACTGGTTATATTTAATAGCGTCGTCATTATCCAAATTACCCGTTATAATTTTGATTATAGAACCTACCGGGTTCAGTATGCCTCTTTTTACTCTATAGGTTGGGATTAATTGCTTATATTTATTTATTGTTTGATTCATAATATACTCTACTTGTAACTTAAAATTTAAGAATAGCATTATATTATAAGTTTCATTATAGTTGGCGTCTACTAAGCCATTAAGATCATAATACTTATCAATATTTGAATTTAAATCGTTAGAAATAATACTTAGATCTAATTCCCTAACTATAGTCCATTTATCATTGCTGATGACTGCGGTCCCCACCTTTATAGGTAGGATTCCTGGAGAACCTTCAAGTGACTGCAGTTGAAGGGCCTGGAATAGGTTCGCTGTCATCAGGACCAACACGACGATCTGGATGCGTCTGTGAAGGACGTTTTATATCTTTAATAGGGACTCTACATTCTCGGTTTCTCGCAATCACTGGCACCACATTCCTATCTACCGGACCTGTTACCTTTACCTTTTCATACCTGGCTTTGTCTTTACTCCGACGAACATTAGTTCCTTTACAATATACTACATCTTCAGTGGCAATATTGAACTCAGTTTCACCTCCCTTTTTGTTCCTAGCTACTTCCTTGATTTTTACCATTTTATCTGTCAGATTTTTATAGAGATATTGAGTTCTTTTCTTATGATCACGCATCAATATTTGCATGAACTCCTTATCGAAGTTGACATCAAAAACATTTTTGGCTTCGGTATGCCCGAAAACAACTTCAAAAGGTGTAAGACCTGTTACGGAATGGATTGAGTGATTATACGCCATAATAGCGTAAGTCATAATGGATGAAGCGTCAGTTGACTTTTGCTCGTATTTGGCCAATCTATAGATTTCGATAAGAGTTGAGTGAAACCTTTCCACAAGGCCCATGGAATTGGGGTTGTTTGGTGTTCCTAAGTGTAGATTAATTTTGTAAAATTCTAATAGTTCTTTAATTAAATGATTATTGAATTCAGTTCCTGAGTCACAACTTATTTTTTGCGGGGTTCCGTATAATGAAAAATATTTGATAAGGGCACGTACCACTTCTGGAGCCGACTGATTACATACGTCGAAAGCCTGTCCTAATTTACTAAACGCATCTATTATTGTGAGAAATGACTTTCCTTCGATTTTAAATAAGTCAATGAACAACTCTTGGAATGGCCTATTTTGGGTTTGAGTAAGAGTAAGTGCCGGTTTCAGAGGTTTACGGTCGTACTTCATTTTTTTACAGAGTTCGCACCCATTAATGACGGCAGCTACTGTAACGTCCATGTTAGACCAATAGAAAGTCCTTTTAAGGTGAGATACAGTTTCTTTTATGCCACGATGACAATTCTTCCCTACATGATATTTATTAATAATACTCCTCTGCTCATCCTCATCCTCCACGTACACTAATCTTTCCGTGCATTCAAAAATCTTAACCGATCCCTTCTTAAATAATTTGATTATTGCCTGTGCGAACTCAACTCTATGCTGTTCATCTTCAAAATAGATAAAATATTTGAGTTTAGGTCTTATGTATCTCTTAAGAAAGTTTATGATTAAGTCCTGTCGCTTTAGGGGTAAATGAACTTCTAATATACTTTGTTTTTTATTTGATATATTTTTCACTGCAATTTCATCTTTAAACCATGTGTAAACTAATGTTTGATTTGGCTTTGAGTCAATAGCCTCCTTAAGTATAGGAATGCCTGATGAATTTGTGTTGATTTCTGAATGTACCGTTTCAGTGCTCCTATCTGACTCCAAAACAGAAATTATACTACTCGATGGTGAAATTGAATAAGGTGACCGTGGTTTATTAAAGTCCCGAATCTTAACTGTCTTTACAGAATCCGAAGAAGCTGTTTTAGTTTCTTCTGAATCCGCAGAAGCAGTCCTTTCGGAACTCGTAGAAACCGTGACTGTATTTTCAGGGTCTGAAGATACCATAACAGGGCTACCTATCTTAACTTTTTGCTTCTCTTTCTGTTTAGTTATTTCCTCTATCTATCTTACAATTTCATCGCAATGTTTTTGTAATTCTCTTTCATCTAAATTAACCTCCATTGATTTACCGTCCTCATCATCATTTCCCAGCGCATTTAGCTTTATCCTAGAAAGGGCATCCGCATTAGTGTTTTGGCGGCCATTTTTATAAATAACGTCATAGTCATACTCCGCAAGTCGCAAACGCCAACGAGTGATTTTGCTACTTGGTTCCTCAAATGAATTAAGCCACGCTAATGGTCGGTGATCAGTGTAGATCGTAAACTTTTTACCGTAGAGGTATGGGCGAAAATGTTTGACAGCCCATATGATTGCTAAAGCCTCCTTTTCAATTGTACTGTATCGGCTTTCCGCGTCGTTTAATGTCCTAGACGCGTAGGCAATAGGGCGATCACTGCCTACTGTACCCTGCGATAAAACAGCACCTATTGCAAAATCTGACGCATCAGTGGTCAAAATAAAGGGTTTTTCAAAATCCGGAAACTGCAAAAGCGGAGCATTTGTGAGTAATTCCTTACATTTCTCGAATGCTTCGACATACTCCCTACTTACCACTATTTTATGATTTTTCTTTAAGCAAACTGTTAAAGGTCTGGTCAATTTGGCAAAGTCCTTAATGAATTTTCGGTAGTAGCCCACCAAACCCAGGAAGCTTTTGATCTCTGTTTGAGTTCTAGGTAGTGGGAATTTAATTACTGCGTCAATCTTGTCAGTGTTAGGTTTAAGTCCGTCCTTCGTTATAGAATGCCCTAAATAAAGGACTTCCTTACGAAGGAACTCTGACTTGTCCAGTTGAACTTTCAGGTTTGTCTGTCTCAGTCGTTGGAATATTTTACGCAGCTTTTCTACGTGTTCCTGGAGGCTGGATGAGAAAATGATGATGTCATCCAAATACACCAGGCAGTGTATTCCTTGGAGACCACGTAGGACATTGTCCATGGCTCTTTGGAACGTGGCCGGTGCTGTTTTTAAGCCAAATGGCATACGTAAAAATTCAAAATGTCCAGCTTGGGAACTGAACCCAGTTTTAGGTCGGTCTTTCTTATCAATTTCAATCTGGTGGCACCCACTGGCCAGGTCTAAAGTTGTAAAATAGTTAGACTTACCTAACTTATCAAATAAGTCCGCTATATTGGGCAGTGGGTATTTATCGTCAATAGTTATGTCATTCAAGCGTCTAAAGTCAATTACCATTCGCCATTTCGCTTCCCCAGATGCGTCCAATTTCTTGGGTACCAAGTGAACCGGGGCATTCCATGGGGAATGTGATTCTTGTATTACATTTTCTTTTAATAATTTGTCAACCTGTCTGTTTATTTCCTCGTTAATAGCATGTGGCTGTCGGTAAGGTCTTACATAAATAGGATCTTCATTTGTCGTTCTAATTTGATGTTTGACTTTATTAGTAAAAGACAAAGGAACTTTGTCACAATAAAAGATATCTCTATATTCGTAGCACAATTCGCTAATTGACTTCCTTTCTTCATTATTCATGTGGCCCAGTCTTAGTTTTTCTAAATTGTCAATTAAATAGTCATCAATGTCTAAATCATTGTCAGTAATTATATTTACGTCACATACCTGAGGTTCATACTGTATTACATTAACCAATTGATTTATTTTTAACGTAACTGGTTTTTCCAATAAATTTTGAATGACCGTACATGTCTGTCCATTTACACAATTGACTAATGCACTTGGCATCCTGACACCTACCTCAAACTCTTTAAATTCCATGACACCAATACCATTATGCATGTTGGTAGGTAACCTTACGCGCGTTTCAGATCGTGGTTCTAGTTTAATAGTGATTTCTGGATTGTATATAAATGGGATCACCGTGTCTCTAGTTTGTATGATTTGATTTTTCATGTCTATGTTAGCATCAATTTGGGCAAGTAAGTCTGAACCAATTAGTCCGTCGTAATCTGAATCTACTTCATATACGTAAAAAGTGTGTTCCTGTGAACTTTTAAATGTCTTTAAAAGTGGAATATGGATTGCTTCACCATGTGAGCTTCTGCCATGTGTACTCACTACTTCGAACGGGATTGAGAATTTATAGTCTTGAAAGTACTCATGAACCTTACGCGGGCTAATAAATGATCTCGAGCTACCTGTGTCTATCATGAATTTTGCATCTATTTCAGGTAGGTAAATATAGGGCAACTTTGCAACGTTATCACAATTGATATTGATTATTTCGGCGGGTCCGACTCCGAGGCTGGTTTGTAAAAATTTTCATCATTGTTTGTATCGTCATAAGTGTCAGGGATAACGGTAGTGTAGTCGTCTTGCTCATAATCAGCATAGTCACAATAGTCATTATTGTCAGCATAAACTTCTAACTCATTATGAAATACAGCATTAGAGCGAGCAGCGGGCAGTGCCGTACGCATTGTGACGTCAGTGTTTTCAAACCTCTGCTGCGCTGGAATTCCAAATTTAAATTGGTTGGGCTGCGGCTGTTGGAAAACCTGCTTAGGTGGCGCTTGGCCAAAGGAAGGTCTGTACCCCTGCTGTGCTGGAAAGTTAGGTCTGTACCCCTGCTGTACTGGAAAGGAAGGTCTGTACCCCTGCTGTGCTGGAAAGGAAGGTCTGTACCCCTGCGGTACACCAAATTTAAAATTTTGTTGCGGTTGTTGAAACTGCTGCTGTTGAGGCCTAAAACCAGTCGTGTTTGGTACTCCAAACTTAAACTGCGGTGTCGGTGTGTTGTGTACCATAATTAAAATTTTGTGGGTTGTTAGGTCTAACTTGATTAGGAATGCCGAATCTAAAACCACCCTGATTTTGTGGGTTCGTATTGGCAGAAAAGAAGGGTTTTAAACCAAACTTATCCATATAAGGGTTGTGAGAAGACGACGGCTGTGGTTTGCTCGTTCCCATTCGTAACATTTTATTACGAGCATTATACTGAAATTGGAAGTTGACTTCTTCCAGTACCATGCTTAACGCATCTTCAAGTGTGTTGCTACCTTTGAGCCTAACTATTCGTATCAAATCTTCTGGTAAATTATAAAGAAACACATTTAAAGCCATGTTGTCATAGATTGTGATCTTACTCTGCCTAACATTCTTGTCCGAGATAAGATTAACTTTCACAATAAGCGTGCTCTTAACCTGCTGTATCCTATTGCAGAAGTCTAAGTAAGACTCATTGTGGTTAATTTTTAAAGTCTCAAGCTCGATAGCAATACATTCCTCCGAACGCGGATCTCCGAAATGTTGTGTTAATACTGACTTTAACTCGACCCAAGTTTCAATGTCCTGTCTTTCACTAATAAGGTGAGCGGCTCTACCAACTAATTAACTAGTCACGACATGATAGACATACAAATCTTGAGGCGGGTTACTCTCATTTGCAAAACAACTGATAACATATTCACATTTCTTAATATATAAATTAAGTAATTTCTCATCCCCATCAAATCTAGGTATAATGGAGGACATCTCCTTAGGGATAGTTTGAATTTTTGTTTCCGTCATACTTGTTCTTAAATTAACACGTAGTTACACACACACAATTAATATGAAATAAAATGTATAAAATTGTAAAACACGGTATAAAATATTAAGTCAATTTTATAATATAAAAACACTCGTTATTACTTCAGGATCGAAGTTCCTAAACTAAGGTTTAATATTTCACGATTGAAACGGTAAAAGTAAGTAAAAATACCTAACGAAATAAAGTTGTCAATTTTTAGTACAACTTTATCGAAAATCAGTCAACAAGATTAAATTAGGCAATGTTTAGACCTAAAATAAAGTTTAACAGATTTCATGGATATGGGAAAGACACGGAAACAGGGAATAGTGAATTAAGACTACTCACAAGCCACACATATCTTCTCCTGAGAATCAGCTGCTCCTTCGTCCTGGTTTACCCGTCGCGGGAGACTTATTTGTTTGTTCGTATGGATGCTCGAACCACTTCACCGTACTTTTACGCGAAAAAAACGATTTCGGGGTCTTAACGAGGCGTAAGCACGGCAGTAGGAATATTGAGCATCCTACCGGCTGCGCCAGTCAAATGCGAACGGGCCCAAAACGCTTTTTTAAAAAGAAAACAAAATACTTTTTAGACGTCTATTCAAGACAAAGAACAACTTAATTCTAACTTAAAATAAATTATTTTATAAGTCACCGGACGCAGAAGACCACCCGCGTTATCGCATCACACGACTCGTCGTAATGCAACGCTGCAGTTTGTTGCTATGCTTAATCAGCACGTATGGTGATCGTGTGGGGTTCTGGTCGCATGACTAGGTATATATGGTATGAGTCGTGTTTATAAACATGTGAAATATTGAATAATATAGTAAACAACATTAAAAAACTAGTTCTTAACTTAATATTATGCACAGAACGGCGGCTTGCACGATGAGTCAGCCACATGACCAGTTTGCAGCTTTTCGGGACACGTGAGGATGACACGGTGAGTGGCTTGACTGGCAGTGTGTCGTCATCACTGGTTGCTGGTTTGGCGGGTAGCTTGGCTCGGCAAATTGGCGGCTTCCACGTTGAACCAGTCACAGGACCAGTTTGCAGCTTCTTGAGGCACGTGGGGATGACACGGTGAGTGGCTTGACTCGCAGAGTGATGTCATCACTGGTTGCTGGTTCGGCGGGTAGCTTGGCTCGGCACGTTATGAAAAAATAATAACAGAAAATTACAAAAACTTATTTAACTAGTTTGTGGCGGCAAATTATCACTAAAAATACGTAACAGTAGGGATGAAACCAAATGAGTCTGTGCATTTAGCATTGAAACGCCTATACTATGTTTTCATATTTCTAACTGTTCCAATACACACAATCCAAACCCTTTATCACAACAATGTAAGATGATTTTAAATGTATTACTATCAAGGAGTTGATGACCGCTTTCAATTAAATGTTTTGCAAAGTGAGACTGTTCGGGATGGTCATTCCTAAACGCGGATGTATGTTCTTAATATCAGATATCAAAATTACGGCCAGTTTGACCAATATAAACGCTATTACATTCGTCACAGGTAAGTTTGTCAACACCAGATTATTTATTGTTTTCCACTCGATCTTTTCCGTTACATAAATGACGTAGATTTTGATTTCGCCCGTTCTGTGCCTAATATTAAGTTAAGAACTAGTTTTTTAATGTTGTTTACTATATTATTCAATATTTCACTTTGTTTCTAAACACGACTCATATCATATAAACCTTAAAAATCAATTTTAACAATATTGACCGTAAAATACCACACGTTTCGTGACATGAAAAAATGACCTTTGGACTCGGACAGTGGAATAAACCAGTTAGAATAAATACAAGTAAGATCAAACTGCTGACGTTATTGCGTCTTAGTCAACGCAATTTTTGCATCTTGTACAACCGACACTGTGGAACAGTTGTTTCATCGTTTGGTTAAATCAAAAAATCAACAAATAAGTGTCGAGTGCAAAACCTGGTGTCACAGAAACAGCTTTTTGCATAATAATTTTAAATCCGATTCAACTAAGACTAACATCATTACAATGATGTTAGTCTTAGTTGCTACATACCAATATTTCATAAACTGAACAAGAGTTACATACTGTAAATAAATAATGGATAACCAAAATATAACGCAGCGCAATAGACAGAAGGTCTTTAGATCGAGTTCACTGTCTGATGTGTCTAAAGAGTCTATATTTGATGCCACTATATTGAGCTTACCAAACACCTCTCATTATGAAAGTCCAAATCACGCTGATCTAACTGAGAAAGTAAATTCACTCACACAACAACTTTTAAGTGCTTATGAGGAAATTGAAAATCTTAATAACGAGAATTTCTGTCTGAAGATGAACCTTAATAAATGCCAAATGACAATAGAAAACTACAAAAAAGTTACCATTAATAAAAATAGTAATTTTGGCTGATCACCGAGGCGTTGGATTGAGGCATTCTCTGCAGGTCTTAATGGGGCCCGGTTATCAAGTGACATCATTTTGGAAAGCAGATGCATCTATTGAGAATATATTAGACTCATCCAAATATACATTAATGAATCTAAGTAAAAGGGACTACATCATTGTTTTGGCAGGGACGAATGACAGCAATCTTCATAATTTTAAGTTTATTCTAAATATTAATGTTTTTAATAACCGGCTGTACTCACGCGTATTGGTCGAGATTGTCGACCTAGGTTTCGGGCATGTCCGATGCCCTTCATCAGGTGAGTTCACGCGTCTAAATCGCGGCGACGACTCCGCGCAACTGCTCGTTCTGCGCGGCGCGAGAGTGGAGGCGCGGGCGCGGGGGCGGCCAGTGGGCTGGGGGAGCGCCCCGCGCACCGCTGTGCTAATGGTAGTGCATCCTCTTCGTCACTGAGCTCTTCGTCGAAATCTCCAACACAAACACTGCTGACTGTGTCACATTCTAGACTGCCTAGCACTGTTCGCTTTGAGGTAGCATTAAGAATAGGTGTCCAGGCTGGTGGGAGGGTCCATCCACGATCTCTGTTGAAATTGGGGTGACGGGTGATCTCAATAGCCTCACGTACTTTTCGAGGTACAAAGAATTTTTCTCTTGCTAGTACGGAGGCTTTGTCGAACCGTATAAAATGTTGCGTGTCCGAGAGATGTGCGCGCTCCGCAATTGCTGATTTAATTGTATCCATATTCTTAATGCTCCTAATGTGTTCGGCAAGTCTAGTTGCGATGTTGCGACGAGTTTCACCTACATAGCTCTTGCCACAGTCACACGGTATTTTGTAGATGCCCGGTACATTAAAATGGTCCCTGTCTTTCGGTGAACGTAGCCACTTACGAAGTTGACCCGGGGGACGGAAAAACGTGCCGATGTTATACTTCCGTCGTAAGAGATATCCAATGTTGTCTGTTACTCCTCTTACGAACGGTAGATATGCTGAAGATCGTTCCACTCTCATTGGTCTCTTACTTTCACTACGACTGACTAACCGACCCCACTGTCACCACCCATACCCATTCTCCTCTAATACTCCCCTTACGTGCTCGAGCTCCATCTCTACATACTCTGGGTCACACAGTCTCAATGCTCGGTTTATGAGCGATCTGGGCACTGAGGATAAATGAGCCGGACGGTGATGGGAGTCTGCCCTAAGGATGGGAATCTGTCCGTGTAGGTCGGTTTGCGGAACACCTAGTTTTATTCTAAATAGTTTATTAAATTATTTTAGTTTTACAAATTTAATAATTAGCGAAGTCCCATTCAACAAGTACCTTAATGAAAATAAACTGAACTATGAGACGAGATTTATGTGCTCAAAATACAATCATTTGACATACATTAATATGAACTATAGTAGGTACGTCCCAAACAAACATATTATAAAAAAAAAATTGTAGGGCAGTATTGAAAAAATATTTTACAAATAGAATACCAAACAAAGTTACAAGTCCAGATTAAAATAAATAAAAAAAGGTTATAACAGTTAATAACAGTACGCAAACTGATTCCAGCTTTGTAAATAGCCTAGCAGCAAACGAATGTGATTTGGCCAACGCATCAAATGGGCTAGAGTTTTTTCGTTGCTAACCATATAGGTGTCTTTCATCAAAATATTAACGGGTTGATAGGTAAATCGGATTTGCTGGAGGTGCATATTGATAACCTTTGTCAAAAAAATAAAATTGTGGATGCTGTATGTGTAACAGAGCACAATATGACTATAAAGTATAATTCTGTTTTAATTATTCCAAATTTTAAACTTGCAGCATCTTATAACAGATGTAAACGATCCGGTGGATCTTGTATATTGGTGCGCAATACACATAAATTTAAGGAACTAAAGGATGTCCAACACCTAATTTGTGAGAATGTGATAAAATGCAGTGCCATCGAGGTGATGGACCATAACATTATTATTATTTGCGTGTACAGGCCTCCAAAAAATGAAAAGCGAAAAATTATTTTGATTTTTTTTTAACCATTTCGAAACGTTTTTACATTAGTATTGTTTGCATGGGAAAAAAAGTGATTGTATGCGGAGATTTTAACATTGATATTTTGAAAATGAATAAATATTCTGAGGAGAATTTAAATCTATTATTCAAGGTTATAATTTAAAAATAGCAATTCACAAACCAACACGGCTAGCTAAAGGTACATGTATAGACCACTTTTTGTACAATACTCGTGCCTCTTCTTGCGAAATAATAGAACTAGCTATATCTGACCATACAGGTCAATATTTTAAATGTCCTGTAAAAACATTTTTTCCCATAAAATTTTGGTACACGTTTCGACGCGATTATTGCAAAGATAATATAGAAAAATTTAAAAATAATCTAATGAAACTCACTTTTAGTGAAGCCATGAGTAGCTCCGATTCTAATAAGGCATTCAATATTTTTTTCGACATTTTTAAATTGCTCTATGACCTCTGTTTCCCCGTGATACGGATAAAGAATTGTATATAAAAAGCCTAAATGGATAAGTAAAGGAATCAAACTGTGCACAAAACGTAAAAGAAATATGCTCTGGAAGTACAGAAAATGTCCAAATATAAACAATTATTACTCATTTAAATTATATTCAAAGAGATTGAAAAATATCAAAAAATTAACAAAAAAGTCTAAAAACAATCATACCATTCAAATGGCGACTAACAAGTCAAAAGCGACTTGGAGTATTTTAAATAATTTAAAAACTAAGCCCCCAAAAATTTACATTAATCGAATAAAAATTAACAATAATAATATATTGACTAATCCAAGTGAGATTGCTCAAGCATTTAACAATTTTTTTGTGAATCAAGCAAATTCAACTCAATGTAGTACATTTAACCAAAATAACTGGAACATGCCTAAATCTTTATTTATGAGCCCGTCAACTCCATGTGACATACTCAATATTATCAGAGGTCCTAAAAATACTAACAGCACGGGATATGACGATATGAACACAAAAGCTATAAAATATTGTAACGTTGTACGTTACATATGTATTAGTAAATAAAAAAAAACTAACATAAATAAACCAAGTTCATAATAATTATACTGTAATCTAATAAACAACAAAATCTACTTATCCTAATACAACGAAATCTACTTAAAATAATAATTATCTTAAAATAATTACATAAATAAATTCATCAACGCGAGCAACATTTTAGTCGCGTCTCTTATCTTTGCTATTGTGTTGAGGCGCAGCGGCGGAGGTCTGACCACGAGCTCAGCTGGACTCGGGCCGCCCCGCATACCGCTTACTGGTTTCGAGGAGAACGCACGTTACAATAGCCATACCGGTCTCTGCTACGTACGCTATTTTCCTATATAGTAAACGTAACCGCGAATGTTTGAAACGTCCCTATCGTTCCCTCAAGACATTTAACTTATATTAATTAGTGTGATTTCGACCCCACAATTGGGTAAGTGGTTTTATTACGTCGTTTAACAACATTTTATTTTCAACACTTTATAACGTCGGGTAGACCTTAGATTATATTCATTAGCTGCAAATCATTTATTTTTATTGTATGTAGTTTTGCTCATTTTCATTGGTGTTTCTGTAAATTAGATATTCTCATATTTCTTTATGGTATTCTATTTTCTGTATAAAATCAACTCCCTTTCGTAGTAGTTACCTCATCTTCATTCTTGTATTATTAAAAATATCATTTTCATTCTTGCATTGTTAAATATTTTGATCTAAATTCTTATCGCAAACATTGTTATCTCCGTTTCTGATTGGACATCCACGGCAACACAACTACCTAGCAGTACTTTCCATCAGCTGTTGTCGTGGGTCCACATTAAAAGGCCTGGCTTTAACGCCATTGTTTTATGCGCGTTCCAGGGTCCAAAATCCACCCTATCTGACCGTAGACGGCTAGACGGCCACCACTGCTGGCAAGAAACACCGGAAGCTGGAGCGCCTCCTGAACCCGGACCCTAGCTTGCGCCCACCGATGCCGTGGCTCACTTCCGGATAAAAGCAGGATAGTACTGGACCAGCAGAAAGAAAGAATATGTCAATAAGTAGGCTCTAACCCACGCTATTTGCCCCTGCCGCAGCTTGGCCCTTTGGCATTTAAATAAAATTAAATTCTGTGATCACGATGCTGCTTTATTATTTATATACCTAGAAGTAGCCCCGTGACACGTGGCGCCCTCAGTCGTGGTAAAAATACAATATACTATTCTTTCTTTTCTTCTTGGTTGTGGTTGGTGTTTGTTTGTGGCTTGTTTTAATGTAAAACGTTATTATTTTGGTTTTTCTTAAGTTACTAAAGTGTACGCAACACATAGTATAAAATAACATAATATACACATAGTTACATTTGTTATCATAATCTTGTATTTATATTACTCAATTTCACTAATTTGTATCACTTAAAACCTGCATTGTTGTTATTGCAAAGAAAAAAATATCGAGTTCGAACATTCCATTCGGAGCCCTAAAATGGTGCTTTTATAAATTCTTTGCTCATTGTTTTTTTTCTTTTAATATTATTTTTGTTATAAGAATATTGTTTTTGTTACGAAGCAGTACACTTTAGTAGCAAGTTACTTATTTGATTTTGCTTGATGTTTTTTTTATATAAAAAAAAAAAAAAAAAAACAAAAAAAAAAAAAACCTGACGTTTAGTAAGTAACTATTATTGTAACAGAACGGAGAGCGTGACGGAGAGCGTGTGTGTTTTAATTATCGCTTATCACCACTTATCCAATTGTTTTTTTTTTTTACCACCATGCTGCCTATTAAGTACTTGTCTCTTCAAAAGTCCGAACTAGAATATGAAGTTCGTATTAGAGGGGTTACTCCTGCATCTTCAGTTGAAGAGTTACGTAAGCAAATTGTTAAACTAGCTCCACAAGTTCCGTCAGAACATATATTAGAATCTCCGCTTGAAGCAAGTCAAGACCTTAAAGGATGCATGGAAGTTCTCACTAAAGTTCTGACTAATTTAGATACACCTGACCCTAGTGCTTCTTCACTTTTAAGAACACAGAACATGTTAAATCATTTGCATAACCGTCTTGAGAGGATAACGTGTAGCGACGATGTCAAAAGACAATACGACGATGCTGTTCAAAGCTATAAAATCCTATCACAAAGACTTTTAGCTCTTCAAGCTAAAAGACCTAGCAGCAATTCGTTTAGTGTTGATGATGTTCCATCAAAAGAACCCTTACCCTCAGCACCAGAGATTCAAAACTTGATAACGGTAACGTGCGATCGAACCTCATCAGATTTGAGTAGGTTGAAGTTCAGTGGTAAAACGTGCGTGCGTTCGTTTATTCAACGCGTTGATGAATTTATTGAAGCTCGGAATATACCTTCATCGAAAGTTTTAAGCTATGCGTCTGAAATATTTCAAGATGATGCTCTTCATTGGTATCGCGCAGTGAAAGATAAGGTCCATTCTTGGCCAGAGTTAGCAATATTACTTAAAGATGATTTTGGACAGGCTGATTATGACTATCGACTTATTTCCGAAATCCGGTCTCGTACTCAGGGAGAACGTGAAAATATCACGATTTATCTCTCAATAATGAATGGATTGTTTTCACGTTTAACCAAGTCTCTTACAGAAGCGGATGAACTCGAGATCCTCCTGCACAATATAAGACCTTGTTATGCTAGTACATTAGCCTCGGCACCTCATATAATGACAATAGATACCTTGCGTTCCTTATGTCGTAATTACGAGATCATTCAAGCTCGTCTCTCACATTTCCAGGAACCGCCCAAGGTTACGTCAAATACTCTTGCTCCAGAATTTGCATACACTAAAGATGCAAACAAAACTGGGTACAGTACTAGTCACAATTATAATAGATATGCTAATGCCCGAAATCAAAGTAGTAGTAACAATTATAACGAACTTAGATATAACAATTCTCATCAAAATAATACCAATAAATTTAACAAAAGTAATGATAATAATAGTCTTAAATATGTACACGCAGTCGAGGTAAACAAAAAAGAACCCTATTGCCCTAGATGTCGTGTTAATACACACCACATTCGGCAATGTCAAGCTCCTCGTGACATTGTTTGCTTTAAATGTGGGAAGAAAGATGTGAAAACACCGGACTGCCCTGACTGTAATAGAAAGTCAAAAAACTAATTGAGCAGAGTTGTAGTCATTCTGACAAACAAGATTGGGACGCTTGGATTTCCTTTATTAGAACATTTTCTTCTACCTGTAGAGTTTCTACAATTCTGCAGCCAAAATCAATTAATGATCCTAGGCCATATGTTAACATTAAGATTAATAATATTGATGGGTGTGCGTTGCTTGACTCTGGAGCTGCAGTCTCAATTTTAGGTAATAGTTGTCACCAACTTTTAGAAGACTGTACTTTGCATCAGGACGCCACATTTACAGTAATAGCTGCTGGAGGTCAAGAATTAAAGAGCAATGGTTATATTAACGTACCAGTAACATTTGAAGGTCAATTCCACATTATTAAGTTTTATGTTGTTCCCGAAGTTGAGACACCAATCATTTTAGGTGTAGATTTTTGGCGTGCCTTTCAAATCTGCCCTAAATATTTAGGTAGTACTACTATGTCGAACGCCTCCATAGCGGAAATGAAAATAAGGCACAGTGAAACATTCATTCATTCGTATGACAACTTAAGTGTTTCCCAAAAAGCTATAGCTGATAACGTGATATCTCAGTTTAGGTCAATATCAACTGAAAATAAAGGATTAGGTAGAACCAATGTAATTGTTCATCGTATAGATACTGGAGATGCTCAACCAATAAGGCAACGTTATTACAGGATGTCTCCCGAAAAACAACGTGTTTTGCTTGAGCAGGTGGATGAAATGCTGTCATTGGACGTAGTAGAACCATGTGAGAGTGCGTGGTCCTCACCAGTACTCATCGTTAATAAGAAGAACGGGCAGCCCAGATTTTGCCTCGATAGCCGTAAGCTTAATTCGATAACTAAGCGCGACGCTTACAGTTTACCGTATGTTGCGGAGATATTGGACAACCTACGCGACGCAAAGTACCTCTCGAGCGTCGATTTGTCCAAGGCTTATTGGCAGGTACCTATAGCTCCGGAGGACCGGGATAAGACAGCGTTCTATATACCTGGAAGGGGAACGCTGCGTTTCAAAACCACAGCTTTTGGTTTGACCAATGCTCCAGCCACTCAACAGCGACTTGTAGATTTACTGTTTAGTGATATGGAGGGTAATACGTTTGCATATCTTGATGACATAATAATAATAAGCTCCTCGTTTGATGAACACGTCTCACGTCTATTACGTGTTTTGGAAAAATTAAAACAGGCAAATCTTACGGTAAATTTTGACAAATGCAAATTCTTTCGTAGTGAACTCAAATATCTTGGATATGTGGTCGATTTTCATGGTTTACGAACAGACCCAGAAAAAGTGGAGGCTATAATTAACTTCCCGACCCCCACCAATAGAAAAGAACTAAAACGCTTTCTCGGTACTGCAACTTGGTACCGACGTTTTGTTCCAAATTTTAGTACCATAGCCGGTCCCCTTAATAAGCTCACTGCTAATAGTAAAAAGGCCCCTCCTTTTCAAT
Source organism: Plagodis pulveraria (assembly GCA_963890685.1). Classification (NCBI taxonomy): domain Eukaryota; kingdom Metazoa; phylum Arthropoda; class Insecta; order Lepidoptera; family Geometridae; genus Plagodis; species Plagodis pulveraria. Next base: position 27,222,862 of record OY982967.1, read on the forward strand.
GGTCACCTGAAGCTGACGCAGCTTTTAACGCTTTAAAGGAACGTTTAGTCTCCGCGCCAGTACTTTCCTGTCCAGAATATACAAAACCATTCGAAGTACACACCGATGCAAGCAATTACGGTGTTGGTGCTATGTTAACCCAGACTCTTAACGGTAAAGAGCATCCGATTGCCTACATGAGTAGATCCTTCACCAGTGCCGAGAAAAACTATAGCATCACCGAAAGGGAGACCCTTGCTGTGTTAACTGCTCTCGAACACTGGCGATGTTATCTCGAAAATGGTCAAACATTTACTGTGTACACGGACCACTCTGCGCTGAAATGGTTTTTGTCACTAGATAATCCGACAGGACGATTAGCGCGTTGGGGAGTACGGCTGTCATCATTCAATTATATCATAAAGCACCGTCGTGGAGTTGATCACGTAATACCTGACGTTCTCTCACGAGCTTTCCCTAATGCTTCCATATCTCTTTCTAATTCTGTCACCAATACAGACGATACTTGGTATAAAAATATTTTTAATGGATGTCTTAATACACCAAGTCACTATCCAAATTTTTTAATAAAAAATAACTCTTTGTTTAGACTTTCAAAAACTAAATCCCCACTGACATCTGAATTCGCATGGAAAGAAGTTGTGCCCATCGAATTTCGTGAAATCATTATAGCAGAAAATCACTCCGAACCAACAGCTGGACATCTTGGCATTTTTAAAACTTACCGGCGTTTGGCACTGACCTACTTTTGGCCTGGAATGCACCAAGATGTTGTTAAGTTTGTGAGTTCTTGTTCTACTTGTTTATCTTATAAAGCACAGAATCACACTACATTGGGTGAAATGGGTCGGCCAAAACAATGTTCCAGGCCTTTTCAAATGATTTCTATTGACTTCGTTGGTCCTCTACCAACTACCCGTAAGCAAAACAGCTATATCTTCGTAATAACATGCTGCTTTTCAAAATATTGTCATATTTTTCCATTACGTCGTGCAACTTCAGATGCCGTAATAAAAATTTTGGAAGATTCTATTTTTCTAGTTCATGGCATTCCACAAACTATTTTCCTGGACAACGGTAGTCAGTTCATTAGCTCTATAACTGACGCGTTGTTTAAAAAGTATAGAATACCGAACATATACTTTACACCCAAATATACCCCGCAAATAAATACCGTGGAACGTTACAACAAAACCATTGTTACTAGTTTAGCTACATTTGTTCAAAACGACCACAGATCTTGGGACATTTTTATCCCTAAAGTACAATTTGCAATAAATAATTCTGTTAACGAGTCTACCGGTTATAGTCCCGCATTTCTTGTGTACGGCCGGGAGCTGGTCTTGTGTGGATCGCATTATACGGATAACGACTTGGGTGGTGAAGTTCTGTTCCTTCCGCGTGACATTTATGCCGAAAACCTGGGTTGTCTTTCGTCAATATTTAATGAAGTGCAAGCTTCGCTGTGGCATGCACACGAAAAGAACTCTGCGCATTACAACTTACGTAGGAAAGCCGCAGAATTTAACGTGGGTGATGTAGTATTTAAACGTGCCTTTATTCTCAGCGACAAAGACAAATACTTCAGTAAAAAGCTAGCGCCAAAGTTCATAAAATGCCGAATTTCTAGAAAACGATCTCCTCTTGTATATGAACTTGAGGACATGTCTGGTAAAGACATAGGAGTATGGCATATAAAGGACTTAAAACTTGTAAAGAGTTTTAAATAGTCTCTGTATTTGTAATTATTTGTAATACACGCGTACCTCATCTTTTAATAACACCTTCCAGCTAGCAATAGTCACCTGTGTAATTGATCACAGTGCCTGTATTTTATGAAAGGATGCGTCGACAATCTTTTGATTAGTTGTTGTTGCTATAGTACGTTTAGATGATTTATGAATGGTTGAATGGAAGACAACTGCATGAGATAGAATGAATGCATAATGCTAGTAGTAAATTTAGACGAGTTTTGTTATAGAACAAAACTCTTTCCTGACAAGGGGGGTAATGTAACGTTGTACGTTACATATGTATTAGTAAATAAAAAAAAACTAACATAAATAAACCAAGTTCATAATAATTATACTGTAATCTAATAAACAACAAAATCTACTTATCCTAATACAACGAAATCTACTTAAAATAATAATTATCTTAAAATAATTACATAAATAAATTCATCAACGCGAGCAACATTTTAGTCGCGTCTCTTATCTTTGCTATTGTGTTGAGGCGCAGCGGCGGAGGTCTGACCACGAGCTCAGCTGGACTCGGGCCGCCCCGCATACCGCTTACTGGTTTCGAGGAGAACGCACGTTACAATAGCCATACCGGTCTCTGCTACGTACGCTATTTTCCTATATAGTAAACGTAACCGCGAATGTTTGAAACGTCCCTATCGTTCCCTCAAGACATTTAACTGATGAGATGTGCTGTTTAGTGGAAGCTTGGGATAGCGGAAAACATAATAGAAAAATAAATGGAGATAATAAATATAAAGAAAACTAGATTTGTTACGACTTGACACACATATACCTTTTTATTTTACACTTGACAGATCAACGACAAAACCATCACTATCTTCCTTTTAATCTAAATACAAACTTCAATGGCCAGTGCTGGTGTCTTTGAGGCCAGCTCTAACACTCTCCCTCATTGAAGATTTCTCAAATAATACGTAGAGGAAGAATCATTCCAAATGCTTCTCTTAAGCCAGTAAATTTAGGCTTAGGCAAACCCTTTGTCATAATATCTGCAAGTTGGTTTGAAGTGCTTACCCTTTTAACCTTAATTGCATTTTGAAGCACCATTTCTCTTACAAAGAAATGCCTAATTCTTATATGTTTCGTGCGTTTGTGAAACTCTGGGTTGTGGGCTAAACGGACTGCTGCTTCATTATCAACACTAAGTGTCGGGGTACAAGTAAGTGTAGTGATTTCTTTGAACAGTCTCGTAAGCCACACAAGTTCTCGTGCAGCTTCACTTGCTGCTACCAACTCAGCTTCTGTAGTTGATATAGCAACAGAGGCTTGTCTTTGACTTAGCCAAGATATGGCTCCAACTGCGTATAGGCACACTACGCCAGTTGTCGATCGACCTGTTGTGACGTCACCACCGTGATCTGCATCGCTATACGCTTCTAATATGCCTTTTAGGTAACTGGGATTATAGTGAATTCCGTATGAGCTTGTTCCTTTAAGGTAACGCATTATTCGTTTCACTCTAAGCCAATCTGCCTTTGTAGGAGATTCTAATTTGCGCGACGCCACTCCTACTGCGAATGCGATGTCTGGCCGGGTGCCCACCATTAAGTAGGCTAAAGCGCCTACAGCTTCTCGATATGGGAAGATATCAGACTCTTTAGATTCATCTAAGTCTCTCCCTGATTCATTATCTATCGGCGTAGTTATTGGATTACAATTGCTCATATTAAAACGTTCCAATACCTTCTTAACGTATGACTCCTGTTTGATAACAATTTTTCCACTGCTGTACTGATGAATTTCAATTCCAAGGTAGAAATTGGCTGGCTTCGTAGTAATCTTCAACCTTTTTCTCAGATCATCTAGAAATTCATTAGCTAGTCTAAAGCTTGACGCTGCTATGAGCCCGTCATCAACATACAAAGTAAGTAATACTTTTTGATCACCAGTTCCTCTCATGTACAGGCAAGGATCTGCAGTACTTTGTCTGAAACCAAGCTCTAGTAAAATTTCGTGCACACAGTAGTTCCAGCAACGTGGGGATTGTTTTAAGCCATATAAGCTCTGCTTTAGACGGCATACTCTAGTTGTGCCGTCTTCAAAACCTTCAGGTTGTTTCATATAAATTTCTTCGGTAAGTTTGCCATAGAGGAATGCTGTAGTCACGTCGAATTGGACCATATACATCCTCTCACTAGCTGCAACACTCACTAAAGAGCGTATAGTGGACATTCTTGCTACTGGACTATATGTTTCGTCATAGTCAAGACCTTTTCTTTGTCGGAAACCTTGAGCGACTAAACGTGCTTTATATCTTTCGACAGAGCCATCTGGATTTCCTTTTACTTTAAATATCCATTTGCATGGTATCGCTTTTCTTCCTACCGGCAGATCTTGTAAAGTCCATGTACCATGATCTTGGAGAGAGTTTATCTCAGACTTCATAGCATTTATCCACTCTTTCCTTTCATTACTGTTTATGGCTTCTCGGTACGACTGTGGTTCATTCACAGTGCTACTTAATACTGAAGAAACGTAACTGTCGAGTTGTTTTGGACGTTGAAGAGTAGACCTGTCGCGTAGATCGTACCTCGAAGGTGCGAGTTCATCTTCGGTATCAAGAAATTCATCATCGGGTTCGTTAACTAGATTTTCATAATCGTTACCTAGTGCATCGATGATTTTATCTACATCAGTTTTCTCTTCATCTATATTCTGTCCCTCAAACTCGAGCTGTTCTAAGTTCATGTCTTGACTTAACTCATTCGTTAAATGTTCTTCTTGATGAGCCCTGCTACCGTTATTAACTCCCTCAGTTTCAATAGAAGGATTAAGAGGTACGCATTCTGGCAACACTTTAAACTCGTATTCGTTTGGTTTTGTGTCTTGCTTTTCAAAAACTTTTCTTACCTCTAATCTAGGTAGCGGCTTCTCATCAAATTGGACATCTCGCGCTCTTACAAGCTGATTTTTAGTACCTTCTGTAACCCAAATACGATAACCATCATCGTCATATCCTACTAAAATGCCTTTAACAGATTTCTTATGTAATTTCCTCCTCTTTTGTTTTGGAATATGAACATAACACGTACTGCCAATTACACGTAATTGTTTGACGTTCATTTTCTTACCAAACCAGAGTTCGTAGGGTGTTTTACCTTCTACACGAGTTGGACCAGTTCTGTTTAGTATATATGTAGCTGTATTCACAAGTTCTGCCCATAGGCACTGTGGCAGTGTCTCGTTTGCATACATAAGTGTTCGGGCGGTTTCAACTAGTGTTCTGTTTTCACGCTCGCTGCAGCCATTCTGTTCCGGCGTATACGGCATTGTTAGTCTTTGTCTTATACCACTTCGAGCAAGAATATCTTTTACATTCCTATTATCAAATTCTCCTCCGTTATCGCTCAGGATAGTTTTGATAACGTGACCGTTAGTTTTTGCTTCAGCGATCATCTGTTCTAAATATTTACATACTTCTGACTTCTCTTTCAAAAAGTAAACGTATCTAAAACTTGTATAATCATCTTTAAAAAGCAAAAAATATCGATAATTAGACATCGAGTTGGGAAACGGTCCACATACATCGCTATGTATCAATTCTCCTGGTTGGGAGGCTCTGTCTCTCGTTCCAAATTTTAGTCTATGAGACTTTCCAAACATACAGCCTTCACAGAGGTCTTGTTCAACTGGAAGGTCAATTCCTAGCTCACGTTTGATGAAAGTTCTAACATGTCTTTTATTTTGATGGCCAAGTCTTTCATGGTACAATTGAGTTTCGGATGTCATGAATACTTCTAATTGCCTAAATGGTTTTATATTTTTAACATTAAGTTTGTACAAACCACCATTTTGACTTCGTTCGCCAACAATTTTAAGCTCCCCGTTTATAGACATTCTGCATACCTTTGGACTCGAAAAGAATTCGCTATTCTGGTTCTTATCATGCGTAGCTAAGACAGAGAATAAGTTCTTTTGAATTGATGGAACATACCACACATCTTGAAGAGTTATTGGTACTGTTTTACCTTTAACATCAGCTTCAATCATAATCGATCCCTTTCCTTTCGCTTGAATCGTCTTTCCATTCGCTGTTGTCACTGTATATGACTCGTCGAATTTCTCGAAACTTTGAAAGAGGTCGCTTCTATTTGTAATGTGGCTCGTGGCTCCATTATCAACGTACCAGTTATTCTTGTCACATTCAGCCGTAAAATTCGCTGTTTCTGTCTGTGCTACCTCTACAGACATCAAAGTCATGTTTGAACATTGACTGGTAGAAGGAAGGTTATCACTTTTTGGTGGTCGGCCGTCACGTATCCACTTGTGACAATTTTTTACACGGTGACCAATTTCAGAGCAATAATTGCATTTTAACCTCTTGTCCTTCACTTTGTTCTTGATGTGCTTCTGCGTACTCGTATTAGCAGTCAGAGCTTCCTCTTCAGGTACATTTTTACTAGACAAAGCTCTCTCATAAGCACATAAGTGGCTGGTTAAATTATCAATAGTTCTGTCTGTTTTAGGTATTAAGAGCCAGCTGCTTCTAAATGAAAAATATTCGTCGCCGAGTGTATCTAAAATTTTACACACCAACAAAAGTTCTGGCAACTCCTTGTCGTCTTGGTATAACTCCCGGTTCAACTCAGACCATATATTTTTCAGTTTACACATATGTGACGCAATGTCGTCATCTGGATCTCTTTTCAGTCCGAAAAATGTCATACATAAATTATACGACTTGTCTTCAGATGTACCTCCAAACAGTCTGTGTAATTCTAACCATACTTCGTTGGCGCTTGTAAATCGCATGACTTTGCGTAGTGTGTCTTCACTCATATTTGTTGTAAGTAGGAGAAGAGCGTTGCTATCAGCTTTGACAAATCTGACTAGTTCACATTTGTATAACTTTATATCTACGTCACCTGCTCCATCTTGCACACAATCTGGTCTTTTAAGTTTTCCTTCGACTACATCCATAGCATCTTCAATGCTTCGTAAAAGAATGCATATTTTATACCTCCAAGTTGACCAATTGACTTTTCCTTCAAGTAGTCCGATTTGAATTTTTCCCGATATATTTTCCATTTTTGCTAGGGACATAACCTGATGAGATGTGCTGTTTAGTGGAAGCTTGGGATAGCGGAAAACATAATAGAAAAATAAATGGAGATAATAAATATAAAGAAAACTAGATTTGTTATGACTTGACACACATATACCTTTTTATTTTACACTTGACAGATCAACGACAAAACCATCACTATCTTCCTTTTAATCTAAATACAAACTTCAATGGCCAGTGCTGGTGTCTTTGAGGCCAGCTCTAACATTAACTTATATTAATTAGTGTGATTTCGACCCCACAATTGGGTAAGTGGTTTTATTACGTCGTTTAACAACATTTTATTTTCAACACTTTATAACGTCGGGTAGACCTTAGATTATATTCATTAGCTGCAAATCATTTATTTTTATTGTATGTAGTTTTGCTCATTTTCATTGGTGTTTCTGTAAATTAGATATTCTCATATTTCTTTATGGTATTCTATTTTCTGTATAAAATCAACTCCCTTTCGTAGTAGTTACCTCATCTTCATTCTTGTATTATTAAAAATATCATTTTCATTCTTGCATTGTTAAATATTTTGATCTAAATTCTTATCGCAAACATTGTTATCTCCGTTTCTGATTGGACATCCACGGCAACACAACTACCTAGCAGTACTTTCCATCAGCTGTTGTCGTGGGTCCACATTAAAAGGCCTGGCTTTAACGCCATTGTTTTATGCGCGTTCCAGGGTCCAAAATCCACCCTATCTGACCGTAGACGGCTAGACGGCCACCACTGCTGGCAAGAAACACCGGAAGCTGGAGCGCCTCCTGAACCCGGACCCTAGCTTGCGCCCACCGATGCCGTGGCTCACTTCCGGATAAAAGCAGGATAGTACTGGACCAGCAGAAAGAAAGAATATGTCAATAAGTAGGCTCTAACCCACGCTATTTGCCCCTGCCGCAGCTTGGCCCTTTGGCATTTAAATAAAATTAAATTCTGTGATCACGATGCTGCTTTATTATTTATATACCTAGAAGTAGCCCCGTGACACGTGGCGCCCTCAGTCGTGGTAAAAATACAATATACTATTCTTTCTTTTCTTCTTGGTTGTGGTTGGTGTTTGTTTGTGGCTTGTTTTAATGTAAAACGTTATTATTTTGGTTTTTCTTAAGTTACTAAAGTGTACGCAACACATAGTATAAAATAACATAATATACACATAGTTACATTTGTTATCATAATCTTGTATTTATATTACTCAATTTCACTAATTTGTATCACTTAAAACCTGCATTGTTGTTATTGCAAAGAAAAAAATATCGAGTTCGAACATTCCATTCGGAGCCCTAAAATGGTGCTTTTATAAATTCTTTGCACATTGTTTTTTTTCTTTTAATATTATTTTTGTTATAAGAATATTGTTTTTGTTACGAAGCAGTACACTTTAGTAGCAAGTTATTTGATTTTGCTTGATGTTTTTTTTATATAAAAAAAAAAAAAAAAAAAACAAAAAAAAAAAAAAACCTGACGTTTAGTAAGTAACTATTATTGTAACAGAACGGAGAGCGTGACGGAGAGCGTGTGTGTTTTAATTATCGCTTATCACCACTTATCCAATTGTTTTTTTTTTTTACCACCATGTTGCCTATTAAGTACTTGTCTCTTCAAAAGTCCGAACTAGAATATGAAGTTCGTATTAGAGGGGTTACTCCTGCATCTTCAGTTGAAGAGTTACGTAAGCAAATTGTTAAACTAGCTCCACAAGTTCCGTCAGAACATATATTAGAATCTCCGCTTGAAGCAAGTCAAGACCTTAAAGGATGCATGGAAGTTCTCACTAAAGTTCTGACTAATTTAGATACACCTGACCCTAGTGCTTCTTCACTTTTAAGAACACAGAACATGTTAAATCATTTGCATAACCGTCTTGAGAGGATAACGTGTAGCGACGATGTCAAAAGACAATACGACGATGCTGTTCAAAGCTATAAAATCCTATCACAAAGACTTTTAGCTCTTCAAGCTAAAAGACCTAGCAGCAATTCGTTTAGTGTTGATGATGTTCCATCAAAAGAACCCTTACCCTCAGCACCAGAGATTCAAAACTTGATAACGGTAACGTGCGATCGAACCTCATCAGATTTGAGTAGGTTGAAGTTCAGTGGTAAAACGTGCGTGCGTTCGTTTATTCAACGCGTTGATGAATTTATTGAAGCTCGGAATATACCTTCATCGAAAGTTTTAAGCTATGCGTCTGAAATATTTCAAGATGATGCTCTTCATTGGTATCGCGCAGTGAAAGATAAGGTCCATTCTTGGCCAGAGTTAGCAATATTACTTAAAGATGATTTTGGACAGGCTGATTATGACTATCGACTTATTTCCGAAATCCGGTCTCGTACTCAGGGAGAACGTGAAAATTTCACGATTTATCTCTCAATAATGAATGGATTGTTTTCACGTTTAACCAAGTCTCTTACAGAAGCGGATCAACTCGAGATCCTCCTGCACAATATAAGACCTTGTTATGCTAGTACATTAGCCTCGGCACCTCATATAATGACAATAGATACCTTGCGTTCCTTATGTCGTAATTACGAGATCATTCAAGCTCGTCTCTCACATTTCCAGGAACCGCCCAAGGTTACGTCAAATACTCTTGCTCCAGAATTTGCATACACTAAAGATGCAAACAAAACTGGGTACAGTACTAGTCACAATTATAATAGATATGCTAATGCCCGAAATCAAAGTAGTAGTAACAATTATAACGAACTTAGATATAACAATTCTCATCAAAATAATAACAATAAATTTAACAAAAGTAATGATAATAATAATAAATAATAAATCCCCTTCCCTCCGGACCTCGATAGCGAGTAGTCGTGCCTAAAACCACGTCAGTTTATTTTCTAATAATTAAATTAAATTTTGCAACGATTTAATTGAAAACTAAAAATAGGAGTGCATAAATACTGAAGAGATATACGAGTGACTACATCCATCAGCTGTGCGTTGGCAGCCATATTAAAAACCCGAAGCCCCGCCCACAAGATCACGCCTACACCAACGCCGCCATCTTAAAAAACAAGAGCACCGCCCATTCTTCACCTGCGCACACGTCGCCATACTTGTATAGCAGCCAATCATCGCCCGATCTCACCGGTCAGTACTTGCAATCACCAATTACTTTATGAGAGCCTAGTACTTCATTAGTATAGATACCTGATAATTTACGATACTTTCCATATACGCACAACATCTACCGCAACACAAATACCTCCTTGGCTATTCTTTTCTCCTATTACTCTGCTTCACAAAAATGCAACGTACACCATCAAAACAATCGCCGGCACAAGGCGCCCCTTTAACAACACCCCCTGTACGCGTCAAACGCCAGCGTCCGAATATATCCCCATCTTCATCGCCAGTTCAAAATGTGGACAAACAGGAGGAAATTATGGCGATGTTGGCCAAAGTTCTTTCCGAGGTAAAAGAAGTGCGTAAAACAAACACGGAAATGCAAAAAACTACTGCTGATTTGCAAAAAACTCTAGAGTTCTATATAAAAAACTACGATGAGGTAAACGCTAGAGTCTCGGCTCTTGAGAGTGAAAAATTAATTAGAGATACGCAGATTATTAAATTAGAATCTAGACTTGATGAGTTGGAGAGGAATGCTAGAAGTACATGCTTGGAAATACGGGGTGTCTCATCTAGGCCAAGCGAAACAAAGCAAGACTTACTGAACACCATAGAAAAGTTGCACTCTAAGGTGAGAGTGGATTTACACCCGAACGCAATTAAAGACATATACCGTATTAAAGGCAAAACCATTGGAGATAGGCCGATTGTTGTCGACTACACCACAAACGTATATAAGGTCAGGGCTTTGCAAGCAGTGAAAAAAATATAATTCATCCAACACCACAGATAGGTTGAATACCAATGCGTTGGGAATTGAAGGTGTTAAGAACCCAGTGTTTATATCAGAATTTCTAACGCCGAAAGCAAAGCGGCTTTATTTTCTAGCACGTGAAATATCAAAAACTTGTGGTTATGATTTTTGCTGGTCTTCAAACGGAAGAATACTGTTAAGAAAAAAGGAAGGCTTGCCCCCGATTGTTATCTCTGGCGAAGAACAACTTGAGAACTTGAAACAAAAAAACTAACTGGTTTCAATAGTGACCTCATACAGTTTATAGTTTTACGGATTACTTTATCTTATCACATGAATTTATTTATTACTGTTTACTTGTTCACCATATATATTTATAAACTACAAACATTACACACAAGCCTTCTCACTCAAAAACATAGGTTCAGTATTGATACATCAAAAACATTCACTGACATACACACTGAACGATCAATCTCACAGCTCACACAAAACACCTATATTAGAGCACAGCATTACAAAAAACAAATCATAAAGCACGACTCATTAATGAGTTTAGGAGCAGTAATCTCTGGAAACCACCTATTTAACTTGCATAATTATGGATAAAAACAAACAAAATGACTTGTGCCATATGATAGACGATCTGTCTATAGCTCGATCTAAGTTCTGTCAACCAGAGGACTGTAAAAAGTTAATTTTTACTAATAATAAATCTCTAAATATACTCTCTTTGAACATCAGAAGCGTCAATATGAATTTCAACGGCTTGGAACTACTATTAATGAGGCTTGATTTTGACTGTGACATTATAATTTTAACAGAATGTTGGATAGAAAATGACAAACCTTTTCCTGGACTAACTAACTATAAGTCTGCATACACCAAAAAATGCATTAACCAAAATGGCGGTATAATAATTTATTCAAAACTTCATTTGAGTCTTCATGTTGAAGAGCCTAATTTTGAAGATGCAAACTGCCTAATAGCCAAACTGAGCCACAATATCGTAATTATTGCACTGTACCGTTCTCCCTCATTTACGACAACTGATTCTTTTCTTCACTCATTGGACAGTGTTTTAATTTCGTATAAAAAATACTCTACTATCTCAGTAATTGGTGACGTTAACATTGGCATCCACCCAGACAGCCTGGATAAGCACTCTGCTACCTATCTAGAACTATTGGCTAGCCACGGTATTCTTGCCAGTTATACAATGGTGACTAGGGGTCACCGATGTTTAGACCATATAATGCTAAAAACTAAGCATAAGTGCACTTCGCTCGTGTTAGAAACTTCTGTGACAGACCACTATCCAGGTCTATTAAGTATTCAAACGCATAAATTAAATACACCTCTTCCAAAAAAATCTGTAATAAAAACAGATTTTCTTTCTATTCAGAACCAAATAAAATCTCTTAATTTTGGCGATATATTTCAGTCTATTAATGTTAATAAGGCAACGGAATTTTTCATGAATAAATTAGTAGAAATCATTAAAATGAACACCAAGACATTTAAAGTTCCACATAATCAGCGGATAATTAAGCCCTGGATTACTCCCGGAATTCTACGATGCATTCATACAAGAGACAAAATGCACACGCGCCTTAAAGAAATGCCTAATAATGAAACCCTCAAATTAACTTACTCCCGCTATAGAAACTTTTGTACAAACTTACTAAAAAAACTGAAAACAAACTACCAAAGAGAACAGCTAGAAAAAAATAAAAATAATATAAAAAAAACGTGGCAGACTATTAAAACAATTACTTATACAGAGAAACAAAAAAGTACTAATGAACATCTATTAAAATTAAAGGGTAGTCCTGGCGATTCTGTTAATTTCGTAAATGGTTATTTTTCCAGCGTAGGAAAAACTCTTGCTTGTACTATAGATAACCGTATTTTGCAGCATAATTTACACAATGCAATAGTTAATCACTCATCTCAAATAAACTCAATGGGACTAATAGAAACTGACGAAAAAGAGGTTCTAGATATAATAAATAACTTCAAAAATGACTGCGCAGCTGGCTTTGACGGTGTTTCTATAAAAGTAATAAAACAATCTTCTCAGGTACTAGTACCTATTATAACTTATATCTGCAACCTAAGTATGTCATCAGGGAAATTTCCTTCAGTCTTTAAAACCTCCATTATTACCCCTATTTACAAGAGCGGTAGCAGAGACAGAATAGAAAATTATAGACCGATTTCCATATTACCCGCAATTTCAAAAATATTAGAAAAAGTAATCAACAAACGCCTGAAGGCATATCTGGAAAAATATAATATTCTATCACCAAACCAATATGGCTTCAGAGCGGGCAAATCAGCTGAACAGGCAGTGTCAGAATTATCCAATTTCATTATAAACGAGTTAGACAGCCGCAATAAGGTAATAGGCGTATTCTTGGATCTAGCAAAAGCCTTTGACACTGTCTCTCTGCCCACTCTTGTCAAGAAACTAGAATTTGCTGGTGTAAGGGATAATGCTCTGCGTCTCATAGAGGATTACTTGAAGGGAAGAACCCAGAGGACTAAGGTAGGAGACATTATAAGTAATGAAGAAGTTATAACTTGCGGAGTTCCTCAAGGCAGTGTGCTGGGCCCGAGCCTGTTTTTAGTCTATGTCAATGAACTGTGTAATCTTAATTTAAGTCACGGAAAAATATTTTCATATGCAGATGACACTGCTCTCATTTTTGTTGGTAAAGATTGGGAACAGGTTCGGTCTCGAGCAGAGGCTGGACTGAAAATAGTAAATCAATGGCTACAAACAAATTTGCTTTCCCTTAATATTCAAAAAACGAAGTTTGTTTCATTCACGAATAACCGGACAAGAACTCCTGATCTAAACATTAAGGTACATAATACCACCTGTGCTACAAATATCTGCAGCTGTCCATTGTTGCAAAATGCTGCAACCATTAAATATTTGGGAGTCACTCTTGACAGAAGAATGACTTGGCAATCTCATATTGAGACTGTCAGGTAGAGTCAGAAAACTTATATATGTTTTTAAAAACTTGCGTGAAGTAGCCGATCGAAAATTAATTATCAATGTATATAATGCCCTATGCAGATCTGTAATCTCATACTGCATTACATCTTGGGGTGGAGCGGGCATATCTTACATGATAATTCTAGAGCGTGCACAAAGAGCGGTTTTAAAAGTTGCAACCTCACGAACATTTATGTTCCCTACTTCCGAACTTTACCAGGATTGTGATGTATTGACAGTGAGACAGCTATACATACAAAACGTTTTACTTCATCAACACAAGCAAATCAAATTAATTAAAAATTCAAATTTCATGAATAAGAGAAGGAAAGATCAAATTTTTTCTAGACAAAAGTTTAACACTAAATTAGCGCATAAACATTTATGTTTTCTCGGTCCATATCTGTATAACAAAACCAGCAAAGTTCTTAAAAGTTTAGTCAAGTCGAATAACAGAGAAGCAAAAAATATTTTAACAAGTTGGCTAAAAGGATTAAGCTATTACGAAACAGAAAACCTGCTGAAAGTAATTGTATGAAGATGATCATGCCATATCACTTCTGGGCAACACACACACACACACACACACACACACACACACACACACACACACACCCTCACTCACACCCTCACTCACCCCACACACATGAAATTTACTTTTATACATATAATTTTTAAATAACTTAATTTGATTGTTTAAATTTCTCTTCTATGATTATATTTTTACTAGAACTTTTAGGCCACGTTTAATATTATACTTGAACATTGAAGGGTATGCAGAATCTACGATACAAGTGTATTCTTAGTGTAGATTCTGCACGTCAATATTGTAACAGAATAATAAACTCAAGCCACTATAGCTTAGTATTATATCATATACAATGTTATCTTGCCCATATAAGTACTAATGTAATGAACATATAGATAGTATAGATCTTAAGTATAGAAGTTAAGCATTGTACTTTAGCTGAGCAATAAACATTATTATTATTATTATTATTATTATTAATAGTCTTAAATATGTACACGCAGTCGAGGTAAACAAAAAAGAACCCTATTGCCCTAGATGTCGTGTTAATACACACCACATTCGGCAATGTCAAGCTCCTCGTGACATTGTTTGCTTTAAATGTGGGAAGAAAGATGTGAAAACACCGGACTGCCCTGACTGTAATAGAAAGTCAAAAAACTAATTGAGCAGAGTTGTAGTCATTCTGACAAACAAGATTGGGACGCTTGGATTTCCTTTATTAGAACATTTTCTTCTACCTGTAGAGTTTCTACAATTCTGCAGCCAAAATCAATTAATGATCCTAGGCCATATGTTAACATTAAGATTAATAATATTGATGGGTGTGCGTTGCTTGACTCTGGAGCTGCAGTCTCAATTTTAGGTAATAGTTGTCACCAACTTTTAGAAGACTGTACTTTGCATCAGGACGCCACATTTACAGTAATAGCTGCTGGAGGTCAAGAATTAAAGAGCAATGGTTATATTAACGTACCAGTAACATTTGAAGGTCAATTCCACATTATTAAGTTTTATGTTGTTCCCGAAGTTGAGACACCAATCATTTTAGGTGTAGATTTTTGGCGTGCCTTTCAAATCTGCCCTAAATATTTAGGTAGTACTACTATGTCGAACGCCTCCATAGCGGAAATGAAAATAAGGCACAGTGAAACATTCATTCATTCGTATGACAACTTAAGTGTTTCCCAAAAAGCTATAGCTGATAACGTGATATCTCAGTTTAGGTCAATATCAACTGAAAATAAAGGATTAGGTAGAACCAATGTAATTGTTCATCGTATAGATACTGGAGATGCTCAACCAATAAGGCAACGTTATTACAGGATGTCTCCCGAAAAACAACGTGTTTTGCTTGAGCAGGTGGATGAAATGCTGTCATTGGACGTAGTAGAACCATGTGAGAGTGCGTGGTCCTCACCAGTACTCATCGTTAATAAGAAGAACGGGCAGCCCAGATTTTGCCTCGATAGCCGTAAGCTTAATTCGATAACTAAGCGCGACGCTTACAGTTTACCGTATGTTGCGGAGATATTGGACAACCTACGCGACGCAAAGTACCTCTCGAGCGTCGATTTGTCCAAGGCTTTTTGGCAGGTACCTATAGCTCCGGAGGACCGGGATAAGACAGCGTTCTATATACCTGGAAGGGGAACGCTGCGTTTCAAAACCACAGCTTTTGGTTTGACCAATGCTCCAGCCACTCAACAGCGACTTGTAGATTTACTGTTTAGTGATATGGAGGGTAATACGTTTGCATATCTTGATGACATAATAATAATAAGCTCCTCGTTTGATGAACACGTCTCACGTCTATTACGTGTTTTGGAAAAATTAAAACAGGCAAATCTTACGGTAAATTTTGACAAATGCAAATTCTTTCGTAGTGAACTCAAATATCTTGGATATGTGGTCGATTTTCATGGTTTACGAACAGACCCAGAAAAAGTGGAGGCTATAATTAACTTCCCGACCCCCACCAATAGAAAAGAACTAAAACGCTTTCTCGGTACTGCAACTTGGTACCGACGTTTTGTTCCAAATTTTAGTACCATAGCCGGTCCCCTTAATAAGCTCACTGCTAATAGTAAAAAGGCCCCTCCTTTTCAATGGTCACCTGAAGCTGACGCAGCTTTTAACGCTTTAAAGGAACGTTTAGTCTCCGCGCCAGTACTTTCCTGTCCAGAATATACAAAACCATTCGAAGTACACACCGATGCAAGCAATTACGGTGTTGGTGCTATGTTAACCCAGACTCTTAACGGTAAAGAGCATCCGATTGCCTACATGAGTAGATCCTTCACCAGTGCCGAGAAAAACTATAGCATCACCGAAAGGGAGACCCTTGCTGTGTTAACTGCTCTCGAACACTGGCGATGTTATCTCGAAAATGGTCAAACATTTACTGTGTACACGGACCACTCTGCGCTGAAATGGTTTTTGTCACTAGATAATCCGACAAGACGATTAGCGCGTTGGGGAGTACGGCTGTCATCATTCAATTATATCATAAAGCACCGTCGTGGAGTTGATCACGTAATACCTGACGTTCTCTCACGAGCTTTCCCTAATGCTTCCATATCTCTTTCTAATTCTGTCACCAATACAGACGATACTTGGTATAAAAATATTTTTAATGGATGTCTTAATACACCAAGTCACTATCCAAATTTTTTAATAAAAAATAACTCTTTGTTTAGACTTTCAAAAACTAAATCCCCACTGACATCTGAATTCGCATGGAAAGAAGTTGTGCCCATCGAATTTCGTGAAATCATTATAGCAGAAAATCACTCCGAACCAACAGCTGGACATCTTGGCATTTTTAAAACTTACCGGCGTTTGGCATTGACCTACTTTTGGCCTGGAATGCACCAAGATGTTGTTAAGTTTGTGAGTTCTTGTTCTACTTGTTTATCTTATAAAGCACAGAATCACACTACATTGGGTGAAATGGGTCGGCCAAAACAATGTTCCAGGCCTTTTCAAATGATTTCTATTGACTTCGTTGGTCCTCTACCAACTACCCGTAAGCAAAACAGCTATATCTTCGTAATAACATGCTGCTTTTCAAAATATTGTCATATTTTTCCATTACGTCGTGCAACTTCAGATGCCGTAATAAAAATTTTGGAAGATTCTATTTTTCTAGTTCATGGCATTCCACAAACTATTTTCCTGGACAACGGTAGTCAGTTCATTAGCTCTATAACTGACGCGTTGTTTAAAAAGTATAGAATACCGAACATATACTTTACACCCAAATATACCCCGCAAATAAATACCGTGGAACGTTACAACAAAACCATTGTTACTAGTTTAGCTACATTTGTTCAAAACGACCACAGATCTTGGGACATTTTTATCCCTAAAGTACAATTTGCAATAAATAATTCTGTTAACGAGTCTACCGGTTATAGTCCCGCATTTCTTGTGTACGGCCGGGAGCTGGTCTTGTGTGGATCGCATTATACGGATAACGACTTGGGTGGTGAAGTTCTGTTCCTTCCGCGTGACATTTATGCCGAAAACCTGGGTTGTCTTTCGTCAATATTTAATGAAGTGCAAGCTTCGCTGTGGCATGCACACGAAAAGAACTCTGCGCATTACAACTTACGTAGGAAAGCCGCAGAATTTAACGTGGGTGATGTAGTATTTAAACGTGCCTTTATTCTCAGCGACAAAGACAAATACTTCAGTAAAAAGCTAGCGCCAAAGTTCATAAAATGCCGAATTTCTAGAAAACGATCTCCTCTTGTATATGAACTTGAGGACATGTCTGGTAAAGACATAGGAGTATGGCATATAAAGGACTTAAAACTTGTAAAGAGTTTTAAATAGTCTCTATATTTGTAATTATTTGTAATACACGCGTACCTCATCTTTTAATAACACCTTCCAGCTAGCAATAGTCACCTGTGTAATTGATCACAGTGCCTGTATTTTATGAAAGGATGCGTCGACAATCTTTTGATTAGTTGTTGTTGCTATAGTACGTTTAGATGATTTATGAATGGTTGAATGGAAGACAACTGCATGAGATAGAATGAATGCATAATGCTAGTAGTAAATTTAGACGAGTTTTGTTATAGAACAAAACTCTTTCCTGACAAGGGGGGTAATGTAACGTTGTACGTTACATATGTATTAGTAAATAAAAAAAAACTAACATAAATAAACCAAGTTCATAATAATTATACTGTAATCTAATAAACAACAAAATCTACTTATCCTAATACAACGAAATCTACTTAAAATAATAATTATCTTAAAATAATTACATAAATAAATTCATCAACGCGAGCAACATTTTAGTCGCGTCTCTTATCTTTGCTATTGTGTTGAGGCGCAGCGGCGGAGGTCTGACCACGAGCTCAGCTGGACTCGGGCCGCCCCGCATACCGCTTACTGGTTTCGAGGAGAACGCACGTTACAATAGCCATACCGGTCTCTGCTACGTACGCTATTTTCCTATATAGTAAACGTAACCGCGAATGTTTGAAACGTCCCTATCGTTCCCTCAAGACATTTAACTGATGAGATGTGCTGTTTAGTGGAAGCTTGGGATAGCGGAAAACATAATAGAAAAATAAATGGAGATAATAAATATAAAGAAAACTAGATTTGTTACGACTTGACACACATATACCTTTTTATTTTACACTTGACAGATCAACGACAAAACCATCACTATCTTCCTTTTAATCTAAATACAAACTTCAATGGCCAGTGCTGGTGTCTTTGAGGCCAGCTCTAACACTCTCCCTCATTGAAGATTTCTCAAATAATACGTAGAGGAAGAATCATTCCAAATGCTTCTCTTAAGCCAGTAAATTTAGGCTTAGGCAAACCCTTTGTCATAATATCTGCAAGTTGGTTTGAAGTGCTTACCCTTTTAACCTTAATTGCATTTTGAAGCACCATTTCTCTTACAAAGAAATGCCTAATTCTTATATGTTTCGTGCGTTTGTGAAACTCTGGGTTGTGGGCTAAACGGACTGCTGCTTCATTATCAACACTAAGTGTCGGGGTACAAGTAAGTGTAGTGATTTCTTTGAACAGTCTCGTAAGCCACACAAGTTCTCGTGCAGCTTCACTTGCTGCTACCAACTCAGCTTCTGTAGTTGATATAGCAACAGAGGCTTGTCTTTGACTTAGCCAAGATATGGCTCCACCTGCGTATAGGCACACTACGCCAGTTGTCGATCGACCTGTTGTGACGTCACCACCGTGATCTGCATCGCTATACGCTTCTAATATGCCTTTTAGGTAACTGGGATTATAGTGAATTCCGTATGAGCTTGTTCCTTTAAGGTAACGCATTATTCGTTTCACTCTAAGCCAATCTGCCTTTGTAGGAGATTCTAATTTGCGCGACGCCACTCCTACTGCGAATGCGATGTCTGGCCGGGTGCCCACCATTAAGTAGGCTAAAGCGCCTACAGCTTCTCGATATGGGAAGATATCAGACTCTTTAGATTCATCTAAGTCTCTCCCTGATTCATTATCTATCGGCGTAGTTATTGGATTACAATTGCTCATATTAAAACGTTCCAATACCTTCTTAACGTATGACTCCTGTTTGATAACAATTTTTCCACTGCTGTACTGATGAATTTCAATTCCAAGGTAGAAATTGGCTGGCTTCGTAGTAATCTTCAACCTTTTTCTCAGATCATCTAGAAATTCATTAGCTAGTCTAAAGCTTGACGCTGCTATGAGCCCGTCATCAACATACAAAGTAAGTAATACTTTTTGATCACCAGTTCCTCTCATGTACAGGCAAGGATCTGCAGTACTTTGTCTGAAACCAAGCTCTAGTAAAATTTCGTGCACACAGTAGTTCCAGCAACGTGGGGATTGTTTTAAGCCATATAAGCTCTGCTTTAGACGGCATACTCTAGTTGTGCCGTCTTCAAAACCTTCAGGTTGTTTCATATAAATTTCTTCGGTAAGTTTGCCATAGAGGAATGCTGTAGTCACGTCGAATTGGACCATATACATCCTCTCACTAGCTGCAACACTCACTAAAGAGCGTATAGTGGACATTCTTGCTACTGGACTATATGTTTCGTCATAGTCAAGACCTTTTCTTTGTCGGAAACCTTGAGCGACTAAACGTGCTTTATATCTTTCGACAGAGCCATCTGGATTTCCTTTTACTTTAAATATCCATTTGCATGGTATCGCTTTTCTTCCTACCGGCAGATCTTGTAAAGTCCATGTACCATGATCTTGGAGAGAGTTTATCTCAGACTTCATAGCATTTATCCACTCTTTCCTTTCATTACTGTTTATGGCTTCTCGGTACGACTGTGGTTCATTCACAGTGCTACTTAATACTGAAGAAACGTAACTGTCGAGTTGTTTTGGACGTTGAAGAGTAGACCTGTCGCGTAGATCGTACCTCGAAGGTGCGAGTTCATCTTCGGTATCAAGAAATTCATCATCGGGTTCGTTAACTAGATTTTCATAATCGTTACCTAGTGCATCGATGATTTTATCTACATCAGTTTTCTCTTCATCTATATTCTGTCCCTCAAACTCGAGCTGTTCTAAGTTCATGTCTTGACTTAACTCATTCGTTAAATGTTCTTCTTGATGAGCCCTGCTACCTTTATTAACTCCCTCAGTTTCAATAGAAGGATTAAGAGGTACGCATTCTGGCAACACTTTAAACTCGTATTCGTTTGGTTTTGTGTCTTGCTTTTCAAAAACTTTTCTTACCTCTAATCTAGGTAGCGGCTTCTCATCAAATTGGACATCTCGCGCTCTTACAAGCTGATTTTTAGTACCTTCTGTAACCCAAATACGATAACCATCATCGTCATATCCTACTAAAATGCCTTTAACAGATTTCTTATGTAATTTCCTCCTCTTTTGTTTTGGAATATGAACATAACTCGTACTGCCAATTACACGTAATTGTTTGACGTTCATTTTCTTACCAAACCAGAGTTCGTAGGGTGTTTTACCTTCTACACGAGTTGGACCAGTTCTGTTTAGTATATATGTAGCTGTATTCACAAGTTCTGCCCATAGGCACTGTGGCAGTGTCTCGTTTGCATACATAAGTGTTCGGGCGGTTTCAACTAGTGTTCTGTTTTCACGCTCGCTGCAGCCATTCTGTTCCGGCGTATACGGCATTGTTAGTCTTTGTCTTATACCACTTCGAGCAAGAATATCTTTTACATTCCTATTATCAAATTCTCCTCCGTTATCGCTCAGGATAGTTTTGATAACGTGACCGTTAGTTTTTGCTTCAGCGATCATCTGTTCTAAATATTTACATACTTCTGACTTCTCTTTCAAAAAGTAAACGTATCTAAAACTTGTATAATCATCTTTAAAAAGCAAAAAATATCGATAATTAGACATCGAGTTGGGAAACGGTCCACATACATCGCTATGTATCAATTCTCCTGGTTGGGAGGCTCTGTCTCTCGTTCCAAATTTTAGTCTATGAGACTTTCCAAACATACAGCCTTCACAGAGGTCTTGTTCAACTGGAAGGTCAATTCCTAGCTCACGTTTGATGAAAGTTCTAACATGTCTTTTATTTTGATGGCCAAGTCTTTCATGGTACAATTGAGTTTCGGATGTCATGAATACTTCTAATTGCCTAAATGGTTTTATATTTTTAACATTAAGTTTGTACAAACCACCATTTTGACTTCGTTCGCCAACAATTTTAAGCTCCCCGTTTATAGACATTCTGCATACCTTTGGACTCGAAAAGAATTCGCTATTCTGGTTCTTATCATGCGTAGCTAAGACAGAGAATAAGTTCTTTTGAATTGATGGAACATACCACACATCTTGAAGAGTTATTGGTACTGTTTTACCTTTAACATCAGCTTCAATCATAATCGATCCCTTTCCTTTCGCTTGAATCGTCTTTCCATTCGCTGTTGTCACTGTATATGACTCGTCGAATTTCTCGAAACTTTGAAAGAGGTCGCTTCTATTTGTAATGTGGCTCGTGGCTCCATTATCAACGTACCAGTTATTCTTGTCACATTCAGCCGTAAAATTCGCTGTTTCTGTCTGTGCTACCTCTACAGACATCAAAGTCATGTTTGAACATTGACTGGTAGAAGGAAGGTTATCACTTTTTGGTGGTCGGCCGTCACGTATCCACTTGTGACAATTTTTTACACGGTGACCAATTTCAGAGCAATAATTGCATTTTAACCTCTTGTCCTTCACTTTGTTCTTGATGTGCTTCTGCGTACTCGTATTAGCAGTCAGAGCTTCCTCTTCAGGTACATTTTTACTAGACAAAGCTCTCTCATAAGCACATAAGTGGCTGGTTAAATTATCAATAGTTCTGTCTGTTTTAGGTATTAAGAGCCAGCTGCTTCTAAATGAAAAATATTCGTCGCCGAGTGTATCTAAAATTTTACACACCAACAAAAGTTCTGGCAACTCCTTGTCGTCTTGGTATAACTCCCGGTTCAACTCAGACCATATATTTTTCAGTTTACACATATGTGACGCAATGTCGTCATCTGGATCTCTTTTCAGTCCGAAAAATGTCATACATAAATTATACGACTTGTCTTCAGATGTACCTCCAAACAGTCTGTGTAATTCTAACCATACTTCGTTGGCGCTTGTAAATCGCATGACTTTGCGTAGTGTGTCTTCACTCATATTTGTTGTAAGTAGGAGAAGAGCGTTGCTATCAGCTTTGACAAATCTGACTAGTTCACATTTGTATAACTTTATATCTACGTCACCTGCTCCATCTTGCACACAATCTGGTCTTTTAAGTTTTCCTTCGACTACATCCATAGCATCTTCAATGCTTCGTAAAAGAATGCATATTTTATACCTCCAAGTTGACCAATTGACTTTTCCTTCAAGTAGTCCGATTTGAATTTTTCCCGATATATTTTCCATTTTTGCTAGGGACATAACCTGATGAGATGTGCTGTTTAGTGGAAGCTTGGGATAGCGGAAAACATAATAGAAAAATAAATGGAGATAATAAATATAAAGAAAACTAGATTTGTTATGACTTGACACACATATACCTTTTTATTTTACACTTGACAGATCAACGACAAAACCATCACTATCTTCCTTTTAATCTAAATACAAACTTCAATGGCCAGTGCTGGTGTCTTTGAGGCCAGCTCTAACATTAACTTATATTAATTAGTGTGATTTCGACCCCACAATTGGGTAAGTGGTTTTATTACGTCGTTTAACAACATTTTATTTTCAACACTTTATAACGTCGGGTAGACCTTAGATTATATTCATTAGCTGCAAATCATTTATTTTTATTGTATGTAGTTTTGCTCATTTTCATTGGTGTTTCTGTAAATTAGATATTCTCATATTTCTTTATGGTATTCTATTTTCTGTATAAAATCAACTCCCTTTCGTAGTAGTTACCTCATCTTCATTCTTGTATTATTAAAAATATCATTTTCATTCTTGCATTGTTAAATATTTTGATCTAAATTCTTATCGCAAACATTGTTATCTCCGTTTCTGATTGGACATCCACGGCAACACAACTACCTAGCAGTACTTTCCATCAGCTGTTGTCGTGGGTCCACATTAAAAGGCCTGGCTTTAACGCCATTGTTTTATGCGCGTTCCAGGGTCCAAAATCCACCCTATCTGACCGTAGACGGCTAGACGGCCACCACTGCTGGCAAGAAACACCGGAAGCTGGAGCGCCTCCTGAACCCGGACCCTAGCTTGCGCCCACCGATGCCGTGGCTCACTTCCGGATAAAAGCAGGATAGTACTGGACCAGCAGAAAGAAAGAATATGTCAATAAGTAGGCTCTAACCCACGCTATTTGCCCCTGCCGCAGCTTGGCCCTTTGGCATTTAAATAAAATTAAATTCTGTGATCACGATGCTGCTTTATTATTTATATACCTAGAAGTAGCCCCGTGACAACGGAGGCTATAATTAACTTCCCAACCCCCACCAATAGAAAAGAACTAAAACGCTTTCTCGGTACTGCAACTTGGTACCGACGTTTTGTTCCAAATTTTAGTACCATAGCCGGTCCCCTTAATAAGCTCACTGCTAATAGTAAAAAGGCCCCTCCTTTTCAATGGTCACCTGAAGCTGACGCAGCTTTTAACGCTTTAAAGGAACGTTTAGTCTCCGCGCCAGTACTTTCCTGTCCAGAATATACAAAACCATTCGAAGTACACACCGATGCAAGCAATTACGGTGTTGGCGCTATGTTAACCCAGACTCTTAACGGTAAAGAGCATCCGATTGCCTACATGAGTAGATCCTTCACCAGTGCCGAGAAAAACTATAGCATCACCGAAAGGGAGACCCTTGCTGTGTTAACTGCTCTCGAACACTGGCGATGTTATCTCGAAAATGGTCAAACATTTACTGTGTACACGGACTGCGCTGAAATGGTTTTTGTCACTAGATAATCCGACAGGACGATTAGCGCGTTGGGGAGTACGGCTGTCATCATTCAATTTTATCATAAAGCACCGTCGTGGAGTTGATCACGTAATACCTGACGCTCTCTCACGAGCTTTCCCTAATGCTTCCATATCTCTTTCTAATTCTGTCACCAATACAGACGATACTTGGTATAAAAATATTTTTAATGGATGTCTTAATACACCAAGTCACTATCCAAATTTTTTAATAAAAAATAACTCATTGTTTAGACTTTCGAAAACTAAATCCCCACTGACATCTGAATTCGCATGGAAAGAAGTTGTGCCCATCGAATTTCGTGAAACCATTATAGCAGAAAATCACTCCGAACCAACAGCTGGACATCTTGGCATTTTTAAAACTTACCGGCGTTTGGCACTGACCTACTTTTGGCCTGGAATGCACCAAGATGTTGTTAAGTTTGTGAGTTCTTGTTCTACTTGTTTATCTTATAAAGCACAGAATCACAGTACATTGGGTGAAATGGGTCGGCCAAAACAATGTTCCAGACCTTTTCAAATGATTTCTATTGACTTCGTTGGTCCTCTACCAACTACCCGTAAGCAAAACAGCTATATCTTCGTAATAACCTGCTGCTTTTCAAAATATTGTCATATTTTTCCATTACGTCGTGCAACTTCGGATGCCGTCATAAAAATTTTGGAAGATTCTATTTTTCTAGTTCATGGCATTCCACAAACTATTTTCCTGGACAACGGTAGTCAGTTCATTAGCTCTATCACTGACGCGTTGTTTAAAAAGTATAGAATACCGAACATTTACTTTACACCCAAATATACCCCGCAAATAAATACCGTGGAACGTTACAACAAAACCATTGTTACTAGTTTAGCTACATTTGTTCAAAACGACCACAGATCTTGGGACACTTTTATCCCTAAAGTACAATTTGCAATAAATAATTCTGTTAACGAGTCTACCGGTTATAGTCCCGCATTTCTTGTGTACGGCCGGGAGCTGGTCTTGTGTGGATCGCATTATACGGATAACGACTTGGGTGACGAAGTTCTGTTCCTTCCGCGTGACATTTATGCCGAAAACCTGGGTTGTCTTACGTCAATATTTAACGAAGTGCAAGCTTCGCTGTGGCATGCACACGAAAAGAACTCTGCGCATTACAACTTACGTAGGAAAGCCGCAGAATTTAACGTGGGTGATGTAGTCTTTAAACGTGCCTTTATTCTCAGCGACAAAGACAAATACTTCAGTAAAAAGCTAGCGCCAAAGTTCATAAAATGCCGAATTTCTAGAAAACGATCTCCTCTTGTATATGAACTTGAGGACATGTCTGGTAAAGACATAGGAGTATGGCATATAAAGGACTTAAAACTTGTAAAGAGTTTTAAATAGTCTCTATATTTGTAATTATTTGTAATACACGCGTACCTCATCTTTTAATAACACCTTGCAGCTAGCAATAGTCACCTGTGTAATTGATCACAGTGCCTGTATTTTATGAAAGGATGCATCGACAATCTTTTGATTAGTTGTTGTTGCTATAGTACGTTTAGATCAAAGTCAAAGTCAAAGTCAAAATCATTTATTCAATTTAGGCGTCTACGATGCTCTTATGAAGGTCAATTACAAATTTTAGTATTGAAATATTCTACATTGTACTGCCACGTTCAGCAAATAAATTGTATAGAGCCACTGCGAGAAGAACGGGCAAGAAACTCGGGGCCATTCTTTTAAACATCTTTTAACAATGTGTTACATACATACTATATAATAGAGTTATTACAATATTTGTTTAAATTATGTAGGTGATTGTTAGGTAGATGATTTATGAATGGTTGAATGGAAGACAACTGCATGAGATAGAATGAATGCGTAATGCTAGTAGTAAATTTAGACGAGTTTTGTTATAGAACAAAACTCTTTCCTGACAAGGGGGGTAATTTCACTGGAAGTTGCCACTATTAGTAGCCACTATAATATGTCCTGTAATTAGTCATATTTTAAATAGTGCAATAGATTGTGGGGCATTTCCTGAAAAGCTAAAATTAACTATTATAAAACCATTATTCAAGAAGCACGATAGAGATAACATGAATAATTATAGACCAGTAGCTTTAGTTCTAATATTTTCTAAGATTGTAGAAAAGTTTATTCATTTCAGTCTTTACTCATACTGTAAAAAATCTGAATTATTAGTCAATGAACAAATAGGTTTTCGTAAAAACAAATCAATAAATTTAGCTATATATAACTTTCTTGAAATAATAACGGCCAGCTGTGATAAAAAATATTCCGGTGTGTGCTATGTACATGGACCTAAAAAGCCTTTGATTATGTTGATCACAAGTTGCTGCTTGATAAATTAGAGAGGTATGGACTTCGAGGTAATATTTTAAATCTAATAAAAAGTTATCTCTAGGTTAAGCTTAAAATCTAAAACTGAAGAAATTTATTCATCTGATGCTAAAATTGTAATATACGGTGTTCCTCAGGGGAGCGTTCTTGGTCCACTCCTCTTTATACTATACATTAATGACTTGCCTAGTGTTGTAAACCACCCCATGGTACTCTTTGCTGATGATATCACTATTATGTTCGTTGGTAAGAATCAGATACCAATTGAAAAAGTCATTACATCAGCTTTGGATAATATCACTGACTGGTTAAAATCAAATAACCTAATAATAAATTTAGACAAGACCAATATTGTGATTTGACATTAAAAATTTATTATATGAATAAGGACATTGAGAATGTAATATTAACAAAATTTTTAGGAGTTACTATCGACTCTAACCTCAAGTGGAAAATGCATGCACAGTCAGTATGCACCAAACATAGTAGTTTTTCATATGCATAATACATGCTGTCAAAAGTTGTAGGTCGACCTGCAGTGCTTATGTCGTATCACGCCAATGTAACGTGTTCGATCCGCTACGGGGTTATATTTTGGCGTAATTGTTCGGAGAGGGAAGTAATATTCAAAGCTCAAAAGAAGTATGTTAGATCAGTCTGCCAATTACAAACTACTGACTCATGTAAGCCGTATTTTATGAAGTTAAATATATTGACATTTCCCTGTTTAAATATTTATGAAGTAGTATTATTTGTAAGAAATAATTTGAATCTGTTCATCAATCTCAGAAGTGAACGGCATAAAAAGAGAATCCGGACACTTCCTGCACAACTACTTTTTATAGAAACAGCGTGTTTGGTATGGCCCCTAGGTTATACAATCATTTAGCAAAATTGATACTGGAAATAGAGTGCGTTATGTTATTTAAGAGAAATTTGTTTAAAGTTTTGGTATCGAAATGTTATTACACTATTCAAGAATATTTAAATGATAAATTTGTATAAGCTGGTAATTAAAAATAAATAATAATTGACAAATGTATGTAATATTAAAATTTGTATATAAGTATTAATAATGTAATATAACTGACATAAAATTAAATCTTTCCCATGTATCTTTGAAGGTTAGAATGTAAAATTTGACATTTAAATTTTGAAACTTGTAATTATTCTCATTGCAAAAGTCACCTTGACAATTGTAATGTATGATTTTGAATGCCGTTATGGTGGAATGTGGAGCACTACCTATTTTCTGTAATACCTTGTACACATACTCATGTTCAAGCAAATAAATAATTTTGAATTTGAATTTGAATTTGAAAATTAATTCTTAAACAATTCACAAACCAATTTTATGTAATTGTCACTTTAAAAACGTATATATTTTCGTAGGGTAGTTGACACAGTCTAAAATAAAATACAGTGTAACGTTAACATGATAGTAGTTGGAGCACATTACTCGATGAAATTAACAAATTATTTACTCTGCAATGGATTACCTTTATTTTGAATAAACAAAATGTGTTTAAATTTTCTTTAAGTCACGTGATCTCAAACGGAAGTAAAGGCGGAAATGATGTCATAAGGACAAAAACAAAGCCACAGAATAGGTAATAGTAATCATGAGAGTTTGCTTCCGAAGGTTTTGACAGTGACAATTGACATTAGTAATGGCTAATAGCAAGCAACCTACAAAATGTCGCATCACTATCGATTTACTGCTTAGGCCCCTATTTCACTATCAAATCCATTGGATCCCATATATTTAATAGTGTAATACGTACATTTGACTCATTTATCTTTGATCATATTTCGCCGTGAGATTTGATCAAAGATCAGCATAGATAATAAAACCCAAACTAGGAACAAAAATCTATGGAAACATTTTGCAATTATTACTTATAGTAATACAACAACTTTAAACAGTTGGAAAAGCTTATGTTTATCATTATTTTTATTCCGATGTCACTGCAGGCCATTGTCTCGATCACTTGAAAGTGTTTATATTTCGGGATTACAAAAATGTTCCATAAAATAGTGATTTTGAACCGATTAAAGTTGTTTAATTACCATGTATGAAAAATAATGAATAATGCTGCCACTAATGTATCCGTGCTTCAAACTGTGTTGGTTCTGTGATTGTTTTATTCAGTCTACATACACCCCTACACTATGGTACACGTTCTATCGAACAACCTGTATAATCGATTACGCACGACACTACAACAAGCAAGCAAAACGTATTACATTCAGCACTATTTGTTTTTGCCCTAGTGACGTCATAAGCATACAGGCCGCCATTGAATGATTTTTAAGCGCCAATTTTAAAAGTTGAAATAAAAAGTTGGATTTCTAGTATTTCAGGACTACTAAAAAAAATAATTAAAAATGCTAGGTGTATATTTCAGTGTTCTAAATAATTTAACATACTTTAAAAAAACAAGTCAACAACCCTAACTTACAACAAAGAGCCGTGATTCACGATCGTCCCTATATAAAGGCGTGTTTTACCGCCGGCCGTTTAGTCTCGATCGTGCGCTCGTAGAGTCAAGCCCTCCTGTGTATGCTTCGTTTAGAAGCGAAACGCGTCGAATATTCTTCCGGTTTGGGCTGCGTGGTTTGTGATGTCACGTCGGCTTAACAGGAAATTAGGCGGAATTGTCACTAGATTTTTATACAGATTTTTTTAAGTGTTTTATTAATTAATTAATTAAACGTTTTCTTAAAATACTTTTAAAATATTTGTTATTATTAAAGCTATAATGTTCTCCAATTAATACATTTTTGCGGATTTTATCATAACCACGGCTTTCTTAGTCGGATAAACAATGGAGCATGCAGCTATGTGGTTGCTAGACTTCTGGGTTCTCCTCATCATGACTAGATAAAAAAAGCTTGTAGGCAAACTTGGATTTATAAAATCTTTGCACACCTGTAATACCCAGAGGGTTGACAGATGTGTTACACGTGTTATACCCACTTTTATTAGATATACTTCGGACAGCTATGCGCTTTGTTATTTTTTTTTATATGAAATCACTAGTAGATCCTATTACTGAACCTAGGCTTTCGAGATTGCAAAGCGAACTGTTGATGCTGCTCTGCCAAGCACCGTGGCAAAATCATTGTTTTTGGGTTTTATCAATGGTTTCGATAGTTTCGAATATAAACAAAGTTCCATAGGTAAAAAGCAGGTATCAAAAACAAAACAATTTTACAAAACAACTTGAATCGTGCGCCATCTAGCGTAGAGTAGCGGCAAAGTGAATTATATTTAGTGTTGTTAATTTGCTGTTTTAAATTTAGTCGAAGTAACAGCAGAATGACTTTTAGATATCCTAAAACTAAAATTAGAACTTTTTAATTAGTTATTATATTAGTTAGTGAGCGAACAACAGAATTGCTGCCATTATCACTGTGAAGTAGGGCATATTCATTTTAAATGACGCTGATTATAAAAACAGCCTATAAAAATGCATTATTGTTTTAGGGCTTAAGACTTAAGTTCCAAGCAGAAATGTGTGTTTTATGTCTTAATTTATTATATTCTTATTAGATTGGGGAAAAAGTGTCTTCTTATCAAATCGCGATAAATATTTAACTGCTGGAAATTAAATAAGAAAACCTTTCCCAATGAGCTGTTATGTTTCAATTAATTAAACAAAAAATATAATACTAAGTCAATAGATATTGGTAGCAATTCTGTTGCCAAAAAACTAACTAAAATTTAGTAAAATTAGATTCAGAAATATCAAATGAACATTTCTTATTCTGTTGGGGCCATAATTTAGTTAATTCACTTTAAAATTATTAAAGTTACTAAACTTAGTAAAATTTGTATATTTGCTATTCTGTTGTACCATAATTTAGTCAGATTAGGTGGAACATTAGATAATTAAACCTAAAATTAATCAACAAGTAAATTGGTGTTGACTAATGCTGTCATGTTCTCCAATTAATTTATTTTGGTGTATTTTATCATAATCACGGCTTTCTTAGTCTTATAAACAATGGAGCATGGTAGTATATGGTTGCTAGACTTGTGGGTTTTCCGGAAAGGATTGTAATTTTCGGTAATTCAAAAGCATAACTAGTGAAAAAAGCTTGTAGGCAAACTTGGATTAATACAATCTTTGCACACCTGTAATACCCAGAGGGGTGGCAGATGTGTTTAAATATCCACTTTTATTAGATAGACTTCGGACGGCTATGTGTTCTGTTATTTTTTTATATTAAATCACCAGTAGATTCTGTTACTGAACCATCAACAGCTCATACGTTCCGCTCGCAAGCCTTTTCGAGATTGTAAAGCGACCAGTTGAAGCTGCTCTGCCAAGCACCGCAAAATCATTATTTTTGGGCTTTATCACAGGTTTCGATAGTTTCGAATATAAACAAAGTTCCATTTGATGCTAAATTCGTTATTTTCGACAATTTTGATCACATTTTATGTCTATGGTTCATATTAAATGTGGATCCATAGACGCAAAATGTAATCAAAATTATCGAAAATAACTCGAATGGAATACGGCCAGAAAAAAAATGTTATAAAACAACTTGACTTGTGCGCCATCTAGCGTAGAGTAGCGGCAAAGTGAATTATATTTAGTATTGATAAGTTGCTGTATTAAATTTAGTTCGAGGTAACAGCAGAATGACTTTTAGAAATCCTAATACTAAAATTAGAACTTTTTAATTAGTATAGTTAGTGAATGAACAACAGAATAGCTACCATTATTTTTATTTCAAATTCAACCTTTTGGTCAGTATCGTAACATCTTACCCAAATGAAAGGTTTATTTTTGTAATAAATTTTGGATCAGGAAATAAATGAAAAATGTATTAATAGAATCTTAATTGATTACAAAATTACAAACGATAGGAAAAATTTAAGTCATGTGCGAGATGTATAATAACGCATAGCACGTGTTAGTAAAAACATAATAATATTAAAATCTTAATTGATGTTTTTAACCTTTTTATAAAAAATAATAATATTGGTTAGTTTAAATTACTCAAGCTTTTTTTAAAGAAATACTGTGAAATATTTTAGGGACATCTAAATCTTTCACTTGGTACTAAGATTACGACTGTCTAATGGATCATGATCATGAACAGTACACAGGTTGTATGAACAACACCAAAAGAAAGTACTTTGTAACAATAGTCTGGCATATTCTTCAGTTATAGGCTTTACGAAATGTAACGGTAAATAATGAAAAATATTAACATTCCCACAGGCATGACAGCGTATTGATAAAATAAAATGACTCGACTTCCAGGGCCAGTTAAGATTGTACGATTAACATGCATAAAAATATCTCTTCTCCAGAAATATATCTATGTTAAGATATATCACCATTTAGAAAAGCAATTATACCACCAGCTACCTTTCTGTAAGATAAAATAATCAATTAATACTTTTTTAAAGTTTTCTCCAAATTAGTTTAGCTGTTTTTGCGTAAATGAGTAAAAATCAATCTAACATACAAACTTTGAAATGCCTAATATGAATATGATCTCCAAACAGTTGATGTTATCGTCATGAATGAGTAAGCTTGATATGTCTGTACCGTAACATTATTGTCCATCCTATAGTAACGGTTGCTAATAGAACGTGACGAATGTCGAATTCATTTAAAAATATCTTAAAATGCTAATTTTTTTTATCAATAACTGTAGCAAAAACTACATAATTTAATTTCTATATTCTTCAGGGTGCTTTGAGATATGTACACAGCTCAAGAAGAGATAAGGAAAAAAATTATATTCGTTAAAAAACATTACTATTCACAATATATTTTTCTTGCCCTTCAGGGACGGGAGAGTGCCGCGCCAACAGGACATTTTGCGTGCCCAATTTCTAAAAAGCGTTTAATTCTTTGATATTATACTTGGGTTTGCCAAATTTGCTCCATAAATGGGACATCTTAATAATAAATCCAGACATGTCAGGTAATCTATTTTTTAAATTATTATATAATTACTAGTAAATTTTTAAATTATTTTATATACTAATTGATGTGAAATACTTAGTTAAAAATCTTACATAATTATATTATATATAACAAACGTCGCTACGTTATATATGTGGTACAAAAAACTTCTGTAAAATCAAATGCAAGGCAGCAAACTGTCATTGGGACAGCATAGTTTTACACATTTATACATAGTTTTTATTAAAAATAAAATATTAAAATGTAATGTTTAGTTTTATTCAATATTCAGGATACAATAAATGAGATTTATAAGAGTACAGATAAAACAGGTTTCTCAAATATCGTCAACTTTTTCATACAAAAATATGTTTCCAAATATATTTTTCATCGGATTGTTATAATGCGACAACCAAAAAACAGCCTGCGCCATGTAAAATTAAAATGCCCAGTAATCAAAAATGTTGACTACATATCTACAATGTATTATCCATAGGCTTAGGATGTACAAGACCAACAGTGACGGATGAATGGTGTAACATAAAATTAAATGTAAATGTGTGAGTGACATAGTGTTGTAATGACGCGAGCGTAATACTATCGACAGTTTTACTTCTTGAATCTTAGGACACATTCGTTTGAAATTATGCCCTATATGCATTGAGACTATTGTAATGATCGTAAACAACACTGAAATCACAGAAACGCAATATATGCAATTTCATGTACTTGAACAACTTATTCTTCAAGTTATTATGATTTAAAAACCAAACTACTTAACTGATTATGATGAAATTTCAAAGGGATGAATCTTAAAGTATATGCTTTCAAACAAAATACGATGTTTTCAAATGAAAACAAACCAAATATCATAACATGAATACAACCTTATTGAGAACCAGCTCCCTTTTTGATCTGTTAAAAATAAAACTCATTCAAAGTTGAAGTCAAATGCATTTATTGTAGGTCTAAAATGGTACAGCACTTTTAAAAGTAAACTACTATAACTTCATCGTAACAAGATGAAATAAAACTTACCATTACTAAGTATTATGATTACCATTAACAAAATCATTAAACTGCAAATATACAGGTACTGTAAATTATTAAATTACATTTATCTGAATACCATTTGCGTAAAGCATTCACATGTGGTAAGCAAAGGTCGAATTTGTCCCTATTATTTAATATTTAATTAAATATTTCAATGGTATGACCATTGAAATATTAACATCTTTCATAACCATAATATAAAACTGTAAGTTCTGTCAGTTCTGTATAAATTAATTTAAGTTGGTAGTTAAGTAACATTCAGTTCAACTTGTGTTCATTAAGTAATTATTGTACATGTTTTTAATAATTAGTATTTTTGTTAATTCTGTAGATAGTATGTAGATTAAGATATTTTTCCTTTTGTTTCAGATGTAAAATTCAAAATTTCTCGGATTAAATTTATATAAAATAAAACTCCTTTAACATGACATGCGTGCGGATGGGTTTATATATTTGTGTCTAACTCTATATTTGTCTTGTTACTCTAACCCTACGAATAAATAATAAGTCAGGAAATCTAATTCAGAACAAACTCCACACAAAAAGTGGCCCTACTTCAAACCAAAACGACGTATGATTAAAGAACGAATCACCATTCTAGCTTTACAAATAGACAATCTTGGTGATTGGTTTAAATTCATAACAAAAGCAACAACTGGTTCGACATTGTGCTGTAATGTCTGTTATGACAGCGTAGCTTTGCGTATCCATAGTAACTGAGATACTCGAAGCAGCTAAGTCATAGCAGATTGGACGACGTTATGCAATGAGTCCGGAACATGTCAATAATAAAACAGTTATATGGTACAATGATTTTCATAAAAATGTTGGGCTACTTTTTACAACTCAATCAACGCTAGATTCCGTCAACTATGATATGTTTTTTAAGTTGTTATTTAGAAGATATTAAAAGAGAATCTATCTTCGCACTGTAGTGAAGATGGATTCTAAGAAATTCAACGAATATACTTTTTATCAAAAGAATGTTATGGTCTGGTGACTGTTTTTCAGTTTTTCATTCATGGGAGTTTGTGATTATTGCTTTGCAGTGCTTGTTGAAACAAGATTATTTTTAAATTTTGTTTTTCGTCATTGTTCCTCATTACACTCAGCGTTGTTATTATTATCCTGAAAAATAACTTTCAAAAACAGTTTCAGATCTACGAAAAAAACAAAAATATACAACCTATTTAGTGCAAAAAATAATAGTCATCTCAGCAATTTACGTTTTTGTGCCTTATGCGCTTGAGTATCTGCAGTATTTGTTTCATTGAGAATTCAAGTAAATCACACACTTCAAAAGTTGCATGGGTAAATTTTCCTTAGCCAGAAAAATTTAAGTGCTCTAATTAGACCAAACAATAAACAGATGTTTTTCAATGCTATCGTTATTTAATGAGCCAAAAACCCAAACCTATTCCAACCAACCAACTTTTATCGTTTTTTGTATATTCATTATCTGTAGTAAAGCTTGAAGTATTTTCGGGACAAATCATCTGGTTGAAAAAGCAGCTTAATTTAAGATTTAATATATAAAAAGAATATTTTGAATAATAAAACAATAGGTAATTACTGTACGGACTGGAACTGCAGTTTTGTGTACCATAGTATACGTAATCATACTCGTATGATCTCATAATATGAGAACGTTTTCGTCAAAATCAATAGAGCATACTCTGCTGGTTTTCAAAAGCATCCACCGTCATGTCTTTCTAGCTTAACTGCAGCTCTCCACTTATCTTGCCGAATTGGAGCGGCAGGGATACAAAAAGAAATACGCAAAATACAATAAGTTTATTTACATACATTGATTTTATCGATTTACATTTCCAAATTTCATCAAAAAAAAAAATACCTTCGAGATTAAAAAAATACTGACGTCATCTTGCATAGTAATGACAATCTCGCTTTGATAACGAATCTGAACAACATTGAATATTTTGCTTATTATTAGTGCAAAATGATCCCTCGAAATTTTAATCTTGTAAGGCCAGGAGCCTTCAGTTCACAACACATGCTGGCATAATCATTCACGTTTTTATCATTGTATTTCACAATGATAAAAACGAAAACGGTACACGAACATTTAACGTGTGCTCGCTTGCAAGAAACATGTCCGAGTGACGACGCGCTGGACACGACTTTTAAGCCCCGCCTACTTGGACACGTCTTTTAAGCCCCACCTACTTGGACACGACTTTTGTTGGGTCATTTTATTATACAGTCCCACCAACTTATCTGTTCAGGCGGCAAAAAAAAAGAACTACAACATGCCAAATTGTGACAGTTTGTAATTGATTTCCTTGACCAGTAGCGCCCTCGAAAACTGTACAGTTAAGTTGGTGGTACTATAAATACCGATCTTTCTTCCCTCCACCGACCAATCTCTAACGTTTGTTTTCTACTCTATCCACGCGAAATTGGCAAAATTGTGGCGACCCCGCAGAAGCCATATATGCAAGCCAAAGTTGAAGTTTACATGATGCTGGCAAAAAGTTCTAAGCAATTGCCATAAAAAAGAACGAATAATTCTTTTAGTAAATTTATAATTTTTCTAGGGGTAAGAATAAAACATGACTCTGGCAAATGCACAAGACGTGCGAGACCATACCACGCTATAGAGTATAGGGGTCTAGGGAAAAAAAAAAAACTTTTCTAGGTTATCCGATAAGTTTTATATTTATATTCTGTGTTTTAATATTTTTCAGGTTTTGTAGCGTTTATTGATATATAATAAATGTAAAAATAACAGTTCAGACTCAAAACTGCTATTTTAATTGATCTAGCAATGGCTAACTCATTACTTTCAAAGGTACGTAATATATATAACCATGGAACATATGCATATTAGTAGCTGAAATTAATGTATGTTTGTTTGAGCTTAGAATTTGAATCTAAGTGTGTAACATCTCAGAATTATTTACCGCTTATTATCAGTGGACATAGGTACATTACTTGGATATGCCGAGTAGTAAATAAATCACACAAAATATAATAGTAATAGGTACATAGTCAATGTTGATATTGTGGTGTAATATTTCAGATGGGGGCTCTACGCTTGGCCCCTAGCTTATTGTACACTCAGTCATCACGAACTAGAACAGCAAAGCATTGGAATCCAAAGTACAAAAGGCAGAGAGCTAAGAAGTTCTTGAAAATTGATTTGCCTGACCTCAATGAAGACTTTGACAAGATGACGTCTGAGAAAATCAGGCAAAAGATGCGGGAGCGAGGTCTTATGCCAGCCAGGCCATGGATGGAAAGGGCTTTCTTTATCTCTGCAACTGGTAAAATAATATATATATATACACCGTGTCCCAAAATTCAACGATAAGCCGGCATCGGTGCATAGACCTACTCATGACTCCTCGGAAAAAAAAAAAAAAAATTATAACTGTTTTTTTTTATTAATTACAGTGACTTTTATAAATTTCATCGATATTCGATACCCATTATGCTATTTTCAACTACCATGACCACAATTTTTGACATATTTTTGATATTTTTTGTGCATTAGCAACCTAAGAAGGACGGCTATCTACCACAATCCTTTAAAATTACAGAAAGTCTGTAGTTATTTTACAAAAATCAGTAAAAAAAAATTTTTTTCTTATAATTTTCATAGATTTTAACATTCTATGCACTTTCTATAGTCTGGGTTAAAAAAAAAAGTATGGACACTACCATGGCAAGTTTTATTAAAAGTTGGCGCAACTTTATAAAAGTCTCTGTAATTAAAAAAAAAAGAGTTTTCCCGAGTAGTCATGAGTAGGTCCATGCACCGATGCCGGCTTATCGTTGAATTTTGGGACACGGTGTATATATATATATATATATATCTTATATTGCACCTGTATTAAAATTAAGGATATTTTACAACTCATAGCTGTACCTTAATTTTTAGTAGGTGATGAAGTTTTTTTTTTGTTATTGTCACAGAACAAGCTTGAGGCTGATCTGATTTTAAGCGGACTTTCCTCTGCCTATAACAGATGCATTCATCACAAGTCACGAAATGCACTGCACCTGTCACTTTGAGACATAGTTGTTAAGTCTTATTATTATTATTATTATTATTGTGATACACTAAGCAGCTTAAAGCTGATGCGTGTATATGGAAAACAAAACAGTGCACATTAATATATATTATTCCAAATGTTTGTCTAGTCTATTTTTAAAACAGTTCACTGAAGGGGCACTAATAACGGTTTCTGGCAGTCTGTTCCATTCATTGACTACACGGTTTGGAAAAAAGTGTTTTATTGGTTTGCTGTTGCACCTCAAAATTTGCAGCTTCAGAGAGTGTCCTCTCGTCCTCTTGTTGTCTTTCTTTGTGTAGATTTGTGTCATGTTTGGGACATAATAATATCCATTCAAGATTTTATATGTTTCAATTAGATCTCCTCGTTGTCTTCGCTGTTCTAAAGTAGTCAAGCCCATTTTCTTGAGACGAAGTTCATATGGCACATTCTTCAATGATAGAACCATTCTTGTTTGATTTACACTGTACTCTTTCAAGAAGATCAATATCTTTTTTAAAGTATGGACTCCAAAATTGGAATGCATATTCCAGCAGTGGTCGTATATATGTTGTATAAATCTTCAAAAATAGAGTTTTGTCAATGTGCATAAAAGTTTTTCGTATTTTGTACAGAATTGAGTTGGCTTTTTTTGTCATACTTATGATATGACTTGTGTCTCCCATTTCAGATTTGATGTGATATATAACTCCCAGATCTTTTTGGCATTCTACAACTTCTATTGGATTATTATTAATAAGATATTTTGCCTTAGGATTATTGATGCCCATATGTAGGACTGTGCATTTGGTCTCATTTAGTGTTATTAACCAGTCTTGGGTCCACTGGTAAATGCTGTCAAGGTCTTCCTGGATGATATTGTGAACTACCAGTGGATTTTCCATAATTTTGGTATCATCTGCAAAAAGTGATAGTTGAGACTGTACACAGTCCTTCAGATCTGTCAGAAATAATCCAAAAAGAATTGGTGCGAGAACTGATCCTTGGGGTACACCACTAAGGACCTTATGTGGGCTTGAAAATGCCTCCCCTACTCGAACTTTAAAAGTTCTGAATGATAGGAAGTCTTCTATCCATTTTAAAAGTTTGCCACGGATTTCAAAATGTTCCAACTTAGAAACAAGCCTATTTATAGGCACTCTGTCAAAGGCTTTTTCGTAATCTAAGTAAATCACATCAGTTGGCTGTCTAGAGTCCCAATATTTAGTCCATATATCCATGCACGAAAGTAGATTGGTCACAGACCGCCCCTGGACAAAACCATGTTGTTCGTCAATTATGACTCTATTCTTTGTCAAGAACAATCTCAGTTTGTCGGCAATTATTTTTTCCATTGTTTTACAAATTATGCTTGTTAGACTTATTGGGCGATAGTTTGCTGCAATCTGTTTACTTCCTTTTTTGTAGATAGGTGTTACGATGGCCTCTTTCCAATCTGATGGAAGTTTAGCCTGATCCATAGAGAGTGTCATAATAAAAGCTAGTTGTTTGCTCATCACTGTACTGCATCTCTTTAGTAGAATAGCCGGTATGCCCCCATGTCTGGTCCCATGGCTGAGTCATTTATTTACTTGATCTGGTGAAAACGATACATAGTCTAAACAGTCATCAATCCTTGGCGATTTAATTTGTGGGATAGGTATATGTAGTGGCTCTCTTACATATGACTGCTCAAATTGCTTGGCAAATATATCAGCAACCTTTTCATGTTCGTGGGATATTTAGTTGGTCAAATCATCTTTTAAGGACACATTTGACGCAAGTTGCTGCCACATGTAACTATAGAATGATTTGTGCCCATTGTTTACAATATTTATTTCAAATTTGATTCTTGACTTTCTCACCTCTGTAATAAGTTTATTGTTTACTTTCCTGTATTTTTCATAATTGGTTGCAGTGTTTTCTAAATACTGTTTCTTTGCTCTCTGCCTCTTTTACTGTATTAAAATAGAAGTTCGTCAGTGTTTTCAAAAGTGTAATGAGTGGGTCGGTAGATTCCAGCAATTAAAAGTTTAAAGTTACCATATTCTATTTTTAACCAGAGTGCTTCAATATTCGAATTCCTGTTATATGAATCGTGTGGGCTAACATGAATAGGTATTCCTAAATGCTCATGTGCAGTGTAAATGGCGACGCCTCCCCAGCCACTGTTGTTTTCTCTGTCTCTCCTGAATAGACTGTATCCACTAATATTAATAGTATTGTCATTTATGCTGGATTTTAAATGAGTTTCAGTTAATATAATGAATGTAGGTCTTAATTTATTTATTTCAATTAATAACAAGTCTCGTTTAGCCATAAGGGAAGCCAGGTTCGTGTAGAAAAAGGGTTATTTCTATGATGTCAAGGTTAGTTTTTCTGAAATGTCTTTGATTCAACTATTTTTGGTGTGTTGTTTATATATTTGATGGTAAGATTTGACTCACCGTTCTGGATTCTCTCGTTGAGTTCCTCACGTAGTTGTTTGAGGTACTCACGTTGGTATGGTGTGAGGTCATTTTTCACATTCAGTCCACTTTGTAATTTCTTACCGTTTTTGAGTATACAGACAGCAAGTGCCCTGTTGGAGAATACCAGCTTAACAGGGCGGGGAGTTCCACATGACTGTGGTTTGCTCAGCCGAAAGATAGCAACCGGTGTCTCCGTCTCGGAAATATCCGCCAATGCCTTCTTGACCTCCTTTTGATCGTGTTGTTTACGATCATCAACATCAGCGCTTGAAGCAGCTTCCGGAATCCCAAACATAACAACATTGCGACTTCTCTTTTCGCGGTCACTTATTTCGGACAAAACAGTTTCAAGGTTTGTGCTACGATTTTGTTGAGCTCTCAATGCCTCCATTTCCTGCTTCATTTCAGAAACTTGGCGCCTCAAAGCTGGTAGCTGGCGCACTCCAAATGTGCATTCGGGGCATAGATATTTCAATGTGGGAGTTTGAAGTATGATGACTCGCAATTCGGTAGCACATAATCCACTACATTTTACGCAAATTTGCCTTTCACAACCGTGACACGTGATTTTTGGATTCCTGTCGTCAATTTTTGGAACAGATTTATCGCATTTCAAACAAACTGCCATCTTGAATAACTTTTAAACGCACGCAAGAACACTATTACGACGAAAACTCTCGCTAATATGTTTTAGATACTTTAGATAACACTTTGACACGTGAACTGATTGTTAATAATCCCGATAGTAGCAAGTAGAACAGAATAAAAGCAAAAACTATGTTTTAAAAGATTAAAAACGTAATATTAATGTAAAACACAAGTGCACTGAGAAAACGCGGGTAGGCTTTTTAAAAAAGAAACTCACTTAAACCTTTATTACACCTAGTGTATTTGTGATAAATGCCAGGCTGTTATAGTTGGTATAATGATGATGGATGAATTTTTTACCCAATATGATGTCATGAAAAACAGTTGGAAAAACTGTCACTCTCACAGTGATTTATTGACTATTAAAAAGTTTTCTTTTTTCACATCAATACACACAAATCATGCAAATACTAATATGTAATGATTTCAAGGCATTCATAACCTTCTTTGCTTTCAAACTTACTATTACACATTCTATGGCTTTATCAAAGTTAACTAGGATCAGGGTTGGTATAGCGCTTGAAAGTTTATTTATGTCATTGTTATATTTTAATTGTATTTTGCTTATTATCTAATTACAACTTTAATAGACTATTCCATTGTTTTAATACAGTGTACAGTATAGTAGTGTGTACAAACATACAGTGGTTAAGCACCTTTGATGTTTGCAAAAAGCCAATGCCACAAGATGCTTACCACAATGCTCACTTTTTTGTGATATGACTACTATACAATTTTATTATGAAGTGTTTTATGCTTTACTTATTATGTCATAGACCAATAAAGAAAGCAATTTTGTGTAATAACTAAACTATGAATGATTGAATGTTGTTTTTTTTTTTTTTTTTTATGTTATGAAGTCAATATATTGCAACTGATAGTGGGCTAGAGCATTTGGACTCCCTATGAGTCCAAATGCTTTTACTGTAGTAGCTGTAGTGTTGTATATAGTTTGTAGTATTTGTTTAATAAAGGCATACCGCCAGAGAAAAAATATATTGCAAAAAAATTGTCTATCATCTTGGATTTTTAAATGAATGTGATTTTTCTAATCAGCCACCAAGAAAACCTCAAAAGTGATGCCGATATTATATTTTCAAAAAATTATTTCTTTACCATCTTTTGATTCCAATTTCTGTAATGAGCACCCTAAAAACCTCAATTGACATATTATTTATTTATTTATATCAAAAAATGTGTCTACCATTTTTGTGATCGGCACACTAAAAAAACCTTGTTATGCATAATATGTTCTATCAGTTGGAAATTTAAAATAGATGCCT
Organism: Plagodis pulveraria; assembly: GCA_963890685.1. Taxonomy (NCBI): domain Eukaryota; kingdom Metazoa; phylum Arthropoda; class Insecta; order Lepidoptera; family Geometridae; genus Plagodis; species Plagodis pulveraria. The sequence continues at coordinate 27,265,244 of OY982967.1, forward strand.
TTTTGTTGATGCTAAGTTGGCATCTGAGCTGTCATTAAATTTACCTAATTAACGCCCCAGTTTTAAATCAACAGATTGTAAGATATACATTCAATAAAATGTAACCTGAAAAAATTCAAGACAAACCAGAGTTTTTTTTCCAGGCGGATGACAACTGATATTTTGGAAGAAACATCATATTGTACTATCTGTTACTAAAATTATAATAGAGAATGTGAAAAAACATGCAATACACGAGTCTCTTAGGTTAGTTATCTTATAATAAACCTTACAAATAAGTCAAAAAGTGCTATAAATAATATATCACATGAGTTGCTTCATAACATTATTTTTTTCATTACTTTGACTGTGGTCTCTTCTGATAAAGGCAAAGTGTCAACTTTAGATAATTTTAGAAGACTTACATTTTCAAAAAGTAAATGATAAGTGTGTCCTATGGGATAATTAATATATTCAGGCGTTACTTTACGGAAATCCATATTTAAAAATAACAATTATTTTTAAAATATTTTAAGACTACAAACACAACACAATTTATATATGAATATAAAGTTAATAAAAAAATATTTTGTAATATCAGTCTCGATTGTACGCTCAAAGAGTCAAGACCTCCTGAATGCTTCATGTAGAAGCGAAACGCGTCGAAAATTCTTAAGGTTTGGTCACGTGTCAGCTTAACAGGAAAATTAGGCGAATCACTAGATATATTTTTTAAGTGTTTTATTAAAATATTTGTTATTATTGTGCATGGGGTGGTTGGTTATTAATCTACATACAAGTTCAAGCTTGTTCCGTTTGTCTAGTTCTGTTATATTTAAAAATATGGGTTGAATAGTAAATCTACCCTTAAATTAAAATTTTTCTCCATCTGGTGGATGGTAACTAGAGGTGGATGGTAAATGCATGTGCACATGGCAGAGATGCCAATGTTAAGATAGATGTGATGCCACAAACCAGATAAATTAATTATGTTTGCTGACCCCATTGGATAAGAACAGAAAGAAGATAAATAAAATAAATAATTTTTAATTTTCTTCCAGGCAAAAGGCCTTTAAAGCTCAGTGTAAATAATAACTTTCATGTATATTCACTAATAGTAAAGGCATAATCCTAGAAACCACAGAACTCTCAGATGATGAGAAATACATGTTGTAACGAGTTATGACTGTGATGTCTCAATAGTTTTTTTTTAAATACTTTTCGTGTATAATGTGTATTAAAGTGACACCAAAAATTCATTGACGATATAGAGTAAAAATGTAATCCAGTTACACAGCCTCCATTAACAAGTAACACTGTGTTAAAATTGGGTAAATTATTATTCAATGTTATATCCAGGTGGAGTGTTTGAGCCCTATGTACCACCAGAAGGTGATGGCAAAGCGTCCTTTGTCTCAACAACCCGAGCCAAGCAAGCTGTGGAACATATTGAAAAGAAGTCCAAATCGATGATGGCCATTCGAAAAGTTAAATCTTACGATGAAGAATTTGACACCAAAGAATTTTGTGGTAAAGCCCAAGACATCTATGTTAAAGCACACGAGAGCTTAGCTAACCACGATAAGCATGCTCTTAGACAGTATGTTACGGAGAAAGCATATGCAGAGTTTAGGCATAATTCCCTGCTCAAGACTATTAGATGGAAGTTCTTGGAATCTCTGGAACCGCCAAGAGTGGTGCATGCAAGATGTACTGATGTTATCAGCAAGGAAAATATTTATGGACAGGTTAGTTTTTTCTTCATTATTATGACGTATATTTAAAATCCTACTATCCTTCCCACCATTGCTTGATAAGAAGTCTTATATGTGATTCTCAAACCATTCTCAACCATCTTATTATTATTGTAAGTAAAATATGGTATGGTAGATATTCCAGCACCATTATATCATTGGTATAAAGTCGTTTGTTTCTTCAGTCTGTTGTTCCTGCCTGACACAAATAATGTGGGTGTATTTTAGATTTTAGCCAAGAGTGAATATGCTCATCATTTAACATCAGCTTAGATTGCAGTAACACAAGCCAATTTTCAATTATCCTACTGATATCAGCAACGCCAGAGCACCACGGAATCAATTTAGTTGAAATTTGTTTACAATTCTGAAATTATCACAAAACTCCACACATAGAATTCTTGACCTCTAAACATCGAGTTTGGAGCATGTAGATGTTTGTACAACAGGAGCGCGAATACGCACAGTCGATCTTAAGCTGATATTCGTAGAGATCAATTAGACTAGAAACGTTTTTCTCCCTGTGGGGTGCCGGGTCAGAAAGTCACCCATTCTATCTGCGGGTGTCGTAAGATAAGAGAAGAAGAAAAGTAAAGAAGGTGAACAGCAGCGCCTTCTGAGTAACTGATATCATATACTGGGATCCCTAATTCTCCCTAATCGCCTGCCAAACGTCAGGTTTATGGCTATCACAGTTGGCAGTGTGCCCAGCATGTTGTCAGCATTGCCCCGTTGAATTGCAATGCTTATTCGTTCGGCCAAATAGGTGCCAGCATTTTGATCACGACTCGCATCGACCAAGCGCTCTGATGAGTTTTGGAAAATAAGATGAGCTCCCCACGAACCCAACATATCTACACCAAAAGGCTCAAATATGTAACCCATACAGAGGTTAACAGTCAGTAATAACGACTTATTATAATATGAATGTTTCCCAGATCACGGTGCGCTTCCACACGCGGCAGCAGCTAGCGGTATACGACCGTTTCGGCCGCTTGCTGCACGGCAGTGAGATCCTCGCCAAAGACGTTCTCGAATATATAGTATTTGAGAAACACCTATCGAACATGTACGGCGAATGGAGGATCCATGCCAAGCTGATACCAGACTGGGCGCCGCCCAAAGACCCCTCCAAACTGACCAAGGTTATGGAGGAACCGGAACCAGAAAAACCCGAACCAGAAAAACCCGCGTTGGCTGCGCCTCTTGAAAAGGGAAAGGAGGTGCCTGCTGTTGTTGCTAAGTAGTTAAGTTTTTGTATATGTTTATATATGTATGTAATAATAAAATGTATAGGTAGAGTATTGATTTCTATTGTCTAATTTTCGACCTCATTTCAACCTCATTCGTTTGATGTTTAATAATGTTATAGACCAATAAAGTAACCAAATTAGTATATTGATGAACTATAAAGTTATTATTAAAGCAAATGAGTTTGCCTTCTTGGATTTTAAAACTGATGTAATTTTTGTAATCAGCACCCCAAAAAACCTCGGCATTAAGTTGAAATGCCGAGGTTTTTTGGGGATTCTATCTTCGTGACCAGGAGTGCGATTTTTTAATGTCGTAAACACTCAGTGACTACATATCAACAAAAAGGCCGAAAGTCGCCGATTTCCAATTAATGGTTTTTTTGAAACTTACTTATGACTAAAATTCTCATACATATGATATCAATTACGAGTGGTGCAACCGAATGGTAAATTTAATCAATGATGAGTGTTTTGACATGAATGTTGCTAGAAGTTTCGAAGGTGATCGCTTTCCATCAGGCGACCCGTTTGCTTGTTTGCCGCCTAGAGATGGCATAAAAAACGGTACTTATATTAGTACCATTTACCATAAATTCTCATTTGAATATGAGGTAGACTTACTATATATTCAAAGTTATGTTATCTGTTCTTTTAAGAAATTTTGTGAAAGTCAACGTTGAAAATGTATACGTTGCTAGGTGGCATCGTGCTTCGGATTGCACGGTCCCGGTGTTATATTCTCCATGCCATTTTGCGGATACCCGTCGTCTAGCATATCCACCCTTAGTAGAAAATGTGTCGCATAGCACCTAACGTTGTGTTCCGGCAGCTTCCTTGATAGCCAGTAATTCTAGGTTAGACTGAACAACATCTTCGAACTACTAACCATCAGATGATGGGATAGTGATCAGAGTCTATATATATACCACTTCTGCGGTTTTAAGTCATTCTGAGAGGAAAAACACCAATTGTTTGTAAATAATGGCAAACAATGTTTGAAAACTACACAACACCTACTGTTTTTTTTGTAACTTCATCCTTCATCTTTAAACGTGAAAGCAAAAAGTAAGTTCAAGCGCTATAGAAATAAGGTTCAAAACAGATTGCAGCTACAGCGAACGGGACGGCAATGGCCGCGTTCAGTAATGTTTAAAACGAAATTGCCGATGGCACAAATTATACCATAGTAGAAAGAGTGAGAAAGAGAGAGGACCCACTCCTACTATGATTATACCCTACATTTTAAGCGATTAGGTTGTAATAGTATAGTCTAGCCTTTCCAGTTTGAGCTGTACTGCATGTGCTAGCCGGGGACATGGGCACAGCCTGGACATTCGACTCATTCTCTATACAAAAGCCGCGTTCTAACTACCTATTACACAGACGCTACACAAATGTTGTTTTCGTACACGCGTAAATGTGTGCGTGAAGTCTAAGGTTGTCATCGTATGAATAATTGTTGTACTTACCTACCTAACAATCTTTTGATGTTGTTATTATGACTTATTAAATTTCGTAGGTTAGGTATGTGTACCTTACCTACCTTCAGAAACATTTACAAACGAAGTCGATATCCACGGATATTTTTTGCAAACGAAAATCTTCTAAAATAATCATTATTTGAATAGCAGTTTGAATAAAATACAAAGATAAAGTGTTATGTTTGTATTTTTTTCAATACCTACTATAAATTACCGGTTTTTATAAGTTACCTACTGTATAACTGAAGAACGACAAATAAGTAGGTACTTAGTGTAGGTTACCAAGAATGACTTACCTCGTTTTATCCTTAGGGAATCTATAAAAACTCCTGTCCTTTTCTCGTTTAGTTGATAAGCAACCGTAAACAGCACAAGAGTACTCCATTCTCAACTTTTAAAATACTCGTACAATCGTCACGCATCGTCGTCACGTCATCGTGCGCGAGTTGCGCGTCCCGTACTCAAGTCAGCTCAGAATCGGTGGCGGGGTGAGGAAGGCTCGTTTTGGTGGGGGGTGAGGAGTGTCCATTCTATACGTAGTATTATTATATGTTCTATGACACGTGGTGTCCAGCTTACACGTAATCGGTACACATTACTACTACAGCATTCAAGTAGGACTTTTCAATGTTTTTTTGCCACTAGCACAAATTATGCTCTAAATCCCTGGCTATAGTATATAACCACATCTTCAGCCGTTTCGTATATACAGCATGTGTCACCTGGAGATCATAACGTCAGCTAACACACTAATAATCGTACATATCATCGAAGTTTATTTGGCACCTAAATGTTGAGTTGGTCATAATTGCACTAATTATGTTCTAAATATTGGCATACCTATTCAGAATTAATTAAATTCAGTTGAGCAAGCAGCAGGAATACATTAATAAAAAAAACAGTACAACAGAACTAAAGGCTAGTAACGGCGATAAAACGCAGCACATCACCGCGCATCTACGAGTGTACTCGTATTTACGTAAAGCAGACTTGCCACAGGCAAGTAACAACTGGAATCAAAACTTTTTTGCAATGCTATAAAAATGGCGCAGCCCCATAGAGCAATTACAAAAAAAATATTTCGGAACATTTGCCAGGCATTGGTCATTTTTTAACATTCCGATGACCGAGAAAAATTTTAACAAAAATAATTTTATTTTAGAATGTTCTGTGTCTATTGTATTTATAAAATATATCTACATATATGATCTCGTTTAGAAGTTTATAATTCTACTTTACGACATGAGAGTAGATACAATAATAAATAAAACAAAGTTGTCAATAATTATTTTTTATTGCGTAAATCTATATACTCTCAGAGCATTACCCACTTTAGTACAATAAATAGTTACCTGACTATTCGGCACTTAAGACTAACTAAACTAGATTTCCATACACTTAACTATTGTTAGTCATCTCACATACAAACTACTGTTCTTGCAATCGACGAGCGCGCGTTACTTGCATGTGCGAGTCACTTACACCTTGCATTGGTGTGCACAAGCACACTATCAAACGTTTATATATTATATGCTACAGATAATCACTATTATCACCATTAGGGACATAGTAAAAAAGTAATACGAAAGCCGATTTTGGTATTAAAAAATTAACTTCCACGCGCTAGTCACTAGTACTTGAATAACATAATTCATTTTATCTAATACTAACTACATTACAAGTCTAATAAATTCTATTTGAAATCGATACTAATTCACATCATAGTTTATAATGAGTTCTATTTCTGACTGAAATACCCAATTTATTTTTTTACAGAATGGGACCGATGATCACATAAATATTAAATAAGTATACTGACTGTTTGCACTTAGCTAGAACATTTACGGGTTGTTTGAAATAGATCACTAAAGAGTGATAAATTCACTAATTTAAATAAATTACGTATATACAAACAATTTGTATTTTCTATGTCAGTTTATTTATTTAATGCGTTTCGTAGAACACTTTATACATCAACAAGCACTTTAATTTAAAAATGATAAAATTCAAATAATTTTTACAATAAATACAATTATATTAGTTTGTATACTGTATAAGTCGATTGCTCAAACGAATGCGTCTGAGTACTTTATATGTCAATATAAAAATATATTTCAACGATAAGTTCATTCTTTTTACAATTACATATCTATAAGTTTGTATTTCGTCTAAGTTAGTTTCAGAATCTAGTGCTTATCTATTTTATATATTAATAAAAACACTTATATTACACTGAACTAGTATATAAAATATTATATAGTCTTATATAGTGATTTTGGTGATAGTGAGATGAAGCTTGCAGTGAGACTATTTATATCTAGCAGGCGTTATGTTAGTGCAGTCTTATTAACTATGGAAGGCACCAATGTTTTAGTACAACATACATATTTACAAAACGTTCAATATCTCATTCATTAGGTGTCTATTATTGGTGTACTGAAAATAACCCGACCAATTGTTCAACATTGGTTACACATCATCGTCATGCCTGCTTTGTAAATCCCCGAAGGGGTACAGTACATTTCGTTAGATGTTTTAAGGTACTATAAAGAGGGTGATTAAATCCCAAAATTCTACCAATAAGCCGCTATCTAATGACTGAAGCATTGAAAATTACTTACACCTTAACACTGGATTTTAAATTCAGCCACTCCGTTCCTCCAACACTCGGAATGATAATAGAATGGCAATATTATTTTGTACGTGATTTAATGAGATTTTGTACATTAGCCATTTGATTCTCGTGTATGCTTACAATGTTTATTTACAAATATAAAAACTTATTTACATTTTACAATATAAAGTGTATTCAATACAATGTTCATATATTATTGAATATTGTGATATAGCAGTCATAATATTACGATTTCTGTCCTATTCTCAAATCCAATCGGCTGTAGTTGAAATGCCATCCGGTTCTTTGTACCTCCGTTCTACTGGAGCTTAGGCATTTGGTTCGGTACCTATTCTTTCTTCTTTGTATAGTAATGTCATACGACGGTGGGCGTAGGCCTAAGTGCCGGCTTTGGCGGCAGGGGGGGCGGCGTGCGGGCCCCACCCGGGGTCGCTGGGGGGCCCCCTGACGGCGAGGGGGGCGCGTCAAGGGGCGAAGGGGGGCGCCCATCTCTGCCGTGGAAGCGGGCGCGCTGCGTCTCGCGGAGGTTTTCCAGAAAATCTGTTAACAATTTAATTAACACGTTATTGGAGTGAATCGACAGTTGACTTGGACATATTGATTTTTTATGGCTATTTGGACGCGCTTTTTGAATGCTTAAAGTAGTGTTTAAGTAGAAAACCTTGCTCACTATTTGATATAAAATAAATGTAGTTTAAATATTATAAATTTTCCATATTATTGAAGATGTATCTTATGAAGAAAATTCCATTTTACATTTTATACCTACATATCGGCCGTGAGAATTCAAATGGATTGGCGAAAAAACAACTTTGTTGTGCATCAAGCGAATTGATGGCATCCTTACCAGGCGGATGATGATGTAGCGGTGGCCCCGGACGCAAAGCAGCTCGCACTCGTCCTGCCCCTGCCCCCGCCCCTGCAGCCGGTCCTGATCCGACCCTCGCCCCCGACCCCACCCCCGGACCACTGTTGCTACGGCTGCTCGTCGTACTTCCGCTCTGGAATAGATACATTACATTTATTATTTTAAAATCGAGGAAGTTTCGTCATAAAAACTACCGTGAGTTGACATAATTATGAATATAATCCTCAAGTTTCGCAGAGGGCGTTGCGAGCAGCCGCCCGCAGTGCGCGTCGAGGAAGTTTCGTTACTTCGTAGGTCAAAATATAATTTTAACCCAGCAATTAGTTTCGATTGCGGTTTTATGGCCGCCGGCCTAAAGACAACAATAACTGGAGTTGATTATATTGGTCGTAACTAATATGGCTTTAGGATGTTTAGACGCATGCTGCTCAATCAACGAATTTGATTCCATCAGTCGAGCGTCCATCCATTGTATGAAACATCGATCAGATTCTTAAGCCAGAAACAGTGAGGCTTTCAATGTAGATCGAACCTTCGGGATTCAAGTCCCAGGTTAAACAGAGTCGCTAGACTCGCTAGATATTATTAACAAAAAATATTCGGTAACGACGCAGCTAACCAATGTTCAGTTAGATGGTTTGGTAATGCAAGAAACATCCAAAGAACGTTATATATACCTGTTCACCATCACGGTCGTCATGCCGCAGCGCCACGTCACTCATTGAATCTGCGTCGGAGTCTCTCCCCCCGCCCCCCTCTAGCCGGCGATCTGCCCCCGGGGGGTCCGCCCTATCGGGGGCGCACTCTAATACCTCTACCACTTGTAGTCTGCATCCGTCCAGATCCTGAGAAATAAACAGACAAATACTTAAAATAAAAAATATTAAATAGAAAAAAAATTGGATATAGAAAGTAACAAAGCTTTTATAAAGAACTTTCGCTGTTTCACACTTTTCTTCACTCGCTCACACTATTCCTCACTTATTCATACTTCCTAATGAAGAATAGTACCTATGAGTACTCGTAATTCAGTTCGAATGATGGCTCAAACGAAATATACTGTCACATTGTAATATAATTTACTATATTAAAATGCACACTTAAATTTTTACTACAGTGACATGATAAAATTATCATGCCACACTTGAACACACTTTAAAATTGGGTCACACAATACTTTGGCTACGTGTGCTGCCACAGTATGCTTCCTTAAAACTGCAACTGAAAGTTATAAAGCGCATCCATACTGCAATACTCTGACACACACACAACATTCACTCCACTCATTTACTCTTATCGTCACTCATTCACACACTTGCTAACACTCGGCGCTCATTTACTCTATTGCACACTTATCAGTATTAGAGAACCATAGAACAGATCTGTAATTCTTACTCTATATAGCATAGGTTGGTTCATAATAAATATTAAGCATATTATTTATATATGTTATCTTTTTTCATGTATTAACACGTGTGCCATAGGCGACCGACGACGGTATCTTACGCACTTTACTATATAAATTGAGCCAAACAAACCCACCGTTGTAGCACCGTCTCTGTTTACATGTTTAAGGTAACTTTGCGCCCTGCAACGAAAACCGACGAAGCATCAGCCAAGTCACTCTCAATCATAATTTTACACTCATTTATTTCCCTCTAACGCACAGTATATTCATGTAACACACTCCTCTAACTCATTCTCTCTCACAATGCTCATAAGGCACATTGGTCGTCTTTCTGCTATCCACCAGAACCTAACCAAAATGTATGAAGTACAAACTTTCTTATTTTGTTTACACTAAACCCATATTAATATAATATAATAGGAACAATAATTCTAAAATTATTTTTTTTCTATTAAATTGAGGGTGATTATAAGTCAAGATAGTTAGCAACTACTTAAATGACAATTAAATCTACTTCAAACTACCCACATTTGCATAGAATACATTTAATTTCAGGATAAGCATTTTGAATTGTCTTGGTCAAGTTTTCAGTGCGAACATAAGATATTTTGTATTTGGTTGAATTTGTGTGCATAACAGAATTACGTCCATTATCTCATTGTTTTGCACACTCTCACACTGCAACACACTCTCCTACACTTAATGAAAACTGTTGGAGATGATTAGTTACCTGCATGAGAGTGTCAGGATGTACGAGGTGGCCGTCCCTGAGCACCGAGGCCGGGTGCTGCAGGCAGTACTTGTGCAGCACGGGGCGCAGCACGTGCCGCAGCCGCCGGTGCGCGCGGCACCGCACGGCCACGCAGCGCGCGCCCAGCTCCAGCCGCACCACGGCGCGACGCTCCACCGCCACCTCGCGCCCCCCGAGCACTGTCGACGGGGACTGGATGTCTATTGTCGACGGCTCTCCCTGCAATCACACCAGAGACTGATTTCCTGGACTTCATAGCCCTTACAAATGATACTGTTGATTTTTTAAGAGTTTCGTATACATCGGAAATGAAAATGAAACCCTAATAGGGTCACTCGAGAGTCCATATGTCACAGGTTACGTTGCAGTTTGTACGTTAGCAAAATGTCAAGAAAAAAATAAAAATGTCTCTGTAACTTGCGAAGTCGCGGCCCTCCATATATAATTGCATTACAACTACTACTGCCTACCCAAACGATGTATGTACCAGGCATTGAGACACGCCAAGACGTCGTATACAAACCAACCATACCCATACAAATGCACGTTAATAATTTAGTGTGGAGGGGCGCGCGTTCTTGAGTGATCAGGTGTGTGTGTGTGTGTAAGTAATGAGAGTATACAAAGCTAGTTTACCTGCGGGGGGTCCTTGAGTATGACGTCATATGTGGCACAGAGGAGGTTCCTTCGTTGCAGGAGTCGGTCGACGAGCCGCGCGACCGACGTGTGCGTCTCCACCCCCACCACCGACGTCGCGCCGTCCGGGAGCACCACTCGGCACAGCGCCCCGCCCCCCACACCCACCCCCACTCCCACAGGGACCGTCTGGCTCGATTTCACAACCTGTCGTACAACAGACAATACAGACAACTGCAGAGACATTATATAAAGTAACTCTATATTTATACTATATTTAATTTTTGATGATATGGGAGATCTGTTCATAAATGATAATTTCGAGGTTGTCAAACGGGCCAAACCTACTTAAAATATCGGAATAGAACTCAAAAGCGCCACCGCTATATGGTTGATATTCCATTTACCCGAACGAAGCGATTTGCGTCTTCGTTCATCATACGAACCGCCAGGGAATGGAACACCATGCCTGAGTCTGTGTTTCCGGTTAAGCACAATATGAGGGTCTTCAAAACGCGAGTTAATAGACACCTAAGCAGACACACCTTCTAGGTAAGCGCGCTCCATCATCTATCGCATCATCACTTAACATCAGGTGAGATAGTGGTCAAGTGCTACCCTGTTCAATATAAAAAAATAGCTTCATGTAAGTTATTGTAATCAAGAACGGAACACAACGTTAAGTGACACATAAATATCATATACCTAATCAAATAGCTCGCTAACCTCATTCGTAAAATGCTTTTCACGCAATCACAGTAAGAAAAACAGAAGTTCGGCGAAGTAATATAAGCAGTGAAGTTAATCGTCGTCGCTCAATTGTATACTGACGAAAGTTTGTCTCAAATACTACAATTTATTATTTAAAATCCTTTCTTTTCCCTTTCTGTAGAAATTCTAGATCATAACTACATTAAAAACAAAACTTTTATCGTACCGTATTACCACGTTAAAATAAAACTTTGTTTCTTTTTATCACATCTTCTAACCCACAGTTTAAATCAGCGTTTTCAGTATTTGTTAGTTAATATACGAGATGAAAGTATGGTACATAATATAATGACATTTCAGATTCTTAACTAGCTTAACTTGAGGGATAGAACCCCGTAATAAAAATGGTATAAATTTACCCATTCCACATTTCAGGTTTGTAATTCAATCCAATCAACGTCCCGTGACAAACGGTTTTTAATCTGTTATCAAAAATGATTCTTTTTCACTGATTGTTTTTATTCGGTACCACAAACTTCTAGGTTAGCCTGAAAAACATCTTCGACCACATCATCACTTACCATCAGGTGAAATAGTGGTCAAAGGCTAACCTATCAGTCATAAAAAAAAACATAGATGGAAATAGATAAAGAAAAACAATACGTTATCCGTTATCTAACTGAGCTAATTTTTTTGTAGATTTCAAACTTTTTGTGTGGAGATTTTACAGCTCAATAGGACCCAATGAGGCATATTTTTAAATTTTGTTTGACCTCCCGTGGATGGAACGATGGAGCGCAACTAAACAAAAGAAGAGCATTGCTCTCTTCGCACGATATTTGGTAGAAATACATATACTCGCGTCATCTATACTATATATAGGTCTGTGTTCGGTACAGTTAGCTGATGATTGGTTAAGTGTTCATCACCACCATCACCATAGGTAAGTGATGGTGTGCTCGAAAATGTCAGGATAAACATGACCATGAAAAGTGGCGCTCGTCCTATACACAACTTTATATGCTTGGTGATAAAATGGCGAAGAAAATCTTCCTCGAAGTTAGAATTGGTAGAGAGCCAGGCAAGCACTCGCAAAATGCCGTACCTATGCAACATACTGTTTAATTATCTTAGATAGTTATATATCTTGATAATGATAACATCTTGATGTTTTCTGATGAAATAGTACCTGAGTACACATGAAATGTAATAGTCATTTAACACAACATTCGACAATACACACGAATCAACGTTACCTTACACAAACAAGCAGTTTTCTATTTCTGCTGCACCGCTCTGTACTTTTGTTTGTATGTAACATATTTGACGTTTATTTTAGTACAATCTACATTATTTATAGTTCGTATTGATATAAGCTCGATTAGCGTTGAAATGTGCATGACTAAAACGTAGTAAATAAAAAATGTATTTTCAGTCTAGATTAGATGCATAGATTCCTACAACCGTCATTTTCGGGCTAAAATTATAATAATAATGATTGATTGCCTAAACTTATTTAGGTATAACAATACATTGCTTTAACTAAATGTATATGACATGAGAAGGTTTGGTTATTGGACACAAGGATTGTATATAATAACCTGTCTCACCTGAGCTAGTATTTAAACTGTGTTACAGGCGACAAAGCCCTCCGTTTGTAGGAAACTGATATTTTAATAAATTAATTATGTCCTGGACACGAGTATGGAGGTGAAAACTAGAGTTAGCTCTCAATCACATATAGTTACTAACAAAACTACACGATCGCCACATTGATCCAAAAAATTTCGCCGAGGTCTGCCTCTTAAAAAAATGTCCATTCACACTCGCCTCCCCTCTTCCACTCATACATATAAGCTATGTCAATCTCCTTTCGTCCTTCCTCTCTACATAAAGTAACCTCGCCATCGACATGTCCTAGTGTTTGTTTAGATTGTTACACAACGTTTATTTTAAGTCATTTTATACGAAACTAATAATCAGTTAGGAATCACTCGCACGCAACAGATACGAAAAGCCTTTGTGTATAAACTTAACATAAATATTTGATAATTATCGTAATTTTCCTCCGATAAATAAACAAACGGAGGCATACAATGAACTCCGCACAATTATTTAGTACTGTGTCGTATTAACAATTGAGAATATAATATTACAGGTTTGTAAATACAGCAACTATTGTAGCTGCGATAAGGTTCCATATTTTTTTTAATTATTAAATTTGGCCAGATTTTGTTGACACGATAATATATGATAAAATGTTCAAATGCGTTATACGACGTTATACTTCCACTCTTTCATATATAATAAGCTAATGGCCAAGCGGTAATAAAAACTGCCGCACGGAAGGTCCACGGTTTGATTCCGCCGAGTGCTTGAACTTAACCGCATGGTACTAAGGCACTTTGCGAATTCCCGTCTAGCAAGCTATCATTATCTTCAAGAATAAAACCTGTCGCCTAGCAGCTATCCCAGAGACTCAGCTTCCGTCCTACGCCTGTTTATTTAGTGTTTGCCATCTTCGATTACATCTGAAAAAGGCTAGCTTATATGCAATAAGTAAAATACTTACATCAGTGTGCGGCTGTGGTTGAGTTGGCTGTTCGTTGAGTCGCTCTCTGGAGGCGTGCCTCAGTTTCCATGGCAACAGGGACGAGCCGCCGCTGCGGCGACGCTCCGACGCGTTAGACGCTGACTTTTTCAACTAGAAATAAGACAATTATACATACTTTTATATTATTCGCACAGATTGGAGTAAAGGTCTGAAGGGTAGGGCAGTGTTAGCCCTGAACAATTATTATACGTAAATATCGTCTACTAATTGTTTGCTTGCTAGCTATGAGGTGACATCAATATAACGATTTTTTGTATAAACTTTACTGAATTCTATATTTCTTAGATTACCTTAAACTTCGCACTCTGATAACTAAAGAATTCTTTAAGCCTAATATTCTAAAAATTATGGTAGTTCTTATCCTGTTCATGCTTAAATCCAAATTCGTACAACGCTTACGAATAAAATTATTGTATTAATTTACTTTGAAAGTTCCCGTGAGTATGAGACATATTAATGTTTTCAATAACCGACTGTAGTCACACAGTATTGGTCGAGATTGTCGAGCTAGGTGTTCGGGCATGTCCGATGCCCTTCATCAGGTGAGTTCACGCGTCTAACTTAACTCAACACTTAACTCGCCTGATGAAGGGCATCGGGCATGCCCGAAATCTAGGTTGACCATCTCGACCAATACGCGTGAGTATAGAGCCGGGTATTTAAAACATTAATTTGCGAAAAACCATAATTCGATTTCCTTTTGTGTGTGGAACTCCACACACACTAGTCGAGTAGATTAAATCGAGTACGATCAGCGATTCCATTAAAAATTGTAACGTTTTCCGTTCACCCTATACACAATAGGACATAACGGGGACGATCTTTAGTTCCCTCTACGATGGCTTCGGCGCACAACGCATCAACTGTTATGTCTACTTAGTGCTCGTCCTAGAGAGAAAGAAACCTAGCATCTTTTCTAAAACAGGAAATAACATTGCCTTGTGAACTTTTTGTACGGTCTAAATCTTCTTCAAAAGGACTGGTATAATAGATTACCGGTCGCTATAGCCGATTTACAATCGATTTTTAATTGTACTCCGTACGTAATTTATATATTGCACAGTTTTCAAAATTCATAAAAAACTGTATCGGTCGACTGTACGTACCGTTCAGGAGGAGGTCCTACATACTACGGAGGTATTATACAATAATAGTAAGTATTGTTGTTGAGTGTATACCTTGTTGGGTGTATTCTCGTTGTTGTTGTCCCTGGTCGGCGATGGCGGATGGTGTTGATGCGGATGTTGGTAGGGCGGCGGCAGGCCGCGCAGGGCGGCGCGCGCGCACTCGGCGTGCTCGGCCGAGCGCAGGAAGCGCGGGTAGCTGTCGAACTTCATCACGTTGAAGATCTGCTTCTGCGCCTGGATACATATAATGTATTCATTATATCTGCACTCACAATGTTAAAAACAGGTGTTATCCGGCATTTATTATTCCAATTTAAGTGGTAGTGCTTAAGTTATCATTATCAGATACCCACTACTTTTATATTTTAAGTGACATATAACAATAAATATATTTAATAAATTGAACTAATATTGTAAATATATTATAATGCATTTATATACCTATTCGGGGAATATGTATATAATATATACAATATTAGTTCATTTTTTTAAATATATTTATAGTTAAATGTCACTTAAAATAAAAATGCGTTATTTGCGCTGTCGTAGAAGAGCCCGTTTCGCCATCGCATCGTCGAGGGGCATTCTCTGCATATTGTCAGTGTCCTGTGTCAGGTGTATTGAACACAAATGTGAGTGTAAGACGTGTCCAAGACAAGTATTCACCTGTAGGAAGATGTCTGGCGGCGGCGGATCGTGGTATAGAACGAGCGCGGCGGCACGCCTGGCGGCCGCGTCCACGTTCACCGGCTCGGATGCCTTCTCGTCCAAGTGCCGTTGCCAGATCTCGCCCGCCAGCGCCGCGCGCTTCGCCCCGTCCTCCATAGAGCTGTACTGCTCGCACGACCACCAGAAACTGTCAACAAATTTACACATATTTATTAAAAAAAAACTAAATATTACACGTATACAAAGTTCTTGTAACGCCTAGCGCGTAATCATGCGGCAGTATTCATCAAACCACTCAACACCACATAACAACTTACAAATTTCTAATAACTTTAATCAATAGTGGAAGTGTCAGTCACATACCCTCGCATACGCAAATGCGTCCCACGACGACCGTCACAAGTATAGCAAAAAGATAACAGATTAAAACTTAGGATGAGAAATTACCGTTAGCGTCCGCAATATCCTTAAAGTGAGCAAAATCGAGCAATATTCATTGAAATTGACTTAACGCATATACATAACTAATAAGCTAGGAAGGAAGGCAGACAGAATAAAACGTAATAAAAGACGAAGCTATTGGAATAATTGGCAACGTCATGACGCTAGGTTTTACTTATATTATTCTTGGTTAATATAACTTATTGCGTTTTATCTGTCCACCATAAATTTTGTATTGGTACCTTGCGTATATGTTCTATAACACTTGACTGAGAAGCCAAGAGTACTTCTGGCTAAATTAGGATTATTTAGTAGAACGTAGGTGGTCGTAATCAGGAGATAACATATAATCTTGTTATATTTAGATTTTATCAGCCTACATTACACAATCCCCTGTCGGATAGAAACGCTTTTAGACTTTGTCATGCTCCAGCTGCATTTCTGAGTAGGCAGGAGATAAATTCGATATCGAACATATTACAGTTTTTTTTATTTATTTCCAATTGATTGGTAAAATATTCGTGATTGGATTTAAACATAAACCATAGTGAATCGAAAATAACGCGTTGTTTATTTTCAATACATAATATAGTATTGAAATGGATGTATCCTACAATGACAATGCGAAGCAATGATAGCAGTGCGGTAACAGATATGGAGGTCTATGGTTCGATCCCCAACGCCGCCGGCTTGAGCTTCACAGCATGGTAGAAGAATGGCATTTTGCCAACGCTCGTGTGGCTAGCTACCATCCTCAAATAGAAAATCTGTCCCCAAGCACCTAACATTGTGTTCCGGCAGCAGTTCTTGACAACGAGTAAGTAATTTACAGGCACATGAGATTTAACAACCTTAAGTCTCAGGGTGATGGGCGCAATGATGAAATGCATCTGATATAGGCAGAGGATACCGTTTAAATTCAGATGAGCCTCGAGACAATTCCGTCCCAACACCATAAAGAAAACAAAGATCGCCTCAGATCGTGGATCAATGTAGCCTCTCCTTATAATAAAGACACTCAAGAGCTAGTTCTGGATTGAGTCGCCTCAATCATCGGTACTTTTGCTGGGAGAATCAGTGTACGCCAACCATTAAGAAAATGGCAACAAGAAAACAGTCGAGAAATAGCTATTGACTTGTACTGCACTGTATCAGCCGAATAGTCAACTGCTGAACAGTCTCCCCTATTTAGGGGGGCATTTGCCATAATCCCCACGCTTGACAGCCGTCTTGGGAAACGCAGTTCTTTAGAAGGCGCTGCTGCCCACCTTCCAGTATTTTTCCCTTAGTCGACCCCCACGGGATGTGGGGAGATGCAATTCTACCATCTACCATTAATCCTTTAAAACTTTGTACACGAGCAGGCGAGTCTTTTTCGTTAGTTATAGCCGGCTTAGATATTAGTTCTTTTTAGAACAGCAGCTTTCTGAATCCTGAAAGCTTTGCACCACAAAGACCACGACCTCTTACCGTAGATTCTCCGAAGCGAACTCTTTGGCGAGGAAGTGTGTGAAGGCAGCAGCTCCAGCAGGATCAGCCAGGAGCTGTTCTAAGCCGAGAGACCAGCGCGCCACGTTAGAATTGCCTCCGTTGGAGTTGGGCGACACCGGCGTTGAACCTTCGCTCATTTGCTGCAAGAAACGAGAACATGTGGATGAGCATTGAAAAAAAAGTAATACACATGTGTGCAAGTAAAGGATTTCAATCACTTGAATGTTGTAAAATGTGAAAATGGTTAAATTGCTTTAGAATTGTAATGACAATTTACGCGTAGCGTCCATTAGGGCGCTCATCGAAAAGAAACTGAGACACAGACATTACATCAGGTGTGATATCATAAGAAAGATACCCGTATTCGGATAGGATGATCCACATAAATTATCAATACCTTCAAAACTGAGTATTCTTCAGAACATGAAAATCGAGGTGTGTGAGTAGCGTCGCGTACTCGTCAATTCATTTTGAAAGTACTGTTTGATATAACTCACGATAGCTTTCAAACTCAAATTGTGTGGCCTGATCAGGTTAGAAACACCCAATTTCATCCCCATTTGTTTTTAGCTGATTTCGAGATTTTCATGGCGATTCGTGAAGCGCGCGATGGGTCGTGGAAGAGATGAAGAGACACCAAGATGGTAGTTTTTGTGGAACCTCCATGTCAGTGACAGGCCGTGGTGCGACGTACCTTGTTGTACATGTTGCGGTGATCGTGATGTCGGTAGGAGCTGCCAGCGCCGCTGCCCGTCGTCCACCGTCGGAACGGCGACGACTGCTCGCTCTGTGGACAAGGATAAAGCATCATGTTAATTCTGATCAATTTATACACATTTTATTATACTTCTTGCTTTAAACAAGCATAAAAAATTACAAGTTTATTTGCCTTTTTTGTGTTATTTGTATCAACCCTTTATATAAAATAAATTTGTTTAAAATAGGAAAGAAAGGATGCATTATAAGTCAATTGGTAGAACATATCAGAGCCCCGGAAGATGTTTTTTTTTAGTTGTGATTTTGTTAACATCAACCTAACTTTCTAATATTGTCAAAAGTGAATAATATTTAGTGTTCTTACGCGGGGGACAATTATTTATGCTCTAAAAAAACGTATCGACGAGTGAAAACGAGTACAAAATCATATAAATAAGAAATACAAAAGTAAGTAAGTAAAGCGACGGAAAGGCAAAAAATAATAATTCTATACATTTTTAGATAGTACCTATCTTCAGTTTTGAACTAAGCGTGAAGAGTAAGCAATTAAACTTCAATTACCATGTTATGTCATTATAATTCATGATTGCCTTGTCCGTTCCCCAAACATACAGGATATACATCATTTACGAATAGGAAAATTAGTGAACATAATGTTTTGTTTCAACGTTTGAAAAGGAAGCCTGCGTCTTGGGAAAACATAAATTATCCTTAGGAAACGGGATTAAACTTCGCATTTAAGCTAACCGAGACGCGTCGACATTCCTATATACTTCCATAGTAAATAACTATAAAAAAACTACTTCCGCAACTGAAAAGTATGAAATACGCGATTTAGATGACATATTTTTCAGAAAATGTGATTTAAAAAACTTAACTACTGAACAGATTTTGACAATATTTATGAGTCCGATCCTAGTATTATTATAAGTATCCTTTCAAATATTAAAGTAATAATATATGACGGAACTTTTCTGGTCAATTATGTAATTTGTTGCTAACAAAATTTGATTGAAATCATGGAAAATGGCGAAGCCATCTAGTATTTTCTTATTTTGTAACTAACTAAAGCTTTATTTTGAAGTCCATCAGTATCACAAATTAATACATAATCGTTGAACTATAATTTCTACCAGATTATATTGGTAACAAATTACATAATTGGGCCACTAGTGTAACAAGAATAAAAATATACAACAGAATTCAGAACCTCGTCCGTTTTTTTGAATAGTAAAATGTTTCTATAAAATATAGAATAGATTACAAACTCACATTATCGTGTAAGTTCGAGACAAATACCATGTAATAATCCACAGTGGATAACATCATAGTTCATAATAATAAACACATATTAAACAATGATATTCACAGAACTATAACGGATCACTGCGTTACAAACAACAATAATATTAAATCACAATATGACTCACTAATTAATAAGGTTAAATATTTAGAATAAATTAATACTGAACACAATACCACTAGTGATGACGGCTAAAGCGCATCTACTGTAGAAGTGGAGATGCTATGTGTGACATGTATGCATAAAGGAGGAGATATAGTCTGCAAGTGTGTTTGTATATGTTGGAAACATACGAATTCTGACGGACATGCTGTTTGCACGGAAATTACGTCCGACTGGCATCATGTGCCTGGACGAGTAGACGGGCCACGAGGTCATGTTGGACTAAAATTTTGAGAGACGTTGTTTGAAGAATGAACGAATATATAGAAAGATAATACTGTCATAATATTACTAATGCACATAAGATACGGGATCGTAACGCATGAAGAATGATAGAGGTTTTTCTCAACATGTGCATGCTCAAGTCGTTTGTGCATTACGTACCTATTGGTTCAAATCTTCGTTTAATCTATTAAATAAATATAAGACTACATACTTGTATCTGTTTCCAAAGTGTTTATTTACTTTCATAATTTATAGTCAAAGTATGTACGAGTATTTATAGCTCATTATGGTTGGGAATCTTGAGTACCTGGCTTCGATTACAGTTTCGGACAGTGGTGGGGTTTTTCTGACAAATAAATTTTCAGCAGTATTCCCAAGTTTGAACTGTCCGTTGTATGGCCGTAGGCTAGCATTCTGACGCATGGGACGGAAACATCTGTGGTGTGTAAAAATACAAAAGTTTGAGGTGTCTACCTCAGACTACCTACCTATAACCTGGGATAATTAAAGTCATTATAAGTTTTTACGTTTGTGGATTAAGAAAGATTAAGAAATAAAAATGAATTTTATATATTGTTTAAGGTGCTCCTGAGAATACGTAACGGAATGAAGAGCACCTTTCTAGATATTGATGCAGTACCTAGCGTTTTCATGTTTTTAGTGAGAAATAATAACAGGTGCATATTAACACTAGGTCATTTTATAAGGTGACGAGCCATATTGGTATTTTATTACGTAGGATATTCAGAAACGACATGCTTCATTCATCCATTCGGGTAATAACATGAGAGTTTATTGTAAAATATGGTATTATTGGAGAGCGTGCTTTGTTGTTTGATTTTGTGGTTTTGCGGTAAGGATAGGGTCACCGCCTATCCTGTTGCAAATATCGAAATGTTTTCGCACGATAACAAAATGTATTTATCGTTAAATTTAGTACCCGATGTATTATTATTATATATATATATATATTCAAATAAATTTACATAACAATTCAAAGAGCCGTTGATGAATGTTTATTAATATATTATTATAAGTTAAATTATGTTATTTAATGGGTAATAATCCCATTGTTGGAAATGACTTAAATTGCCTTCCCATTACATAATTTAAAAGTACGCGGAGCCTAAAAATATATTCCCTACCTTATATAGTATAACCAGTTACATGTATGTATATTAAAATCAAGTCTACTAATCATTTAGGTCCATATTGTTAATAATACGATGAAAAATAACATGACTGATAATAGATTATTTGAATTATTTGTGCAGCAAGATTGTAGCATCCCTCTACTATAGCAATCGCTTGATTTAAATATTTAAATTCAATTGCTTGATTTGAATAGTAAAATTTTCCTATCTGTGAATCCATCTAGCTGCAGTATCGGTACTTTATTAAATTATTAAAAAAGACATGCTTGCCCTGTCCGTAAATTTATAGCTAGTATCACTCGGGGTGACATAAGGATACTAAAGATATCGCAAATACATATGTTAGGGCAGATAAAAGTTATGGTGTATTAAAGTAACTCACATACATACATGAACCCTAAAAACAAAACTGTCCTATTGGGCAGTCAAATATAAAAAAAATAAAGAGTAATGCGAGGTAGAAGAATAGAAATCAAAGGGTAACATTACCTGATACTTTTGCGGTATCTCAATGTACCAAATCACCATCTTAAATAGAACTGAATTCACCCTCTTTCACAAGCGTACATAATATAAAAAACCAACCGCAAAGATATTAAATAATGCTAATACATTTTGTAATAGACGATTGTACCGGACGAAAATAATAAAACAATAATATAGGAATGTCCCGTATGAAGTTTGTGTTGATACTGGGAGCACTTGGCCGAGTCAGTCACCGTCGCACACATACAATGCCAAATTACTATAACAATAATGCACACCACACAAACAATATCCGGCGAGAGTATGGTGCAAGTGCGAGGTGTTTGTTTGAAATACAACAGTATTCGTACAATATTGTACTGCACGGTTTTTTTTTTTTATAGGATAGGAGGGCAAACGAGCAGGCGGCTCACCTGGTGGTAAGTGATCACCGTCGCCCACGAACATCCGCAACACCAGAGGTATTGAGGATGCGTTGCCGGCCTTTGAGGAGGGAATATGCTCTCTTCTTGAAGGCCCCTAAGTCGTATCCGTTCGGAAATACTGCACCTGGCAGCTGGTTCCACATTGTGGCAGTGCGAGGTAGAAAATGCCGTGAAAATCGCAAAGTTGTGGACTTCCAGACGTCAACATGAAATTGATGAAACATCATGCTTTGTCTGGACGTCCGATGGCGAAATTGAGCTGCAGGTAGTAAATCGAACAGTTCCTCAGAACACTCCCCGTGATAGATGCGGTAGAAGATGCAGAGTGATCCAACATCTCTACGTAGTGCCAAAGGGTCGAGCCGGTCGGAGAGAACTTGATCGTCAACGATTCGAGTCGCTCTGCGTTGTATGCGGTCAAATGGAAGAAGCTGGTATTGGGGAGCTCCCGCCCAGAGATGAGAGCAGTACTCCATGTGAGGCCGAACCTGAGCCTTATAAAGTTGCAGGCGATGGGCCGACGTGAAGTACCGCCTCGCCTTTCCAAGCACACCAAGCTTTTTAGAGGCTAATTTAGCCTTCTCTTCCAAGTGACAGCGAAATTGAACGACGCTCGATATGTCGACGCCAAGTATTCCGATGCTAGTTGATGGGGCAAGGGGAGTGTCGTCAAAACGGAGGGATACGACAAAGGGGGATAATTTAGCGGTAAACGCACAAACTTGTGTCTTCATGGGGTTAAATTGAACTAAGTTCAGTCGGCCCCACTTCGAAACATTAGACAACATGGTCTCGACTTCAGACACAAGTTTGTTCCGACTCTCCACAACGTTTTCCCGAGAAATTTTAGCACGGCCGGTATAGACAATACACTGGAGAGCAAAGATTAGCTCCCTGAGTAACACCTATAGATACAATGATATCCAAATTAAAATTTCAGATGATTCTAAGTAATTAAGACCTTTTCAGGTGAGAAACTTAATGAATTCAACACAGAAGTTACAATAATAAGAAATGTAATGCAAAACTTCGTGACTAGGGTGTCGAAAGCATGTTGATAATCGCTGCCGCTCTAATCTTCGACTCAGACAAAACACATCCATTCAATTGAACGTGTTGGGGCGACACGTAACATTACGTACGTAGCAACCATAACAGGATAGTTAAATAGCTTCTGGCAATCCCATGCGCTTATCTATATTATGTGTATTGTTTCGAATCCATCGAGGATCCAGGGGTTGTTCGGGTATCACAGTGAATCCATTGGTGGATTTTTTCCTGTTCAACTTCCACGAACATACTTAGTGGATACGTATACGATAGTTTAAGTCGGAGAATAAGACCGTAATTTGAGAGATTTTATGGAAATAAAAGTTCTACATTGAATATATTGTAATTTGATAATAAAAGATGCGCCCCATTTTATTTCAAGATCATTACCTAAAAATATTATTATTAACCATCATCATCATCTTCGTACCATTACAAGTGGATCATAACTAATAATACAATAATTTATGACAAATTATGTCCTCTCAAATAACACAAGAACATTTTAAAAGACACATACCTGTAAAAAATGTTGGCATTGGTTTAATGACCGGCCACGTACTTGATGTCAACCCTTTTTGGTAATGCGGCGCACATTGGTAGCATACCCGATACCTTTCAGGTAATTAGTGAAAATTAGAAAATGGTACGGATCCCCGTTATGCACCAAATTTGCAGCAATCACAAACATTTGTATTTAAACATTGTATTCGACGTGAGTAAAGGTATGCTATTAATTTTTTTTCCCGTCGTCGTTACTGGCCACGGAAGTAATCAGATCATCTTGAGGGGATGTAAGTTCTCTCCCGCCATCCCGAAATTATTATACATACCGACGTAAATATTATAAGTTCATCAAAATCAATAAAATGAACATAAAAACAGAATGTCATGATTGCGAGAACCTCGGAACAAGACAAGAATTCTCCAATAAAAGAAATCACCAATCGCCTACGAATTTCAAAAACACGATTGATTGATCTATTTCAAGTACATAGTCTGCATACCTCTGCATTGACGTACGAGTTTTAAAAGTGTTGAAATCTATATTTAGCGAGATGGATATGTATCACCACATCTTGTGCTAGTAAAATAATCACAGAAATTCTCTAAATGCCAATCCGAAAAAAACTTCCAATGTATAAGTATTAAATTTATCAATGTGATTCATGAAATCTGAAAATTCTATCAACACTTTCAAATTTTAGTATATATATATAAACAAAATAAACATACAAAATAAGCAAGCATTTCTCTTGCTTCATCAAATATTAAAAGAAAAGGTACATACAACACACATGATAAAACATAAAAATGTCTAATTAGGTAAACAGACGATTAGGTAGAACCAGCTTCTTTGAATGACCACAACAAAATATGTGGATAATAATATATAGGTCAGTTCGGCAATACAAATGCAACATAAACATAGCTCGATGAATGAAAGATGACTCATGTCGATAATGCAGTGAACTCTCACACGAATAACGCTCGTTTGTCATCTATCAATCTCATGCATATAATGTAAGTAATATGTTCGTAAGAACATAATTACATAATTAATGTTTAAAATGATAATATGCCAAGATACTGATTAAATACTTCAAGAAAATCCAGTAGCATTATTTGAGATTACCAGACGAGACGGGCTCTGGTCGTAGAGTTCATGACGCTCTACTAAAAAATTGCCTAGAAAACCTTTTTCACTGTGAGATCGCATTGTTGTGCTGTGGACTAAGTTTGACTCAAAAATTGAATAAAAGTCATGTTCTTTGGTCGTCCTTTACGTTAGAGAAAACATTAACACACCGAACCCACGCATTAAAGGGTCATTAGTTATGTTCATCAGTAATTCAGTTTAAACAGCGTCAAAAATAGCGTATAATTTTTTTTAAGATGGAAAACATGTTCTTCTTATAGCATATTACTGACCGTGCACGTGATTCACAGGGCTCGTGAAGCCGTCGGTCCTGGTTGTTGTCTTAGGATGGAAGTTTCCGACAAACTTGTCGGAAAGTATAGTCCTCATATATTTCCAGTATTTATTAAATTAACTCTTTTATTGCATACATTACCATTCGCCCGTGTATTTAAGGGCTCCCACGACCTGGCCTACTACTAAAACGTCTCCAATCTGGTAATGCGGTATTATTCACAATACAATTAATATATAGTACATTTCAATAATATTCGAACACGTGTCACGACATGACGATAGTAAAAATAACGTGACTGAAACTGATAGGTACACCATTTTCCTCTCAAACAAAAGACAGCTTACTTCTGAGTGTTTATGCCAATGGCAGTTAATAGCCACAATTTAATTACAAGACACAAATGTCGTGATGAGAATTCTGACAGATCGACAGTATCGACACAGGCAAACTTCAGCGATTACTCATTAGTTAAATCATAAAGTAACTTTGTATACATACTGGAATGTTACACGGCGTTATTGGTATA
The DNA here is from genome assembly GCA_963890685.1 of Plagodis pulveraria. Lineage (NCBI taxonomy): Eukaryota > Metazoa > Arthropoda > Insecta > Lepidoptera > Geometridae > Plagodis > Plagodis pulveraria. The sequence goes on from OY982967.1 coordinate 27,291,047, forward strand.
CCGCTACCACTACTTTGTTCATTATTCGAGTGCATCGCCAAGCAATGAAATTACAAGAAAGCGGATTAAGAAGAACAAAAATTAAAATATTTTTAATATACGAGTATAAAGTGCAGTAGTAGCTAAACTGCATTAAATGGGAAATACTAGCATGCGGGTGTTACTTGCCGGTGTTCCGGGATAAAATGTTTCCGATGTGTAAAATATCTGTTTAACAAATTTAATCCAAATCCGTTCAGCCGTTTGAGTGTGAAGAAGTAAAAACATACAAACTTTCGCTATTTTTATAATATTAGTGTGATTGTTTCTATTAAATGATTTTATCAAATAATGGTGTTATTTTGTTTTGTTCACCAAAGACAACGTTATTTAATGGAATAGCTGAGTATGAGCGTGTTGGAGAGAGTAAATTTGAGGATGGACAAACATTGAAGAGGGACGAAATACATGTAATAAGAAGAGTTTTGTGCATGAATACGGAAGGACATAGGGATGGATAGAGTAAAATGTGGATGCACTGCATGTTGACGGATACGTGTATAAAGTGTCCGAAAGGTATTAGTGAAGAGCAACAGAACAGGATTGTGAAAAAATGTTTATGTATCGCTCCCAATTAATGGAATATACATGGAATACGTATACCAACAAATAGGTGAATTTGAGTTTTTTTTCTTGTAATTCATCAATTAAACAATTTGTGTACAAATTGTCTGATTATTAGCTTAGCGGAAATGATCTCGATGTCAAGATAGGCGATTTCCAAAACTTATCAGAGCGCTTGGTCAAAGCGACGCGTGATCAAAATGCTGGCACCTATTTGGCTCAACGAAAAAGCATTGCAATTCAACGGGGCAATGCTGCCAGCATGCTGGACACGCTGCCGATTGGTAGTAGGCTCGATCTCGATTTGCAATTACTTATAGGCTGTGTAAATGCTTTCATTGTAGTAGCGGTAGTGTTGTATATAGTTCGTAGTATTTTGGTTATTCAGGCATAACATCGTTATAAATCGGTAGGCGATCGCCAGTCTACTTGATATTCTACCTTATATAACTACGAAATACATAAAAACTTATTATACAAATGTGTATAAACACTCGAGAGCGTGCTACGCAAGTCCAGGTGAATGTTTTCCCCATTGTTTTCATATCTGTCATATACAATCGTTAGTGAGGTTTTCCGTATGATAAGTAGGGCAGCAATATTGCTTTCATCTATATTCTATAACAACTTAATGGTATATGCAATATTTATGAAAGACAATGTGAAAGGTTAGTGTGATGTGTGTAGAGGTTATTGTATCTATTCAGATTTAAAAAAATGAAGAAAGAGAATTACGGGAATCATTTTCTGTGTTCAAATCCATGTTGGATTTGAACACAGAATATGATTCCCGTAAGATTCCAAATAAGGATAAAATCTGAAAATCAATGCCACGTCCGGCATCATCGTCTTAGGTAAAATCATATTTATAGTTTTAAGACAGATGTGATGTCATTTCAAATTCTGGGATGTCAAGTAAAAATTGTAATATGGTTAAGAACTGGTCAACAAAAAAAAACCGCACCAAAGTGCCATAACTGTTTGATACGGTGAAATATTTATATTTCTTGAGCGTTTTAATTCATAGTATATATTTGATAGTACATTACTAGCACAAAATTAGTAAAGCCTGGTGAAAATGTTTCTATCCTGGGATCAGTATTGCAAATATTTTGTTTTCAGAACAAACCCTGTCTAAATATTTCCAAGATAAAGTTTAGTAAAGAACGTTGAAATCGGCAAGCAAAGATATAGACAGATCGTAAAGATAGTGTAAACAGAGAAAATATCCAAAGAATGCTTGCCAATAAAGATAAATCTACTTACAATCTTTAGCAATTTCGCGACGAATCTCTCTAGCGCGTCCGTAGGCATCGCTAATTCATCGACGCGGACGCACTTATAGTCTTAGTCACTGTCACAAACGAAATTTGTAAACACAATGTTTAAATAGAGAGAATATTTGGAAATTATTTTTATTGCATACGCGTGTGTTCTCGTTGAGAGCCGGACGATAACTGATTCGCCGGTGGAGAGGATCGCAACAGGTTGGGCGAAGGCGTAGGTGTTTAATTAGACGTTATCAGGTGTTTTGTTATCAGTGCAGCGGACACGCGCCGGTGCCGTGCCCGCCCCCACGACTACTCCGGTGTCAGGAAAGGTCACGTTGAGATGCTGGTATGGAACATATATACGTTTGCTATGCCGTCACTAATCCTGTCTTTCTTAGAACATCTTGAAGGCATATTTTATGCGATAAATTATGATTTTATGACCAATGAAAGCCGTTGTGTAATTATAATTATTGCACGAAAGTTTAATCGGGTTGTATATAAAGGTCTCGCACGGAGTGAACTTTTAATGTGTTGGTTATAGTATATGTACCTACATAATTCTTGCAAACAGGTTTCTTTCTCACGCGGCAGTAAATGAAGAAAGAAAGGTTTAAAGTCGACACACCCACAGACAGAAAAATATACGTAGCATCATTTGCATGCCCAATTGAAAGTTGTAGGCGTGATAACATTAATATTGCGGGGAATTTCATCGCGTCATTCTCGTCTTATGTTTATTAAGATGATATTTATATTGAAGACGATATGGCGCGAAAAGATGAGATCTGGGACAAAAACAATATTAAATTTATTTTAGGAATCAGTGACTCTTCAATCGAGATTTGAGATAAAAGAAATACCAAGAAATTTTCCATTTGAGATTTCACTTGCAAACACGAAAGTAGAATATCATGAGAGCTGTGATTTGGGGTCACAAACAACTGATACGCGATATTAAAGATAATTCTACCAATGAAACATGCTACATATTACAACGTAACTAATGTAATTTCTGCAGAATCAAACAAATGTAACAATTTTACAAACATTTTATTCAATCTTAATCTCATTAATAAACAAGTATGTCCCAATTCCAACGCAATAAATAATATAGCTCACGAGTAAACATATGCTGGTTTAGAAAACAAAGTAGGACACCAGCGCGAGGTTATTTTTCTAGAAGCTTTTCAAAATACCATAACGCCTACGAATTGAGGAACACAACAACAAGGAAGTCTAAACATTGTCCAAGAATGAACCAGAACAGTTTTCTTCAGAATTTAGTTTATTCAACATCATCATTAGGTCACACGGATAGTCTATTAATAAAGGAAACGAAGCTAGGTAATTCAGTTCATATGCTGGCACAAAATAAAGTTATCGCACTAGAATTTAACGAGTCATTATTTTTAGGGTTTCGTACGAGAAAACTGAACTATGTAATGTTGTCTTAGGTTTTCGCGATTATTACACATAGTATTTTAACCAACTTTGAACGGTTTAAATCGCGTATATTTATCATTATTTGTGACCGTGACCCGTGACCACGATAACTGCAAAATATCTCTAAAATATAACAAACAATACAAATCGATTCATGGCGAGTCGCAGATGAGCTTAAGAGTAGAGGATCCTCCGTTCAGGAGGATGGGTCGGGTATGGAGTCGCTGCTGAAGTTGACTGGTTAGTGGCACAGTATAGCGCTGCATGGGGTGATCAAGCTCGAAGAGCAGCTGGATCCGAGGCACGGTTCTCCGCTGGCCGACCGCAGATAGTAACGGGGCCCAAGTAGTGAGCTAGCCATTCACAAAAGGCTGCCCCGCCATCTAGCGAAAAATCCCAGGAGTGCGCCATCGTGCCGGTTGGCGACCGGATGCGAGGACCCGATGGACACTCTTGGGGGGGCTCGGGCGTCCCAGCGGTCTTCGAGTTTGGTTTCCCCTGTGTGTAGAGTTGTTCTGAATGTCACTGGGTTAGTAAGTAGCGTTTCATCCCACTTCCATCTTCTTACCTCCCTTCACTCTCCTACTTAATATGAAATTGAAAAGAAACAGTAAGGCGTTTTCACAGCGGAAGCACGTCCTCGCTCTTCAGGTGCACCTCGCTAACATCCGAGGCCTGCACTCAAATCTCGATTCGGTCCATCACCACCTGGAAACCGCAAAACCCCATCTACTGTTCCTTGCGGAGACGCAGATCAAATGTCCAACAGACACGTCGTATCTTGCCTACCCGGGCTACACCCTTGAGCATAAGTTCAAACCACGCTCGGGTGTCTGCATGTACGCTCGTGATGACATTTGCTATCGGCGTCTCCGTAATCTTGAAGACCCCAGTTTTTCTTGTATCTGGGTATTGGTGGATACAGGCATGGAGAAAATTCTCTATGCCGGTGTCTACCGGTCGCACACTGGAGACACGGAGACAACCAGGCTCATGACACACCTCAGTGAGGCGGCTGATATGGCACAACAGAGGTATCCTACTGCCGAATTAGTGTTTCTGGGGGATTTTAACGCTCACCACCAGGAGTGGCTATTCCCATTCCAGAACACAGACCATGCTGGGAGAGAAACGCGCAAGTTTGCCCTAACACTCAATCTCACCCAACTGGTCGAAGAGGCAACAAGGATACCAGATGTTGAAAGCCACACAGCCAATTGCTTAGACCTTCTGCTGACGACAGATCCAGACCGCTACACGGTGTCGGTATCATCACCACTAGGTAGCTCCGACCATTGTCTGGTGAAGTCTGTATCAGTCCATTCCCCACTTGACCCTAGCCCAAAAGGCACCCGGCGAATATGGCGATACAAGTCAGCAGATTGGGATGGGATGCGTTCTTTTTATGCATCTTATCCATGGCGGCAAGTTTGCTTTTCTTCCAGCGATCCCTCTGCTTGCGCGAATGCTGTGGTAGATGTGCTGCGTCAAGGTATGGAGTATTATATTCCCTTCTCTGACGTACCTCTGTCTAGCAAAGCTCGCCCTTGGTTTGGGGCTGATTGTGTTAGCGCAGAAGCGTTAAAACATGAGGCCTACACCGCATGGGCTGAAGCACGAAACCGCAAGGCTAAGGATATTCGTGAAAAGAAGAAAGCCTTTAACAAAGCTGCCAGGTCCTGCAAAAAGGTTCTGAAGAAGGCTCGCTTCAACCATATAAGCCGAATAGGGGCCAAACTTGCTTCTTATCCCGCAGGGAGTAAAGCGTTCTGGTCCCTGGCTAAGTCGGTTGAAGCGAACTTCTGCCGTCCCTCACTGCCTCCACTGCTGAAACCTGATGGGTCATTGGCTCACACCGCTAAAGAGAAAGCAAATTTATTTGCTGCAATCTTTGCGGAATCTTCACGTCTAGATGCTGGTAGTGCTGTACCTCCGACTTTACCTGTCTGCGAGTCGACCATGTCGGAAATCCGCATTCGACAGATAGATGTACGTAAAGCGCTACGCAATTTAGATGTGAACAAGGCAAGTGGCCCTGACGGCATTCCAGCCATAGTTCTGTGGACATGTGCGCCTGAATTGACTCCGATCCTGACACGCCTCTTCCGCCTATCTATGGAGACTGGGCAAGTACCGAAAGCTTGGAAGTTTGCCAACGTTCAGCCGGTGCCCAAAAAAGGAAGTCGTGCCGACCCTGCCAATTACAGGCCTATCTCAGTCACGTCCATTCTATGCAAGACAATGGAACGTGTACTGAACAAAAAGCTCCTTGGCTATCTTGAAGTGAATGACCTCTTGAGTGACCGGCAATATGGGTTTCGCCAGAACCGGTCAACTGGAGACCTTCTTGTATATGCCACACATATATGGAGCGAGGCCTTGGAAAAATATGGTGAAGCGCTTGCAGTCTCACTGGATATTTCTAAGGCCTTTGACAGGGTTTGGCACGATAGCCTGATTGGTAAGCTTTCAGCATATGGTTTACCTCCCAGACTGTGTGCGTGGATTAAAGACTTCTTGAGGGAACGTTCGTTACGAGTAGTCGTTGATGGCTGCTCATCGGAACTAATGGCTATAAATGCTGGGGTACCTCAAGGATCAGTTCTTTCGGCAACACTCTTTCTGCTCCACATTAATGACCTGCTGAAACCCGGTACCTTTGGGTACGCAGACGATAGCACAGTTGTCGAGCGATATATATCCGACGCACCGACAGGTGAAGTTCAAGTCCAGCTTGAAAGAGAGGCGATGATTGGACGATTAAACTCAAGCTTGTTGGCCGTGTCCGATTGGGGCGATGCCAATTTAGTAAGTTTTAATGCGTCCAAAACACAGGCGTGTCTTTTCTCCGCTAAACGGAGAGCATTTCATCTATCTCCGACTTTTCGAAGTGTATCAATACCGGTGGCGAATCGGTTAGAGCTTCTTGGTGTGTCCTTAACTTCGAATTTAAACTTCGGGTTTTACATCGAAGCCAGAGCGCAACTGGCCGCTAAGAAGCTTGGTATCCTCGCAAAGGTGAGGCAGTACTTCACACCTGGGCAGCTTCTTAATTTATATCAAGCACAAGTCCGTTCGTGTATGGAGTACTGCAGCCACCTCTGGGATGGATCCGCGAAATACCAACTGGAGGCTCTAGACTCCATTGACCGACGAGCCAAAAGACTTATAGGCGATGATAAGCTGGTTGAGTCTAAACTACAGAGTCTCGGTCATCGTCGCAGGGTCGCTTGTCTATCGGTATTCTATCGCATACATTTCGGAGAGTGTGCGCAGGAATTACATGAGCTGATTCCTCCATGCCCTTTTTATCATCGGACAACAAGACGCTCTGATGGCCGTCACCCTTTTATGGTTGACATTCCCTCAGTTCGCTCGAAGCGTTTCGCTTCCACATTTATCATCCGCACAGCGAAGGAGTGGAACTCATTACCCGTGTCTTTGTTTCCCGAACAGTATAATTTGGGAGTCTTCAAGTCTAGAGTGAATAGGTATCTTCTAGGCAAGCATGCTACATCTTCGGCCGCATCATCACTTTCCATCAGGTGAGATAGGGGCCAAATGTTTGCCTATAATGAATAAAAAAAAAAAAAAAAAGAGTGCACGGAGTGCTTTCCATACAAACGTAGTTTCGTCATATTTTAAATACCAAGTGTTCGAACTCCGCGAATTTTTGTAAGCATTATGCTGAGCCTAATATGCTTCTGGTTTGCCAGTTTCTCGATTTATTATTTATTTTGTCCCTAAATGTCAAAATAACAATTCCTATACGAAACGATTTTGCGGGTTATGTTCTATCCACCATATCTCTCATGGTCCTAGTCTCTCAAGTCTTAAGAGGCGAAGAAGGAAAAACACCAGAAGGTGGGCAGCGGCGTCTTCTGAACAACTGCCATACAACACCGCGATCCCCTACACGCCTGCCAAGCTTAGGGATTATTGTAAAGCCTACATTGAGAGAAGAGTTTGTACAACGGTGTACTTTTTCGGGCTATTGATGTGTTGTGTGATTATATTGTGTATTTGTCACGGAAACCTCGGAGTGCGTGTCCGACACGCACTGGACCTGTTCTTTCCTTAATTCCTTTTGGCACATTATGACTGAGATTACAACTGTTATCACTTATCACGTTTAGTGCTAAAGTTTTATATTGCGATAATATTTATTGCAAGTCTATAAATGACTGTTCTTTATGTTATTTTGTTTACTCTGGTACTTCGTTCAAGTTTAATACTTTCTTTGATGACAAAGCAACACGAGGTCAAACGAATCGTTCTCATTCTATATTCCCAATTCTTATCCCTTCGTCTTGGTAAAACCAGTTCTGGCCAAAGATGTATTTTTAGGGATGATAAACTAGTCTTTGAACATAATCTCACCTGTTGGTAAATGATGATGTGTTCGAACACGGATCACAGGCTTAACCTAGAATAGTTTCTGTGTTTCATTTATACATGTTTCATGTTAGTAGACAGCATATTGATCATAAACATAATTTCCCTACCCTTAGTACACTCAGGTCCGTCCTTCCTTTTTTTTTAAATAGGTCCAAATCTAGTAACGAAAAGTACAGGCTCGAAGAGGAGAAACTCGGGTTTATTCTTTTCTTCCACCATGACAATATTTTATTCTATCATATGTTCCGATAATAACGGCATAGGTTATCACATCAAGATAAGAACAAGTGCAGGAAGCATCACAAATATATTCGGAATTCCAACAAGAAACTCATAGTAACAGCCCGATATAGATCTCTAACGATAGGTAAATAACGATAGTTTCCCTCCATTAGATCTAAAAACTGTGTTTCTATGCGCCTAGACCTTCAACTTTAGGAGTATACAGAGTATTTGTTTTTGTTCTATAAATATTTTAATACAGACTCGCAGAGCCTGAATCTATCAATAACTTAATACTCCAATTACATATCAATTCGATTCGAGCCGACGACACATCTTATGAGGACACTAGATAAAAATCTGTACAAATCGCTATAAATAGATGTTACAGAAATAACTGGTTGGAAAATAAAGATAAGAGATAGTAGCCGAGATTTACATATGTGTTTCATGTATTTGTTTAGACGTACGAGTAAGGCACGAGAAGGAATGTCGAGATTGATGCAATAGATATAGACATTACTCAGGGGAGTTTCCGAGAGTGACGATGTCTTAACCAAAATACCAAGATATCTATATGAAGCGCTCGTAGCGAAGTGTGCTTAGCTGTTCTTAACCGATCAACAAAGTTAAGCAACGTCCGCCGCGGTCATGACTTGGATGGGTGACCGCTAGTGACATTACTACTGAGTGCTTCCGTGCTTCGGAGGCCACGTTAAGCCATTGGTCCCGGTTGTCATCTCAGGATGGCAGTCGTTATAGCATGGTGGTAGGGCATTTTGCGAATGCCCGCCCGGCTAGCTACCATCCTTAAGTAGAAAATCTGTCGCCAAGCAACTAACGGTGTGTTCCGGCAGCTGTCCATGAGAGCCAGTAATTCCAGGTTATCCTGAACAAAGTGGTCAAAGGATAACCTGTCAGCAATAAAAAAATAAAATAAAAATATAACTCGTTTTATGGCCAGAGCGAATATTGAGACAATTGCAACACGCCCTACGCATGGGTGGGATTCGTAAGTATTGCGATCCGTTATGAACTTCCAGTTTTCCTGGTCGAATATTCGGTATTCGACAAGTGGCGAATCACTTAAATAATTAAAAAGAGTAAGTCAAAATATCCCCCTGGGATGCCGGGCAAGAATAGCACACCCCTATATCCTCCTGTGGGAATTGTAAGAGACGAAAAAGGGAAAAATTATAGAAGGTGGGCAGCAACGTCGTCTGAAGAACTGCCATGTTACACTGTAATCCCCTTGACGCCTGCCGAGCGTGGGGGTTATGGCAAATCCCCTTAACACCGCGGCGGTGACCGATCCGGCTGATACAGTAAGTTAAATATAATTTGTTTCCGAAAAACAACGTAAATAAAAAAGAGGAATAAATACAATTATCTGAGTGCTTCTTATTATTTTAGGGTATGAGTAAGTTTCTTCCCAAGAATTACGACCAAAGTGACCTATTATCCAGTTATAATTGTAGGCGTTTACCTAAATGTAATACAATAGTTATAATTAGAATGGATGGTTTTTCCTTAGAATCAACGGTCTTGTGGTAGCTCAAGGCTTGGAGTTTCCTTAGGTCACGTACGCGTGATATATTTTAATTATTATTTGTTAGCATAATTTGTAATGTAATTATAATTATATGTTAATGTTCCTAAAAACACGCTATATGGCCACAGTGGGCTTATTCCTGAAATCGCCATATGCAATCACCTTCATACACTCTAAGGGTATTTCTGGGAAAAATAAAACAACATCCCCTAGCACCCCCTGCACCATTTATATAAAACAATTAATGTTGTAAATAAATGGTTAAGTTAAAATTATTAATCAAGTTAGTCATAAGTTTTTATGTTTTTCAGGCAATCTTTATGTTGCTGAGATGCAGTGTTTATCAGGAAATAAAGCGAGTCTCAATTACTTTTACAGCACTTTTTTAGGATAGAAAGTTAGGTCAAGGAATAGGTATTTTTAAAGTTATCACAATAAATAACACTTCCTTACAACCGCGATAACGATAGCATATCTAACAAACGTCGTAAATTATCCCTAAGAAAAGAAAACGAATCTTCATCACATTCCAAACAGAGATTAAACCTGTGTAAACTATATAAATGACTGGTATTATCAAAGTTTATTCGGCGTTTATTGCGGTCTTTGTTTATTGACTTGCATTATTTTCTAGGACAGCAGTTTTAAACAATGTCAAGGCAACTGTCTTAAGTGAAATGTTTGCTAAGAAAATAGCTATTAATAGTATTATTCAGTAATACCCATATGTTGGCGATTAGACTAGATTTCAGCCCAAGCCGAAGGCGCGGGTGCAATGTCCTATAAGAGTGTCCAGAGAGTAATGCTCATAGCTCACGCGTATCGTACGATGTTTTTCAAACAACTGACAAAGAAAACCATGAACATTAATAATATTAAAAAAAATATGCACTAGTACAACGAAAAATAAAAAGCACGCTTGTTTTAAAAGCCGCGCATAAAAACGTCTAAAATGAAAAAAGGGGAACCGACTCCATACTCTGACAAGTATGAAGTCTTACACAGGTTATTTAGTCATTTTATACTTTTCAGTGTTAGAAAACTGTTCCGTATTATTTAGATTTATTTTTTCACTTTTTTCTTCACTGATACTGCTGACAAGATCGAGTTACAATTTACCATGTCATTTAAGTAGGTATAGACTCATTGGCAAATATTTTTAAATACTGTGGGTGGTATATTCTATATTTTGTATATCTTAAATTATATTATTTCAATACATACCATGTAGAACCTAATAGGTTAGGTTTTACACGATATGTATTGAAACTGCGTTCATTCTCTATAAAAGGCCCTCTAAAATTCAAAAACTTCACCAATCATTACATCTGTAAAATCCATTTAGTTTTAGAAATGTTTTCTTATGTTTAACATCTGATGTGCCTCTGGCAGCATAACGGGAATTTTAATATAACTTGGAAACCTTTGTCTATAATAGCTTATTAAATTTGAGACAATTACAGGTACTTATATTATATAATAGACAGGCATTAATTGCAATACCAAGGTATATAACAACAGATACTATATATTATATATACTTATGTAGACCATTTAATTATATAAAATATTGTTGTTATATTGTTTTGTTTTTGATAATGTCCTTCTGAATATTACTTATAGACTGTCACGCAGGGGGTTAAAATAATAGTCCAATTCCGCGGGTGTGAGCTTCTTCACAGCATGGTGCTAGGGCATTGTTCGAATGGTCGCCTGACTATCTCAACCATCCTCAAGTAGGTGAGATAGTTGTAAACAGTTATCCTAATATAATTATTATTTAAAAAAACAAGGAGATATTAATCGATGAGTGCAGAATAGGCTGGTAAATTGCTACTGCATTTTGTGGAGTTTTGGATTATTTTACTTACAATATAGCTATAATGTAAGTATATAATATTAATTATATTATTTTAGTAAATACGTTGACGTCTCGCTTAGCACTAACTGTTAGTACTGAGCGAGACGTCAACGCGGGCGTCCCGAGCTCTCCTTGAAAAAGACCACCGAATGCGGTTGAAACTAAAGTCGGAGCTATCTGACTTATTCACGTGAGTTATCCCGTATTATTTACTAAAATTAGTGAAATCCAAAAGTTTTTATAATAAAATTATATTATTACCTGCATTATCCAGGTTTCCATTTGCATATTAATGATGATATTAAATCGATTTTTTCTCAGAACCATAACTTAGATCAGAAGATAATAAAAAGTTAACGTACCTACGAACATGTAGTGAAATAATTTAAAGTATACCGACCTGAATAAATTTCCAAATAATCGATGGTTATCTAAATTCACTCCAATCATTGAAGCCGCGCGAAAACTTTCTACACTTTCCGCGTCGCTACACTTTCGTTAAAATTGACCTTTATTTCGCGGCGCCACGTGCGCTGCGGTGTACTGTGTACCGTAGACGCCGGGTCACGAACAACTGAGTCTACATTCTACAATGGAACACCATCGACATCGTCACGTTCTTCTCTTACCTACACCATAGTAAAATAATATAGGAATGACATCTTTATACAAGCAATTACAACTCTAGGGCGCGTAGTCGTGCCTACTCAGCAATGGAGGTATAGGATAACTTTTATTGTAACAATATAAATTTGACCACGCCGGTTTATATCTCTGTAACATAATTATTTTGTTAAAATTGGTGTTAAATAATGATTATTTGTATTGTATTTTCAGAAATGGTAACAGGTTTCATCAGGTCCACGTTTCACAAAACAAGTGTTGGTTCCACGTAATACGGGGCGAGCCTAAGTATACAGCTGGCAAAGGGTTAATGTCCATTTCCAGACACCGGACAGCTACTGAATTTCTTTGTCAGAAAAACAAGAACTTTTATCGAACCCATGATATTACAAAGCGACGATTTTACCTCTCCAACGAGACATAAAATGTACATAAGACATATATAATATATTATATAATATAAATATACATTATATAACATAAAAATCCATTAAAGCCTAATTTACCTAAACCCTGATGATTTTAAAGCTTCCTGTGCTAGTTTCTGTGTTGTTTGATTCTCCCGTGCTTATACGTCCAAAGAGTACTGTTTGTACGCGCGAGCAGGCCTCATTACAAACATAACAATATTAAAACTAGTGTTTGTATTGATTCACCTTGTAACAGTGAAATTTTAAGATTAATCAATACTGCTACTATGCAACTGCATAGGTGATATTTGCCGAAAGGTGATTTGTCATTTGTATTCTTACTGTACTGTACATATACTGTGGCACCGCTTTACGGTTCCCACACAATTTTGTACGAGACAATAACCGACCGAAGCGCGTAATTAAACACAAATAGAGTTAATTGCATTGAAAAAACGTGGGTCGTGCGTGTCCGGGAGCGATGAAAAACCAGATATCAAGTTTTCTTTCGGAAGCATGATCACACGGGAATGTTTACAAAGAATTCTATATTTCATTTTAAATAATAGCAAGGTTCAATTTTAGGCCGAGGTAGCAGCTTCAGAGGGGTGAAGAGGTTTCTTCCAAGCGACGACGACACGGAAGAGAGACCAAGCTTGTAAATAATTTCACAGATTCACTATATACTATAATGCTTAATAAGAAGTAGTTAACTCAAGTTAAGTAGATCTACATCCTACACCATACGTATACTTTTAGCTATGTATATTTTTGATAAAAGAAATAATGCGATAGTATGAGTTTTCTTCAAATATACCTTGTAATATGGAATAAAAATTTGTTTTCTTAATAGGCTTGCGTAAAATTACAGAAATCGCCATGACACAATATACATACCGGAGGAAACTCCCTTTTCTTTACAAAAAATAGGTTTGAAAGTCGTCCTCGATCTTAAGAAACGCTGACCTCATTTTAGGAGTACAAATCATTTTATTGTTATGGTAATATAAATTCCCAACAGCTACGCACATGACGTCACGCATTACGCATCTGCTCGATGGTTCTTCGTGATTAATTATTTGCGTGGTTTTTATGTTATTAATATCTGTGTTATCTGTATCTATTGATGTCACGGCCACGCTGCTATGACTGAAGATAACAGCCACTCCCGCCATGGCGATCAACTATTATCGACCTATTGAATGCCCATCGAATGCTCTCGTTGGTCTTGGGTTCTATTCCCGGGTTGAAATAGGTCTATCGCGCTTCTTCGAAGACTGAAAGAAGTACTTAAAGACCGTACGGTATTATGGACAAAATTAATATCGTATGCCCTATCAAGTAATGATTGCATATGTGTAGATATCAAATTTCATAAAATTGGTTCAGCCGTTTCGCGGTTATATGGCGGTGGTGAGTTCAGACAAACAGTCTACGACTATTACAACATACTGTTTACAAGCTTTGGTGAACGAATTTTATGATTATAAATCACTATCGGGTCTAATTCATTCAGCCACAAGTTAAACTTGAAATATTATTTTTACCTTCGACGTTTCTATCAAGTTGAACTGACCGTGGTCGCGAGTACACGCGAGGTTAGTCAGAATAATATTTTGATATTAATTTGTGCAAGAGACCTGATATAAATAATTAACGAGATATTTTTATCACAGGATAATTCACACCCTATCAGTTTTCTATCGGCATATATAATAAAGATTTTAGTCTGCTATATACCAAAACTAGTGTATAAAGTAACCTAAGCGCTTGTAGCGAAGTTTGCTTTACCGTTCTTAAGCGATCAGCTAAGTTAAACAAAGTCAGCCGCGGTCATGACTTGGATGGGTGACCGCTTCCGTGCTTCGGAGGGCACTTTATGCCTTGGGCCCTTGTTTGTGTCTTACGATGGCAGTTGTTATAGCATAGTGGTAGGGCATTTAGCGAATGCCCGCCTAGCTAGCTACCACTCTTAAGTTAGCCTAACAACATCTTCAACCACATTATCCATCAGGTGAGATAGTCGTCAAAGGCTAGCCTATCAGCTATAAATAAAATAAAGATAAATCTTTTAGGTCAAAACCTAGAATAGCTTAGCACTAAGTGCGTCTAAGTTATTGTCAGAGTCAATAATCGATTTTATTGCTCGTTTAGCCACATAATAATACGGGTAAAATAATAACATTATTGGATTTCAGAATTGGCATGAGCATTTGGTTAAAACAATATACAGAGCCCAATGTTGCCCGTTTCCCAAAAATTACGCCAAACAGTAAAGATCGCAATCTTTACTGCTACGGAACTTTCCCGACAGCTACGCTAACTACGTTATGTGCTACGCATCGCCTACGCGCTACGTATTATTAAAGCGTTAATTAGACAACGTCCATGTTGCATATAATTTATTATTATGATTATAGAATACCTATTTCGTACGCACATAACACGTATATTATAGCAGGTTGAAGCGACCATCGACGCACGGTCCTAATACACTTGTTCAAATAATTTAGTTAGTACACCGTGATACCAACGTAGAAACAGAATATAGTAATGCCACCGACTAAAGGACGGCGCTGACAGTGGGCACGACACGGCTTTCATTTCCTGACCAAGTTATTTTTAATCTTATTACGAGGAATTTAGTAATCATATTACTTTATTGTGTTACAATGAGACCGTAGCTTGTCGTGGCATGCATGGCACGAGAAGTATTATATATATCTTCTTCAGTTCGTACTGGTCTCTCTTCATCATGCTTCAGCAGCATGCCGTGCCGTCAGTCAGCGCCAGCGCTAATTCTTTATCTTCTTGGCCACCAAGAAGGTTGTCATCGTTGAGGAAGTTAATGATATCTCGGAATAAACTACTACCTACTAATATATTTTGACTTTTAGATATGACGTCATAAAGTTAAAATAACTTTGACTTGAAGTACAGAATTGAAGTGACGATTAGAATATTATTGTTACATTACAAAATGACAAATATACAAGAGGAAATATGTAAGTCATGTGAGGGATACGAACCCGCGTCCATCCACCCCTTTAGCCGTGGTATGCTCTAACCAATTGAGCTAACATGACAATGAGGCATAACTACATTTTTTCCTACCGTTCTTTAACCATCGTATTGGGATGGAGGATCCCGCATATGACTTAAAAACATTTTTTCCTCTAGTGTATTTGTAATTTTGTAATGTAATCCGCATAGCAGGCATCATTGCAAACATAACAATATTAATATTAATAATAATACTATAGTTAAATATTTAAACTATCATGTTTTCAACCGATTTCTATCAGTCTTATGAACGTTTTTATTCGAACAAAAAGTTTCTTATTTAAAACTAACTTCACTTAGTCAAGTAAAGAAGAAACGGTTTTAATGATTCTGCCATGATAAACTTTATAATTACTACCCTGCAATGTAATAGGTAGAGTACGTAGTATCCTAGGAAAATAACATGAACAGCGCTATTTTACTTTTCATATTGGATTTTTATGTGCTTATATTTAAGTGCATTCGTAATTTGATGTACATGGAAACTGCAAACTCGAAAAAACACACAATTTGCTTTAAGCTGTGTATAGTATATGAAAAAAAAAAAGAATTGATGAAGGTACTTATATATATATTTCTATTCTGAGGTACATATAACAGGGTTATTGGTAACTCGACGTATTCCTAGCAGGATCAGATAGGGGGGGGGGGGGGCGGGCCTTACATGAACATTTATTTTGTTACAAACCTCCTAAATTAGGTATTTTTTCAAAAAATATCTACATGTTCAACCTGATTTTTGTCTCAGTTGCATGTTATACCTATTGACTTCAGTTGCATATTATATGTCTATCTGATCCCGCCGGGAATACGTCGAGCAACCAATAACCCTGTCTAACATAAAAAGTAATAAAGATATCGTCGGTGAACATAACGAAGCAAATCTCAAAATACTGGAGTGAATCATTAGGAAGAGCGTCTGGTCTTCATGTCAAATTCCATTGCTGGCTGTGTAACAAATATTTACAAACGTAAGGTTTGTTTTCTCTCATTGAGTAGATGTTTTCATTGGCACGGACTTTAGAGAATTATTTTCGGGGCCGTGGTGGGGATGTATTTATAGTATACAGTTAATATATTAAGTACTAATGTCAATGATTTGGATTAAATATCTCCAAAGGTATTTTTAAGATTAAGTACCAGATCATCTGGCTACTTCATCCGCGTCGTATTTGGTTTTAGTACCGAGTTCCAGTAATAACTATGTGTTAAGGTCAGGCAATTCAAAATCAACCTAACTTTGATTCACCCGTTAACAATCAAATATTCATGATTTTGCTATGATAAAAATGTATGTTGTAGTTACAAATATCATTAAATCGTCCAGGTAAGCAAATACATTTTTCATTTAATTGACTATAACTTACACGACCGATTTTTATGAATTTGACGTGGGATCACCTCGGAGGTATACCCTCTAGGTTTCTTACAAAATTTAATAAAAAATTATCAATATACTACTCTGCAACAAGTCATGCGGTTACATATGAAAAGAAATTATACGCGTCGACTTGACACAGCCAAAATTTTTGGAAATCGATTAAAAATCAAACAAACTATATTATGTGAGCGCTGTATGCAACGTGGCCGTGATCGTGCCGGATATTTTACAAACTTAAATATATACAAGCTACTTTTCTACTTATTGTCATGAATTTCGGATTAGGCAAACAATCAAACATACGACAAAATATCGGACCCGAACTCGCTTAGTTCGGTACGTCTCACTTGACTGACATGACTAAATATTATTCAGAAAATAAAGATTTTATTTTCGTCTTCAAAATCAACATACATAGGGGGCGTTGGTTGTAACGGTAAATATACCGTTTTCTAAAAATAACAGCGATATGGGTGAACTAGGCGAACACCTAATGTTTTTTCAATGACTGAAAAACATGAAACATCCTATCTTTATTAAACAACGTTATTATCGGTCAGTGAAATACGAACGGAAAAGTCCGCTCATTTAAGATATTTCATTTTATATCTTATAAAGTTATATCTACGAATTTCGAGACATTACATAAGTCCGTTACATGGCCCGTGGGTTGCCGGGATAGAACGTCACCCCCCCCCCATCTGTACCCGTGGGTGTCGTAAGAGGCGACTCCTTAGTCGCCTCTTACTTAGTCGCCGTAACACACCAGAAGGTGAGCAGCAGTGCTTTCTGAGGAACTTATGCAACACTGCGATTCCCAAGACGCCTGCCAAGCGTGGGGATTATGGCAACCCTAATGGGGGAGGCTGTTGACGATCTGACTGATACTGTGCAGTACTACAATACAATCCAAGTTCTTTAAATTTCCGAAAGTCTGGTTGGATCGCTGTGTCGGTAGACACTAGCGTGAATTTCGCTTCTTTCGACCCATTGACTAAACGAAGTGAACATCCCAGCGGCAACTTGGGCATCTATTCATGATAATCGGTCTGGAGGTTGTTGTGTCAAACGGTGTATCAATGTCCATGGAAACAACATTGAAACGTACGTCTGCCTGTGTGTACACAAGTGGGCACCACGAGTAGTTTGTCAAGTTGCGCACGCGCCGCTACAGTGACCCAGACAATGCTACAACACACTTGAGAAAACACGCGGTTTAACGCCAATTAACAACACACTTATTATGTAGGTATTCACAACGTCAAGCAGATAGTAAATATTGTTGAAAGTTAACGCGTATAACCAACGCCATTTTAATTAAAAAAGAAAAGTTAAAGGTATTTTCTGATGATTTCCAATAAACCTGACACAACTAAGAAAAAAAAAACTTTTCTTCGCAGTTGATACCTTTGTCTTGTTGTGGATTTTATACATATTTCGTTAACAGTCACAGTAACTACTTACAAAGTCTTTTTGATGGTGGTAGCTAGCCAGGCAGGCATTCGCAAAACGCCCTTCCACCATGTGGAGAAGCTCAAGCCCGCGTCGGGATTCAAACCATAGACCTGCTGCGCGGCAGTCCATACCCAATGCCACTGAGCCATCACTGCTTCAAATATTATATGTTGATAAAATAAATTTAATGCTAAATAAATAAGGAGATAAAATTATTTATTTCTGATGTATTGTTACATCAGATATATGTATCTAAAAGGCTACGAATAAATTCATATTTATTGGTAGCTAAAAGGTATAATTATTTTGTATAAGATCACAGATATGGTATGTTAAAATTTAAATTATGAATCGTCACAGATGAATATACGAAGTCAGTGCCTATCCCGCGATCTGCTGTGTTTCATTATTTCAAGCAAAATGATAACATATCGTTCATCATTACAAGCATATGCCTATCTACAAAACGTATCTAGTATCTAGGCAAATATACTACTAGATGAGCGTAGAGATATCAAATGCGCTATCGAAATGATAATTCTAAACAAAATTGTGATAAATATATGTGTAATATTTATATTGTGTACTTATTTTACATTTACAAGACCAATTCTTGTGCCTTATTGTAAAATTTGTATGTCCATATGTTCAACTATTCACCACACAGAAAACCAATCACTTTAGAAGTATACAGGGTTATTGGTAAAATGCTAACAACATCTTAAAGTTGACTTTTGCTAAGAAACATTTAGCGATATTTATTCTTTAATTTGTAATTTTTTTTAATGCCTACTTTTATCTAGGAGCGCCCGCCGCGGCAACACTGGACCGCGCCGTGGTCCCTTTGAACAGAGTTTTGAATATTTATATCGAGCAAAGTAATAAAAAATATGAAATAATACATTACAGGCACAAGAGACTTTTGACATCAGCTGGTCCTCGTGCTTATTCAGTCAAAAACACAAAAGAAAATTAAAATATATATATATATATATATATATAAAAAAAATACATCTCAAAATGTTTGTTAGGACTTGCAGTAGTCAACCCTAAGAGGTTGTTAGCATTTTACCAATAATCCTGTACATTACAATAGTTCTTAAAGCATGTTTCACGTAGTAACCTTGCTTGCTTAGGAAAATAATGAGAGTAGTAAATTGATTGCATGTTCCGTATATAGATTCTGTAACTACGAATAATAATGAAAAGAAATGTAATTCAAGCTCAAAAACAACACAACGCAAACTATACCGCAGCGGGCGTGGCTTAAAAAGTGTACCGCGCGGCGCTGCCAGTTTGCCGCGTGGGTTCGAGTCATGCGGTTGTACCGCGGGAATTTTGAACTAAATTTATCAATGATATTCTACGTTGTTTAATTCTGAAAAAATACCATACTGTGTAGTAAAATGGTGGAGAAGCCATACGGATATAAGAAAATCGGGAATAATTTGTATAAACGAATAAATAACAATATTTTGGAAACCCATACTTGACTACCCTGGATAGTTTTATGTAACATGAATTTTACATTAAGCCAAAAATAACTTGGAAACGTTGTTAGTCTGAGAACATTTTATGTGAAAACAATTTCCTATATTTTTTTCGTATGCTTATTTTTTTATGTCAAACATGTACTACAAATGTCATAAAAAACTTTGATGAAGGTCCTCAATTCTAATTTAGTATTTGTGCTTCTAATGACATAAAAATATCCTAGAAGTAGGGCTTAGATCTGGCAACTGTCGAAGTGTCAATAAATGTCGTATTTCTCTTAGGTCTTATAGCTGTCATACGTAAGAGTAATTTCTAGGTACTTTTTATGTCATTTTAATCCAAAATAGAAACGGAAAAATATGATATGAACTGTCATTTTGACAGCTGTCATGCTTGAAATTTGTTTCTAGATAACTATAATGTCATTTGTACCTAAAACATAAAATTAAAACAGATAAATACTACATCAACTGCCACGTTGATAGTTGTCACACCTATGGTTGCGGTATTATTTGTTGCAATAGGTATATATAATCCATCTACTAAATTTGGTACAATGGAATACTAGAATAATAGTTCTGGGCATGCTGGGCACGCTGCCAACTGGTAGAGAGCTGGTGTGTTTAGACTGCCTGCAAGCCTGAAATGGCAGCTAGGTTGACTTAATGCTTTCGTTGTAGTAGCTAAAAGAATTTACAATAGTTTGCAGCATTTTATTAAAATACATAGCGCCAAAAAAAACTTGATGTACTTATTAATCTAACAAACGCAATAAGAAATTTTTAAAATCTAATTTAATTCTAAGTACATTCAATATTAAGTTGAATTAAAAAAAATACTTGAAATCCCTATTTTTTTCTCAGCGCATTATATATACTGACTTTTAAATTATAGAATATTATTTCCAAGAAATTAATTCCAATATTCCGATATAAAGTGCATTAAAAACCTAAAATATTTTATTGAAAAAACCTGTAATAGAAAATGAATACGTAAACAAGCTTACATATTGTGGTATAACGCAATCCACGCGTATCTAAAGCTGGGAACGCACTACAGAATTACGTCGCGACGCGGTATCTGGGGGCCAACTCGCACCTCTTATAGTAATAGTAACTTATCTTACTGCTAAATTTTAAACCTCCACGGTCATTAAGCAAGCTTACAATCGGTAATTGAATCGCTTAGCGTTTTGATGACGTCAAAACAAATTGTTCACTCTTTTCGCGAACTCTGACGTTACAAATATTACTGTTACAACCACAAATCCTTCATGTTTATCCATATTAAAAAAGTTACTTTCTAGCAGCGGATTTAAACTTATGTACCTATTTTACGATAAAATGGGTTTAATTAACGTGTAAATTACGTATCATGTGTTTATTTCTATAATACTTTAAAATAAATGCAGCAAAAATATTTAATGAGTGAAACTATAAAAAGCTACAGACAGTTGTTGTGCAGTAACAATAAAATGTCGTAAAACTATGGTAAAACCGTTCCATAACATCGTAGTTCGTCGTAAGGAGAGAGAGAGTGCAAGCGGGATAACGCTATATTATCATCTTGTATCTTGCTTGCACATCCGTGATACATATTTTATTCGTTCTTTAAGTAGGATCAAACCAATACTGATTGACGCGGTGGGTCGGTGATAAAGATTACTTTAAGCATGAAACAAAACTCTCCTTTTTTATGATGGTTTCGTAATAGTTGGGAGTTGGCCCCCTGAGCAACTGTCACTACCTAATATGCATTTACAGAGGTGCAGAGCAGTGTTGCAGCGAAGTGGCGCGACTTTTTCGTTCACAATAGCAATACGGCGTAGCAGAACGGTTCTTCCAACTAATGGCAAAAATTTGAAATGGATGAAATCGTCGAAGTAAAATTAATCGTGGTGTCTTGCAAAGAGGTAGATATAGCTAAACAATTAATAAGTAATAATAACAAATATTTTAAAAGTATTTTAAAAAAAAACTCAATTTAATTATTTAATAAAATACAACTAAAAAATCTTTATAAAAATATATATATCTAGTGACAATTCCATTTCCTGTTAAGACGACGTGACGTTACAAACGCCACGCAGCCAAACCGGAAGAGTATTTGACGCGTTTCGCTTCTAGACGAAGCATCCTCAGGAGGTCTTGACTCTACGAGCGCAAGATCGAGACAAAATTAATAAGTTTTATATTAGGTCCTTACATATGAAATTGGCGTTTTGTATGGGAGGAACAAAAAGTCGAATATTTTTTAATATAATATATTTAATTAATCAAAGTATGAACCATTATTTTCTATGCACTTTTGCCATCTCATAGGTAGTTCATTGATCCCTTTACTAAAAAAACCAGTCGGACGGGAATCAATAAAATCTTTGAAGGCGATTTGGACTGCCCCATCGGAGTTGAATTTTTTCCCTTGCAAGAAGTTATCCAAATTTCGAAAAAAATGGTAATCTGTTGGAGCAAGGTCCGGGGAGTACGGAGGATGTCTTAGACTTTCCAATTGAAGCTCTTCTAATTTAGTAGCCGTCTGTAGCGCAGTGTGTGGTCTAGCGTTGTCGTGAAGCAGCAGTGGCGTGGAGCGATTGACCAGCCTAGGTTGTTTAGCCGCTAGCTTTTCCATCATGGTTTGCAATTCCTGACAATAGACATCAGCCGTAATAGTCTGGCCAGATTTGAAAAAACTGTAATGAACAATACCGGCACTAGTCCACCAAACGCTTACAAGTAACTTTTTTGGGGTTAATTTTCGCTTGGGGCAGGATTTGGCTGGCTGGCCAGGATCTAACCATTGCGCTGAGCGCTTCCGATTATCGTAAAGAACCCATTTTTCATCACAGGTAATGATTCGGTTTAAAATACCTTCATTATTGTGCCGGTTTAGTAATGTAACGCAGCAGTCGACGCGCGTTTGCCGGTTTGTTTCAGTCAATTCGTGAGGTACCCACCTTTCAAGCTTTTTAATCTTCCCAATTTGCTTCAAGTGAATTAAAATAGTTTTATCACTAACATTGCAGCCTGCAGCTAACTCGGACGTGGTTTGCGATGGATCCGCTTCCACAATAGCCTTCAACTCTTCATTATCAACTTGAGTCTCAGGCCGTCCACGGGGCTTGTTCTGCAGGTCGAAATTTCCAGAACGAAAACGTTGGAACCAAAAACGAACTGTGTTTTCTTTTGCAACACGACCGCCATACACATCATTCACCCTTCGAGTTGTTTCCGCAGCACTAGTGCCACGGCGGAACTCGTACTCGTAAATAATGCGATATTTAAGGTTTTCCATTTTGTAAAATGAGTGACGCAAACAGAAAAAAACAGAAGAAAAAAAACAAATTAATGACGATCATCGAAGCACAAATACATGAGTCTATAGCTGTACAAATTTGAATTTGAAATTCCTTACCAAAGAGGAGAAATTCGTGATTAAAGTGGCCAGTACGAAAAACGCCAATTTCATATGTAAGGACCTAATATTTGGGTGCAAGATATAACAAAATGCTCGTTCGAAAAAAAACTCTTTTTCATGACTCTTCAGAGATAATAATCGATTTCTCACAGATTTTAAAACGTAAAATAAGGTCTTATCAATTGTTGAAACTTAGGTGGAACGTGAAATGACTGAACAATTTACTGCACCGCGTCTCTCCGGTGCCGAAAGGCGTGGCGCAGGCCTGACGCAGAGTTGCCTTCGGAGACATCTCTGTAGCACTGTGCCGTGCCTCTCCGAAGCCACATCACTATAGTGCGGTTTACGCCATTTATAAATCCATACAAATTATGTTTCCCGAGCCGCGCCGTTTCGCTGCCGCGTTGTGTCGCAGTAGTGCGGTTTGGCCTTAGGCAATGACAACGTCATGATGACAACATCACCTTGACGCGACCAATCAGATGCGATCATTTCTAAGCGCCAAATCAATTAACCAATCCAATTGAATTTGGAAAATTGTGCGTGTTTTGTTACTTGTGAACATGATGAGGCCGAAATCAAAGCGGTCACTGTATCAGAGTTATACTTCTTTACTTTATTTGTTCGTAGTTCTGTAAGTATTCATACGATGGGCATCTCTACCGGTATATTTGCTGTTGTCAAGCTAATAATCTAAAAATTACCTAACTTCACTATATAGGTCTAGTTGCATTGATTGAATGCAGTAAATTAAAAAAAAATGTTTAAATTTACAAATTAATGGAGTACTAATTTTATTTTTGTTCCGCACGGGAATCGATCCCGAAATTAATTGTTTGTTCAAAAACATACATTGTAGAGAAAAGATTGCAATGTAAAATTATTTTATTTAATATAGTTTCCCAGGACATACATACATACTCACCTACCTCCTGTCAAGCCTGTTTACCGAAGGGGTACTACACTTTGCTCGTAGCGTAGCTTACCTTGCCGTTCGATCAATTGGGTTAACCAACGTACGCTGCGGTCATAACTTGGATGGGTGACCACTATATGTCTCTACTACTAAGCCTCTGTGCTAAAGAGTACGTTACGTCTGATGGTAGTTGTTATTGCATGATGGTAGGGCATTTCGCGAATGCCTGCCTGACTAGCTACCAATGTCTAATATAAAATTTGTCGTCAAGGACCTAATGGTGTGTTTCGGCAGCAGTTCTTGAGAGCCAGTAATTTTATAACCTGAAAAACTAACTACGCGAGTATTCGCAAAATGCCCTTCCACCATGCGGTGAAGCTCAAGCCCGCGGCGGGATTGGAACCATGGACCCGCGGCAGTCCATAGCAAATGCCACTGTTTCATTCCCTCTCATCATAATATACTTCAATCCACGCCCGTCTATTAAGGACTCTCATGAGCTGGTCTACTTCCAGAACGTTTCTGGTAATGCGATCTTTATAACATTCACAACGAAAATGATGTCTCGTTTATATACGAGTACATTTTTAATGCACCCAATATTAGTCTCGAGCGGGATTCGACCAGCGGGTGCTTAGCATGCGACATTGCTTCAAATCATATTCAAAAAAAGTAAGTATCTATTATTCTGAGATAGTTCCCATTCGCCGCTATAATTGTTGTATCGGATTGCAAGACGTTCTACAGGTAACAGTGAAAGCCGTTATGTTATACAATGTACACGAGTGCATCGATAGCAGGCGAACATATCGACAGATAACGGTCGGCGCGACGCGACAATAACAACATTCAAGGAATGCTCTCAGCTACCGTTGTCGCTTACTTGTACATTGTTACATTCAAGTACATTTGTATACATAACGTCCGTATTTTTAGACAAAACATGTAAGTTTGACTCCTAACTGACGTAAGACTGACGCTGACTCCAAACCACATTACGTGTGCTCTTGGTGGCAATATACATCCTACCTTTCGAGTAATAGGAGCGTTTAAATAGTTATGAGACCAGTTGTACGGCAAATTTGCAGCAACATCCCATTCGACACGTGATGCTCATTTAGTGCTTCATTTTATCGTAATTAGTACGGATCGCTTCTATATATAAAAAAGAGGTACATCACCGTACAATAAACGCGATTTTTCAACGAGGAAATTCGCCGAAGAACCATGGTCACCGACGTAGGTTTCAGAATTTGAAAGACGAAATGTCGATGCGCAGGCCACATTGCTTGTGGACCTGATAACTGATGTGGAAGAAAGGTTCTCGAGTTGTTGCCAAATTATACTGAAGACGTAGAGTTGGAAGGGCCCCACTAGGTGGACTGGCGACAGAGGTAGTCAATGTTTAGCAGTGACTAATAGCCGTTCATTTTTGGCGCATAGGGGAGACGTGCGGTCAACAGTGGACGACTTCCGACTTTTGATGATGCTGTAGGTAGGTGCTCGAGAAGAGATGACCATAATAAGCATGCACAAAAGCATACCTGACAAGCCTATAATCTAAAATATTCAACAAAAGCAAAAAGCTAGTAACAAAAAAACAAAGTCGCCGCCATCTACTCGTACATTACTGTTCTCTGTTGACGTTTTACCGTACCAACAAAACAGTGCAAAATATTGATAAGGTGAATGCACTTATTGTACCGACTGTACTCACCTTGTACCGTAATGTAGGACAGCTCGGATTGTATTGTCGTCGGGTTCCTGTCTCACGGTATTGTTCATTTTTTTTTTTTTTTTTTTATTTTTTTTTTTATTTAAAGTTTACAAAACAGTCTTATGCAATCTACAAACATTATTTTTTAAGATACCTAGTACAAAGTACTAAAAAGTAAATGATATTACATAAGTCCTTTCGAATGTAAACCTAGCATGTAAAAATATCCTACTTATTAAAACTGCTGATGTACTATGCAAGTTAAACGTGAAAATGACATGATTTAAAAATCTTTTTACCTTACAAATACACAAAAATAATACACACAACTGACTAAACTACATTTCTCAAACAAGATTTAATTGAGGGCATCGAAACAACATTAAAGATATCGAAATTACACCTGATGTATTCTTCATTATAGGTATTACACATACGATGTATCGGGGAATGCCTAAGCATATTGGTTCTGCAGATTGGTAACACAAATGTATTTCTCTGAAGTGGCCTACTACTAGGGCGAGGCACGTTGTAATTTAACTTCTGAAGGATATCGGAACATTCAACTAAGCCATTTATTGCCTTGTACAACATTAATAATAATAATAATAATAATAATGTTTATTTCTCATATATAGTATACAATTTGTTAACAAACTAAATTGGCACTTTTGTTACATTAACTAATTCTTACAAAAAAGACAATGCTTGTACAAAATTCCTTAGTATGTTTTTTCGCAGAACCTACACTAAGAAAGTGATTTCTTGTGTTGCAGGTTCTGCAAACCCTTCAAGTGTACTTTAAAATATTACGTGTGTTACATGACTGTGTCTAAGTATTAGTTACATGATACAGATTAAAAAAAATAAAACATTAATATGAATATAGATTCTTTCAGTTTCAGAAATGGTAAGTACAATTTTTCTTTTTTAGTTTTTACATTATTGAAATAAGTATTTACTTTTAGTAGTTGTATGTATGTGAGTATTGTGAAAATGTATAAGGAAAAGAGTGAGCGTATGTGTGTGTATTTGTGTGTGAGTGAGGTGTGTTATGTGTATTTATTATGATGGGGATGTAAGGTGTAAGTAGGTAAGTGTTGGCTTGAAACGTGTCTCAGTGAGAGTGTATATCTGTGTATTAGAGAGAATAATAGAGGTTGACAATGTAGGTAAGTATTTAGATTATGTATCTACCTTTAGTAATTTCTCAGTTTCCTCATAATTGAGGTTTCTTAGCCAATTAGAAATAGCAAATTTAGCATCTTTCCTGTTATATGTAACGAGGTTCTTTATTATTTTGCTGGCTTTATTGTACAAATGTGGACCAAGAAAAGAAATATATCGTTTCGCATGTTTCGTATTAACTCTAGGTGCCTTATAAACTATATCCTTCCTTCTTTTGTTGGTTAATTGATATGATTGCCTGTGTTGGATCATTATAAGATTATGTATGAATAATTGTCGAACAGTTAGTACTTTACAATCTTTATATAGTTCTGATGTCGAATACAGGAATGGTCTGAAAGTTGCTACTTTTAATATTGCCCTTTGAGCACGTTCGATCATCATCATGTAGCAATTAAATGTTCCGCCCCAACATGTATTGCAATATGTAAGAATTGATTTGCAAAGTGCGTTGTAAACATCAAGGATTAATTTTCTATCTGCTATATCACGTAAATTTTTGAATATATAAATTAACTTACGCACTCTTCCACTAAGAGCCTCAATATGCGCTTTCCATGTCATTGTTCTATCTAAAGTCACACCTAAATATCTGACATTAGGCACATATTGCAATTCTGGACATAGACAATTGTTGTTCATACAGTTTGAGTGAACCTTTATGGTATTAAGCCTAGGTATTGGAGCACGAGGGTTAGAGAAAGTTATGCATTTAGTTTTTCCTACATTAAGTGAGAGAAGATTGTTTTGTAGCCATTTAGTGACAATGTTTAAACCTTTTTCAGCACGTAAACGAGCTTCCTCCCAGGTTTTACCAACAAAAATAAGAGCAGTATCGTCTGCATATGAAAATATCTTGCCGTGATCTAAATTCAAGTTGCACAAATCGTTAACATATATTAAGAAAAGGCTTGGGCCTAATACGCTTCCTTGAGGAACCCCATAGCTTGTTGTTTCTTTGTCACTAATTTTATCAGCTATTTTAGTTCTCTGAGTCCTTTTTTTTAAGTAATCTTCCATCAGACACAAAGCTCTACCTCTTATTCCCACCTGTTCAAGCTTCTTTACTAGCAACGGGACAGAGACAGTGTCGAAGGCTTTGGCGAGGTCTAGAAAGATACCTATGACCTTATTACGCTTATCAATCTCATTAATGATGAAGTTTGTGGCTTCTGACACTGCATCCTCTGCCGATCTACCAGGTCTAAACCCAAACTGATTAGGAGAAAGTATATTAAATTTATGTACATATGTCATTAGTCGTCTATTGATAACTTTTTCCAAAATTTTAGCAATAGAAGGTAGTACAGAAATGGGCCTGTAGTTTTCGACACTGCCTCTGTTGCCAGCCTTGTGGATTGGAGTTATAAGGGCAGTTTTAAGAACAGATGGAAACACTCCCGAGGATATGCTAATATTGCAAACATGGGTAATTAAGGGAACTAAAATAGGTGCTGTTTGTTTTAAAATTTTTGATGAAATACCGTCATAACCTGCAGCACAGTCATTTTTTAAAGCTTTAACAATGCTAAGAATCTCAGCCTCTTCAGTATCTATTAAAACCATAGAATTTGATTGCAACGGAAGGAGCTTTATTGTCTCACAACAATCTGAAGAAGTTATTTTACTGGCAAGATTTTTTCCTACACTAGCAAAATAATTATTTATGTAATTGATAGAATCTGAGGGATTTTGTTTTATTTTTAAAAGTATTTCATTTGATAGTTTTCCTTTGTCTGTACAGGTTATATTTTTTATTGTTTGCCATGTTTTTTTGATGTTATTTTTATTTTTCTGTAGCTCTCCTTTCTGAAAGTTTACTTTAAGATTTTTCAATAATTTTGTGCAAAAGTTTCTATATCTCGTGTAGGATACTTTTAAAATAATGTTATCAGGAGTTTCTTTCAGACGAATATGCATCCTATCTCTAGTGCGAATACATCTAAGAATACCTGGTGTGATCCAGGGCTTTATAATACGCTGGTTATTAGGAATTTTAAAAGTGCTAGAGTTAACTTTAACAATGTACATTAATTTATTGATCAACAATTCAGCCGCAAGATTAGCATCTAAAGCCTGCAATACCTCTGCAAAATTACAAGCTTTTATTTGGTTAATTATTTTATAAACATTTATTTTAGTAGCAATTTTACTTGGGGTAGGTGCAGTTATTGATTTATTTTTTATGTTGAGTAATGTAGGATAGTGATCGATGATAGCAGTAGTAATTACTATAGCCATGCATTGCTTGTTACTCTTTAGGATAAGATGATCTAAGCATTTATTACTGCGAGTTGGTATGTAATGACTTGGCAAGAGGCCATAGCTTGCCAGTAGCTCTAAGTAACCAGCAGAATGTTTGTCTGTAGTATTGGGATGAATATCAATGTTTATATCTCCTATTATGGATACAGTCTTATATGTTTTGGTGCTTAACAGAATTTTGTCCAAAGAAATTAAAAAGTTGTCTGTTGAAGTAAAGGAAGGGGAACGATAAAGTGCTACTATTGCAATAGTGCCACTTATTTTTATTAACAGACAATTTGAATCCTTGAAAACTGGCTCGTCTACACTCAAGTCTAAGCTTGGTTTTGAATAGACGATAATGCCTCCATTCTGGTTATAGCTATTTCTGGTGTAAGCAGAATTATATTTTTCTAGGTCAGGATATGGTTTTTCGTTTTGAATCCAGCATTCAGTTAAAATAATAATATCGCAGTCGAAACCTAACCTAAACAAAAGTATTTCCAGTTTGTCATAGTTCTTATTGATGCTCCTTATGTTTAAAGCTAAAATATTTATACATTTGTTGTTAGTACTAATAATGGTTTTACACAATTCTGGGGCACATGATTTTGCCTGAGCTATTGAAAACTTATCTATTAGATGGCACAGATCATTTTGTTGAAATTTATCCATAATTTTTGTGATAGTTAAAATGCGTACCCTTAAGAGCCATAGATCTGATTAATAATAATAATACCCTACAGTTTTCCTCTCGTATTAAGGTATTATTGTGTAATGATATGAGTGAGTGAGAAGGTAGGTAAGTGTTTTTTAGGCCGTTGTATGTGTGTGAGTTATCCATGATTATATGAGTCATGACAGTGTATGTGATTGCGTGTGATGAAACTGATGACTGAAAAAAGTTACTTAATTCAATATATTTTGAGTTTTTGGACTTAATAATGATTAAATATGCATTAATAATATTAAAGACACTGCGTTTATTAGCTAGTTTTTTTGTTTTAGGTTTTCAAGCTGCTCTTCACTGGTGACAATAATGGGGGGCGAGCCTTCGGCTTTACGCAAGAATACTCTTCCATTCGCTGACCAACAAAAGTCGTATCCATATGTCTTAGAAACGTCACGTGCCAGGAAGAACAGTCTTTTCGCTTTAGGCGTTAAAAACTCCGATACGAATACTGGAGACTTTGCTCCTTCTAAACCCAGCGTATGTGTATTCAATCTATTTGTGGGGTTAGAAATATTAAATTTTTTAACAGCTTGCAGTGTTTTTGTTTTTTGCAGGTTAGTGGCAAAATCTATCACTATAGGAAGTTCACCGTTTGATTTCCCTCTAATGCGATAAATATCCGTTATTGCATTCGGGTGGGTTTCTGCCCCAATTTTGGAGTGCAGTTTTTCCACAATATGAACCAGATCTTGTTTTGATTCTTTGATTTTTGAAGGAATTCCTCGTATTTCCAAACAAGTACTTCTGCTATAACGTTCCAGCTCGTCAATTCTATTTTCTAACCTAATAATATGCTTGTTCTGAGTTATTTTTTCGTTTTCGAGGGCAACGACTCTCGCATTCAACTCGTCATAGTTTTTCATATAGTACTCTAAAGTTATTTGTAATTCAGAATGTGTTTTTTGTATTTCGGCATTACTTCTACGGACTTCCTTTACCTCGGACAGAACTTTTGTCAATAAGTCCATAATTTCCTCTTGTTTATCCGCACTCGGAATTTCCACCGGAGAATTAGGCGAATTATTAGGACGTTGGCGCTTGTTGCGAGGTGCGGGAGTAGCTACCGCAGCTGCTTTTACTGGTGATGGCTTAGGTGGTGAGTGATACATATTTTGTAAGTTAATGTACCAGGGGATAAGAAGAATCAAGAAGTTAGTTGAGAATAATATGCGTTAGTCGTTCACTCTGCTAAATGTATACCGATACTATTATATAATAATAGGTAAACACTTCTGCATACCCCTTCGGGAATTTACAATCGTGACAAATACGAACTCAGTATCATAAATTACCAGGCATTCATAGATCGTAAAAGGTTTCCAACTACTGACCAATACGTATCGCTGCGGAGTGGGAATTAACAGGTCTATCATTTTACGACGTTTGTACAAGGGCATAATGTTATAATATTCCAGACGAGACTGATAAGATCGTAATGACTTACATTTGTTTTCCATGAATGCCAAATGATACATAAAACGTTTAAGGACACGTTCCACTCTATCAGAATGAACTTGATATCCGGGGTTCCAAACAACACTACAATATTCTAAAATGCTTCTAACGAGACCATTAAAGAGGTGAATAGAGAGTTCTCTATTTTTAAACTGATTAGCCTGTCTTGAGATAAACCCACACATTTTATTTGCTCTTTTGACGATATTATCTATGTGATCTCTGAAATTCATGTGCACGTTTATAGTGACTCCGAGATCACGTATCATAGGTACATCTGTAAGTAATTCGCCATTAATATGGTACATACAGTGAAAGGGATTACGCTTTCGGGTGAATTTTATGCAGTAGCATTTTGAGGTGTTCAGCTTCATATAATTAACATTACACCACCGACTTATGCTGTCAATATCATTTTGAAGGATAACAACGTCTTCTAGTCCTTTGATTTCTTTATATACTTTTAAGTCATCGGCAAAGAGTTTTACTTTTGATCTAATATCTACTGGTAAGTCGTTTATGAAGACTAAGAAAAGTAGCGGACCAAGATGTGATCCTTGGGGTACGCCAGATGGAACGCGTGATTTTACTGACTTGAAACCCTTAACAACCACCAATTGAGATCTGTTTTTTTAAATATGATTCAAACCACCGTAATAGCGTGCCATGGATGCCCAATCTAAGGAGTTTAGCTAGTAATAAATCATGGTTGACCAAATCAAAAGCCTTGCTAAAATCTGCATAGAGAGCGTGAGTCTCACCACCTTTGTCGAGAACTTCTAAGACATCATGAACGTAGCCAATCAGATTGGTACATGTAGATCTACGAGGCATAAATCCATGTTGATGTGAAGTAAGTGATTTTGCAATATGCCAGTGAATTTTTTTTACTACCAAAGATTCCAGCAATTTACCTGCACCAGAAAGGATGGAAATTGGTCTATAATTTTCAACTCTTGATAGGTCCCCTTTTTTATGAATTGGAGTTATATGGGCCACTTTCCATCTTTCCGGGAATACTCCAGAGAAAAGCGACTGATTAAAGATTATTGTCAGTGGTTTTGAAAGCTGTAATGCGCATTGTTTTAAGACAACAGAAGGGAGAGTGTCTGGTCCTGAGCCTTTGTTTATATTCAAAGCAGAAAGTGCTTTACGAACTTCATTTTCTTCAATGTAGACTTTACCAAGATTAGATATTGCAGAAATGTCACGAGCTACGTTATTTGCAAAAAATTGAGAGGTTTCTGACTGGTAAACAGAATTAAAATGTTCAGAAAACAATGCACATATTTCGTAACCTCCAAGAGCAGTTTTATTTCCAAGTTCCATTTTGTTTGGTAATGAACTATAATTTCCTTTTAAACTATTTACGTATCGCCAAATATATTTCGGGTTTCTTTTCAGCAGCGTGGAAGTATTACATTTAAATTTCGTGTAACATTCGGTCAATAAAATATTACAACGTATTCGGGCATCTACGAATGCCAGTTTATCTTGTAGGTTCCCGTAAATCTTAAATTTTGAGTGATACTTCGCTTTTTCTTTAAGACATTTAATTAAGGGTGTTGAAAACCAGACCGGGTACCTATCACTTTTTGGAATTCGTGATGGGGTGTGCCTCCTAACTATTGGTATAAACGTGTCGTAAAAAACTTGAACCATATCGTTAACATCCAGATCAGGGTGCAATACTTCTGACCAGTCTATTTGAGCAAGATGTTCATTTATTTTAACATAATCTGATTCATGATATTTTAAGATCTTTGTGTAGTTTCTTTTAAGAGGCTTAAGATTACCTAATTTAAAAGTAGTCAATAGTGCCGGGTGGTACCGATCTAAACGTACCAAAGGTGTGTGAATTTCGGATACCACAAAAGAGTTGCTACATTTGTTCCCCAGTACTAAGTCAAGAATGCGTCTATCGCAATTAACAACACCATTAAATTGATAGAGATCATTGAAAGATAATGTATCACTAAGTAAGGTATGCATAGACATACCACTCGGCTGCGGTATTAATGTGTCTGAATCACTATCTGGGACCCAGTTTAGGTAGGGTAGGTTAAAGTCACCCATGAGTAATGTAAGTGAGTTGGCTGTAATTTCGTTGTTAATAACGTGCGTGATATTATTTAAGACACATTCTAATGCATCAATTTTATTTGGAGAAGGCAAGTATATTGCACAAATATTTAATGCTTCTTCCGACGACCCATTTTTTAGTTTAATAGTTAGCCATAAGTTTTCCAGCTCACATTCCCATTTACGCATACGCATTGAATCATAGTTATTTAATACAGCAATAAGAACCCCACCTCCATCAGCTTTGAGTGACGTTGAGTCTTCCCGATCACGTCTATATATATTGTAACGGTTATCCAAAAGCTCCCTATCAAAAACAGAATCATTTAACCAAGTTTCTGACAGAACCAATATGTCATAATCATTCATTAACGCATTCAGATATAAATCATTTGTTTTGGTTCGCAACCCTCGTACATTTTGATAATAAATCTTTAAGGTGTTCAGTTTGACCTACTTATTTTATAAAGATTTTATAAATTCTATATCCTTAACTAGGACAGGCTTCGACTTAATATCCTTCCGTACGAATATACGTCCATTTCGAATCCAGACAAACTGATAATTCTTTGCAGCGGCCTCTATTCTTGTAGCAGCGTGCAGCTGCTTATTAGCTGGTGAGAGATGTTCTGATACATAAATAGGCCGCTTATCACCAATGATTCCCAAATGTGTGGTACTCAGCTTGTCCTGATCATGTGACCTGTTATACATTCGAACTGTTGCAAGAAAATTATCTTTAGTGTGAGAGGTAGCAAGTTTCACAATAATAGCTCGAGGTCTAGGTGAATCATTTTTTAGTTTAGGAACGCGATAGGCTGTTAGGAGATCGTTTACACCCAGGTTATATGAAACTGTCTGACTGACTTGCTTTACAATGTTTAGAACATTTTCATTTTTCTCTTCAGGAACACACTGTATTTCTAAATTTTGCTCACGTGATTGTTGCTCAACTTGAGAAAGACGAGAATTAATATCCTTTAATTTATTTTTCAAGACAGAATTCTCGTTTTTTAGGGATGTGTTATCTTCTTTTAATGAGTTTATTTCTCGAGCCTGATTTTCGTACAGCTTACGTAAATCTTCTAACTGGTTTGTCATGTACTGGACTCCATCAGTGAGATTCTGAATTTTGGAGTTGGTTTCCTTACTTTCCTTATTTATTTTGTTCTGTATATCCTTAGAGATGACAGAAGACACCTCTTTAAATTTCAAGTCAAAATATATATTTATAAATATATAGTTCATGTGATATACATATCACTCGCCTCAATTCATGTTTTTCGTTTAATTGCATATACGACAAGATGGTTTCCCGTTGCATTAAGATATACGATAGGAGAGTATTCCAAATCAGCAACACTAGACATCGTGTCATCTTTCTACCCTTATCCCACTTGTGTGGGGTAAGTTAACAACACAAATAGCATGTTTCGGTGGCAACATACAGGACAACACAACGATTAGGTTTTCTGACCGTTTTCCTATCTAAACCTAACCCTCTGGGAATGCTTTCATTGGTGTATACCCGCCACAAGACGCTTACCAAGCGTGTGGAATATGGCGACCCTAAAAATTGGCAAACGTTTTTAATTAAAATCTATACTGTGCAATATATTATTAGTTTAGGATGAAGCAGTAATTTTCTTTTTATATATATGAAGTTATCCATGATCAAGTCATCTTCGTTTTCTCATTTAGAATGGTATTTACGCAACTTAATTAACACTAATTAATTACAATACTTTCATTGTAATTAGTCTGGTATGTTGTGATGGATGTCCATAACTGGATAAAACGTGACAGCTTGTCAACATTGATGCATATCATTGGTTTACTCTCGAATACATTTGCTTTCGTTGGAATTTGTACATATAGTGTTAATTTAGTTGATTAGTCTGCATATTAGTGTTCATTTAATTACACGACTGCCCAAAAAATCAAAAAATGGAGTGTTATTACTTATATCGTCCACTAATGGTTACCTTTCGTTGTACCGTCGTCAGTTTGAGCTCACGAGTGAAAATTATTTACTATATCGAGCACAATAGACATTATGATAAACTTCTGTTCTGCAAAACTGTATGGAGATCGAACGTTTGGAAGTTTACGTTTAAGAAACATATATTCAAGAAGTATATCATCAGGATTTTATACCATCAAAGGGGAAGGAAGAGGCATAGATGACGCAGAAGTAAACCACAGAGACTAAACCGTTCTATAACGTTTATATGGTTTTATGTGGTTTTCTCATGTAATGTATGTAAAAGCGTCCTAGTAAAATGTTGACGATTAAGGTCGGTTTTTTTTTGTGAGTATTATCTCTTTATTACAAGTACTCGACCACGCAATACGCGAGATTAAGAGAACATTGTTAACGATATCTTATATGTTATATTTTAGTACTCATTCAAATGATTACATAAATAAAAATATTGGGCAAGTCAATATAATTTATAATATTGACACTTTTAGGGGTAATCTGTGAAAGAGTGTGAATTGGTGTTCAATAAATTTAAAAGATAATACGAGCAATATTATTTTATACTTACGAATGCCATCATTCTTACCAAACTGAGCAACAAGCACTAAAAAACGGTAAAGAAATTGAATTATCCATCCCACACGTGAGATGCCACTTAAACATCTTTTGAGCTATAAAATGTCTTAGTATAAACGGTCCGATGCGGGCTTCGAACCCAGGACCTATTGTTTACAAAGCAAAACATAATTACAAACATACAAAAGCGGGAAAGTGTGACACAAAAACGACAAAAGCCGCATCGTCCGGCAAATTATTGCGATAGTATATCAATAAAAACAAAGATACATTTTTATCGGTTTTGGATAAATTATGGATTCATAAAATGATTAAACTGTATTTAATAAATGACAGTAATACTAAATCATTAGCACGTCTATGCCGCAATATTCTCTATCTCATTTGCATTTACGATAAGATTGTCTGTTTGGCAGTGCATTATTATCTATATTCGTATTTTGTAAAATTATGTGCATGAAGGATTTAAGAAATTATAGCTGAGCCCCGCGGTATCAACCGCGATGAAAAGTTATATAATTCGATCTAGGGCCTAAATTATCTACTGGTATATTCCAAGATTTTGAATGTGCTTAGAAATCTTGGAATATAGCTAATTTAGGTCCTGGATCGACTATAGAGTACTTTTCATGATCATATGATCATCACTTTTCAGGGCGGTTGAAACCGCTGGGCGCAGCTAGTTAAGTTGCTGTGAGACTACTTGGAAAGAGAAAAGACAATTTCGTATATTTTATAACCTGTCCAATATGACGTGAATATTTATTTTGCATGCGTATTCTCAGTTTTTTTTTAATATTCATTTTATATTTTTGACACTGTTTATAACTATTTTTCTTGTATCATATGTATATGTCTATCATTAATATTCGTGTGTAAATGCGGTTCTAATTTGTATAATTTTTTTCTGACATTTGAGCCCCAATTTCACCACCACTTTGGGGGTTGAATACCTAAAAATATTGTATGGGACCCCACTCATAACACGCTCCATCGAACAAAGAACCATGAAAATCGGATCACATTTTACGGAGATATATGGTAGGTACGGTTCTTTGAAATAACTTTCTCATAATAAAAACATGTTTTGGCTTAATTTACATCCTTCACCGCCGTGAACCTAACCTAGACATCTGGCAGGCACGCACTCTCGACCGAGGCCGTATATAATTAATACAAATAACACAAGTTGATCGATAACTGAACGTACTCATTGACAGGGCTATAGGCCATATGGCCGTGTGAACCGGTACAGGGGCCACACCCACCCATCTTGGGAGATTAGTATTATTTGTCTCGAATTACGAAATTTGATAAGAGTATATACCGTTATCGAAGCAGTGAGGACCCAGTGGCAATGGTAGTTTATTTTATGGGTTTTGTGTCGGAACAAGCACGAGGCTCACCAGATGATAAGCGGTTTCCTCTGCGTATAACAAATGCATTTATCAAAAGTGACGAACTGCACTGCGCCCTCACCCTGAGACAGTTGTTGAGTCTTAAGAGCCTGTAATTTTACTGGCTCTCAAGTACTGCTGCCGAAACACACCGTTAGGTGCTTGGCGACAGATTTTCTTCTTGACGATGATAGCTAGCCAGGTGAGCAGTCACAAAATACCCTTCCACCATGCAAGGTAATAGTGTAAGTGTACAAGTGGATAATGGACTGTCACACATAGTGTCCATGGTCCATGGAATCCTATCGCTTGCCTTAGCCTCACCGCTTGATTTTAAGGCATTTTGCGAATGCCTTCGTGGCTAGCTACCACCCTCTAGAAAGTCTCTCACCTAGCACCTAAC
The DNA here is from genome assembly GCA_963890685.1 of Plagodis pulveraria. Lineage (NCBI taxonomy): Eukaryota > Metazoa > Arthropoda > Insecta > Lepidoptera > Geometridae > Plagodis > Plagodis pulveraria. The sequence goes on from OY982967.1 coordinate 27,328,936, forward strand.
GATGTGTTCCAGATTGTAACATACGAAAGAAAGACTCTCACCTCGCACCTAACGATGTGTTCCAGATTGTAACATACGAAAGAAAGGCTCTCACCTCGCACCTAACGGTGTGTTCCAGAATGTAACATACGAAAGAAAGTCTCTCACCTCGCACGTAACGATGTGTTCTAGATTGTAACATACGAAAGAAAGTCTCTCACCTCGCACCTAACGATGTGTTCCAGATTGTAACATACGATAGAAAGTCTCTCACCTCGCACCTAACGATGTGTTCCAGATTGTAACATACGAAAGAAAATCTCTCACCTCGCACCTAACGATGTGTTCCAGATTGTAACATACGAAAGAAAGTCTCTCACCTCGCACCTAACGATGTGTTCCAGATTGTAACATACGAAAATAAAACGAATATTCGAATATCACTATACAATGCGTAGAATGTAGGACGAGGAGATAGTTAAAACATTATCAGTTCATTTATATCAATTTGGTTATTCGATGAACACAATAAACATTTGCAAACAATATCAAACAACAAATACTACATGCATACAAGTATGATCACTATCACAACGTAATAAGGACAAAACTTCTATTGCATTGGTATTGAGGTAAGGTAGAGGCAGGCAGTGCGCGTTTAATCTGTGGCATATCTCAATTGATTTAACCTTCTTTATATTAAAACAGATAAGGGCACAGCGCATGAATGGATAATGGAAGTCAATCAATTTGTTCATCAATGAATTTTATTATTAAATACCTCCAGAAATTGAATATAGATTAAACATTATATAGTGAAACTTGGGTTTAAAACCCAGGCACTTTTCCCTACTACCTCGGGGATATACACAAAAAAGAGTACCTCCCTAATGAGTATGTCTATACTATATCTAGTCTAGTCTACTAGTATAGAGATACAGTTAAAATATCAACGTATAATTAAAATCATTTCTGTTTCTAATAGAAATGATTTTAAATACAAGCCACTTTGAAGTTAGATCTTTGACCATGAATGAACGACTGGTCAAATGCGACAAGTTTGTGCAGCTTGGTACACGTACAAACAGGATTATGTTACAAAAATGTATGATTTGCAGTCTGCCAAATTACCAATTCTCGTTACTCGAGCACAGAACATAAACAATAAAATTCGCAGAAAACAATTCCTATAATAATGAAACGGGCGCGATTAATTCCTTCTCTCCAATCATACTGTCCTCATATGAACAGTTTCGTAGAAACAGAACCGCTGTAATGTTACTGAATCACGCTCAACTGGAAGGATGGTACGGTTACATTTCAGTAATAACATTATGTATTCTAGAAGGAAAGACGATGCTTGTTTAAAAAAGTGATGAGTTTTATGTGCCGGTTGTTAGTCATTTATTGTTACATTTGATAAGTAAGGGAAAACGGGTTCGGGATTAGTCATGGAATAATAATAATAGCGTGTGATACGAAAATGGCAATGTTCAGCCAATTTTATTTTTTTTAATATATATTATGTATGTATCATAGAACAGACAAATTCAAACACAATATAATTTGATGGGCGAGTGAGTCCGATACAAAACCATTTTACCAAATAACACCAAGACTCAGCTATTTCGTACATTGAAAATATAGTTATCCTAAAAAACCATGAAATAATTTTATGGTCTTCAAAACAAAATCGTAATCATTAATTTCTATATATTAAACTAGCTTTCATATTAAACTAGCTTTCCGGCCGCGGCTCCGCCCGCGCGTATGTCGGCTATCGCGCAAAACCATTAACCTCTTGTTGCGCAGTTGGATAAAAACTACTCTGTCCTTTTCCGGGTCTCAAATTATTTCCATACCTAATTTCATCCACATCGGTCCAGTAGTTTTTAAGTTTATTGGTTGCATACAAAAATACAAATCTTTACTCTTTATAATATTAGTGTAAATGTAGATTTAAAATTCATAAAATATTGCATAAATGCTTCAACATACCGAAAAAATCGTATACAGCAATAATTTCACTTAAATTAACATTTATACACAATAGTAATTTTGCTACAACATTGCACCCCGTGGTGCTTAATTAAACTCATATACCAATATTCGTTTTATTTTTGTAGCAAATATTCAAATATATCTACATACAATACAGACCAATAAATTGTACGATAAAAGGCTTAAACCATTTTCCGCCATTTATTGCAGATGATTAGAGTTTATCTATAGATTAAAAAGGAAAATAAAAGATTCCGGCACAAATTTAACTAACATATATGAGTGCTTGTGTCGAGTAATAGTATAATGGCCGCAATGTCAAGACAACAGCATTCATTTGTAAAAATATCTTTTTACTCTGGAGTATTCTTTTATGTCTGCTACTAAGTGCCTAAATAGTATATGAAAAGTGTTAATGCGGAGACGACGCATCTCAAACTCAAACCATAGTCAAAATGCAGAGGCTACACAACTCAAACTCGAACCATAGTCAAAATGCAAAAGCTACCACATCTTAAACTCGAACAAAAGTCAAATTTACACTGTGGTCCGAAAAAATTTACCCGAATAAACTGTGTCCTCAAAAGTATTACTGAACTAGCGTCCCTGAAAGACGAACAACTGAATGACATCGTCATTGTCTTCGAGAACCCCATGACCCTCACCAAATTTAAGGGCCGACATGAACATTTAGAGAATTAAGTTATGAGGTGACAAACAATAGAGGTATGAGACTGAATATGAATGAGTGGGCAGTCTAAATTGGAAGCACTGACGCAGGTACCAGGCCTTGACCTGGTAGCTGCAGGCCAGGAGCGCAGGAAACGCTCAGTTTGTACAATTATATAATTGAAATGGGGAATTAAATAGTAACGGTCAAGGCACAAGATAAAAAAAAATACCACGGTCAAATTACCTGAAAACATGTAACGTAATAAAAATGCTTTCTATAAAAAAAAAGAAACTACGAAAATAAAACATTACTAAATTTCCAATAATGTTTAAATGAAGATTAAAACTGTGTGTAATCTAATGAAATTTCCAACGAACACAAATACCAATAGTTAGCCCCGGAAAATATAAAGAAAAGGTAATTAAAATTAAGATACGAGAAAATCTCGATTCCTATCTCGAGTTAAGAGCTATCGAATTATTATAAGAGCCAGTAATTCTAGATTAGCCTGAACAACATCACCACTTACCATCAGGTGAGTTCACTATCTCAAAGTTTCTCTTAAAGGCCAGCCTATCAGCAATAAATAAATAAAAAATATTATAGAAAAAGATACTGAGAAGAGAAAAAGAAAAGAGAGTATATCGAAACAATATCAATTTTATTTATTTCCAACTCCAAAGAACGTATACGAAAATTCATCTCTAACAGAAACCAGTTTTTGCCGGATAATTATAATCCTATTGACAGAGCTAAACCTCTACAGAGCTTAGATAAGATTATGTCGGTGCTATCAGTTTATAAAGACATCTTCGATTCTATACGTAAAAATCAATAAATAAATAGGTAAGTATAAACACCTACCTTCATCAAATCAGCCTATAAAGGATCATCAAGTTTATTCGAAGAGCTGTCAAACTTATTAATTAAAGGACAAATCAAACCTGCTGTTTGGTGGTGGTTGTTGCCAATTTCTGAGGATAAAGCTCAGCAAAACGCTGGCAGAAATGCGCAGCGCTAGTCGCGAGGCGCGCCATTTCTTCTACTACACCCTTCGCTTTGTCCCTGAGCACTAGTTACTGGAGTACCAGTCAAAATTATTAACTTTACGCGACACTGCAATACACTAAGTCACTGGTAGTGATCATGTTGTCAAAATTATCAATTGTCTTAACATTGTTCAATTCTTCATCAGCGAAACAATTGGTCTAGGTCAATACATAGACACTAGGGCTAAGTTACGAAAACAATCCTTTATCTGTCACGAAAAAATCGTGCTGTATCTGCAATGAAAGCAGCAGCAACTGTCGAAGGGTATGTAATTCTTACAAATGTGTAAGTCCCACTCAAAAAAAAAACACATTAGGAGGAAAATGATGTTGTAACTTTTCCAAACGCCTCACAAACAATGGCCCCTTGTCAGTAACTCTTGTAGACTTCGCGTCACTGATCTCCAACCACGTGTCAGATAGCACTAATCCATGATTAAACCGTCATCCCACGCCCTGACGTCCCGACTGTTTATCTCCTGTTGTTTTGTATATTTTCACTTTGTTTTTACACGAATTTCACTGTTAAAGTCACTAGTATGTGACAGTTGGCGTAACCGTCTGGATAATTTTCGCCGGAGTCAAACTCCGGTTTTCCGATGGAAACGTCCGATTTTTTCAGTAGTGTTTTGTATACGGCAACACGTGCGTTATGGTCTGCGGTAGCTGTTCGACTGAACGCTGAATGCAGCAATCCACATTGGTTTGACTGACGGTATGATAAGCAGTCGTGGAAACCTAATGCAAAGTATTTAACACTTAGCTGGCTACGTTTGTAATATTTGACCTCAGAGTATTTACTATAGCTGCCTTTGCGATTATAGTGCGAGGAGTCGACACTTAAGATATTTCGAATACCAGGATTTCAAAACAGAGATAATACTCAATTTTTTGTCTAGATGTCTCACGTATGCACCTACTCATCCTATCGGACCATAGTGATGTAAATTATTCTTACACAGTCGTCTCAGTGATCGCAATGTTATATGAAATAGCGATTGATCGAGAGTTTCATTTTATAAACGTCGATGTTTTCACAAGACATGGCTTGAGGAGCGGAAAACGTGACCTAAATAAAGCTGAACAAATTATACCAATGTCAGATTAGTCAGGTGTAGTTTATAGCATCCTGTCCAGATCTGCTGGCTGTCTTTATCCGCACTTTTATTAAGAGATAAAGACCCCTTACGGTATTGCTAATAAATATTTAAAGATAAAATTCTCAATTTTAAGAAATGAACTACGCTTTTTTATATAATATCGATATAATTACATGATTTTTATACGACTGCACAAAATTAGTGTAATGTTTGTTGGGTTCATAACTATATTTTGTGTGTGAGTTTCACCACAACTTTTAAATGCCTACACAGATATGGGATGTCGTGGCATTTTCTGGTAGAGCACCCACACATACAGGTATCTGATTATCGGTCAAACATAATCATTTTCCTTACCATATTCCACGTATTGATACTTTATAAAAGAATATATTGTAAAAACGTGTAGGTTATAGTTTTATAGCCGGCCACATTCTGTTGGAATCCATTCCATATACAGCACGAATTACCTGCTTTTGCAAGATAAATATAGTCTCTGTATCAAGTGCTACTCCCCACAACAATACACTATACGAAATTATGCTGTGGAAATATGCAAAACAAACCTAAGCAGAACTAAGTCTTCCTGGACAGACAATTTTTCAATTTCAAGTTTCAAGTGCAATGTTTGGTTCTACATTATTTACAGTAAGTAAAGAAAACCCTAAACATTTTGTCTTTTTACAATCTAATAATAAATTATTAGCAATGGTGCCATTAAGAGATGATCGATGACACATTATTTACATGTACCAGTTTTGTGTCATTTCTATCTATATATAAATTAGAGAGGAATCGTCTACATATAAAACAATATCTTATATCTGAGCCAGGAACTGTATTGTTTACTGAAACATTGACACAAATGAAATAAATAGAGACGCAAGACAACAAAGTTTGTTTAACAATATGAAGTTCTCAAACAGAGTCCATGTATAGTACAATATGCAAGCTTACATTACCTACTAGTAATCAAATAACGTCTGTTTTTAGATGAAGCGCGTTTATTATAGCGTTCATTGCTCGCGTTGCGTTTGAACGGTTAGTCAAATGACCGGTAACAATCGATACAGTTATGCACAATGTCGTAAAATTCTCTTCCGGTTATTCGGATTCTGTATGCCAATTTCACAGTGAAACAAACGAATTGTTACGATCATATCGATCATGATGTTATTTATGATATAAGGCGACAAGTGCTAATAACTAAACAGATTCAAACAAATTATATTTTGGTTATAATAGTAGCTGTGAGAAAATAATATGTTAATCTTGATCATATTCTCAGACCTAAGTTGATTAAAAAACACGTTTCTTTAAAATGTTATTAATATTTAGCAATAATACTGCAAAGCCGACTCTAAATGACGCAAATATCATAATTATTTATCTACGAATGAACATAATAATAAAATATTAAAACCTTATCGCGAGGGACAAGTTCTCATTACTATTCAGTTTAAGAGGCATTTCACATTTTAATGCGGTATACGAAGATTTTAAGCGCTTAATTTACTATCATAGGAAATATCTACAAGTTGTTTAATAATTGATAAAAATAGAATAATCTGTTCTCTTTTCAGTTAATGTACCAGATTTACAAACATAACATTAATTATTTTGTAGTGACCAATCTCCCGCACCTTGTTTTACGAATTAAAGTACACATAGCCAACTTCAGAGTTATATCTCTTGTATAAAGATTCATCAAATTAACTAAAATAAAAAACTGTGCATCAGGCATATAATCTTGTTGACACATAGTGTACTAGAATATCGCTAATTAATCGTCATTGTAGAAAAAAATATAAAGATCTTGCGCCAATTTCCACGAATTATATCAGCAGTTTACCACCATATATTGCGTTTAATAAAGTGTAATTCCAAACAGATATTATATAAAAAGAAAGTTCATTCTTTAATTAATCTGATCTTTAATAAATTGTGATATTAACTCTGTTTTGTTAGACAAGAAAAAATATTTAACATGACTCGAAATGCACATAAATTGAAATGTACAAGTGCGAGGCGATCAGTACCGCGCGAGCGCCCATCGAGGTAGGACCTGTGTTCGTTTTTCTTGCTCTGACGTCTCGTACGTGGAACGCTTAGATACAAGTTTATAATGCGACCACAGAGTTTTGATCATGTCGATATTTTTTTTAAGTAACAGACTATACTTTATTTTTGTTGTCCATAATATAAGTATTGTTGTCTTGTTAAGTAACTACATCTTTAGTTTCTGTTCATCCATTGTGTTAAAAAAAGGAAACGTCACAATTATGCAGCCTTATACAGCGTTATTGGAAAAATGCTAACAACCTCACAGGGTTGACTTCTTCTTTTTGGTCTGCTAGTTTTTATATTGTTCTAGTTTAAATTAGTAACTCACTATAACTTTTGTTTTAGGAGGATTAGATGACAGGCGAATAATTGATTTCCAATATTTTTGGATTCAGTTAATGTCTATAAGTGAACACAGCGATAACTTCAGCTGGAAATTAAACTACCTTCTATTGAAAATTTGTACAAACCGGCCTCCCGGCTTTCCATCATTTTTACAAACCGGGATACCAGTTAGCGGTCGATAGTCGTATTTACAAATTTACCATAAATCTGCGTAAGTCTGACTTTCATAATCCAAATGGTTTTCAAAAGGATGCATCCTTGCCCATACAAGAAAAAATCCATATTTTTCTGAGATAACGTATGAAGTAGGAAGTATTTTGAATATTTTGATGAAATCTGAAACCAGCACAAATTACATTTTGGCCCCAAAATATTACGTCATTTCATATTAATATCGTAACTACTTAACAGTTATAAATCTAGAAAACCGCAATTTTGCATATGTATAAGTCATCTTTCACTCGATATATTTTGCAACGCAAACACTTACCGATGCAAATTTGCGTATTAAATAATCTCGTAACTAATTTTAAACTTCTAAACCAAAAATCTGAAATAATACAGGTGTATAAATTACATGTAAATAATAATATCAAAGAAGGACCAAAGCCGTAGGTGGTATAATTTTTCAGAAAAAATAATTGCACTCCAATACAATTTTCCCGCCAAAGTTCTTAAAACAATTGGGTTGTTTTAATTTTGTTACTTTAAAATATTTGGCGTAAAAATCTGTAACAATTCATGGCTAAAGAACAATAGTAAATTATCATATTAAAAGAAGATCGAAGTTCTAGGTGAGTTAGTTACGAAAAAATAGAAATAGCAATTAAATTACTATTTCCCACTATTTTTGTCGTGTGTTCAAACCCCATTTCCAGTATTTTTTTTGTATAAAAAGGTGTATTATCATTTATTTTCTATAGAGGAAATAGTGAGCATAAGAGTATATAGTGAGGATTGCATTGGTACCAAGAAGTATATACATACATATATAAAATCACGCCTCTTTCCCGTAGGGGTAGGCAGAGACCACGGATTTCCACTTACTACGATCCTGACATATCTCTTTCGCTTCATCTATACTCATCAATCCTTTCATACATAAGCGTCGGTTTAGGGTACTTTTGACCTGGCCTTTTTTCAGAACGTCTTCAATCTGATTTCGGAAGTATATATATGTTGATTATAGATCGCATCAAAGATATTCGATTTAAAAACAAAAAAACCTCAAAATCTGTAAATATATATTTACATTTCGCTGTTTGGTCTACTCAAACTAAATGGATGAAAATGTTATTTTTTTAATGGTATAGGTGATATATTATGGTATGGGAATATGATGGTGACATGTTAAAGTAATGGAAAACCAAAAACGTCATGGGTCGTTTGTGGATGGTACTAAGTTGTTTTCCGGATGCACAGAAAAATAATCCTCAATCCTATGCATCGTCATTATGACAGACAGTGTTAACGACTGGATATAGATACTGAAGAGTGTGAACGAGGAAAACAGCAATTTTTGGAAAATTTAAAAGAAAGAGCTTTTAGTCCGCAGCTTTTAATCAATGCCGTTACATCAAATATTTATATAATTTAAAGCCATATAATTTTTTAATTATTTAAGTTTTTTGTTATAATAAATGATTCAAACATATCTATTTTTTATTCATCAAGGATGAAATTTAAATAAAAGATTCACGATGCAGGTTGACTATTTAATGTACATGCCTACTTCTTTTCTATAACATTAGCAAGTAATCGACAAAAAATTGATTATTTACTCATGCCAATCACACAATTTTTAAATTCGCGACTTAGATTTCTTTATTAATGAGTGCTAGTATCAAAATATGTTACTCACAGTCACGCTATTCCGTCGTCACTTCTTTCGCTTGCGTAAGCGATGCGCTGGCATTTACCTAAACTTCAGAAGCGTGATTTTGTGAAATGGCTCTTAAGTGCTAATTCACTTTTGAACAAAATTGATCGTGATTTCATCGCTGTCTCTCTTTCATTCCTTCGCAGTCCGATAGTGATGGAATTTTAGCATTTAACGAGGTATTCGTAATGTTAACACTACTTGAAGACGAAAGGAGTCCAATCACAGTGGAGGTGATTGCGCTACTCCAAATGCTTCGCTCATTGATAAATTCTAAAGTTTACATATGATTAAGATATGAACTTCATAATATTAATATTGATTTTTAAACAATAAACACATTATTTTTGCCTAACTGGGCGTACAATTACAGTTCAAAATAGCTCGGCCCACGTCGGGAAGGTTAAAAAATATCCGTTCGCTGCAAACTGTATTGTATATAGAAACAAAGGGGATATACATCCATACATGGAAGTAATGTCGTAAGTACGTTGAACTGATTCTGAATATCAATTACAGATGTTCCTGTGATTAAGACTCTTGCTTCTTTCTATATTTCCAAATATGATTATTACAAGCGCTTTCACGTGATCAGCGAAAATGACAAACTTAACATTTTTAATTTTTTAGACTGCAAAAAAGTGGGAATACAGCACACCAGTAGTCTGATTAATGACCGAGCACCCTCTCCCATGACTGTTAAAGTATAATACAATTAGAATACAAGATCGTCGATGGCCCAGTGGTTAAGGCACCCGGTGCGTAAAATCGGAGGACGTGAGCTCGATTTCCTATCGAGGTGAGAAATATGTACTCAAAAATTTTGTTAATATACTCTTGCTTCTGTTCTAAATCCAGTTGGTGAACTTTGCAGTGTTATGCATGAGCATAACACTGCTAATGTCGGAGGGAGAATATATTAGGTCCTTACATATGAAATTGGCGTTTTGTATGGGAGGAACAAAAAGTCGAATATTTTTTAATATAATATATTTAATTAATCAAAGTATGAACCATTATTTTCTATGCACTTTTGCCATCTCATAGGTAGTTCATTGATCCCTTTACTAAAAAAACCAGTCGGACGGGAATCAATAAAATCTTTGAAGGCGATTTGGACTGCCCCATCGGAGTTGAATTTTTTCCCTTGCAAGAAGTTATCCAAATTTCGAAAAAAATGGTAATCTGTTGGAGCAAGGTCCGGGGAGTACGGAGGATGTCTTAGACTTTCCAATTGAAGCTCTTCTAATTTAGTAGCCGTCTGTAGCGCAGTGTGTGGTCTAGCGTTGTCGTGAAGCAGCAGTGGCGTGGAGCGATTGACCAGCCTAGGTTGTTTAGCCGCTAGCTTTTCCATCATGGTTTGCAATTCCTGACAATAGACATCAGCCGTAATAGTCTGGCCAGATTTGAAAAAACTGTAATGAACAATACCGGCACTAGTCCACCAAACTTACAATTACACAAATTAACCCCAAAAAAGTTACTTGTAAGCGTACAAGTAACTTTTTTGGGGTTAATTTTCGCTTGGGGCAGGATTTGGCTGGCTGGCCAGGATCTAACCATTGCGCTGAGCGCTTCCGATTATCGTAAAGAACCCATTTTTCATCACAGGTAATGATTCGGTTTAAAATACCTTCATTATTGTGCCGGTTTAGTAATGTAACGCAGCAGTCGACGCGCGTTTGCCGGTTTGTTTCAGTCAATTCGTGAGGTACCCACCTTTCAAGCTTTTTAATCTTCCCAATTTGCTTCAAGTGAATTAAAACAGTTTTATCACTAACATCGCAGCCTGCAGCTAACTCGGACGTGGTTTGCGATGGATCCGCTTCCACAATAGCCTTCAACTCTTCATTATCAACTTGAGTCTCAGGCCGTCCACGGGGCTTGTTCTGCAGGTCGAAATTTCCAGAACGAAAACGTTGGAACCAAAAACGTACAGTGTTTTCTTTTGCAACACGACCGCCATACACATCATTCACCCTTCGAGTTGTTTCCGCAGCACTAGTGCCACGGCGGAACTCGTACTCGTAAATAATGCGATATTTAAGGTTTTCCATTTTGTAAAATGAGTGACGCAAACAGAAAAAAACAGAAGAAAAAAAACAAATGAATGACGATCATCGAAGCACAAATACATGAGTCTATAGCTGTACAAATTTGAATTTGGAATTCCTTACCAAAGAGGAGAAATTCGTGATTAAAGTGGCCAGTACGAAAAACGCCAATTTCATATGTAAGGACCTAATATATGAATATACTCTCCCTCCGACATTAGTAGGATACAATTAATCAAGTTTTTTTTAAAGTTAGTAAGTAGAATGAGGCCAATTGTCGTTCGATGTACAGCAACTTTTATTTTCTCTTTGGGCTGCATTTTCCAAAAAGAGATCTTAGTTGGGTGAAAAATCAAAGGTGTTAGTTCAAATTTTAAAAAATTCCTCGTTATGTGGCCTTTAGTGAATCCATACATTGCTATTTGTCAGACATAAGTATAATATATTATATAACATTAATTATATAATAATAATAGTTTTACATGCTAGATCATTTACTTCACAAGCAATGTTTAGAAGGACTGGGAGCTGTTTGTCAATAGCAAACAGTTGCAACTCCACCGGATGTCGTGAAAGGGGTCGCCAGGCCCGAGGAGTCGAGGGAGGCAAGTCCAGATGGAGCACCGTTCTTGCGGACGTTGAAAACGCCCCGGTTAGAGGAGTTGGCGGTGGTTAAGGGCACCACTGAGTTACGAATCTTGGCTTGAATGGTACTCTTACTACGACACTGTACGTACTTCTCTGGGCTCTACAATTTGGATCCAACATCGTCAGTCGCGTGGAACTCATAATACACTTATCTGCCGTTACACACGTTGGACGAGTAAACTGGACGCCAACGTTGATGTTGTAGCCTATGTGTAGAGCCAACCTTATTTTGCAACTAGGACCATTATTGCGTGGTTTGCACTCATTATTTGAAAGGACATAACTAAATAAGCGAACTCCTAGTACATAAGTCACTCCGTCCGTACCGTTTGTGTGATTTGCGTGTTTGCTGAATTTAGAGCAAAATGTAACTGCCAATAAGGAAAACGGACTGAGATGTATGTAATTTACATGCGCAATTTGCAGTAGCATGAATTTTAAAACGGAAATAATGTTTTTGAATATGTTTTCGTAATAGAATACTTATGTGTATATTATGTTATTCAAACGGCGAGATTTGATCTGTGTCCACATGTAAGAGGTCTATATGATCTGTTCTCCTCACTTAGCGCGTCGTAGTTGAAGCATATTTTATTTAGTCAAGTTAGTTTTAAACAATTAGTATGTTATAGAGTAGTAGTAGTCACCCGTGGGGTGCCGGGCCAGAATGTCACCCCCCCCATCTGTACCCGTGGGTGTCATAAGAGGCGACTAAGGTTAACACACCAGAACGTGGGCACCAGCGCTTTCTGAGGAACTGATATCTCACACTGCGATCCCCAAGACGCCTGCCAAGCGTGGGGATAATTGCAAACCCCCCATAATGGACAATCCGGCTGATACAGTACAGTAGTAGTAGAGCTGTTTCTTGCGAGTTCGTCCGGGGAAGTACTGCCTCCATACCTATTTTTACCGACAAGCAATAATGTTCGCATTACTGTGTTCCGGTTTGAAGGGTACTGATGCCGGTGAAATTACAGGCACATGAGACTTTACAATGTTGTCTCAGCATCTCTCAACTGCATCTGTTATAGGCTGAGGTTACCGCTTAACAACAGGTGGGCCTCGTGTTTGTTCCTTCACGATAGCATAAAAAATGAGTTGATATATAATTCACGGGTATGTAAACTGCCAAGATTAAATTAAAAAAACAGATATACAAGAACCCTGTAGTCCAAGAAGTAATAAGGGTAATTTTTAGACAGAAAATTGGAACGAAATCTGAAGTTAAATCAATTATATCAAGACAAGATATCATTGATACATACATCGATAGAACGGGTTTATAGCCGTAAAAGGCTGTATCTTTGCAACCTTAGTGTAGGTTTTTGTTTTTTTTTATAGAATAAGTGCATCTTTTGCAGAGATCCCAACAGACAATTTAAAAAAAGTTCATATTTATTTTCACTCAACAGTTTTGGTTTTATGAGGCCTTTAGAATCCCCTTACATCATCCAGAAACACTGGGTGTAACTTTTTCGAAGGCCAGTCATGTATTTTAATTTTTCAATAGCTTGTTGATGTCTTAATTAATTTTACCATAAAAACTCTCATACATTACTTATACATAGAAGCGTTACACTCATTTTTTAACGATGGTAATTCAAACAGTCTCTGGACCGGAAATCCAAAACCCTACCACATCCTTGGCTGACGCCGAATTCGTGATCGGATCTGCTTCGTCACAAAGCTTACCTAAAGCATTTCATTCGCGTCTACATTCAAGAGGCGCTCGTTTAATTCTATTCCTTCCTCTCTTGCACACACGTAAATAAACACACATTTCGGCTGAAGCCTCATATAACATAATGAGCAGTAAATTAGGATAACTCCGCTAAATACATTATCGAGGAGCGGCGGTCACGCGGCGTGGTCGTCTCGTTGAACCGGTGGTTAGCACTCGCTAGGTCTTGGTGAAAATTGGACTGTTTGTCATCTAGCATGAGCGTGGCCCATGTCATGACTTTTTGAAGCGTTGATAGCCCAGCGGTAACCGCTGCACAGACGGTCCATGCTTCATATCTCGCTGCGGGCTTGAGCTTCACCGCAATGTGGTAGGGCATTTCGCGAAAACTCGCTGGTAGCTGGTTACCACTATCAAGTAAGAAAATATGTAGCCACGCACAGTGTACCGATTCCGGATCCTTTTCAGATAGTAGTTAAAGGCTGGCTGGCTAGCGAACTAGAAAAACCGACCAGTAAATTACAGACGGATGTGACATAAAAACTAAGTATATGTCACTTGTCTGTTATATGAAAGTCAAAATCATTTATTCAATTTAGGCGTCTATGACGCTCTTATGAAGGTCAATTAAAAAATTTTAGTATTGAAATATTCTTCATTGTACTGCCACAATCAGCAAAAAAAATGTATAGAGCCACTGCGAGAAGAATGGGTCGGGGCCATTCTTTTAAACGTCTTTAAACAATGTGATACATACTTACAATATAATAAAGTTATTACAATATTTGTTTAAATTATGTAGGTGACAGGCGATAGCTTGGCAGAGGCACAATTGTCATCACAAACTGTGTAGTAGGATTTCTTAATCCTACTACACAGTTTGTGTAGTATGTATCATATATGTATTTCTATGTTCATAATCAATATGTTTTTCATGTGCAACTTGAATTCCCCTTCTGTGAGCGTTGTAATATGTTTGGGAACATTATTATAAAACCGTATACAATTACTTAAGAAGGACCTTTTATTTGGCTTTTTTAATCTGAAACGTGGTACCGCTATTTTATCTTTATTCCTAATGTTACAGGCAAAGGTTACCGCATAACATCAGGTAGGTGTCCGTGTTCCGTCACACAAACATAAAAAATGTAAACCATATTAGTAAGTAAAAAACGTTGTACCTGTTGCTATCGGGCGAAGCGCAGCGTCAGGTCAACACTATACAGGGTTATTGGTAAAATGCTAACAACCTCATAGGGTTGACTTCTGCTAGTCCTAACAAACATTTTGAGATGATGTTTTTATTGTTTTGAATTTTTATGACATTATCATGACTTCCTGATTTTCAAGGCCTACTATACAATTAATGAATTCTTAGATGAGAAAAATATGTTAATTTCCTAATGTTTGTGACTATTTTGACAATATACCTGTAAATGCATAGGTAATACTTGTATGCGTAAAGCGGGCCCTAGCGAGACTATTTGTATATTATAATACCTAACACTGTAACCTAGGACCACAAGTAAATAAATTTCATTTCATTTCATTTCATTTCATTTCATTTCATTTATTTTTTTATTAATATTTTTTATTTATGTTTTTGACTAAATAAGCACAAGGACCACCTGATGTCAAAAGTATCTTGTGCCTGTAATGTATTATTTCATATTTTTTATTACTTTGCTCGATGTAAATATTCAAAACTCTATTCAAAGGCCACGGAGCGGTCCAGTTTTGCCACGGCTGGCGCTCTTAACTCGGAGTAGGCATTGTCTTTTACTACGAGACACGGAACACAATTTTTTTTTTTTGTATTATAAAAATATCATCTCAAAATGTTTGTAAGGACTAGCAGAAGTCAACCCTAAGAGGTTGTTAGCATTTTACCAATAACCCTGTATACTCGAACAGTTTGTAAAGTTGTATAACTTTAACACCGTCCACAGCGTTACCAATAGTAAAAGTGTGATACTGCCATATACGGGATCAATGAATGCTTCCTGTCCTGCGTCACATTTTATATTTCCGACTATTAATTACGGCCAGGAAGGAGGCTAACATAAAAATGTAAGCACATAGTAACCCGTGTAATGATAGTTTTACTAAACAGGTATCTCGAGATAAAAGGTCTTGTATGAACATTGATATGAAGCACTCGCAGCGGAGTTTACTTCGTCGTTTTTAACCGATCAATAAGGTTAAGTGACGTCGGATGGGTGACCGCTAGTGACATTTACTACAGAGTGCTGCCTTGCATCGGAGTGCCGTCAGTCTCGGTTGTTGTCTTGGAAGTCGTTAGAGCTTGGCGGTAGGGCATTTTGCGAATACCTGCCTGACTAGCTACCACCCTCAATTAAGAAACATGCCGCCAAGCAGCAAACGGTGTGTACCGGCAGCTATCCTAGAGAGCCAGTAATTCTAGATTATGTCTAGATAATTAGAAAAAAAATACTTGATATGCACTACAAATTTCATTGTCTTCGTCGTCGGCGCCATAATGAGTCGTAATAAAATCACCATCAAATTCAAGTAAAATATTTCTCGCTAAGCACTGTTTTTTTCCCGACAGCCATCTGAATCATCATTATGGGGATTAGCCGTAATCCCCCGCTTGACAGGCGTCTAGGCGATCGCAATTTAAAATGTCGATTCTTCAAAAGCTCTGCTGCCCACCTTCTGGTATTTTTGTCTCTTCATCGCCTCTTACGAATCCCACTGGAAGATATGGGGGGTACAATTCTAGCCGGCACCCCATGGAAAAGTTTCTGCTTAATGCCAGATGCTATACTAGTTTTATCCTGTTAAGTTTTTCCAACACGCCATAATAACTTCAATAAAACATAGGTGGCAGAGTGGAATTTACCAAAATAATTCAAAAATATATCCCATACGCCATAGTTCAGTAAACAATCGTGTTCGTCCATTTATTACAATTTTTCGACTATAACTTACTGCGAATTACGTAAGCTATTTGTTTATATGGAAATGTTTAGTCCGGCGCGATCTGGATCAATGTGTACAACACTTCTATGGACTTAATGCGTTAAGCGGCGATACATACCTGTTCACTCACGAAAGCGCGCCTATTTTCTACTTGAGGGTGGTAGCCAGGTAACTAGGCGGGCATTTGCAAAATGCCCTACCACTATGCTGTAACGACTGCCATCTGTTTTTTTTTTTCATGTGGAATATGCCTTTACGTTTTTTCGCCCACCAAAGGGGAGGTGGGCGGGGTATGCCGGGCTCGCACCAACTACTTCCGCAGCAGTAAGTGCCCCTACCAGCTAAAAACCACACGATGTTTCTACGGGACGCCTTAATGCCTGGGCTACAGGGGGACGCTTGAGTACTCTACCATAACGACGATCTACTTTGTCTCATCGTACATGAGGGGCACGCGGAAACACCGCGCGGGCCACCTCGAGGTCATTGTGGTGGCGGCGGTCGCCCCTAAGACCACCGCCAGACCTCGGTTATGGAGGATGAAGGAGGGCGTAGAGTCTCCTCCGTCGCCCTGGTCTCCGTTGACGGATTGGGAGGTTTGAAGTAATCTCCCGCTCCCTTTCTGCCACCTCCTTCAACGACATCACCTCTTCACAAAAGGTGATGCCCGCGTTCCACGTCGTCTCGTCCAGCATGGCTTGCACCAAAGCCTCTAGCGACACGTCATACCCCAACGATTGCCATCCTAATACAACAACCGGGACCAACGGCTTAACGTGCACTCCGAAGCACGTGCACGCTCAGTAGTAATGTCACTAGCGGTACGCATCCAAGTCATGCCGCGGCGGACGTTGCTTATCTTAGCTGATCGTATAAGAACGGCAACGCAAACTTCGCTACGAGCGTTTTAAAATAGGTTCTTATAAAACAAGGTAACCAGTAGCGCTGCAGTATAAACTTTATCATGTGAATCTGCGTCACTATCTACTCATAGAACATTTTAAGAGCAATATTTTCGAGTGTAGATTACACTAATACCTAGCTGCTGTTAGAAGGGAACTGGTCGATCACTTCTCCATATTTTTTATGCCTGATAGGTGGTTAGCCTTTGATCACTATGTCACATGACGGTAAGTGATGATGTGCAAGCAAGTCCATGGTTCGAATCCCGCCGCGGGATTCACAACATGCCCTTGCACCATGCGGTGAAGCTCACGGTTGAAAGGCATTTTGTGCTGCCTGGCTAGCGACCACCACCAAGTAGAAAATCTGGCGCCAACCACCTAACGGTGTGTTCTGGCAGTAGTCCTTTTGAGGCCAGTAATTCGAGGTTAAGCCTGTTAACACCTTTGACCACATCATCACTTACCATCAGGTGAGATTGTGGTCAGAGGCCTATCAGAGATAAACAAAATACACAAACACTGAACATTCATGCCAGTCGACCAACGAGGCAGTGCTGAATAGTAGATATACCACAACTAGATTGACGTAAGTGGCCGGCCATAAAACTTTTAGCGCTAATATTCTTCAGTTATTACAGAAAACATATTATTTTCAATAGATACTTTCTCTGCGTGTTGTTATAAATATATGGTATACCGACCCAAAATATGGTGGATATGGGTAGAAAGAAATCGTTGGTGAACCAGAATGATTAGGAACAACAATCCACTTCTCATTAAGGCCGGATCAGTGCCATGACCGACCTCGCCTAATGCTGTCGACCCGTCTCCTTCCGCTTATCTCGCCCGCGACGGGATCGTTTACTGATTACTCATCACTGTACTGAGATCACTTATGCAATGACTATGTATACAATTGATATTACGTTTAATAAAAAAACCGGCCAAGTGCGAGTGGTTTTCGCGCACGAAGGGTTCCGTACCATTACATGTAACCTAATCTTGCAATTGTGCAATTTTCGCATTGTCCGTTTGAGCTGGGTAGGTACGGTGAAAACCTCTTTAATTGTATGGGCGCCCCTTAATTTTTTATTTTATTTTAATTAATTATATTTAAAGAGAACATAACACTAAATATTCTGTGAATAGTTAAAGCGTCTACCTGTCACTGTTATTAGTATCGAGCAAGCAACGGTAAATAAATCAAGTTTGTTGTATGGAAGCCCCCCTTAAATATTTATTTTATTTTTAGTATTTGTTGTTATAGCGGCAATAGAAATACATAATCTGTGAAAATTTCAACTGTCTAGCTATCACCGTTCTTGAGAAACAGCCTGGTGACAGACGGACGGACAGCGAAGTCTCAGTATAGGGTCCCGTTTTTATACCTTTAGGTACGGAACCCTAAAAATAATCAAGGTTTTATTTATTTTAATTTAATAATACAGTAACTATATATATGTATAATACAGTAATTATATACAAAAGATAGAGAGTGTGAAAGTGATATAAAAAGGAGAGTGAAAAGTCAGAAGGTGGAAGGGAACTATGTGTAGTGACAAAAATCGAGAAAGGTATGTTGATGGTTTGGACATGTGGAGAGAATGAATGAAATAAGAATGACTAAACAGGTATACATGGGACAAGTGAACGGAAGTGTTGGAAGGGGAAGACCTAGGCGAACGTTCCGAAATCAGATTGAAGACGTTCTGAAAAAAAGGCCAGGTCAAGAGTACCCTAAACCGACGCTTATGTATGAAAGGATTGATGAGTGTAGATGAAGCGAAAGAGATATGTAAGGATCGTAGTAAGTGGAAATCCGTGGTCTCTGCCTACCCCTACGGGAAAGAGGCGTGATTTTATGAATGTATGTAATTATATATTTATGTGCCCATAAAAATAGATTGCAATATATTTAAATATACGTATGTATGTCATGTGTTGCCGGTGAATTTAGTTATAAAGTATTGGTAACCCAACGCAATGACTCTAAACACATGTTTGACATTCACCGCAACTAAAGATCCACCTGCAAAGGTAGAAAATCTAAAACTTTAACGTGAAAATGAGTCTTATCGTATCGTCCGCTGTGTTCCCTCTGAACTGCAGTGCTATATAGGTTTGAGTTGTCCTTCGAAGTCGGTATATAGATTATACTTTAAAAATTACAAGAATTTTGTTGGTTGGTACCTGACATCCAAAACTGCCACTCCATCAAAAACGGCTGCCTTTAATGGTTTTATTATTCTTACCTGAAACAACGAGAAAAACATATAAGTATATTGTCACCAAACGCAACCATCATTGTAATGAAATAAATCAATTTAAACACGGCGACCGGAAATCGAACCCGAGACTTTCCGCCCCTAAAGCGAGAAACTCTTATTTTTTGATACTATTTCAGTCCGTAAAAAGACAAAATAAAGATGTGTCAAATAATTAGACACCAAGGACATATTGCATGGTTTAAGGGCATTACGCGAATGCCCGGCTTAGCTACGAGAACCATCCTCAAGTAAAAAAGCTGTCGCCAAGGGAGAAATGGTAGTGAAACACAAGCACATCTTTCTCAACAAAGGCCATTCAAACAAAGTGTCAAACAAAGGCTAGCCTAGCATATAAAACAACAGGCGTATAACAAATAGTTACAGAACGAACGCATTTACCGTGCAGAAAAATTTCTCACGTCGTGTGGGAATCGAACCCCCGATTTAACAACAAAAACAAACACTAAACCATCGAAATTTTGTGATCGAATAGTATTACTTTAACCATCATAAGGGACGCTGCGTGGTCATCAACCAGACTAGTAGACTCCTACTAACCTAAAGAAGTTCTTTTGCTCTCGCAAGGATATATCTACCCATCTCCTTTTTATTTTTATGTCTATATATTTTTAATTTTCGTTTTTTTTTTAAGTTTTTAAAAATGAGATGTTGTATCTATATTTAGTGGTGGTGAAATTAACTTCCTTATGCCTTCCTTATTTAAGGTAAAATAATTATTTAAAAAAAAGTATTATTAACCAGTAACTACGAATCACATAGTTACAGGTATAGATCCTAATTAAATCGATATACATAATACAGTTTAAAGCAATAAAGCGATTAACATGCTTAAAGAAGACCGTCACAACATGGTAAACCTTGTAATATATTTACTTATTACATTTATTTTAATAGTTTATTTAACTCATTATTTTGGTATTGCTCGTGACTTACTTAATAGATTACAAATACCAGAGCACCTACACAAATAATAAATTATATATCAAAGCAAAAAAAGTATGGACGCCGAGGTATATACGATCTCATAATAATGTCATTGACATAATAATATCATTGTAGAAATATATGAAATAGGATCCTTAATACTTCGAGAAAGGTTTCTCGTTGAAAAGTTCACAATAAGTGTACTGAACCTTTGAACAGCAAGGCCCAAATATATGATGATAACTTGGGTAGGCAGTAGTAATTGCAAATGAACTCGAAAAATATGGAGTGGCCTGCCTTTGTGAGTGGAAACGTGTGTGAAAATGCTGCTGCCGAACAAGTGGTCGAAGATTCGCATCCCACGGCGGGCTTGAACTTTAGAGCATTGTGCCAAACAATTACATCAAGGGGAATAAACAGTGCCGGTATGAGTACATAGCGTTTCTATATTTTTTTTTATAATTACGTTAATTCTAGCAATACCATTTTTTCTTTCAAATTACAACGAAAAAAATTCCGTTAATATAATCGCTCCCCACAATTCTCTAAAGATACCCGTCGTAAAAGACTTGAATTTTATCTACGTCTAAAATGTAATTTCACCATGAAGCTTCTAAATTTTGTGTTGTTCTAGTGAAAATACGTGATATACCATTGGGCTGACCTGAGGGGTTCGAAGGAACAAAATATCTAAGGTGTTTGTTTTTATTGCAATTGTCTCGAGATGCGTTCCGTCTATGAAGCGTATTTTTATTAATTTCAGTTTTAAGGGGGCGTTTCATATAAATTAGTAGCATGTTACAGAAAACAAAACATGAATTAAATACAGTTCAATATCGACGCGCGCTGCACGTAGCGGCTACGACCTTTAATTTGTCCAAAATGCGCGAATATTAAAGAAAATAATACTTTTCAGATGGATTCAGCTATCCAATCAAAACAAAAATCAACACATATTTGTCAAGGATGTATGAGTAGGAGTTTCAAACATTAATTTTAAATCACCTGCACTTCAGATTTTTATTTTGCCTATTAATAAAGCAGTTATATGAAAAAAACACTTTAGCGTGAATAAAAATAATTATGGATTTATTCTGATTGCAAACAATGATCCTCTGAAGAGGAGTCCACCTTCAAAATGACAAAAATCAGGGAACCGCTGCTTCAGTATCAATTTATTCTAATTCAATACTACGGTAACTAGTTCGGAACTTCATGTACGTAGTTGAGTTCATTGCTGTTAAAAATATCATTGGCACTGTGAATTAACATTTATATGTACAAATTTAATAATATTATTTGTATATAAATCTATATCTTCCCTCGAGTGTCGTAAATGGCGACTAAGGGAAAAATACTGGAAGGTGGGCAGCAGCGCCTTCATAAAAACTGCTTTCTAACCCTGCGATCCCCAAGCCGCCTGCCAAGCGTGGGGATTGTGGCAAATACCCCCTGAATAGCGGAGGCTGTGTTCAGCAGTGGACGATCCGGCTGATACTGTATTTGTATAATAATGTAACAATACGTCTGAAATAACTCTCATTTTTCATAACTTTTGCATACCAAAAAAGTAAAATATGTATTTTTATTTTTTTAGCCCAATTACATTGTTTTTATAAAAACTTTATGTTAGACTTAGGGCCTGTTTCAGAATGTTCGAGTAAGTTACAGTTATACTACCCAGAACATAAAATAACTGAATAATAAAAATGACAGTTAACATGCAGCGCGTTTCAAACATTAACCGATGGATAGGCTAAATCGATGACTGTGAAACGCAAAGATAGTGTTTTATTTATTAAATAAGTTCTGGGTAGTATAACCGGAACTTACTCGATCATTCTGAAACAGGCCCTTGGTGATATTTATTATTGTCACATGGGATCCGTCTGCTCTGACTGAGACTGCTTGTTGTAACGTGTCACTTTTTGTTAGACTAAGTATTTTTGGCCTACGTGACTCGAACCAGCCGATATCCTCCAAATCGGTCCTGTAACGAGGCATTGTGACGTCTGACGTCACCCGCCGGCATCGATTGCCTATCTACATATAATCAACACGCAAATGTGTTTGAACCTGAGCCCTAAATAGCTTTGTTGTTTAGAGGATAAGCTTGATACCATACACATAATATTATAAGGAAAAGCCTTACAAAATATTTTAAGTTTATATAGTTACGTTGTTGTATTTTTTAACATAAATAATATATATGATCTGTTTGCCGTATCTGCCGCTAATTCTATGCCAAGAAGCAATGATGGCTGAGCGGTAATAGCTATGGACTGCCGCGCCGCAGGTCCCTGGTTCGATCCCCACCGCCGGCTTGAGCTTCACCGCATGGTGTTAGGGCATTTTGAGATTGCCCGCCTGTCTAGCTACCACCCTCAAGTAGAAAATCTGTCGCCAAGCACCTAACGGTGTGTTCCGGCAGCAGTCCTTGAGAGCCAGTGAAATTACAGGCACATGAGACTAACCAACTGCGTCTCAACGTGACGGGGGCAGTGAACTTCATGACTTGTAATGAAATGCATCTGTTAGTCCACTTAACATCAGGTGGGCCTCGAGCTTGTTCCGTCACAATAACAAATAAAAAAAGAGATCCAAGTAGTGAAAACTCGCTTAGTTAATTAGTTGTACAAATTTTTTTAAAGATATAATGGTACGCAACGGACTAGTAGCTTGTCTGATGGTAAGCGCGCATATCAATTAAAGTTGTAGTATGACCGTTTTGATTCACACTTCAATGCACTGCACTGGACTTGTCCCTCTGAGACATTAGGTACTTTGTTCGTTCGTAAAATTTCACTTGTTACAGTGTTTTGCATGCCAAAAACAGCAGTGTTTGCATACTGATGCTTTGTGGCAGAACGTCTGTCAATGCGATGGTAACCGAGAGTCGGAATCTTGCTGAAGAGACCTACCACTTGCGTTAACGCCGTTCAATAGCTAAGAGAATCGGGACCCTGGTATTAATGAGATACGCCGCGAATAGTTATAATAGCGAATAATCGGTTAATCGATTACTCGAATTAATCGCCGTGGCGAATTGGCATCAAAAACTATATTCTGATAAGCATTACTGATGGCATTTAGCATATAATGCTGCATTACATAACACTAAATGCCACAGGTTACTCTCTGTGATGATTTGGTTGGAGATTGCAGGCTAGGCATATGTAGGAATCGACTATAAAGGTTAGTTCACAAAACATAGACAGAGGTGGCGACAGAATTTTTAGCATTCACATAATGCCCCATCACCACGAATATGGAAGACGAGCATATCACCATACCGTGTTTATATATAGAAGCTATATTTATCCAATAAATTTTAAATGGATTTGTTTGATGTCATACCCTAATATTTTTGTGCCGGACATTGCCTACACACGAATGCATTTGGGAATTTGAGATTATTTTTTTGGAAAAAAAACTGTTTCATGTATTGAACTTTTCATGAATATGAATGTGATTTTTTTAACAAATGAAAATTCGTACCATATAATCGATAATATTTTTTTTGGAAGTTGATATATTCGCTTATCGATCTTAGCAAGTTCTATTCGAATCAATTTAATAATAGATTTTTTTATGATTAGAATCGATCTCCCTATAATAAACTAATTCTTTTAAGAGACGTTTTGCATTTTAGATGTTCAGTAGAAGTTCAGTAGTAAGCCTGACATAAACAGTTTAAGGCATAGTGTTTTAATCGAAACGTATACTTACCTAACTTCTTACCTACTCATGAACTTAGTATAACTTGGAGGACAGTGACAGAAAATGTCATATATTAAAGCAGTTCTTCGCCAACAGTAGACCACTCCTGTAAAAGAGTTGCAGTTTTGCAACCGCGCCTGTGACAATAATATCGAAAATAGGAACACAGGTGTTCACAATACGAAAATATCGAGGAACTTAGTCATCATCCCTATACGGTACGTTGTTCTATTTGCATTGACGTAATTATTGCACTCCATTCAAGGTGGTCGTTCACAGAACTGGCGTTTGTCATCATAACCAACTGGCCAGTTCAAGAAAACTAACCTAACAAAATATTGGACAAGTGAGAATAAAAAAGCGGCAAAGAGCGAGTTGGAGCTCGCTCTATTATAAGATTCCATTTTCCATTGCAATATCCCGTTAAAGAAAAAAAAATATGGTTCAAATTAATAGTAGTGATTTCCTTATAGTTTTTTTTTATGCCTGATAGGTTAGCCTTTGACCACTATCTCACCCGATGGTAAGTGACGATGTGGGTCGAGGATGTCGTTCAGGCTAACCTAGAAGTACTGGCTCTCAAGGACAGCTGCCGGAACACACCGTTAGATGCTTGGCGACAGAATTTTCTACTTGAGGGTGGTAGCTAGCCAGGCGGGCATTCGCAAAATGCCCTACCACCATGCTGTAACGACTGCCATCCTAAGACAACAACCGGGACCGACGGCTTAACGTGCCCTCCGAAGCACGGAAACGCTCAGTAGTAATGCCACTAGCGGTCACCCATCCAACTCATGACCGCGGGCGACGTTGCTTAACTTTGCTGATCGGTTGAGAACAGCTAAGTAAACTTCGCTACGAGCGCTTCAAATATAGTACACACAGACACTACAGATTCCTAACTAGTTTATTTTTTAGAACCAAATTGTCATCCACATCACATCAATTTGAACGTCCATTGTTGAAAAAGATCTCCCCTATTTGTTGGATCATTTTTGATATGAGTTGGATTGAATCCTCACGCTTGGTACTGCGCACTTCCTGGTAGTTTTCCTTTCGCTGCCTCTTCCGACGTCTACAGGAAGATATAAGAGTGCAGTTCTACCCCGACACCCCACGAGGAATATGGCAAATTGTATTCATAAGATATTGAACGTAGAGGTCGAAATATCTACAAAATACATACGTGATCATGACATTAAAACATTCCTTTACGTCATAAATATATCTACATCTAGCCCAAAGGTAATATAAAAAAACCTACGTCATAAGTCAGCTTTGACGTCATTGCGAGATGTTATTAGCATCTAACAGTCAAAGTTCTAAAGTGTACAAAAAAGCAATACCTAGATTTAAATCTATTAATACCTACATATCACAGAATATGTACATTTTTTGTTATAGATTAGATATTGTATAAAGATAGTAGATTGACATGTAATGATGTAGTAGAGATGTTATTATTGTGGACACAGACAAATTGACGTAAAGAAGGGTGTGTCAGTTTGACAGCGACGAGCGGCGATAATGCAGATATGCGAGTAAGTCTGTATAAGGACGCATGTTGAGCATGAACTCAATCATTATTTAAATTAATTCTGCTTCTATGGTAAGGCATACAATATAAGCCAATGACTCCGAAGGAACAGCGGCCTATGGCAGTCATTCTCAATATGAGTGGGAATAAAAAGCAGAGCATAATATATTGATGCATATTATACTCCAAGCAGATGGTGTCATGCCAATATCAGCTTAATCTAAAATAGGATATTTTGTTGCCATTACAATCTTAATTAAATTAGCAATGATAATTAAGATATAATTATGTAGTAACAAGATATTATCGGGCCCTTACATTCCCGAAGGGGTAAGCACAGGTATCCAAGCATCAACGCTTCGTCTGATATAATTTGTAATAGTTAGCCATCTACCTGGCACAGTGCGAATCTTCGGACTACTACTGAATTCAATTTTGACTTGAGACATTTTTATAGTACCCAAAGGATAAAAGAGAGCCCTATTAATGATACTCCGCTGTCTCCGTCCGTCCAGCCGTCTTTATGTCACGGGTCTCTAGCTCGGACTTAATAACATCTAGAACAAAGACCCAAGTATGAATTTTAGACCAGATATTCTACTAAATTATTTTTGAGGAGGGATCAATACAAAAAATGTATCCGAAAAATAACTTTTTGCACCCTAGTATGTGGGGTAAGTATCATCGTTTAGACCTCATTGAGTAGAGTACAATTAAAGTTGTAAATTTAAACAGTTTTTTTCTGTTAATTCAGAAACTAAACTAAGGGAATATTAAATTTATGTCTAATTTGTACTTTAGTAAATCTATTTTATCAGCAAATACTGAAAACACCGATTTACATTATTATTATTTTTTCTTTTACGGGCTGTCGCAATTCTTTACCTTAAAAGAGCGAGAGCCGACTCGCACTTTGCCTGTACGTTAACACTCATATATTTAAGGAATAACGTTGCTGGTCGACGCTCATAAACTGAGGCTATGTTGCTATTAAATTACTGTACCTACATCAGAATAAAACATAGTAGCGATGTTGCCACTTAAATAATGACGAACGGTGTTCATGCAAAAAGCGCTGCTGCCCACCTTCTGGTGTGTTACCCTTAGTCGCCTCTTACGACACCCACGGGTAGAGATGGGGGGTGCAATTCTAGCCCAGCACCCCACATTATATAAAATATATATTCTGTACCTACATAACTGTAGAACCATAGCTACCTTTATAAACTTTAAATCTTTTCAGTCGTGATCGGAAACAGGTTACCGAGTACGTAACGCTGTCCGCTCCGCTCACACTACCGCCACACCTCACACGAGCTAGTTCCCTAGCACTGATCGATTTACCAGAAACGCACAATAACCGTTTTCCCATATAAATACAGTAATCCATTCTTTCCCACGGCGGCGTTGAAACAAGGATATTATGGCAAATTGCTGTCACGGGTACATGTCACGTGGCCATTAAATAATCCTACACAAATTAACTCATCTATTTAATGGTGAGAAAATACTAATACGCCAATAAGAAAGCAATTAAAACACTTTTGCGTAGGCTTTGAAAAGGCATTTTTGTATTGAGATTTATTTATAGCCACATAAGTGATTCCCTTCAACTATAATTAAAGTAGCGTTCCCTCGCTTGGACTTTGGATATTTTATCAGTCTCATTTTACCTTTAGGAGAGGAAAGCTGCGATCCGCATGAATGATGATGAAAAGTATCCTGTGTTAATCCAAACAAAAAATACCGTGCTCGACGTTTTTTTTAATGTTATTGTGACGGAACAAGCTCGAGGCCCACCTGATGTTAAGCGGACTAACCTCTGCCTATAACAGATGCATTTCGTCACAAGTCACGAATTGCACTGCGCCCGCCATCTTGAGAATTAGTTGTTAAGTCTGTAATTTCACTGGCTCTTAAGGACTGCTGCCGGAACACACCGTTAGGTGCTTGGCGATAGATTTTCTACTTGAGGGTGGTCGCTAGCCAGGCGGGCATTCGCAAGGCTTAGTTAAGTAAATAATTACGAAAATGTCTACGCAAAAGCTCTGACGATACCTTTAAGTACCTACAGTCTTTTTATCTGTAAAAGTCAAACATGTAAAATGAAAGAAACTCTTTTTACATCTACCTCCTCGCATTGAATAATCTAATTATAATCACCGACACTAGGCATCACAATTATTATTCATCACGACCGGCGCCGTAGTTATACCAATATTGATGAGTCTGCACATCAATATGCTGTCTCCGTACGCGCGCTCCTCGTGACGTTAAACGGACACATGGTGATTATTTGATAGATGATGGCTTCAGTTACTCGTCAAAAATGGTAGACGTGACAAGTTTAAAAGTTGCTCCAAAATGTGCCCCATTCTGCGTATGCCACGTGGATAAGTATATTGAGACACTTCTCAAACAGGCAAATCAATCAAGAAATGGCATTTGTAATAATGTAACAAGCACGATTACTACCTGGGCGTCAAGTCTGCCAATCAATATGAATCTATAATGGACTCGGCCTGGTCAACTTTGACAGTTTTGGTAGTCTACTAACTTCATATCGTTCATATTGAGTCAATATTGATTCTACTGTTTTTGAGATTGTTCTACATTTCTTTACATATTTTTTTGTAGGAAAGCGACCATCCTCAAAACTTACGATGCACAAACCGCTAACAGACCGAAGCACACGATTGGTAACTTCATCGAAGTGGAGAACAATAATGTATAGAAGGATCTGATTCCTGAGCTTTTAAACTTAAATAATTTCACAATAATACATTTTTTACATGAAATGAGCGCCTGTAACTGATAAAAAAAATCTAAATATAAACCACATAATAAAAGAGGTTTCAACAAACCCATATCAGGTAATACAAAAATAATATAAAAGAATTCATATAAAAGAGAGGTTTTTATAAAAAGAACAAAGAGAACAAGCGTCTGAATAAATACAAAAAGAGCAGGTGTTCTCTTGTAAAGAAGAATTGAATAACAAATATCTAAAAGGGTGATTTAATGTGACCTAGTTTTATTTCACGCATTAAAATTCAAGACCGTTTAAAAATAGATCAAAGAGAACAAAATTAATAATTGGTGTTGCGGATGTTCGTGGCGACGGTGATCACTTACCACAAGGTGAGCCGCCTGCTCGTTTGACCTACTATCGCATAAAAAAAAATAGAATATAATCGATACATTATGTTTATGAATTATTGTGGTGTGATCGAGACTGTTTACAGAATTATTCACAATAATAATGATATAAGATTCTATGAGATATAAAATAATAGACTATTAACCAGATTCGAACCCGCGATTTTTTCGGCTTTGTCGCTTTAACACTAAGCTAAGTCAGTTACCCGTGGGGTGCCGGGCTAAAATGTCACCCCGCTCATCTTTTACCGTGTAGTAAGAGGCGACTAAGGGTAACACACCAGAAGGTGGGCAGCAGCATTTTCTGAGAAACTGATATCTTATACTGCAAGCACCAAGCCGCCTGCCAAGCGTGGGGATTATGGCAAACCATGCACAATAATGCATGCTAAGTTCTTACAATATTGTATTGAAAGATATCCTTTATACCAAACTCAAAATAAACAGACCAGATACATACTCCGTGTTGAGTCTGGCTTCTCCGAATGGCAATTTACACTAGTAATTAGTACTGTATGCACATACCTCCGATATGTTTTCGCAGTTGTGTGTATTCGGTAAAACCCAATATCTTATCCGTCTATTTCACTCTGTTTTTATAATTACACAAATTTGTGGAATACAATCCAGCTCTAAACTGCATTAGTTTAAGTCCTATTTCTAACTTGATTGTATACTGTCTTGTGTATAAATAAATAAATAAAAAATAAATAAAACCATATTGGGGGAGGCTGTGTTCAGCAGTGGACTATCCGGTTGATACAGTACAGTAAGGCAGAAAACTCTTCAATCTGTTCCTATAGATCTTATTGCTGATGTGGACGCCATCTACACAGTCTCTAGTGCTATCACTGTTTGGCAGTTTAATAAACGACTGGCTCACAAAACCAACTTCATGACGTTTATATATAATATACTTGTCAAAACAAAATAAGGGCCACTAAGATTTGTTGCTGTACCATTAAAACAGTAAAGACATTTATTACATTATTACATATTACATTATTGAATTTATGTACTTAACTACAAAATTAGGAACACGAGCACCAGCATGAAAAAGATATGAAACCAAAGAGTTCGTGATATAAATATGATGCAACTTATCAGTTACTTTCAATTTAATAAAGTGCTATTACACCACTAGCCACTAGGCCACTAGCTTATTAAATATAATAAGCTAGTGGCCCTTATCATGTTTTGAGTAGAATTATCCATACATGTAATTTTTTTTATAAAAAATATATACAGTTAAATTTAGTACTTCCTCCTTTTTTTTGAAGTCTGTAAAAATATATACAGTGATAAGACCTTTTTTCCGTAGTAAAATAGTCCAATGTATAACATACAAAATCACATCCCTTCACCACAGTCTTGTTTTTAAGCTCAGCCTCTATTGACCTCTATTGAAAACGTGGTATTTTTGTTGTGAGATGTTTTTATGGGATAGGAGGGCAAACAGATTGAATAGTTACTAAGTAATCGATAGCCAGTATCGATCGAAAATGCAAAGCATCAGTTGAAACTTGACCCGAGTAAGGTTCGGTGACAGAATCTGCATGATTGTGTAAATTGTTTATATTTTTATGTTAATGGCGTACTCACGACATGCAAGAAGTTACTTTGTTCTTGGTTCGACCTAAGTAAATGTCGAAATTTACGTGTTACGTGCTAATTTCTGTTGCATTTTTGTCTGAGAAATAACAATAACACTTATTACGTAGTTACCCATTGGTCCCGTCAAGGTAATGTTGTTGGGCAGCACGGTGCACTTTTTAAACTAGGCCAGCCGAGGTAAGGTTTGCGTTCTGCTGTTTTTGAGATTGTTCTACATTTCTTTAGATTTTTATTCGTAGGAAAGCGACCATACTCAAAATGTACGATGCTCAATTCGCTACCAGACCGAAGCATACGATTGTTAGATTTGAGAAGTGGAGAACAATAATAGATCTAAGTAAATGTCGAAATTCACGTGCTGAGTGCTAATTTCTTTTGCATTTTTGTCTGACAAAACAACACTTATTACGTAGTTACAAGAGGGTGACGCAAATCTACAAGTATTAGTAGATAAGTAAAGTAGTTTCAAGGTGGGTTATATAATTAAGGGCGGTTAGTCGCCCTCTGCTCTAGTCTCGCTATGCTCGACTCGAAAAATACCTACAAAAAAGTTTCGCTATGCATGAAATCACATTCGCGGGCAGTGATGAAGAAAACTGTTACAATTTAATATTTATCTATCTTTTAATATTGTTATGTTTGCAATAACGCCTGCTATGCGGATTACATTACAATTTTTTTCCTATCGTATACGATAGGAAAAATTTAAGTCATGTGCGGGATTCGAAGTAGTACAACCCAAGTTGATGTCGCTCCATCCCAATACGATGGTTAAAGAACGATAGGAAAATGAGTTATGACCTCATGTCATGTTTGCTCAATTGGTTAGAGCATACCCCGGCTAAAGAGGTGGATGGACGCATGTTCGAATCCCGCAAAGGACTTAATTTTTTCCTATAGTATATTTCTAATTTATCTAGCTATTAAAAAAGTAAATTAAGAAAATCTTGTATTTAAATAATTCCTATTCTTAATCATCACATATTTCATCCTAATCCGTCCAGCCGTTGAAGAATGAGAGCGTAACAAACATGTAACTTTCGCATTTACGAGTACATGTTATATTAGTAAGATAGGATTTGTAACGAAGTCTACAGACTTCATTAAATCTTGTGGGTCTGATATTGACCTACAGCTCTATTAATAAACATTTCTTAACTTAAAATTGTTCTGAAATTAGTTTGTATCTACTTGTTTGTATTTTGTGCTCCAACAATTTTGTAAAAAATAGTTTGTACTTAACTGGCATTCAGTCAATTTGGATCAACGAGACAAAACAAATATAACTGACAGTCGCTTACGAATCGCGCTATAAAATACAAAATTTGAATTCAAACCCTTTTATTTGCAACTGTACATTCCATTGTTTACGCAGAATCGGAAAATTTCGCGCATGTATAGAGAAGCTTTTTAGAAGGTATTTTTCGAGTCAAGCATAGCGGGACTATAGCATAGGGGGAATAACCTATTAAGGGAACGTTATCTTCATCACATCATTGAATAAACAATAGTATTACGACTTATTATATATACATTCAGGGGGAAGGCTGCGCGCGATTCTCGATACAAATTGAATTGGATGGATCTATTATTTTCCTGAATAATGCCTCTACGGCATTATTTTTTTTACATGTAATCTATGTCAGCTATAGACATTCTCCTGTCATTTATATTTCCAGCAACTAATTAAGATAGATGTAGTTACCTAGCCTTATAATGTAAGTTAGCATAGTGAGCATAATCGCTAATGATTTATTGGTGTATTCCCGTTGTTCAAGGACTCCCGTGTCCCCGTCTAATGGGGATAGCAGTACATCAATAAAACATTTAAAATGACTTCCCGTTATCCCCGTTCATAATTTGATGCAATATACCGATTTATAAGGATGCAGTTGTGTTTTCCTTAACACCTCTGACCCCAACATTACATTATTAAAGTAAATATAACCCTGAAAATCATTAAAATGACTAATTTTACCGCCATGATCAGAGGACCACCAGACAAATGTTAAAACATTTTAACAAAAAACATAATGATAAGAGCCTAGATATACTACTAAACAAGAATTGAATCGTTTCACTGTTAGAGGAAAAAACCCCTGTTTAAAGTTTTAAACTCCATATTGATTCTATTTCGTGAATTTCGGGAGTACTACTAGCACGCATCGATCCCTCTTAACAAATACAAAATACAAAATATTTATTACTTGTTCAACATAATAGGTTATCTTATTTCTATAGTTGAAGCCCTGCCTTCCCTAACACAACTTAAGGACATCATCATCGTCAATGTGATCGTAGTTACGGTGATATACAACTTTTTCGGGAAAGCGAGTTTGGTCATTCATCACTGGAACACTTGAATAAAGGCTGGGTTCTACGAAGTCATTATCCGAAAATTTTGAGGATAAGCGTGAAAGCAGGAAAATAAGTGGTTATTAAACGAAATAATCGAGGAAAATGCGCAAATTATGAGAGTGTCTGTATTTGATGATAATGTAGTAACTGATAAATGTAGAGTAGGAGTTACTTATACCTAATACCTACCCACATTTTTATTTAGGATAGACTACCTATGTTAACAACTAAACGATGATGTGGTCGATAATAATAGGCTATACGCGTAAAATGGTAACGCTCAAAGACAACAGTTGGAACATATCGTTGAAGAAATTTGGCCTTATCTGCCAAATTTCTTACTTGGGAGTTACATGCATGATATTTTTTCCAAAGCATACAATATAACTTTTATAACACTCGTTCCCTAGAGTATTTCAATCCAGTCATCGAGTACAAGCAAGTACGATAATAAAACCTAACAAAGTTCCTGCGAATAAGTGAAATACGGTGAGTTCCGGCAGCTGCCTTTGGAGTCAGTTCTATGTAAACCTAAACAACAACTTCGACTTGATCATCACTATCACTATCAAGTAATATAGTGGTCAAAGGCAAGGCAGCAAATAATCTATAAAATTGTTCTTACCTATAAATGGAACCGACTTCAACAAACAAAAGTGTGAAATAACTTGTTAAAGTCGGTTCCATTTAAAGGTAAAAAAAATATTTTACCCTTTTTAGTGACCCTTGCTACTTACGGGACCGATTGTCATTCACTGTGAATGACAATATATCAACAAGATAGAAAAACACTTTTCAGTGATACTAAAAAACGGCTGGACCGATTTGGATGAAATTTAAATGGGACTACACGGGAAGCATCAATTTCAATAATAATAATAATAATAATAATAACAAAAAAAAAAAAACAACTACCGCTGACAGAAGTCGCCTTTTTTCACAAAACAATTTTAAAATTGTGTTTTTACAGTTTTTGTAAGAAATTTCATTACTTTATACAATTCCCAGTATTTATTAAAACCTGCTATAACATAATAGCAAAACAGCTAAGAGAATATTGCAAAAGAAACAGCAAAAATGACTCCAAAAAGTAATATTGACACCTTACGTCAAAGAAATATAAACAACAACAAATTACGAGTTAAAACAGAAAACTAAATGATTAAATGATTACAAGATCAAAGGCGAGGGAGAAAACTACAGCGGAGACCACCTGCGCACGTGTCCAATCATCGCCTACCCCGTCATCTAAGAGCTCCTCGTCGGGAGACGAATTCCACACTCCCCGCGAATCGAGTGCATCGAGTGATGGGGGTGGGCCACCGACGCCGCCGCCGCCGCCGAGACCTGTGCGACGGGGACGTCCCCCGCTACCGGCACGCTTGGAGCCTGTGGGGCAATCTGCTCCGCGCCCGGCCCCCGCTACCGGTGGTGTAGTGCGCCGCATGCGATGGACCCCATCAATAAATGAAAACTGCATGCGTGCCTACTATGAGGCTACAGAGGGAGGAACCATCTTGACTGCGTACCGTGATCGTATGCTGCCTCTGTTTCAGACCCTTGAGCCGACCGTCGCCGTATCCGCTCAACGCCTGTCGGATCAAGTACGAGCTATCCACCGATGCAAGCTGTTGGACCAATCTGTGCTTGATCGGCTCCGCCTGGAGGCGCTTACTACTCGCGCGGCTCCTCCCCTAATGCAGGATCTACCTACCGCGTTGTCGACCCCGGCCCTGGCTGTTATACCGTCACCGGAGGTGACACCAATGGCAATGGTTGATCTTGATGTTGGGGAGGGAGATTGTGCGAGTATGAGCGTGACTAACCAGGTGAGTGAGCAATTGAGGAGGGCTTTGGAGGACGCGATTAGCCAATATCGATACACACCCGACTCTAGGCCGCGACTACCACGTTTGCCTACTCATAGACGCAATCTAGCGTTAATGGGGGCCTTGAATACTTTGCTGGCCCCGTATTTGCGAACTAGCGAAGATTTAGTTGATACCCATTCGATATTGTACTGTGGCGCCATTGCGGCGTGTCGTGTTGCTCGTGTCAAGTTCCCGGACACTGACCGAGCACCGCGTCCCGCCGGGTGTGCGCCCGCATGGCAAGTACGGATCGAGCGTCGTATCAATTCATTCCGGACTCTCATTGCTAAACTACTCTGCTTCAGTCGGGGCAATAACCGCCCCCGAGTGATGCGTTTCGTGACCCAGGCCTTTGCCGGAACCGGTGTCCTGCCCCGAGACTACATGACCTGTGTCACGGATCGCATTGACTTTCTGAAACAGAAGATCTATGCGTGGGCGAGTCGTATTCGTCGCTACAGAGAGCGTGTTGATAGATACTGGCTTAATCGCCTCTTTCAAAGAGATCAGAAGAAGGTATACCGGAAGTGGGAAGGGACCAATCAGAGTGTGATCGACGGACAACTACCTGATGCCTGTACCATGAATGATTTCTGGCGTGGCATCTGGTCGATGCCCGTCGAGCACACAGAAGGTGATTGGATTAGTGTTGTCCAGCGGGAATGTGAGTCTATCGAATCCATGGGGTCTGTTAATATAGACCCCGTAGACGTTACTTGTGCAATTCGTTCGACCCAGAACTGGAAAAGTCCTGGCCCGGACGGATTGCACAACTTCTGGATAAAATGGATTCGTTGCTCACATGACCGATTGGCAACTCAATTTCAAGAGGCCCTTGAGCTTGGTTCTCTTCCCCGTTTCATGACTACCGGTATCACCTTCCTGCTCCACAAGTCCGGTAGTACCACGGATCCGAAAAACTATAGACCTATCACGTGCTTGCCTACCATCTACAAGCTCCTTACATCCATTCTGACCACAAAAATTAACACGCACATTGTTGCGAACAATGTTTTAGCCCCTGCTCAGAATGGATGTAGGGTTGGGTCCCGTGGTACTAAGGAGCTCCTCCTCATAGATATGACCATTAGCCAACAAGTTCGGCGGAACAGAGGGGCTCTCTCTGTTGCCTGGATTGACTACAAGAAGGCCTATGATTCAGTGCCTCATTCATGGCTGGAAAGGATATTAGAGTTGTATAAAATTGATGCAACCCTAAAATCCTTTTTAGCTGCGTGTATGAGACAGTGGACCACAGTCCTTCGTCAACCAGGTGGTAGCAACACTTCCTCTGACCCGCAGGACTTTATAAGGATTGAGCGGGGCATCTTCCAGGGTGATAGTCTAAGTCCATTGTGGTTTTGCCTAGCGTTAAATCCTCTCAGCACTTTGCTGAAGGATTCAGGGCTAGGCTTTCGGCTTCGAAGAGGAGGTGAGGTCATTAGTCATCTGCTGTACATGGACGATCTCAAGCTGTTTACTCCGAAACGCCAAGACTTGATGGAGCTACTAAAAACTACACAGGTTTTCAGTAGTGCCATTAGGATGGAGTTTGGTGTAGATAAGTGTGCGGTCTTGCATGTACAGCAGGGGAACGTTGTAAATTCTCCGAATTTGCAGCTTTCTGAGACAATGACTTTCAGATCTCTCTCCGAAGTCGAGACCTACAAGTACCTCGGTATGTCAGAGTCGTTGGGTATTTCGGTAGAGGACATCAAAAAATCGGTAAAGGAGCGCTTCTTTTTCCGCCTGACAAAAGTACTTAAAAGTCTTTTGTCTGGAGGCAACAGGGCGCGCGCCTTTAACGGTTGGGTGATGCCTCTACTGATATACTCCTTTGGCATACTGAAGTGGACACAGACTGAGCTGGACGCCCTGGATAAAAAGGTCCGACAACTGCTC
Organism: Plagodis pulveraria; assembly: GCA_963890685.1. Taxonomy (NCBI): domain Eukaryota; kingdom Metazoa; phylum Arthropoda; class Insecta; order Lepidoptera; family Geometridae; genus Plagodis; species Plagodis pulveraria. Next base: position 27,365,636 of record OY982967.1, read on the forward strand.
ACTTCACATCGCATGCTACACCCGCGCTCGTCCGTTATGAGACTGTACATTCCACGGAAATGGGGAGGTCGCGGCTTTTTAAATGCCAAGACCCTTCACAACCGTGAAGTGTGCAATCTCAGGGATTATTTCCGTAACCACGAGTGCGGGATGCATCGCGATGTCGTGGCGGTTGACAAGGGCCTCACACCGCTCTCCTTGGCGAACGATAACTGGCGCAAACCAACGATGCTGAGCACCGATGACCGCAAGGCAGTATGGAAAGGCAAGGAGCTGCACGGTAGGTTTTTCCGGGCCCTAACAGGGCCTGATGTGGATTTACCAGCTTCGGTGAATTGGCTACGCTTCGGAGACCTCTTTGGGGAAACCGAGGGTTTTGCCTGTGCAATTGCAGACGAAGTAATGATGACGAACAACTATCGGAAATATATCTTGAAGGACGGTACGGTCGACATTTGTCGAGCATGCCGCCGACCCGGAGAGTCACTCAGGCATATCATTTCCGGTTGTTCGCATCTTGCTAACGGCGAGTATTTGCACAGGCACAACCAAGTGGCCAAGATCATCCACCAGCAACTTGCCCTTCAATACGGCCTTGTTGAGTCAGAGGTGCCGTACTACCAGTACGCACCGGCGCCAGTTCTCGAGAATGGTCGTGCATTGCTCTACTGGGACCGCTCTATCATCACGGACAGGACTATTGTTTGCAATAAACCTGATATCGTGGTGGTCGACCGATCCCAGCGCCGGGCAGTGCTCGTAGATATCACCATCCCACATGACGAGAATCTCGTTAAGGCCGAAAAGGATAAAGTCAGCAAGTACCTTGATTTGGCTCACGAGGTAACCGCCATGTGGGATGTTGACTCGACGATCATTGTCCCGATAGTCGTTTCGGCGAACGGCCTTATAGCGAAGAGCCTCGACCAACACCTTAAGAGGCTCTCGCTAGATGGTTGGATCAAGGGTCTGATGCAGAAGGCAGTGATACTGGACACAACACGCATTGTCCGGAGGTTCCTCTCTCTGCAGCCCTAACCACTGGTCGCTTGGGCTCTGCCCCGCGACCAGCGGCACCCTAGTTTTAAGTTTTTTATAATATTTATTTTTGTAATAATGTTGTAAAAAATTTAAAATTATGTTGTATAATAAATAAAGTGAATAATAATAAATTGTTTATTGAGATAAAAACATCACGAAATACAATTACATTTATCTCACAGCAATTAATTAAATCATTAAAGTTTATGGCAAAGTACATATTATTCCATTTAAATCAATTAAAGTGGTCATTAATTAGGTTCCGTCTAAAATTATACAATCATATATTAAAATAAAAATCATACAGTCAAATAATTACATAAATACACAAATTGGGTCAAATTAATTTCTATCGTCATAATTTTATCATTATTATAATTTAACCTAGTCAAAATAGTCACAATCACAAAGATCTGTCGAGCTGTCAGGTTTGGCACATCTGTCCCATTGGTCAATAAGGCTCTCACAATAGGAAAGTACGACTGTCTTGATTTTGTTTAAGTCATCAGTCATTAAATCACAATCAGTGTTGGCGACAAGGAGTGCATTGAGAGTGGCGAGCTCGAATGAGTGGAGTCTGACTTCGCGCTGTGGTGCTTGCAATATTTGTAACGAAGAGATTTTGCAGTCGAACACGCCTGTTTGCCGGGACCCCAGGCCTATCCGGTATATTAAACATACACACTAGGTTGTGCAGGTGAATTGTGCTTTCAAATAAAAAGAATCATCAAAATCGGTTGACCCCGTCAAAAGTATGAGGTAACAAAAATAAAAAAATACCGTCGAATTGATTACCTCCTCCGTTTTTTGAAGTCGATCAAAAATATATTACAGACATCCCTTTCGTAATACCGCCGACTGAAGAGTTGAGCTGTCCTACGAGTGTAACTGTAGATTTAATGAATTCGCTTGGAAGTGTTTTGCATAATAAAATATCTAATGTGTAAGAGATAAGGTCATGGACTTCACACAGTATTGTGTTTAACATAAGCGTCAGGTAAGGTAGCGCAGGTTGTGATAATATAGGGTGGTCACCTGCCGTGTCGAGGGGTGTAGCAGGTGTCTGCCCACCTGTGCACCGGGAACTGACGATTTTAACGGAATTCACCATCCTAAGGCCATTTCTACAAGTTCCATATTGTATGAGGTTTGCAAATGTTTACAATTTGGACACATTAAAATACTGGTATTTTTACTGTTTTTTTTGTTATTGTGACCGAATAAGCTCGATGCCCACCTGATGTTAAGCGGACTAACCTTTGCCTATAACAGATGCATGTCATCACAAGTCACGAATTGCACTGCGCCCGTCACTTTGAGACATAGTTGTTAAGTCTCATGTGCCTGTAATTTCACTGGCTCTCAGGGACAGCTGCCGGAACACACTGTTAGGTGCTTAGAGACAGATTTTCAAGGGTTTTCGAGGGTGGTCGCTAGCCAGGCGGGCATTCGCAAAATGCCCTTCCACCATGAGGTGAAGTTCAAGCCCGTGGCGACATTCGAACTATGGACCAGCTGCGCGGCAGTCCATAGCCAATGCCACTGAGTCATCACTGACATATTTTAGCGTTTAAGTATTCTTAATTAACTCTCTTAGTTCTCCTCTGTGTTCATTACAAATTAAAAGTGTATGTCAACTGTTTATTACACCACCAGTATGGTTTTGAACCTTTTCTAACAGCCAGATGTATACGGTCGAGGATGGTAAACAGGCTTAGAATAGGAACTGACTCTGAACGACAGCTGCCGGAATCCACCGTTAGGTGCTTGGCGACTGACTTACTATTGAGGCTGATATCTATCCAGGCGGGCTTACCCAACTACCACGCGACAGCTCTAGCTCAACACAGGAAATAGTTTTCCACCACACGCAAAATTTTAACTACAACAAATCTATAGGCACATGAGACTTAACAACTTCTGGGTGACGGGCGCAATGAAATTCGTTTTATGACGAAATAACTGTTTTAGGCAGAGGTTAGATCATTTAACACCAGGTGGGCCTCGAGCTTGATCAGTAATATAATAATAATCCAATAACAGAAAAACAAGACAAAGTGTAATGTCTTATAATTTCTATTAATTAATAATTAATAGAAAAATTAGTAAGTACTTATAAAATTTTCTTTTTTATATGTATAAAATTTTCCTCCTTTTCCATTATCCTCAGTCTTTGTATACCCATTCGGTGAATACATTCGTGACTACGTCCTTCTCTGTTACAATTTAAAATATATTTCAGCATCATTAACATTATCTACACCTCGAGTATAACAAAAAAAAGCTAAGCAACAACGATGTCGAAGATGTTAAAAATAAATCCGTCTTAAGCAAACATCGGCTAACGCTGACGATAAAATATCTTTATGGCCGCATCAAGAAGCCAAACGTTGTCATTATTAGAGCAACGTCTCCTGAGCTGTGATTGATTATGATAACATACAATGATTACATGAGATATGCTATAGATAATTATCATAAATATTCCATTGTCAAGGTACCGAGTGGTGTTGGGGTGGCCCTTAAATCCAGTTCGCAATCTCACATTCTACATGGGTCAGTGATGGTACCAGAAATATCGATAATCAATCAAAACTACTGACAGATTTAGAATAAACGAGTACGAGTCACAGATTATTCAATAATATCAAAGCAATAATAGATATCAAAACTTTCGGGTCATCATTGAACAGTTATACTCAGAGCTATAGCAAGAAAATCAGAATATCAATAATCTTGTACCTTATAATTTTTGTTTTATCATACTAATGCTATTGAAGCCCCGATTGAAGTCAAATAGTACATTATGCAACAAGTGCGCGAACTTGTTTATTACAATCGAGACGAGTTTTAGGCCTGAATCGAAGATCGAAGGCCTAAAATCTAAATGGAGTAGAGATTGTAATAAACAACGCGCACAAGTTTCATACGGCGTTTTTCAACACACTTGCGAGGAACTAATACGAAAATTTCCATAAGAAAATATGTTCTTGTTCTTTTTGATAGCAATAATAATCTGCTTAAGGTTTATAATTAAATCTTCTAAATTTCTACTTCAGTAGGTTAAAAACTCTTTGAAAAACGAACGAAACAAACTACAATCTCCTTGGTGAGAAGTGTGAAAACGCTGTTATTTTTTCTATTTAAAACACTAGTGTTTTTTTGGTAAAGCAAAATAAAGCACGAGTGCGTAATAGACTATATTATGAAACTAAAATCGGTGCATTTAAAGGCCCATTACGAGCGAGTGTGTTGAAAATATTATTGTCAGATACAAACGTAGCTTCAGTATTGCAGAAGGATTTTTGAATATTTTTATGCAAGTAGTTACTTAATTGGGTTAGTAAGTGCAAATATTCCGAATCGTCGAACGTAATTACAATTGATAAAGTAAAAATTAATGATGTGCACATGAATAAAATTAATAGGTTTGACATTAAAATCCCGCGTAAACAAAGTGTAAATTACGAGGACGATGTGGTCCAGCGCACAGATACTTTATGGGTAGAAGATCACACTAGTGATTGTGTGACTCGTCTTGAAATTCTGCGCTATGATTATCTTAACAAATCGAGAGAAAATCAAAGATTACATAAATTGCAACTCGAAAGCGATTAGAGAAATAAACATAAACATACGATTGATGTTAGACCGATATAAACAAGTTAGACAAACATTGTAACAGTAACATTGGAAGTTGTAAATCGTATCGGTGATCATGGAGCGTCCACGCCTCGTGGCGATTTCCGTTATGTTCCTTCACTCGTGTCCGTAAACAAAAATATCCTTGCCGAACATTCTAGAGATGATTCAATCGTTCTAAGGTTATCCATATGTCTGGAATTAATATTTGTATAAAATGCAGTCAGGCATAAAAATCGTTACAAGCTGTTAAACTAAAACTAAATTTGTTTGACATGGCAACAGTAAAATGCCTTAAACGAAAAATTATGAAAGTATTACAATACTTTACGTTACTGCCAACTCTTTTTATTCATCTTGGCAAATTATAGTAAGATAAACTGTAAGATTTGGCTTTTTATAGCTTTCTCCAGAAAAATATTGCTAAGATGCAAAACTGGGGCAAAAAGATGCAGAACTGGGGAAACAAATCACAATTTGTATGGATGGCTAGAAATAATACACAAAAACCAGAAAGCAGCAAGCGGCGAACATACCGTTGAAGCACAGGCTAAAGTTTGTTTTTGTATTATTTGTATTACTAGTTTTGATACTATTCACCTTCGTAACGGATCAACCGATTTCGATGAAAATTAGTATAGGGGTAGACTACACACAAACTTTCGCATTTATTGTATTTAAATATGATGAATACACATTGGTAAAAAGAATACAAATCTAAAGTAGGTATAAAATATTTTGATGACGATTTTAGTATAATGTTGTGGGGTATCGGTGTCAAATCTCGATGGGTTAAAAAAGCAATGGTGTAAGCTGTTCAAATGTTCAGTAACACAGCCACATTGTTAAAAGCCAAGCAGTAACAATGCCAATAAGCATTAAACTCGGGAGCTTTATCGCTCAAGACGTGGCATTCCAATGATTTGTATGCATTCGAGGAAAATTACTTACTGTACTGTATCAGTAAGTAATTTTTAATCATCAATACGTGCTACTTTTACTTCAATTTCAATTTCGAAAATGTCAAATGAAGGATATCAATTGAAATAGTAAAAATTACTTACACTAAAGATATATTACCAGTTCGTCCCGAACTCAAGTCTCACGATGATACAGATTATACCATATTTCATTACTAAAAATGTATAATATCTTACATTAATCTAAACCATTTCTTTCTTTATATATTTTATTGAGAGTACTAACTAATGGCCATACTGTTTCTGTCCATATTATATAATATTATTTTGTGGCAAAAATATGAATCTTACAAAGGAAGAACAGACAAACATCAAGACCGCCCACTTGGTACACGACCTTTGCTTCGCTCACCGCTGGGTTCACTAATTGACTGACAATTTTACTGGCACCATTGTATGGAGAGAGAAAGAGACCCTGTAAGTACACATAATACATATATCAGTACTTGAATAAAGAGGAAAGGCAACTCAAATAACTAAGTCCATATTTCTAAGAACGCATTAATACGGTACTCAGCTAATTCTATGAAATAAACGTACCAATCATAACACAACCCTCACAATTTCTCACGAAGTAAACAATTAAATTCTTTGTAATTTTCTGGTTTCGTATAACAAGATTTATTATTCGTATCATCATCTTCATAAAAAATTTACTGGTGCATACCACCGCAGTGTTAGATTCTCCCTCGAAGCAAGTAGTCACAGATTAATGAATAGATTCAGGCGTTACTTTGCGGAAATCCATTTTTAATAATAACAAATATTTTAAAAGTATTTTCAGAAAACATTTAATTAATTATTTAATAAAACACTTAAAAAATAAACTCCGCCTAATTGTACTATATAGTAGCCCACTGTTTATTCCTATCCCATGAGGAGTGATCACAGTCATCACCAAGTCTATTGTGGTGTGTTCTAAACTGTATGTTCATGTTGAGGTCATAACATAAATACAGGCAAGCTGCCTGCTCATGTTTACCGACTTCAAAAAAAAAGGAGAAGGTACTCAATTCGTCTGTTCTTTTTTCTTTTTATGTTTGTTACCTCAGGACTTTTGACTGGGTGAACCGATTTTGATGTTTCTTTTTTTTATTTGAAAGCTGATGCTTGCCGTGTGATCCATTTAAATTTCATCAAAATCGGTAGAACCGTTTTTGAGTTACAGTCGAATGGCTGAAAAGAATTTTTTTGATGACATAGTCATTGACAGTGAATGACAATCAATAATTAGTAGCAAGATTCACTAAGGGTGAAAAAAAATATTTTACCAGAAAATGGAACCGACTTCAACACTCAAATGTGTGAAATAACTTGTCGAAGTCGGTACCATGCGCAAAATATTGTGATAATAGGTACTTTGAACCATCATGGTACCAACTTCAACAAGTTATTTCACACATTTGAGTGTTAAAGTCAGTTCCATTATTTGGTAATTTTACTACTACATAACAGAAACTAGTCAAAGTGACTAATAGCGTGTAATTAGTAGGCATTACACGTGTCTAGTTACACGGGTTTGCTAATTTCAAGTGACGTGTGATTACTTAACTGTCAAGTTCTCACGCTCAATTTGGTAATGCTTGTAACCGCCGACGCTGGATTATTGCGTATATGTTACTTCTATGCGTGTTGTTAGACCAACGCCGGAAGAAATACGTATAAAAACAACGAAAGAAAGTAAAATACTTAGGTATTCGGAGCTCTATCATATAATGACGTAATATCACTTTTTTATGCCTGATCGGTTATCCTTTGACCACTATCTCACCTGATGGTAAGTGATGATGTGGTCGAAGATGTTGTACAGGCTAACTTAGAAGTACTGGCTCTCAAGGACAGCTGCTGGAATACACCGTTAGGTGTTTGGCGACAGATTTTCTACTTGAGGGTTCTAGCTAGCCAGGCGGGAATTCGTAAAATGCCCTACCACCATGCTGAAAAGACCGCCATCCTCCGCCAACAACCGGGACCGACGGCTTAAAGCCGCAGTAGTAATGTCACTAGCGGTCACCCATACAACTCATGACCGCGGGCGACATTGCTTAACTTTGCTGATCGGTTAGGAACAGCTGACTAAACTTCGCTACGAGCGCTTCAAAAACTACTACTCATACTCACATTAATTACACTGTCTTGTTTAACAAACCAAGAGGTTCTAGGTTCGATTCCCGAGTCAGATACAACAGAGTAAAACACTGTCTGTATCGATATAGATGTCAACAGACTCGTCCCGTTGAAATCTCAAAATAAATACATACATGTATATATTTAAGTATATAATGAGGTATATCGGGGACGTAGGTAAATTATAGTAATTAAACAACTTTAAACGGTTTAAATCGCGTATATTTATCATTATTTTTGTCCCGACGAGGTTTCAAACACTTTGCAGTGATCTTGGTCACGGGGTGACTAAAGTTGTTTAATTACTATGTGTAATAATCGCGAAAACCTAAGACAACGTTAGTAAATGACTTTGGAGGCTGGACCTGTTATAAAATAATGATAATAATGCTTTATTTAATTCCATGAATAGTACACATTATACGATAACAATTGGTAACTTATTAAACTATAATTCAATTACATTTAGATTAATTTTGTTTCTAATTATAAATTCTATTTTGTAATTAGTTTAATTAATATTTGTTTCAATTATGCTCTAACTAATTATTTAAAGCCCCATGCATTAAATCCCCGCTCGGGCAAAAGCCTTTATCTATATATGTATATATCTATATTGACAGGATTTCGATAAAAATTGCACAAGGAGTAGTATGTAGTAGGGACATAGTCACAACGTAATAAATTAGTCTCCAGGGATCGCGGTACCAACAGTCAAGGTCGATCAGCTTATACAATATTTTTGCCTTTAAATGTACACTTTCATATATGTTTCAACGGATTATAATTCAAGCGGAACACTCTTATCCGGTCTGGCTACTGTGGTTTTGGAAATTAGAAAAACCACGAGTGTCGTATGGCAGCGTTAAAGTAAGCCTATAACCAGTTATTCTATAGAAACATTATTTATTTACACCAAGTTAAGACCTTTTCTAAATTCTAAAGAAATGTGTCATCGTCGGTGACAAGTACAATCCGTGATACAATCAATACAAACATATGGAACCAACCGTTTTTTTAGCATTCGGCTTGCGCGCGCGCAGCGACATATACGCACGATCCATGGCCGCCACCGCACCATTCGTCCCACACAACATCACTGGCCACTATCACTATATACAGAAAAAAGGAAATATTCAATTAGATCACGTTCCTTTTTCAAAAAACTATTCGTTTTTTCAAAGTGTGCGCTCGAAGGAGCTTCGTTATGGACTGCGCGTGCGGTGTCGCCCCTCCCCCGCTCTACACTATTTTCGGAGCCCTGTGGTTCCCCTCGACACAGTTCAGTGAATGCACAGTAGGTCGGGTACAGCCTTTCAACTGAGTCACAGGATGTGTAAGTGGGTAGAAAGGGGCTGACTTTATAATTTGTTGATTTGATTCTTCCTGAAGTTATATGGGAACCTGAACATGATTTAAGTATTTGCCTTTTTAACAATAAATTTAATAATATGCCGGTTTTTTTACTGAATACACGGTTACTTACAAAATAAAGAGTAATTAAATCAGCATTGTGGTACTGTTTTTTTTAACTTTAGTATATTTTCTATGACATCGATATGAGACACAATGACTCAGTGGCAGTGAAATTGGCCTAATGCGCTCAGAGCCCTCGGGTTGAATCCTGCCTTAGTATTATGCTTCAGCGTATCTTGCATATGGCATTTTGCTAATGCACGCCTGGCTATTTTCCTTCTTTTCGTGCTTGGTAGCCTTTCACCACTATCTCACCAGATGGAAAGTGATGATGCAGTCGAAGATGTTGTTCAGGCTAACCTAGAATTACTGGCTCTCAAGGACAGCTGCCGGAACACACCGTTAGGTGTTTGGCGACAGATTTTCTACTTGAGGGTGGGCTCTAATAGGCGGGCATTCGCAAAATGCCCTACCACCATGCAAATTTCCTTTGTTTATTTTTTATTGTTGATAACTTTTGACCACACCCTCAATGGCAAATGCTTATATGTATTCGATTCGTTCTTGGCGTCTATAATTGAAGGTGGTAGCTAGCTTGACCGGTATTTGCAAAATGTCCTACCAATATGCGAGGCCTGTTTAACATTTTCGAGCACACCAACAGGTGTGACAGTGGCCAAAGGCTATAACCTAGTCTCAGTATCATTTCTACCAACTCTCCTATCAAAGCTAGTGTCGCATTATCGAGTACTTTATCAACACAGACTTGACCTTCTGAATTCGTTCACCTATGATAACCGCCTCAGTTTGGAACAATTACGCCATATGCGGCCCTCCCTACATGGATGTAGGTGACATTCTATGTATTATCCATTCATAGCTAAAGACCGCGAATTATAAACTCTATTTTTTAAGTGTTAGAACTCATAATCACGTCCTAAAGCAATCATAACCCAGGTACATTAATTATGAACTCTATGTTTAAGCATTAAGGCTTCAGTAAAGAAGTACTACTTTCCTGCGTAAACTACAGTAGCCTAATAAATAAATGTGGTCTTTAGATACAAAATTATAAGGTGTATTATATGAAAATATAGCAAGCAGGTTAGTCAGGATATCGCGTAGTATTGCATTCGCGTATGCAGCTAATATTGTCAATGAAATAGTTCATCGTACAGGTGCCGCTGCTGGTGGTGCATTGATATAGTATTGGTCAACTATGGAAAGGCGTAGACTTATGTAACTGTATACTTGCACTAACTAAATGCATCATGTGAAGATTCTTTTTTTTATTCTACTTTAACGGAACAAGAACGAGGAGGTCCACCTGATGTTAAGCGGTAACCTCTGCCTATAACAGATGCATTTCATTACAAGTCACGAATTGCACTGCGCCCGTCGGTTTGAGACATAGTTGTTAAGTCTCATGTGCCTGTAATTTCACTGGCTCTCAAGGACTGCTGCCGGAACACACTGTTAGGTGCTTGACCAGCTGGCCAACTTCACTGTTAGGTGTTCAGCGACAGATACGTTCCTTGAGGACGGTAGCTGGCAAGCCTGTTGGTATTACGATGCTGTGAAGCTCCATAACCATTCTGACAAGACCATCACGGCTTCAAAATAAGTGATATTTAGATGTATGAATACTTGTAAATTAATTAAAATATAGTCTATGATTTCTTTTTTATATTTAAGGAGCTTTTTTTCCTTTTTTTTCTTTTTAATAATTTAAAAACATGTGAGCTGAAAAATATCTGAAATTATTAACCAGTTATCGTATAAAAACATATGCTTTTACATAATTTTTAACTTATACAAGTAAGTTTCAAGTACATTTTCTATACCACAATGTTCTTGTTCTTATACCTAATGACCAAATGGATATGGTACTCGTGTACTGGCAAGCGGTCATAGTTACAATAAAAAGTGTTCCTTATGTTAAGGTGGTGCCAATCACCATGAATCCGCCATGTGAGTGAAGCTATGCGGCATCGTTGTACACAGAGAAATTGCAGGCACGTATGTCATATGGCAATAGCAATACAGTACCGCACTGATCACTTAACTGTTCTGAGTGTTCTTTATGTACTTGTATGGTAAAATTTGCGTTCGTAACCCTAAGACAACATTGATGCGCAAAAGCATCTTCAGCATGGCTCCATTTATTTACAATAAAATACCTCTTTCATTGAGAGAATTGCCAACCTCATTGTTTCAGAGAAAGCTACGAATGTATAATACTTATAACGCCATCTATTCAGCAATGTAGAACTAATGTTCCGATCGTTCGTTGATGTAGTTCTTTCTATCGCCGCTAGATGCGCTAGTAAATGAGCGGTGTAAAAGCTGAATCACGCAAGCGAGATTCTCCGTCAATCAATGTGTGTGTTATTGTTTTAGTTATTAAAAACCTTTTGTTTGCATATTGCACGGAGTGTTTTCATTTGAACCTACACCTAGATTAGAAAAGGCACTGTACTATATAAGCATTTGTTCGTACATGTTCCTTCGAGTCGAAAGTGATCGGCAGGCTTAGCGAGGTAGTAAACTAAGTCGGTGTTTTTCACTACGGTACGGCACGGGCAGTGGATCGCTGCCGCAAACGTGCTTGTACGGCTGAGAGCCAGCGGATTAAGGCGCTGTAATCAGTCAGGGGACTGCTCCTGGAAGAGAGCAGTCCAGGATAGGTGTATGGTGTTGGAGCATCATCAGCTCTGAGTGTTACGAAGTGGCCAGTGATATTGGTGAAATTATAAAATTCTGCATATACGGAAGTAATATAAATCCAGTGAATTAAATAAAAGTGCTAAATATTATGTGTTAATATAATATAGTGTATTGGATTACATTATTGCAAACAACTGTAAGTACTTTTACCTTGTTATATATCAAGATCATCGGATTTCCTGGGAACTAATTATTGAACTATTTTGTGTGTGCCTATTATCTTTACTTTTGTTTTTTTAAAGTGTTACTTTCATTAAATTTAAATGTGTACTTTGTACAAACAATATGTGCATGTTAATGTAATAGTAATATATTGATAAGCCTTCGGTAAATTGGAAAACGTGCTATATTCTAGTTAACAATACGTAAACGTTAAATATCTTATTATATTCTGTTAACTGTTTAAATTTATTATTGGTTATTAACACTGTGGAGCGAATTCTTGACTTCCAAGAAGAGCTTTGTGCGCGTATAAGTAAAAGCAAAGCTAATTTTAAAAAGAGTCCAAAAGATCGCATTACCGTAGAATATTTAGAGGGTAGATTGGAGTTGCTAGAACAACAGTGGCTCGAGTTCCTTACCGGTCACAAGGAATTAAAGCGTATTGCAACAAGTAAAGAGATAGCAAACACATCCTATGTTAAAAATAATGTATATGACATGTGTGAAGAAACATATTTTGAGTATAAGTGTGAACTCAAATCAGGTCTTGCAAAGTTTTCAAATAATCAGACAGAAAGTCAAAGTTCACCGCGAACCAAGTCCTGTAGTCTTAAGTTGCCGAAGGTAAATATACCTCAGTTTTCCGGAAAGTATTCAGAATGGAACACATTCAGAGATCTATTCACTTCATTAGTACACAATAATTGTGACCTGGATGACGTTCAGAAGCTGTTGTACTTAAAAAGTTATTTAACCAACGAAGCCGAACAACTTTTGAATAACATACCGGTAACAGATAATAATTACGCAAGAAGTTGGTATTTACTTGAAGAACGCTATAACAACAAGAGGTATATCTGCCATCACATTTTAAAACGTCTTATGGGTCAGCACAATATTACTAAGGAATCAGCTAAGAGTTTGAAAGAACTTCTTGACACGACTGAAGATTGTTTGTCAGCTTTAGCAAACGTAGGCGTCAAAACTGAAAACTGGGATGTGTTGATAATTTACATAATTGGGTTGAAGTTGGACCCAGAATCCAAACGTCAGTGGGAATTTAGTGCAAATGATGAATGCTCTGGTGATGAGTTGCCGTCATATAAACATTTTAAAGAGTTTCTTACAAAACGGTACAGAGCAATCGAGTTTTTGGATTTTGGTCCAAGTTCAACGCGCAAGCAACCAAATCAGTTGCCAGTTAACAAGATGCGTTCTTTACACATCACTAAGGTTCAATGCCCATACTGTTCGGAAGAACATAGACTTTCTTACTGTAAATCTTTTTCCAAAAATTCTGTAGAAGAAAGGCGCAATTTTGTTCTGTTAAATAATATCTGCTTTTGTTGTTTGGGGAGTAACCACTCTGCAAAAAACTGCCAAGCGAATATCAAGTGTCGCGTTTGTAGGAAGAAGCACCATGCTTTGCTTCATCCTTCAAGCGAAGGTGTCAGTCAAGTCGCCCGTACTACAGGTACGGTAAATGACGCGGAAGCAAAACAAGATAAGAACATAGAAACGGCTCCGGTAGTATCTTGTTTCGCACGTAAAAGCAATTCGGTTTTATTAGCAACAGCGTTGGTGAACACTGCGTCCCGTTCAGGGGGAGCTCATACTTTACGTGCACTAATAGACCAGGGTTCAACGTCATCGTTTGTCACAACGGCAACAGTACAGGATTTAGGTCTTAAAATAAAAAGGACTAACGTGCAAATTTCTGGGGTAGGTGGAGATAAGGGGTTCTCCAAGGGCATGGTGGATGTGAACCTGACATCACGGGTAAATCCTCATGTGATTATTCCGGTGAAGGCTTACGTCTTAAATAAAATAACTACCCTATTGCCAACGACTAAACTAGAAGATGTTGAATGGGAGGAGCTGAGCGAATTGAGATTGGCAGATCCTGATTATCTCACTCCCAATCATATTGACTTGTTATTAGGTGCAGAGGTGTATAGTCAAATTATACAAGAGGGTCTAAAAAAGAGTCCTCGCGGTGCACTTGTAGCTCAAGCTACAAGTCTTGGTTGGATTCTGTCTGGTGCTGTGAGTACCGTAGGACAGACGTCTCCACGTGTAGTCCTGCATAGCTCCGTCGGTGAGGATGAGATTCTAAAACGATTTTGGGAATTAGAAGCTGACATACCAATGCCAAAGGAAAAGTTGTTTACTGAAGAAGAAAAGCAATGTGAACAGTTTTTTGCAGAGACGACCAGGAGAGACCAAACTGGAAGATATATTGTGCGTCTTCCATTTCGTGGTAGAATGCCACAAGTGACTGGGTCTCTACCGATCGCCGAAAGAAGACTAAATTCTTTAGAGAAACGATTAGTCAAGGATAAGGAGTTAAATGTTAAATACCAGGAAGTTATAAAAGAGTATCTAGAGTTAGAGCATCTCGAAGAAGTACCAATACAAGAAGTTGACAATACAAATGCAATCTACTTACCTCATCATGCTGTGATCCGCGAGGACAAGGAGACCACGAAGGTGAGGGCGGTATTTGACGCTTCCTGTAAAGGTACTAACAGTAAGTCTCTTAATGATAATTTATTGGTAGGCCCTACGTTGCAAGCCGATCTTAAACATCTTGTCACACGTTGGCGTGTTTCACCTATTTGCTTAACCGCAGATATTGTCAAAATGTACCGCCAAGTGAAGGTACATGAATGTGATATCGACTTTCAAAGGATACTATGGCGGGGTGCTCTTAACGAAGACCTGAAGCATTACAGGATGTTGCGAGTGACTTTCGGAGTCGCTTCGTCTCCATATCTTGCGGTAAAAGCGTTGCAGCAGCTTAGCGTCGACGAAGGATATCTGTATCCAGCAGCAGCCAAAGCAGTAATGGACAATTTCTATATGGATGACTTATTATCCGGATGCGAGAGCGTTGAAGAAGGTATAAAGCTGTATGAGGAACTAAATACGCTTTTAGCAATGGGTGGGTTCCATTTACAAAAATGGACTAGTAACAGCGAAAAACTGCTAGACGAAATGCAAGAAAGAGAAATTAGGGTAAAAAGCCAGGAAGGAAAAGGAGAAGGAAAAAGAGAAGGATTAAAAATTAAGAAGGATGAAATAGTAAAAATCGTGGGTCTTACCTGGGACCGCAGTGATGACTCTTTCCAATACAAGGTCGAAATGCCCGAAGTTGAAGCTGATAAACCTGCAACTAAAAGAAATATTATTTCAGACATATGTCGTTTCTACGACCCACTTGGTTGGGTCGCACCAAGTATTATAAAGTCCAAAATACTAATACAGAAACTTTGGCTTACCGGACTGGACTGGGATGAAACTGTCCCAAGGAATATTCTAACTGAATGGTATAATTTCAAAAAGGAGTTGAAGGAATTAACCGTCGTATCCATACCTAGGTGGATAGGGACCCGGACAGGTGACATCATTGAATTACATGGGTTTAGTGATGCATCAAAAGAGGCATTTTCAGCAGTCATATATGCTCGTGTTATAGATTCTGAGGGACGCATTAAAGTGTCACTAATGTCTTCCAAGACGAAAGTGGCACCAATAAAACAAATCTCGATACCGCGCCTAGAACTATGCGGAGCAGTATTGCTAACAAGGCTTATGATGGAAATAGCTTCAGTTCTTAATGTTGAGAAAACTCACCTGCACGCATGGACTGACTCCACGGTGGTGCTCGCCTGGTTGAACAGCCATCCCAATCGTTGGAAGATTTTTGTGGCCAATCGCGTGTCCGAAATTATTTCAGATTTAGATTCTAGCCATTGGTCACATGTGTCAACCAAATGCAATCCAGCGGATGCGGCATCTCGAGGCCAGTATCCATCTGAGTTGGTTCAAAACAAAATGTGGTTTCAAGGTCCTGATTTCCTGCACAAATCTCAAATAGAATATAAGAAACTTAAAAACGACACGAATATAGAAGAAGCAAAAATTCATCATGCTACGATCACAGATTCCATATTGGAAAGGTTTTCGTCATTGACGAGAATGGTCAGGGTAATCGCATATTGTAAGCGTTTTATTAGTAATATGAAATGTGGTAAATCTACAAGGCAATGCGGGTTTTTGACAACCCAGGAACTAAATACAGCACTTAATTGGTGCATACAGCACTGTCAAATGGAGCATTTCAGTACAGAAATCACTATGGTGAAGAACGGACAGAACTTACCCAAAGGAAGTAGCTTGCGGTCGTTTAATCCGATACTAGACCAGGAGCAAATATTGAGAGTTGGTGGAAGGTTGGAACACTCACAACTGTGTACCAACCGAAAGCATCCAATATTGTTACCCAAGGATTCATACCTGACCAAACTAGTAGTTGCTGATGCACACAAGCAGACACTCCACGGTGGTCCACAGCTGATGTTGTGCTATCTGCAAAATAAATATCTGATTCTGGGTGTTAGGAATTTAGTTAAGTCATTTTTTCGGAATTGTGTGACTTGCGTGAAAAACAAAGGACTTACCCAAACGCAGCTCATGGGACAGCTGCCATCAGTGAGATCAAGTCCAAGTCGGCCGTTTAAGTCGAGCGGCGTTGACTATGCCGGACCGATTCAAATCCGAACTGCAAAAGGACGCGGCCATAAATCGCAGAAGGCGTATATTTGTCTATTTGTATGTACGGTGACCCGCGCCTTGCACTTAGATGTTGTGACAGATCTAACAACTGAGGGATTTTTGCAGGCGTTTAAAAGATTTGTGTCCAGACGCGGTCAATGTACAGACATATGGAGCGATAATGCTACAAATTTCGTAGGAGCAGCAAATGAACTTGACAAGCTATTCAAAGATGAGAAAGGCTCAATGCTTAGAGAAATTGCTGAAAGTTTAGCAACAAATGGCTGTTCATGGCATTTTATCCCATCCCACGCACCAAATTTTGGCGGTTTATGGGAGGCAGGCGTCAAATCCGTCAAATATCACCTTAAGAGAGTCATTGGTCAGTCGACGTTAACCTATGAAGAGATGATAACGGTATTGGCGCAAATTGAAGCCTGCTTAAATTCTAGGCCTTTATCGGTTATATCAGGTGGTGACGATGATGACACGACGGTGCTCACTCCAGGCCACTTTCTTGTAGGTGAAGCGTTAGTGGCTCCCCCTGATAGGGTTTATGAATCATCTAATATTGGGACACTACGAAGATGGCAATATACTCAGAGAATGACCCAAGAATTCTGGCGGAAGTGGTCTCAACAATACCTCACAAAATTTTATAGAAGGTACCGTTGGGCATCTCAAATGTCACAACCTCGTATTGGTGACGTAGTTGTAGTACGGGAGGATAACCTGCCAATTTGCAAATGGTTGTATGGCAGAGTGGTTGCAACCCACCCGGGGAATGACAATTTAATTCGTGTAGTGACTCTGAAGGTAAAAAACGGCAATATAAAGCGACCTGTGAGTAAGTTGTGTATCTTACCAGTAGAGCATTAAGCTGTATAATTTGTAAAATATTCAGAAAGAATTTGTAACGAGAGTCTATTGAAATAATGTATACAGTCCACTGATTCAATTTGGTTATTAAGAAGAATTTGTTTTTATTAGTCTTAACCTAAAATAAGTTTTACGCTGATCTTGTCATGGTGGGCGAATATTTTCCACACTTGTTAAGGACAAGCTAGAGTTGTCCTTGGTGGGCGATATGTATAATACTTATAACGCCATCTATTCAGCAATGTAGAACTAATGTTCCGATCGTTCGTTGATGTAGTTCTTTCTATCGCCGCTAGATGCGCTAGTAAATGAGCGGTGTAAAAGCTGAATCACGCAAGCGAGATTCTCCGTCAATCAATGTGTGTGTTATTGTTTTAGTTATTAAAAACCTTTTGTTTGCATATTGCACGGAGTGTTTTCATTTGAACCTACACCTAGATTAGAAAAGGCACTGTACTATATGAGCATTTGTTCGTACAACGAACGATATTATTAAACAAAAGTTATTACAAAATTAATGAATTTATGAACGATAATTCTGTTGATAAATAAATTTAATTAATTATTATATATTTTTTAGGCAAAATTTCAATTTATATATGTCATAGATTATAATTAGGTAGGTAATGGTAATTTTAATATATCCTCATATTGACCAATTTTTATATTTCGCTGTTATTTAATTTGAATTCTAATTTGACACTTTTATTTCGTATTTTATTGTGTAATTTAATTATACAATTCAATTATTTGTTATTATATGTACCTAAGATAAATATTGCACGCCCTTAAAAGACAGATTACATTGAAACAATTATAGTTTATAATATAATTTTACACATGTAATTCAGCAATAAATATACTTTGACTTTGAGAGGCAGCCATAATGATGATTGTTTCTCCTCGACACTGTTGCTATATCTGTACATCACGAAGTACTATCAAGTTAACAATTTCCCCGCGTTAATGCATTTGTGACATTTCTGTGTTGCCAGCAGTTTCCTCCGCCGACAATCACCTAATTAGGGACGTTAATAAACTTTAATCGACACCAATTAAACCGCTCTCTAAACTGTGGAACCTACTTGGAAAACTCGACCGTTTGTTGAGTTCTTCGCTAAGGCAAGTTATGTTGAAACATTGGAAAACAATATTAAAATACACAGTTATTACAGTATAGAACTAATAAACTGGAAACTAAAAAATGTGTTATAAGAGGGAAAAAATGTGTATGATGTATGATAGAAAATCACACCTACTTGAATGTCTGTATCAGCCAAATTCCTCGATCAGTTTTTTTTTCTAATTACGGATGTCACAATTATAGAAAATAGAGCACATATAACTGTTAAAAGAATATCATAAGCAAACCCACAACGATTATGATTTTTATATGGAAAGCCAGAGTTCCTTGTCCGTCTCTTGAGCTTACTCGGGAGATACGAGCATTTTTGGTTAATTATTCAGCAATCAACATATTGGTTGGCAATTAGAATGCTTCATAAAGGAACTAGGACTAAGGCAGATATGGAAGCAGACGGTAAGGGAGCAGACGTAATATTTTTTGATCCTGAAATAATACTTTCAATCTCATCAACTCGAAGAAAACTCCTTGCAATTAAACAGACACAATAAAAGTAGCGAGTGACTCAATATCCGGTAGTTAAGGTCCCATAGCAGCCATCCTGTAAGTTTAACTGTTTGTTTATTGCCGAGTTTCCTCCTGTGGTGGTGTTTTACGGCGCTTTAAGTATATCCGGATACATGGGTAACAAAGAAAATGTTCTATTTACTTTGTAAAACTATGGAATAGGATACACCTAAAATGCTTTCTGTACTACTAAAACATACTCAGATTTTCACAAGGGCTCGTTTACTTGAGGTGACTAAAACATCGGAAAGAATTTAGCTTATCAAGTACTTCAAGCCAGTCTGGGTTTGCGCAGTCGATAAAGCTCAGTAGTAACTATATTGTAAGGTATTTTTGCTAGAAAAATTCTAACGCACGGCGGATGGGATTCTGCGCCTGCAAATTTTGTCTTTTGATTAGAGTCCGGGAGACCATCAAAAATTTTCTAACCGCATGTAAGAAAATTTCTTTTATCAGAATGTCTGAAGGGGCATTCTCCACTCATTTTATGCTAGCCACTATCACCATCAGAAATTCGCATCAGAAGACTGGGTAAAAATCATCACCGGAACGAAATTTCTTAGTGTGCGCGCTGTGGGCAAGGTCGTCTGGCGCGCTTTAGAATATTTCAGACATAAATTTTCTTTCTATATATATATATATATATAATTAATATATATAACTATAGTTTATACATTATATTTTGAACTAAGAAGAAATCAGTATCCAAACAGTGAAAACGTGTAGTATGATTAGTGAATAATTAATAATCAATTAAGAAATTCAGAAATATTTAAACTTCCTCCACGTCTATCATTTACATAAGGAACAATGAGAGCAAAGCCAATTTCTCAAAACCCCAGTTCACCACAAAACAAATCACAGACACAGGAAGCAATCACAGTGTTGACACCAACAAAAAAAGATAATCAGCTTTAACCAGCCAGCACGAAAAGAAACAAATTGTTTTGTTGACCGGAAGTTGACAATTTACTAATGATGTCGCCGACGCGTGACCGGTCTTTAAATTGGTGCAGGAATTGAAACTGGCAATTGAGAAATGCCTCTCTGGACATGTCATTCATTAGACCAATTTGGTGCATGAAGGCTTACTGCAGCAAAATGGAGCAGACAAAAATAACCAGTAATATTTTCCTGGTTGCAGTCAAAAGGCTAAACCTAAAACCAATATTTTAAATGAGTAGTAAGTTATACATGTTATAGATAAATCCACACATTAGACATTTGGTTAAGGTCTTGAAACAACATTGAAACATTCTTACTAAAAACTACAATTACGTTGCGTTTCCGTCTTATAGGTACTTTTATGACCAATTTAATTTGGAATTCCACGAACTCTAACTCATACCTTAAGCCATTATGACGGAAACCAACATCAAGTTTATTAACCTAGCGCAATGAGTCGGGGTTCATTCGAGACATTGCATTAGGATTGTTATCTACACAGTACAATGTTGTGCCTCTGTAAAAGTCTGTTGTAATGTGGTGTGTTGTCTCGAATAAGGAGTATATGTGTCCACACAGTGATACGTTGTATGGGGATAGAGGAGTCGTTCTAATCCTGCCCTTATTGATAAAGGAATGTGTCAATGAGGAAAATATACAATTGTGGATATAACATGGCAACATCAGGCTGTAGTTTTAGCAGGTTTGGTAATGTCCCGGGTCTGTCTGGTAATTGTGAGCTAGTCGAGGAAAAATAATAAAAACATATTTATTTTAATAAAAATGTGTCATAACTGTGCATGGTAGACATGATCAACTCATCAAAAGTCATTCTAAAATAAATCCTAAAACCGCAACATTAACAACATTACACACACGAACAAATTAGTAACTAATTATAAATTCACTAATAATAATTCATTAATTCATTTAGCATGAGTTAATGCAAAAAATACGTCTGAGTTAAATTTAAAGGCTTAATAAATAGTAAATTATATGATTAAGGATATTATAAAACTTAAGTTTGAACTTCAGAACTACGTTTCTGACTTCCTGATCCATACTGAGTGCCAGCCTTCTCCGTTAAGAAACGCTTGCACTTTAAAGGAATGAGTCCACGAAAGGCGAGCCTCGAGCCCGCAGGCTGCAGACGAAGTAACACTATGTATGCTGTGGCCACAGTTCCCACGAGCAGCCGTCGACCCCGCCGCAGGGAATTGTTCAATGGGATAATGCGAGCGCATTCGTTCATTTCAATTGTTTTAAACGTGTTGTTAACGGTGTTGTTGGAAATTTGAGAACGGTACGGAACAGTATAACTATATTATAATTACGGATCCTACCATTTTTGGGGTTTCGAATCACCTCAATATCAAAACTATCAATCGCCATAAAATCCGTTTTTTATAGCTGCTTGCCTTGCCTTGCCTTGACCAATGTCTCACCTGATGGTAAGTGATGATATGGTCGAAGATGTGGTTTAGGATAATCTGGAGTTATTGGCTCACAAGGCCACCTGCCGGAATATACAGTTAGGTGCTTGGCGACAGATTTTCTACTTGAGGGTGGTAGCTAGCCATGGAGGAATTCGCAAAGAAGTGCCCTAACATTATGTTATAACAACTGCTATCTTAAGATAACCAGATGAAGAACAGGACGATCTCCTAATACTCCTAATTCACACTTTGAGATGCCGAAAACATAGTTTATTTTGCTGTCTGCCACATTTTATATAACGGTAACCGATTATGTCAGAGAGAATATCACATTAGTTCCAAGTGCTTAAACTTATAGCTTTACAAATGACAAGTACATGGGACTACTGAAAACCTTTAGTTCCATTGCTAGCAAAATTAGCGTTAGTGATGAAATTAGTATATAGCTTTGTGCAGCATCATTAGACAATCCAATTGCTAAGTCAGCCGCGTCGCGCTCTAAACACCACAGCTCTCATATACCTTGTTACCCATCATTGCATGTCCCAAACAAAAGATACCCTGCGTGATTCAAGAAACAAAACAGATTTTCCTTTGTCTTCCACAGTCGACGGCTATAAACCATGTCGAGAGAGATTGGCAGCCATAAAATCTGCAAGCTTTGAGGTTGCACATCTTCATAACGTATCTCATTAACTTTATACGCTCAATAAACATGTTAAGGATGCCGAAAGATAAACATCCGACATGAAAAGGCGCGTAATTCGTCAATACCGAGGTAATTGTCCGAATTGTCGGCTTTGCCAGCACCAGCGCCGCCCGTCGCTCGTAATTTTATTCCGAGACATGCCATGCGTGGTTAAGACGCCATATATGGATGTTCGTTGTTGTTCACAGAGACCGCAATTGCACAAGTAAATTGCAGCGGTAACTTACTCTCCAATAGCCTGTCGAGATATATGTCTTGTTACCGAGACTTGAAACGTAAAAGGTTGTATTCGCACGATATCACATGTTGGGCGGCTCAGTGCCAGATATTCTGCTTCAAAGAATGCGACGCGAAATCGTATGTCTAATTTTCAAAACGAGTTCAAACAAGAACATTAAAATCAGATCCAATGAATTGGAAGACGAGTGCAGTGTATGATCTTTATTTAAAGCTCTGCATGGAACTGCAACTATCATGGGCTAACGCGATACCATCACGATCCAATAGATAGTGTGCAGTGTGTTATTGCATAGTGTAGACCCTGTGTCTTTGGAGTCATTGAGCTGTTAGCTTTGATGCGTTTTATATACGAGTGTGTTTTCACGCGCTGGCTTCTCTCTGTTACGAGTATATTCTAGGATTTAATGGTTCATAATCATGCAAATTGTGCAGATTAATGAAATAAGTCCTGTGAGAAAATACAAAATAATGAGGTTATGTTTTAAACGAGCATGATAGTAAACTCCACATAATATACAGGTAAAATAAAAGATTCCGGTTTTTATTAAAAATATTATGTAAAACCGATGGGCATGTGATATTTCTAAATCTTTTTGATGCCCGATGACATTAATTAAAATTCAGCATTATGTTAGTTTGCCTATACAAAGTTCAGAAGCTTCAAAGCATAATCGCGATAAAAACCACCCGAAGTGCTAGTGAGACTCGCGTACCGACCGCGGGTTCCGTACAATATATTTTTATGATATGTATTCCTATAAAAAAACATTTTTTTATTTCTGTTCGGAATATTTACCCTGAATCCAACTCAAACTTGGGCGGTACTTACTCGTATAATTTGTTGTTTGAATATATAATATTATCATACTGTATTATAATAATATAATATTAATATAGAGTTACAACAACTTAAGGTTTAATATAGAACCCGTGACTTAATTCGTCTAAAATTACAAACTTAGTCGGCCCCGGTTTCATTATATCTAAACTCAATGTGCTCAAGACTCCTCCAGAAAATTATTTATGAATTTATTATCATACATAAACATTATAATTACCCTACAACAATATACCCTACAACCTATTTATATATGACACGTTTTACACGGCTCCCAAAAACCGGTGACGGTTCCTGAGGGATAGTCAATGCGGGCGGAGCCGCGGGAAAAAGCTAGTTGGGTATAGAGCTACAGGCACATCGGCGTATCCGACATCCGTCCGGACGGGATTATTCTACGGTACGTGCCACGTCAGAAGAGATCAGAGCTATGTGATAGAAAGAGACTCTCCTTGTAGGTGAATGAATATAAATATTAGGTACTCAGTGCCTTGCGAGCTCAAGTGCACTTTATTGCTTCGTAGCTAGAGTCGTAATGGTTTTGCGGGGTGATCCTTCTGATCTTTTTATTCTGTGCCTCTGTATACTCACGGAATCCAAAACACTATAATGTCAAGATTGACATACATTGCGTTCCGCGTGGCAAGCTCGAAGTGAAACAACTCCGTAAAATGGATGCCGCTTGGGACATGGTTCGCATGCAAGTTTTGTCCAATTCCACGCGCATGTGACATCAATGAAGCCGCCCTGATGCGTACTACGGTTGGTGGTTGAACATGATACTCGTGTGTGGCATACAAGATGAGACTAAGGTGAAGTGAGTCTCAAAAAGGCAAATTATGAACATGTTTATCAGAAAGAAAGTACGCTGTACAGATCTGAATACAATATATTATATTCTAGAGCTAGAGAATATGATAAAGACTAGGAATCTGAAACTACGATTATATTTCACTCGTAGTAAAAAAGGCATGAATACAGATACTAATGAATATGTTTAGGCGTTACTTTGCGGAAATGCATATTTAATAAAAACAAATATTTTAATTATTATTGCGACTGTATCGATCGTACGCTCGTAGAGTAAAGACCTCCTGAGAATGCTTCGTTTAGAAGCGAAACGCGTCGAATACTCTTTCGGTTTGGCTGCGTGGCGTTTGTGACGTCACGTCGGCTTAGCAGGAAAATTAGGAGGAATTGTCACTAGATATGTTTTTTATAAAGATTTTTTAAGCATTTTATTAAAGAATTAATTTTATGTTTTCTTAAAATACTTTTAAAATATTTGTTATTATTGCATGAATATAGCTCTAAAATTTCGCTCAATGAAGTTTTGTGTCTATACAGTAAATCGTATCAATACAAATTTTATTTTTAATTATCATGTAGCCACCATTTGATATAGTTCCTGAAAGTTTTTTTACCCTTTTTTTTAAATATGACAATTATATTAATTTATTTATATATTATTTAAATATTGCGTAGTTCTGTTGCGCTCACTCCCATGCGAAACGGTCTCTCCGTCCTACGTCTGACATTTTTCAAAGACCACTTCGTCTTAAGCAATGAAATTAAGCAAAGAAAATCGTAGTTACCAGGTGTTATTTGCTTAAAGAATTAATTATATATATCTTTTTTTGTATATTATATACATTCTTTTGAAGCAATCAATGAAAGCCGAGCGGTAATAGCTATGGACTGCCGTATCGCAGGTTCCTGGTTCGATCCCCACCGCCAGCTTGAGCTTCACAGCATGGTGGAAGGGCGTTTTACGATTGCCTATCTTGCTAGCTACCATCCTCAAGTAGAAAATCTGTCGCCAGCACCTAGCGGTGTGTTCCGGCAGCAGTCCTTGAGAGCCAGTGAAATTACAGACACATGAGACTTAACAACTAACCCCCTTACTTATAAAAAATCCGCTATGTAGTTGCTAAGTAATGCATAACTAAACAGTGTTTAAGTAATGCTTAAATATTTCTTACTTATAAACGCTACTTAGCAACTATTTAGCTAAACAATGGATAATGAGGTCAAAAGTATTTTAAACTGACAACATTGAACTAAAAGGTATTATGGAAGACCCAAATTGCCAAAAAGCACGTATCTAGTGCTAAAAATATTAAAATTAAAAAGTTAAAAAATATCTATTCTTTGTAGGTACGTATTTTTGTACATATGGTTAGGTGTACTGGAGACATTTGTAGTGAGTTTTAATTTTGTAATTTGGTAAATTCAAAAGTGCCCTAATAAATTTCCAATTATGCTATGGAATAACAATCTACTCCATAGCATTATTGGAAATGCATTATGGGGTTACCCCAGAATTTACGGGTGTAACTCCAGAATACCGTCAAATCCCGCTGGAAGTTATCTTTTTCCATCCCAAACAATGTCTACGTTTTTTTCTATGAAGCCAAGATTCCAATCCTTGTTTATTTTTAATCATTTTATAGCGATGCCTTAAATCACAGTAAGTGTAATTTAAGGTATCGCTTATCCAATGAATTTACGGAATATAAAGGCCGTAATATGTTCTTGTGTTTCGTCTAGTGTGCTCGAGAAAACATGGCAATAGGCTCGCCCCTCATTACATGGGACCAAAACCCAATTGGCCGAAACATGGGTGTTTACGCAACATTGCCTACCCCTTCGGGGAATACAGGCGTGATTATATGTATATATGTAAAGTTTATGTGTATGTGTTTTTGTCTTCTACATGTATTCACGTTTTAACGGCTTGAGGGTTTGGATGAAATAACAGAATAGTTAGTTTAGGTTCTCCTTACTTTTCATCATCATTGCCTACGCGGGTGAAACCGCGTGGCGCGGCTATAAGAAAATTACAATGAGTTCGATCACCGGATCGGATCAGATGTTGGGGTTTTAATGAGATAGTGGTTTTTTGTAACAGTCCGGCGTCTAATTTGGCGCCAGTTTATTACCATTTGGTAATAAACTCGCGCCCTATTAAATGAGATGCTTAATACAATTAAGAATATTTCAACTCCTAAAATATTTTTTTTTTGCTGAACTGAATCGACATCTATGCTGAAATAAGCAAATAAGTGCTCAATTCTGCTTTTAAATTGAATCACTAGTATTATTTACGTCTTCTTACCGGTATTCTAGACCTACTATAGTAGGTATAGAGTAATATTGAATCGTCCTACCCTATATAACAAAGATTATATATACTTACAATTGTTAGGCTAGGGAGATATATCCCCCTTATGTAGGGTCAGTTTATATATCTCAGCTATATCAATACAAAATACAAAGCAACAACATATTTAAAATACTCGTTAACAACGCATAGAACAACACGAGAACAAAAATGTAAAAAGTTTTGGCTTTGATTTTATAATCGACAACCAACGTTATTAGTACCAGGTATAGTGTACCCGCTACCTTTCTGTAGAAACTGTTTTCCACCCAATGTTCAGCAACACCCTACTCATATATATCAACGTGAATAGTGATATAATACTGAAATACCTACACCACTCATTGAGCGCATCGTTTTCCAAGTTGCCTTTTAATACATCCAATAGGAATATACGAGTCTAGCACAATCCTTATATTCTTAATTCAGGAACTGTACCTGCGGTATACTCTTCAATAAGATCAAGAAAAGTAATTAGGTTACGCATAATATTTAATTCATCATCCAATGTATGTTTCTACTTGCTATATTTTTACGATTTATTTACAGAGTATGTCGTGTTTATAGTTTTGTATGCCTCCTTGACAATAACCTCAATGGTAACTAAATCAGCTGATCCGAAATATCGGCGCCATCTTGCTACTTAAATATTTAAACATGGGTTGGACAGTGTTTAAATTGACAGCTGATTTAAGCAGTACTTAGGAACTGGATAAAGTTATGTAGCGTTTATGAGTAAGGAATTTTGCTAACCAGCGGCTAAGTAATGCTTAAAATTTAAGTAGCGTTTATAAGTAAGGCTGTATGTCTCAAGATGTGCCGGCGTAGTGTAATTCGTGATTTGTGACGAAATGAATCTGTTATAGGCAGAGGTTAGTCCGCTTAACATCAGGTGGGCCTCGCGCTTGTTCCGTCACAATAACATAAAAAATAAACCTTCACCTCCATCGCGGGTACAGCTGAACACGTTGATTTGTGCGTGCCTTTAAAGGAGCCATTGAATAGACGCGACGTTATCTTATACTGATGTTTACAAGTGATGGGGTCTCGATCAGACACCATTGCTCCTACAAATTGAACAGGTACTATGTTAAATTGATTATTCATTGCGTTTGAATGGTGGCTGGGCATTTTGCGTATGGCCGGCTGGCTAGGCCCACTAGTAAAAAATGATGCAGCAAGCACCTAACGGTGTGTACCGGGAGGTGTCCTTGAGAGCTTGTTCCTATTCTAAGTTAAGCCTTTTTTTCCATCACTTACTTTCAGATGTGATTGTAGTTTGCGTGTTACACTAATATTATATATGTGAAAGATGTTGGTGAGTGTGTATGTTTATGACTACTTGACGTTGTAACGAACGGAACACAGACGGAGTCTGTCTGTGTTCCGGGTCTTTGGTAAAAATAGGAGTACCGCAAGGATCAATTTTATGACCTTTTCTGTTTCTAGCGTATATTAATGATCTGCCTTGTACGATGCGCAGTTCCGTAAAATATCGTTTTTATTGGATCCTTCCAAAAACAGACAGTTTCTGAAATACGCCCGACTTTATTGGAACCTACTAAAAATACTATTTTTACAAATCTGCTGCAGAACTTGCTTAGCCATAAAATGTGGGTCTAACCCTGTTCAAATTGCAGGATGCAGCTAAATCTGGGCTCCCTACACCTGTAATGGACAGTGGTGATATTTACCATCAAGCGGCCGATTTGTCCATCGCTTCACTGAACATAAAAAAAACAATGCACTGGCAACACTTCATATTGGCTAAACTAAAAATTTTCCTTTCATTATATACTTGTCTCGCAGGCCTTAGTGCATAAAAAATGTTTGAAAACTGACTAACCATTGGTAACACTCGTTACTTCTGTTGATTTACATTACAGAATCAGATATGACACAGTAACATCTACATCTCAGACAGGTGATCGGCACAAACAACCACCTACTGCAGAGTCTCTGTTTAGGCTGGCTAAAGCACGGGATCTTACAAAAGAAGGAACCGCCTTGCGGAATTATATCTAGAAAAAGATATGTAAATTTTTCTAGAATTACTACAACTATTTATTAATTGAAATTCTCGTGAATCTCACACATATTTAAATATTATAAATTATACCAGCAAAAAACAGTCACGTTGAGGATCGAATACGTCTCGCGGGTTTCGAGCATATCAGATGCTTATCATCAGGGCGAGTGCGCAGCTGCGTCTGCGAGCTGCCGGCGGGCACTAATACAACTATTATCGGAAAATTTGTCAATCTATTAGTCTCACATCCATTTAAAAATGCAGCCTTGAAGTTTTTTGAGAGTTTGGATGTTTCGGAATATGTCAACAGCTTCACGGGATCCCCTTGGGGAGCAGGCTATGAGCTCTTGGTTGCCGAGCCACTCTCGGGAATGTCACTCGTAAAAAGTAAGTTTAATATGAATGAACACGGTTTCTTTCAATATGAAATTTTGTCATCATCATCAGATGGCGAAAGATGCCCACTGTAGGACAAAAAGCCTCCCCCGTAGAACTTCACAATGAACGCCTATTAGCCTATTAGCCTTGTAACCACTGACCAGACTCTCACTATATCGTCAGTACACCTAGTGGGGGCTTTAACAACTCTACGTCTCTCGGTGTGAAGTGGTAACCACTCGAGAACTTTTCTCCGCCATCGGTTATAGGTTTGTCGAGCAATGTTGCCTGTATATTGCCACGTATACTTGCACATTCTGAAATTTATTTCGGCGGACATTCTTGTTCCGGATTTTATCGCGCAAAGAAACTCCGAGCATAGTTCTTTCTATGGCTCGTTGACCGACTCAGTGCATGTCTATAAGGGCCACAGTTACAGACCACATCTCAGTGCCATAAGCCATCACTGGCAACACACAGATTGAAGACTTTGGATTAATTTAGCGCTCGTACATATTATCATAATTTAAAACGAAGAATTGGCTTACGAAAAATGTGTGTATGGACTGAGTACGGTGCCTACTCCTTTGGTTATAAAAAAGCGTGATTTTTTATTTTATTGATAATTTTGTTTTACATAGTTTTTATTTACGCATTATAGGTTAGCCTTTGCCCACTATCTCACCTGATGGTAAGTGATGATGCGGTCGAAGATGTTGTTCAGGCTAACCTAGAAGTACTGGATCTCAAGGACCACACCGTTAGGTGCTTGGCGACAGATTTTCTACTTGAGGGTGGTAGCTAGCCAGGCGGGCATTCGCAAATTGCCCTAACACCATGCTATAACGACTGCCATCC
Organism: Plagodis pulveraria; assembly: GCA_963890685.1. Classification (NCBI taxonomy): domain Eukaryota; kingdom Metazoa; phylum Arthropoda; class Insecta; order Lepidoptera; family Geometridae; genus Plagodis; species Plagodis pulveraria. The sequence goes on from OY982967.1 coordinate 27,395,414, forward strand.
TAAGACGACAACCGGGATCGACGGCTTAACGTGCCCTCCGAAGCACGGAAACGCTCAGTAGTAATGTTACTAGCGGTCACCCATCCAACTAATGACCGCACGCGACGTTGCTTAACTTTGCTGATCGGTTGATAACAGCTAAGTAAACTTCGCTACGAGCGCTTCGAAAATAGTCTTACACATTTTCTGCAAGCACTTAATCATCATCTAGTTCTTATAAAATTCTACGTTCTGTGGGTTCAGCGCGTCCGAGGTGACTCACAAACGCACTGGCGCCATCATTTCATTGAATAGCATTGAAATCGGCTACATCTCGCGCTGAACAGAAAACATTTCAGTGTGATATCGTAGTAAACATTTCAGTTTCAAAGTCGCGAAATCGAGGAATATTTTTTCAGGGTTTATTTATGATTGATGACATCGTTGCTTTTTATCGTGCTATTATTCGACGGGTATTATTCGCTTCATTTGTTTCATCTTTAATTTGAGTTTATTGCTGTTTTCTCTACAATTTTACAAGGTCAGAATTTTTCCGCGGAAATGTCAAAGGCGCCTCGAACTTTGCACAGAAATACTTGTTTTTTTAAATAAGAATAGATCTGGTTTTTTTAATCCTAATAGGTTTTCGTTTGACCACACCCTGCCTGATGTTGAGCATTGATGTGGTCTAAGATGGATCACGCTTACTTAGAAGAAACCTATTTACTCTCGATTAGAAGACATCTAGTTGTATCCATCGGCAAAAACTGATCACGTTAAGGAATTCCACTCATTATTTATCTTTACTAACAAATATATTTTATGATAGTTTACTTACATCAACTGATACTTATAATGGTAAGTTCTAGTCAAACGCGAACCTAGCAAATATATTGAAAAAAAAAAAAGTATACTTTCTGCCTACATATCGGTAATTTTACCGCGGAACAAGAGGGATGAAAAAATACAAAACTATAAACTTCTTTTATATTAATTTTTAAAACCTCTATTGACAATGAGATTGCATTGGAACTAGTTCTAGGATTAGAACCAGTTTTACTTTTCAAATACAATAGCTATAATCTATGTCCACTTGACATAATGGAGTGCCCAGTACAGCCCTACCGATTTGTATGATAAAACTGTACTGACTAATGACATGACTAATACTACTATCCATTGAATAGAAGCGAATACAATGTATTGTAAACACGTGTTTATACTATAAAACAGTACTACGGCTTCACTGTTAATATTACTGACCATAGCATCTCTCAAACTTAGAGCTCGAAATGTGTGAACGACGAATTACACTTTTCATATTGAATGTACCCTTCTCAATATAGTTTGTTCTGTATTCTCAGACACCTATTATAAAGTGCGAACCGAGAGCATTGAGAGACAAACCACACCCAATGGCAATGGAATAATATTTGTACTCTTGGAAATATTTGGATGTGAGACCATAAGCTTTACGGTCGGAAATGCTACAGTGTCCACACGAATAGGTAATCGCGCCAGAGTTTGTCACTTGAGTCACACATTACCTATCAACCTACGTGCTCTTACACATCACCAAAAGAAAAGTAGTAGATCAATACAGACTCAGCATATTTTGGTTACTAAGAGTACTTAGCGGAGTAATAATGACTATGGCGCCGGCGGCGGTGGACCCCTCTTTGCAGATGGTTTCACAATTGGACGGGAGCGTTAGAAATCATATAGAATAGCTACAGCTTAGCAAAAGACGCAGGCAAACAACATAGTATTTATTGAATCCTCAATTTCTCTCACGATTTTAATATGGCATACTTTTTTGATCACACCTAAGGCTAACCCTAATTGATCAAAGACGCGCTAAAGCTTAAAATCTTCTTGAATGTGATTAAAGAAGATAGAAAAGTAGGATACCTGCAGGCTTTCCTTGCGTGGAATTAAGTTTTACTTCGTTCTCCAGGGAATTCTAACCAAATCGAAAGTAATACATCCTATCATCCTACTCGTAGTTCATATTCCAAGCTACAAACGGTAAATAACTTAGAGCTCACCATAAGTACAGTATTACTAATGTTATGAGTTAATGACTAATGCACGCGTACTATTTAGAATATCAAAACAACATGGAGTAGTACACAAAACTGAGTCACGGCCCACGAGCGTCCGCACACGAGGGATGTTGTTAAAAGCTTCTTAATTAATAACATAATTTGACTGTTTAATGTTATTGTAAGTTGTTTTGATTACATTACAAAATCACAAATATATGATAGGAAAAATTTAAGCCATGTGCGGGATTCGAACCCGCGTCCATCCACTCCTTGAGCCGGAGTATGCTCTAACCAATTGAGCTAACATGACTGTTTTGATTACCTGAAACTGAAGTTACGAGGTCGAAAACATTTCAATCAGATACGATTCGAGACGAATTGTTTATTTCGCGTCTTAATGCAGTTCCCACGCCCGCAGCTGCTGAGAAAAGCTAATTTAAGTTTACAGTAATAACTAATGATTTCTGAAAAAGATAACTAATTTATTATTCAGCGAGTTGGTGGGTAATTTTAACCTAATTTTTCAGCGGAACATACTGCTGCACACTTAGAGGCAGCAGAGCAGCTCAGTCAGCGTGCGGCCACCACCAGCATGTTGGAATCAGACGCCAGCGAAACCTCGTCCGTGAACTCCGACAATCCTTCTTGCAGGAGATACAGCCTGTTCTCGTCTCCTGCAACAACAAGGAATATGTCCGGGGTAGCGATGAATGAGGAGACAAGGGACGCAAACGACCTGCTGCAAAGAGGAAAGGACGCCCTGGAGTCTGCGGGCAACATAAAAAGAGAATGCAAAAGCGTAGCACATGAGAGCCTGCAGGGCCTCTATGAACGGGTGCTGGCCCTCGCCGATTCAAGAGCTCGTCACAAATTCAACCTTGAAAAAGCCCTATCTCGGCATGCTAAAGAGCTACTCAATGTGGAGAGAGCGCATGCCGAGGAGATACGAGTCCTAAAACGGGACCTGGGCGAGCAAATGAACATGGCGAGGGCTGACATATCGAACACTCTGGAGGAGACCAAAGCCATTCGTAGCTGGCTTGGCTACGAAACATTGGAACCCTTCAGGGGCATAAAGGAGGCCCAGCAGGCAATCGTGACGCTGGGATCAAGAATGACAGAAGAACGAGTTCGGAGCGAAAAGAGTGGGGATCCATCAGATGCCAAAAAATGGGTGGACATAGAAGCCGGTATCCACCGGCTGGATACCCACACGAAAAACATCTCAAACCAGTTAGACGCGCTCCGAAGAATAGTGGAGGAACTGGGAGAGAAACCTACAACAATACCATATACACCTGAAATAGCACCAACAATAGAACAAACCCAGGACTTGGCTGAGAGAAGAATTCAAAGACATAAAAAGCCTCGTCCTCAAAGTCCTAGAAAAACCCATTACAATAGAGCCACCTCCACCCCAAAAATTGGACCTAAAACCTCAGTTTAAACCCATCACGGAACGCCTGGACATTATGGCCTCGGAACTGAGAGTGCTGCAAGACCTCACCTCTAAGGTGCCGATAACACCAGGGCCCAATATAGAGACTGAGTTGGCAGCAGTCGAGGTGAAACAGGCCTTAGCCTCCATCCAGAGGGGAGTGACCGAACTACAAACAGTGGATCGACCGCTCCCTGCGCCAAAAGATCTGGCAGCGGGTGCATCTGTGGTGGAAAAACTAACATACGCCAAGGTGACTGCAAAGCCACCCCCACCCCCCTTGAGACCAAATCACACTCTGATAATCTCATCCACGGACCCCAAAAACACCGGGGAAAATGTAATCGAGAGGATCAGAGACGCGATCGACACAAAAACCACAGGGGCAAAGATCGACAGGGTGAGAAAGGCGCGGAACCAGAAGGTAATCCTTAGCTGCGGAAGCAGGGAGGACCTAAACCTGGTGAGGCAGCAGGTCCAAATGAACAAACAGCTGAAAGTGGAGGTGGCAAAGTCGATGAATCCCCTCATCATAATAAGAGATGTGCTTTCTTACCATACCGACACCAGCATAGTCGAAAATATCATATCGCAGAATAAACATCTTCTGCATAGTGTCGATATGAAAGAAAGCACCATAAGAGTGAAGTACAGGAAACGAGCGAGAAACTCTCTAGAATGTCACCCAGTCCTGGAAGTGTCACCGGTAGTCCACAAACGCCTCGTAGAGGAAGGGAGGGTGTACATCGGCATACAGCGTAGGCCGGTGTACGATCAATCCCCTTTGGTGCAATGCACAAAATGCCTTGGATTCGGCCACACAAAAGCAGTCTGCCAAGAAAAAGATGACTTCTGCAGTCACTGCGGAGGAAAACACACCTGGGAGAACTGCAAAAGAAGACAAGAAGGCAAATCACCACAGTGCAAAAATTGTACAAAGGCACAAGGGACTACCGGAGACACAGCCCATAACGCATTCAACCTAGAATGCAAAGAAAAACAGAAATGGGATGCAATAGCGCGCTCCCGCATTAATTACTGCTAAAGGCGACCAAGACAACACCAGCTCAACCCCCTCAGGTAATGACACTAGCAGGTTACGTATCATACAAGCAAACCTGCGACGTTGTAAGAAGGCCACCATCGAACTCCACCAGGCGGCGACGGAAAAGGGAATTTCAATTGCCCTAGTGCAAGAGCCGTATGTTGGCGCAGCAGGGACATTGAAACCACGCCCAGGCACTCAAGTCATCCAGTGCACCCTTAACCGTCAAAAACCAGTGAAGGCAGCCATCATCGTCTTCGGCAACAACGTGGAAGTCATACACGACCCACAGTTGGTGACAGAGACGGAGGCGGCTGTTCTCATACTGGCGGGCCGTCTGAAGCTAGGGGTGGTGTCTATTTACCTCGAGGGAAAAGAAGATATTGAGCCATACTTGGATCGCATAAAGCTGGCATGCGGGAAATTACCGACCGAAAACATCCTGGTCGGTGGAGACGCCAATGCATGGAGCCACTGGTGGGGCAGCAAAACAGAAAACGCCCGAGGAGAGTCTTATAACACCTTCCTAAACGAGATGGACCTACAGATCCTAAACACGGGGGACACTCCTACTTTTGAGGAATACAGGGCAGGGAAACTATACACTAGTTGTGTAGACGTTACCGCCTGTAGCCTGTCACTGCTAGGAAAGGTCGAAAACTGGAAAGTGAATCGAAGTTTAACCACGTCAGACCACAATGCCATTACCTTCGACGTACGTCTTGAGGGGCGATTGAAAACACTCAAGCCCATAACGACGCGGAGGTACAACACCAAAAAGGCAAAATGGGAAGACTTCGAAGCACTTTTCAGGACACAACTAGCAGAACAACAAATAACAACCTTCACAGTAGCGGGAGTCTCAACGGGAGAGGATCTGGAAGCCATCACCGAAGCCTACACGGAAACCATCAATAAGACCTGCGATGCTTTAATACCGAAGATAGGCTCGTGGGAAGGTGATCCACTACCCCCGTGGTGGACTAAAGAGCTACAAAACTTGCAAAAAGACGTCATCCGCAAGAAAAGACGAATACGAAACGCTGCTCCACAAAGACTCGATGCGGTGCTCCAAGATTACCAAGACGCGCGAGCGACCTACGCTGAAAGAGCAAGTGAAGCCGAAACGAAGAGTTGGAAAGAGTTTTGTACGACCCAAGAGAAGGAGAGCATGTGGGATGGCATATACAGAGTAATCAGAAGAACGACCAGAAAAAAAGAGGACCTGCTGCTGAGGGGAGCGGAGGGCCAGACGTTAACTCCTGCCCAGTCAGCGGACCTTCTTGCGGAAACGTTCTACCCTGATGACTCTGCATCTACAGACAGTCCACACCACATGCATATCCGAGGGCTGACACACGACAGGCCACCTGAGGAAATCGAAGGCTTATCGGAGGACGACCCGCCGTTTGAATGGCCCGAAGTGGAAATGGTGCTGCGAGCACTAAATCCAAAGAAGGCCCCGGGACCGGACGGGTTGACCTCAGATATATGCACGAAAGCCATCCAGAGTGAAAGGGAAGTGTTTATGGCGATAGCTAACAAATGCTTATCGCTGGCGCACTTCCCCAAGCAATGGAAAATAGCACACATCGTGATCCTCAGGAAACCGGGAAAAGAGGACTACACCCATCCAAAGTCCTACCGGCCAATCGGCCTGCTTTCAGTCATGGGAAAAATCGTTGAGAAGCTCTTTATATGCAGATTACAATGGCATATTTTACCAACTCTAAGTTCCAAGCAATACGGCTTCATGCCACAACGCGGAACCGAGGACGCCCTGTATGACCTTATGAGACATGTACGATCTGAGTTAAACAACAAGAAGATCGTCGTAATTGTCTCACTGGACATAGAGGGCGCCTTCGACAACGCGTGGTGGTCGGCTCTGAAGCACCAGTTGATAACCCGGAATTGTCCAAAGAACCTATACGCAATAGTTAACTCATACCTCAGTGACCGTAAGATAATAGTCAACTACGCCAGAGCAACAAGCGAGAGATGCACCACGAAGGGATGTGTCCAAGGTTCCATCGGTGGACCGACCTTCTGGAACATCATTTTAGACCCGCTGTTGAAGCAACTATCTGGCGAGGGAGTGTATTGCCAAGCGTTCGCGGACGATGGGGTTATTGTATTTTCCGGACACTCGGCCATTACCATCGAGGACTCAGCAAACGCAATACTCGACAAGGTTGCCACTTGGGGGAAAGACAATAAGTTAAACTTCGCAGCTCACAAAACAAACGTGATGCTCTTAACGAAGAAACTTAATTACTGTCCCCCAAACATCTATATGTCGGGTTGCAAGCTGAACCTAGTAGACGAGATCAAACTACTAGGCCTCATAATTGACCGAAATCTGAACTTCCTTCCACACATCAACGCAACTTGCAAGAAGGTAACCGGAATCTACAAACAACTGGCATGTGCAGCAAAAGTCACATGGGGCTTGAACACCGAAATAGTCAGAACCATATATGTCGCAGTGATAGAGCCTATCGTGATGTACGCCTCCTGCGCATGGTACCAAGCGACAGAGCTTCAGATGATCCGTGATCGTCTGAATACACTTCAAAGGGGCTTTGCACAGAAAATCTGCAGGGCGTACCGCACGGTCTCTCTCACTTCGGCATTGGCACTATCTGGTACACTACCGCTGGATCTAAGAATTCAGGAAGCTGCAATCCTATACATGGCGAAAAAAGGCCTGTCTCTAGACTACATACCACCTGGAAGGACACTGGAGCAGAGGGTGTGCTACCTACATCAACCACACCCTTCCACACTTGAGGCAACTCAGTACACGCTCCTTGAGGACACGAACCTTGAAACCCTTGAATCCCACCAAATCACCGGTCCACAAATTTACACGGACGGCAGTAAAATTGAGGGAAAAGTTGGCGCAGCCCTCACATGGTGGGAGGATGGAAAAGAATCGTGCTTCTCCACCTTCAGTCTAGATCCCTCCTGTACGGTATTTCAATCTGAACTCTACGCGCTTCTCAGGGCGGTCCAGTCAGCAAAATCCAGCGAGGCGAAAGTAGTCAACATTCTGAGCGACTCCAGATCTTCGCTCGACCTGCTGGAAAATCCCAAGCTGACACACCCCCTAACAAAACAGATAAAGGAGTGCATACGAGAGTTGAGTGCGGAGGGAAGACAGGTACGGCTTTTCTGGTTGCGAGCGCACGTAGGAACCGCGGGGAACGAGCGAGCCGACGAGCTGGCAAAGTCCGCGGCCTTACAGGCGAACCAAGATCCAGACTACGCAGAAGTTCCACTGTCCTACGTCAAGAAGAAGATCAGGGAAGAGACAGTCCGCAAATGGCAGGACAGATACAGCTCTTCCAGCACAGGTAGTGTCACTAAATGGTTCCTACCGGATGTCGACAAGGCATACCGTATGGTACGAACTGTTAAACTGACACCAACACAAGTGCAAGCCTTGACGGGACACGGAGGTATTGCTGAATACCTCCATAGGTTCAGACTATTAGACAGCCCAGGTTGCGAATGCGATCCCACCATTAGCGAATCGGTATGGCACATAGTCTTGGAATGTCCGCGCTTCCTAGCTGTAAGACAAGACCTGGAAATACAAACCAAAACCAGGCTTACAAAAGATAGTCTGCAGCACATCCTGGCAGACTCAGGAAGCAGGACCCCGTTCCTCGACTATGTGGATACAATCTTCAAAATTGCGGCAAAAAGACACAGCACAACAACAACCCGTCCCACAGATACCCAATCATCCGTACCAGCTACAATCGTTACAATCCCGGACCCTGGTGCAAGGCAAACCTCTATACTGCACTAAACCAGCTTCTGGAATACGGAGAGAGAGGCGAACCAGGCATTAGGATAAGGGGAGTGGCCATGTTCATGGACAATAACAACGAGAGACTCGGCTTGAGTTATTGCAACGCACAAGGAAAGAACAGAGTTGCAATATCATCTGGACTAGCATCTCTGCTAAACGGGAGCACTACCAAGACCACCATGAAGCGGAAGAAATACAAAGAACTTCTGGAGACGAGGGTGGCCGGCTGCCTATGTCGAATAGTGAGGTCGCACAATAAAACGATCATCCTGGTCGACTGGGGTAGGCGGACGCCCTTTTCTCTCGCAAACGTAGTGCTCACCAAACTCGGAGAGGCGGATGAAGGCGCAACACCTCGCATTATCAGCGTAGACGCGATGGTGATAGAGTACTCGCGAGGCGAAGTTGCGGACCACATTGGGTGTATAAAAGCTTCAGCGCGCCACAACATAGTGGCGTACGAGGACAGAGGAGAAGATCTTAGCTACCTCAAAGCACCCACCGTATCCGCAACCAAAAACATCACAAGCCTCCAACCATACTCGAGTACGCAGACAGGAGCTCAGCGCCTCCAAGAAAAGATCGACGCCAAAAAATCCGTAGCACAGAGGCTAAAATCCAGTCCAGAAAAAAAAGGAAGCCGAGTCGGACATAAAAAGCATTTTATAGACGTTGTCAACTCAGCATTACACGTGTAGGCGAGTACGGCGAACGTCGCTATCACAATAACAAAACGATGTATATATAAATATAAGTAGATATAACTTAGCTTGTAAGTCCTTTTAGTAAGAAAATAATAAAGTATAGGTTAGGGCTTGTTTTTAAGGAATAATCAGTTAGGTAGGGTAGTTTTAGATATGTAGGTATAGTTATAGAATCAGTAAGCTAATAAATATGTATAATTTAAGTAGAATGAATAACAAAGAGAGATTTGTCGCAACATACTACCTAACGCCATGTAAAGTTCTCGGTCCGACGGACAGGTAAAGTAGGATTGGAGGTATATAAGGGTTATATACCTCCATCCGAGGTATGTAAATGGGTAGCAGGGAGCTTCAGCTACAATATACAGGTAAAACTACCGGCCTACGGCCAGAACTACGGAATATATAGGCCAAAAACCACGTATTTAATAATGAAAATGTTTCATGTCAAAGGTCAGCTATGTAAACCGCGCGGCCAATCAGAGAGCCGTTTTAAACGGGGTCGCGGGTCAATTATGGCCAATTAGAGGTATAGTGCGACCGTAGGTGGCCTTGAACCCGCGACAGGGACGAGACCTACGGTGTTCTAATTGGTTTATATAAACTCTTTTGCGATGTAGTGGACGGCCTATGTGCTTAGTAAATAAGCGTTATATAATAGGGCATAAGTTCAGTCTCGATATGTGGCAACAGAACAGTAATATTGTGAACTCAAAGAACAAAGGAATACGGAATAAAGGAACTCATCAGTGATCAAAGAACCCCCCTGGTTTCTCTTCTGCCTACCCGAACCCTGCGGCCGTCTGTAAAGTAGACGCCGAGAAGAACACGACAACATATATACAGTCCACTGCGTCCGTGGGTCCGTGCGCACATCGCCACATCTGTGTGCGCCCCCACGGGCATTGAAGCTATCGAAGGCGATCGTCTACAACACGGCATAAGAGATATGATCTCCAGAACGGCAGAACGACAATCAGCTGCCGTTCAGGAATTCACAAAACCCTCCACAAAACATCCCGACCCCCCGCAGACTAAACGGACCAGAGCCGACAAGGGGCAAGTTAACCCGCCAAACCTCATCCAAGTAACGAAGCCAACAGACCACGCATTCAACGCATTCATCGAATTCCTAACGATAGAGAAGGCAACGAGAGATGTCAACCTGATCACTTGCAAGAACATCATGCAAGCCTATCTCTGGGAAAACGAGGGGTTGTTGAATGTGAGACTCACGGAAGCGGAAGCAGCCATATACGATAACGAGAGATCCCGAGTCATCAAGGGAAGTATGACGGGTCGTTATATGGCTGCATTCAGCTCCACAGAGGGCTTCGTTACTCTGAATGAGGATGAGACAGAACGGACTGGTAAACTTACATTTTTCACACCACCAGACAATCCCCTTGTGGTCACAGCCCGGTGCACGAAGATAATGCTGCAGGAGAAAATCATCGAGATGGCTAAAACCATCTCGGATGACTCCAACCCAGCGGCAGCATGGGACCACTGGACAATGCCACGGATTACTTGGATTAACGGAGTTCCCGGTTGCGGCAAAACAACTTGGATAGTTAAAAACTTCGATGCTGACAGAGACATCATAGTCACTACCACAACCGAAGCAGCCAAAGATCTGAGAGACAAGGTAGCGCACCGCATAGGCGATGGAGTTAAATCCAAAGTGCGCACCTTGGCCTCCGTATTGGCCAATGGGTTCATGGAGCGTAGAGAAAAACGTCTTCTCATGGACGAAGCTCACATGAACCACTTCGGGGCCATCATAATGGCTGCGCGGTTACTGGAGGCTGAGGATGTTGTCATCATCGGAGACGTAAACCAGCTGCCTTATATTGAGAGAGAGAACCTTTTCAATGTAAGGTACAGCAATCCAAACGTCCTGGCGACCATCGGCCAAGAGTTGTTCTGCACGCACCGAAATCCGATGGATGTGGCATATGTCCTGCGTGAGGTGTACCCGGGCTTCTACTCATCAAGATCTCGTGTTTACTCCCTGAAACTCCAACGATACACAGGTGCAAAAATACCAAAAGACCTCCCAAACACCCTATATCTGACGCTGACTCAGGAGGAGAAATCCACCTTGGTATGCAGAGGGTATGGGTGTGGCCAGGGGTCTCGCATTCTGACCATGCACGAGTCACAGGGACTGACATACGAGATCGTAATTATCATCCAAATGAGAGAAAAAGTGACCAGGCTCAGGGACAGCGTCCCGCATGCGGTTGTGGCATTGTCGCGTCACAAAGAGAGCTGCACATACTACACCGACGACAGCTCTGACACCATCGGCGAATTTGTGCGGCGGGCAGAAAAAGCGACGAAAGAGGAAATAACCAACCACAACCTCAAAATGGCATTGAAGGACCGCAACGAAAACGTCGTGGAGGAAATCCTTAACAGACAACGGACCCCGGGGTCAGTGGCGGGTCCATCAGGGACCTAACACAATAAAATGACAAAACAGCACCAACTTTCATTGTAGTGTCATATTTATATAGGATTAACATAGTAAGTTAAAAGTAAGATTGTAACAAATAATAAACGACATGATATATATATATATATGTACATATATATCCATAAAGGAAATTTAATTGTAGTAGTAAGTTAAAATTAAGTTTATAAGAAATAAAATACGGCGGAAAAAAAAAAAAAAAAAAAAAAAAAAAAAAAAAAAAAAAAAAAATATGGACTCACTTTAGTTTTTAAGGCAATATACTTTTACAACGCATAACATCATAGTTGTAAGTCATAATGTGATGCATGGAGTATGATATAAGTAATGAACTGTAATCGGAAAAAAATAAATTTAGTCTAAAAAGAGTACGGACCATGAGTCTGTAGGGCATTGTATTACTGAGAAAAAAAAAAAAAAAAAAAAAAACCTAATTTTTCATCACAGTCTTACCCGATGGTAAGACTTGGCTTGGTCGAAGATGGTAAAAAAGCAACATGAGCCAGCAGCAGCCTCCTTCAAGGAGAGTTCTCGAGATCGCTAGATACTTAGTGACAGATATTTAGCAGCCTTTCTCAAGGACTCCCGGTGACTGCTTTTTGACATATTTTACTTCATTTGCGTGCGTTTTGTAGTTACGACTGCAGAGTAAACAATATCACAGAGTTTGAAAGGATGGGAATAATGATAACTTAGATCAGTCTCAAACATACCATTCTGTGTGATGAAGTATTAGGTGCTCGGGTGACCTGAGCTTTGCTCAGCGTTTTTTATAGCGCCATCCTATCAACCGACAATTCCGATTCAATTTCCGACAATTTTGAGGTACCAGTAGGCTAGCATCCAAAAGCAATCATGCAAGTTCCTTAAAAATAATTACGAAATGGCGATATATTATATGACACACAAGTAGCATGACACACATGTAGGCTTCATTGATTTAATATATAATAGAACCATCTGTAAAATTGAATTTTTTTCAGGAAATATCAAACAAAGTGTTGTCCAAATCGTTTCCGACATACACGATTTTTTTTACACTTATATAATATATTTAAATATATACAAGTACATGTTAAAGGTTATAAATACCTACTTGTTTAATAATATTAGATAATGTTTCTGAAGTGTAGATGTTGTTGGCAAGGATACGGCCAATGGAAAATTAATTATTCTAAGATTGCTTTGTTTAGTAACTAAAACCACCGCGTGGATGTTGACTCAACTTGACACATTAATGGAAAACCACAAACCTTGTGCCATGTTTACTCTATGCCTGATGTGGTGCAATCGTTCGGAAAATGAAAATGAATAAGTCATTATTGCAATACAGATTATGACAAAAATTAGTGTGAAACATACAACGTTTCACCACTGCCAGAGAGAAAATTAATTACCCCCCCATTTCGTTTTTTCCCTTTAAGTACTTATAGAATTGCGTTCGGAAATTTTACTGCATGATATTGCTTCGAAAAACAAAGTAAGTATGACATTTTGAAGTAAGTGATATTCATTTTTGCAATTGGTATTAAAGTACGCATCATCAACAGTTATGAATCATAATGTCATGTTAGCTCAGTCGGTCAGAGCATACCCCGGCTATAGGGGTGGATGGACGCGAGTTCGAATCCCGCACATGAAGATAATTTTTGTCTGGTAAATTTAATTAATATAATCCGCAGAGCTGGTTTTATTGCAAACATAACAATATTTAAAAAGTTATATTAATTCCATTATTTGTTATTAAAACAATGCATTTGTTAAAACTTCTAAAAATGTCATGGTGTGGACATATAACAATAAGTATCAAATACTAAAGAAAAACAGAGGGCTACACAATAAGAGGAAGAAGGAAGCGAACCTGGACGGACGATATTAAACGCTGGACAAATATCAACGACCCTGCCATCCTGATCAGGATGGCATAAGATAGGAACAAACTCCGAGAGATGGTCGCTGGCGTTGAGGACAGGGCACACGAAGATTTCAAAATCGAATCGAACGCCTCTAGGTGTAAATTGGTTTCAGAACAAGCGTTACAGGGTTTTTTTTAATTTTACATTTTTTTTTTTTTTTTTTATGTGATTGTGACGGAACATGCCCGAGGCCCACCTGATGTTAAGTGGACTAATCTCTGCCTATAACAGACGCATTTTCGTCAACGACGAATTGCACTGTGCCCGTCACACTGAGACGTACAGTTTTTAGGTCTCGTGTACCTGTAATTTTTCTGGCTCTCAAGGACTGCTGCCGGAACACACTGTTAGGTGCTTGGCGACAGATTTTCTACTTGAGGGTGGTCGCTAGCCAGGCGGGCATTCGCAAAAAGCCCTTCCACCATGCGATGAAGCTCAAGCTCTGGGCGGGATTCGAACCATGGACCTGCTGCGTGGCAGTCCATAGCCAATGCCACTGAGCCATCACTGCTTCAAAATCGTCAAATCGTCTTTAATTTTTTTACAAGGCTGTCTTAGTGGTTCTTTTCTGCTAAATTGTCAAAGACTAATAATATACAATGATATTAAGATCACAGTAAGCCTGCAGGTAGATTACATTAAGTGATAACGAGTAGTTTGCCGGCGTAGTCAGTATCAAGAAATTATTCTGCAAGAATGAGGAAGAAATCAGCTCATGTAAGCCTATAAGTTTTCTATATCTTTAGTAAGCAGTCATAACTCGTGGACCACCAACTATTACGAGTTGTAAAAGATGCTAATGGTGGTCCATTCGTTACACTTTGCAGTTTACCTATTACCGTTTTACCCTAGGGTTGTCTGTGCCTACTTTGCAGAATATTTTTTGAACACAGCCGATGCATGTCGATTGTCAAAATTACATATTGAATTTAAATAGTGCACGAACAGACAATGTTTTATTAGTTTGTTTTTGTTATAGGTTTTTAGGAACTTTTTACAATTATCATCTGTTGGTAATTGATGATTTGGTCAAAGATGTCGTTCGAGATAAACCTAGGATCGAATATACTAATATTTCGAATAATGTCTTTTAAGGGTTCCGTACACAAAGAGCTATACGGAGCCTTATTATTGTTTCTCATTATTAATAGTAATGAGTATAATGGAAGCGTAGCTGTGTGTATTACTCGTATAATGCTTATGTTAAACTCTCGTCAAAAAACTCTTGCCACATTATAATGTTGTGACATTAGAGCGTACGCTAGCTTCCTTTTTTTTATTTAAATCGATGGTTCAAATGGACATATTGCACAAAGTTAAATATAGATAAAGAGGACAAAATTCTATCACAAATGGAAGTCATTCAAAGTGAATTATAACTGGTTAGTAGTAATTAGAGACAAAATTATTGCTGAGGCGTCCTTCCTTCCGCATTGATTGCGCTTCCGCTGTAATGTTATTAAATATTTCGCTACAAAATCTAATAAATTAGTGATGGTGTTGGGGCATACTTATAGGTACTTATACGCCTTCGGCGAGTGTTTTGACCATCGAGCGAGCATCGCTGAGCGAGTCTAGCTCTTGTCGCTATGGGAGAGCGACTTCTCGCCGGTGGTGAACTTCCAGCGATCAACTACATCTCTTTTCTGAACACGGCATCTGTATCTTTTGTACGTTTCTTGGGCGAGATAATAAGCAATATCTCCTTACTCACTGGATAAATTAAATATCTCTACGAAGAGTATACATCTATATATATATATATATATATATATTTCATGTTGTGACAGAACAAGATCGAGGCCCACCTGATGTTAAGCGGACTAACCTCTGCTATAACAGATGCATTTCGTCACAAATTGCACTGCGCCTGTCACGTTGAGACATAGTTGTTAAGTCTCATGTGCCTGCAATTTCACTGGCTCTCAACGACTGCTGCCGGAATACACCGTTAGGTGCTTGGCGACAGACTTTCTACTTGAGGGTGGTCGCTAGCCAGGCAGGCATTCACAAAATACCCTTCCACCATGCGGTGAAGCTCAAGCCCGCGGCGGGATTCAAACCATGGACCTGCGCTGCGCGGCTGTCCATGGCCAATGCCATCACTGCTATCACTGCTTCATAACTCATATTCTTTACCTATTTACCTATCATTGCATCATATTCTTTCCCTATCAATAGTTCATGATCTGAAATCTGTATATCGATACAGATTATGCATGTTAAAGTTTTGCTGAGATATGATGCAACCCTAGCGATAACCACATAGCCGTACCGAATTGTAAGACTATAATTTGCCTTAACACCGCTAGACACAAACTGTATCGCACGTGCTAGGGGCAAAGCCCTGGAACGGTGCATGTGTGCGAGACGGTTATATGGGCGGCTGTGTGGGTGTGAGCATGAGAGAAGGTGTTTGGAAACTTGGATACACATGCAGGTGTTATCACGGGCGCGGGCGTCTTGATAAAGATGATATGATCGGCGTTTTTGGTTAGCATATTGTTATTGTTTTAAAATGCGCGTAATGGTTATCATCCTCCTTACTTTATCCCACCGTGGGGTCAGAACTATATGCTGTCCCTAACAACACAGCAGGATAACGCCATAAAGACGCTAGAATAGGTGGTAGGTCTTTTAAGCAAGATTCCGTCTTGGTAGGTTCCACCGCAGTATCAGATATTGTCTCCTCGCCTCGAAGCAGGAGTTTGCAAACAATACTGCGTTTAGCCGTGAGCACGAAATACGTGTCAGCAACGTGATGGTAAACGTGACGTCTTAACCTGTCCAGTACAGTTGCGCACTGCAGTGTCTCCCGGAGTTTCTACTCACTACGTTACACTGCATTGCACTTGTCCTAACTAAGACATCGACATCACACCATATTCCCGAAGCAAAACGAGGTTGTAAATAGAAGCAGACGGCATAAATACACCCTGTGTATTCCTAAACAACATCTAATGGTGCATAAAAATAATTCATTTTGTATGTGTATCAGATTATATAACAAGCTGCCAGATAGTTTTAAGATACATTGCACAAGTCGATTTCTTTATCAATTATTCAAATTCCTAAAAAATAAATGTTATTATTCAGTTTAAGAATTTTTAGACGTTAAATTGTAGGACTAATTATATACTAGACATTCTCGATTAATTTATATTTATATTATCTGTGACATCCAAATATTATTATTATCTCTAAATATAAAAAATTGTAGTGATAGTAATCTATATTAATTTTATTTACAATAATTGTTATAATAATTAGTCTGTCATTATTTTAGAGTTTATATGCAATATTTGTACACCGGAAACGGTAGAATATTTGATCCTAGGAAATTAATGTAAGAACACAATATACAATATTCTGATAAATAAATATATTTGAATATATTTTGAAGCAGTGATGGCTCAGTGGCATTGGCTGTGGACTGCCGTGCAGTAGGTCCATGGTTCAAATCCCGCCGCGGGCTTGAGCTTCACCGCATGGTGGAAGGGCATTTTGTGAATGCCCGCCTGGCTAGCGACCACCCTCAAGTAGAAAATCTGTCGCCAAGCACCTCACAGTGTGTTCCGGCAGCAGTCCTTGAGAGCCAGCAAAATTACAGGCTAATGAGACCTAACAACTGGACGTCTCAGTGTGACGGGCACAGTGCAATTTGTCGTTGACGAAATGCGTCTGTTATTCCACTTAACATAAGGTGGGCTCAGGGCTTGTGCCGTCAAAAAAAAAATTTGTAGATTTTCTTCGCCACACAGGTAATTCGTTTGCTACAGCGCCGACAATAGAGACAGTGTTTGCACACTAGTACTGCTCGGAGGCAGGACATACTAGTATTATCTAATACAGCGGTAGTACCCATCATGACGGTTTTACCTAGTAAATATGAGTTGTCTACAAGAAACTTTGATCTAATTGATCGCTTTTAGTTATTATGTTGGATTTAGAATCAAGTCATATGAAAAGTTTGAAGATAAAAATTGATGTTAACTTTTTTCTATAAACTAGTTCTTGTTTAAGGCATTACTACGTGAAAGCTATCTGTATCTGTTCTGAGTACG
Source organism: Plagodis pulveraria (assembly GCA_963890685.1). NCBI lineage: Eukaryota > Metazoa > Arthropoda > Insecta > Lepidoptera > Geometridae > Plagodis > Plagodis pulveraria. Next base: position 27,412,910 of record OY982967.1, read on the forward strand.
CCATTTGTGGCGCTTTCTATCGTGTATACAACTTATAGCGTAAGTAATGGTTCATAACGAAATAGTGCCAATTACTCAATAGGCCTCTGACCGATTTAACTCATAGATGAACTAAATCATATCTTTCTACTCCTTGGGAAACCGTCTGGAACCAGCTTCATTGTCAAGTACGTATCCACATACTTATAATGACAAACTTATAAAAAAATATTTAAGGTTGAACTGGCCGGTCACTGCTCTATACAAACGCCGTAGGGTGATCACTCCCTTATTTGAGATTTTATGTCCAGAATTAAGCATTATACCGATTGATCTCGTCATTATCTAGGCTTGTATGATGCCGAAGTTTTAAAAAGATAATGAAGTTGAAAGTTATGAGCCTCGAAAATGTTACATGAAAATGTTTCGAAGCTCATAACTCTCAGGTTAATTATCTTATTAAAATTTCGGCATCATACAAGCCTAGATAATGACGAGATCAATCGGTATTATGCTTTGTTTTGAACCTAAATCCTCAAATAATTGAGTGATCAGCCTACCACGTTTGTATGGAGAACGGGCCGGCCAGTTCACCCTTAAGGAACCATTGAATTAATAATTTAGAATAAATTTATTTATCTAGAAACAATTTCGTATTTTTTTTGGAGTCAAGACCTTTTTATGATTGTGACATTCTAGCCCTGCACTCAACGGGACTACATAGTATTCCCCTATATCCTGCCCTTATCCCACACATTGTCATTTCGTCACTTGGGATGAAATGTATCTGTTCTAGGCAGGGCTTAGTCCGCTTAACATCCGGCGGGCCTCAAGCTTGTTGCGTCAGAACAACATTAAAAAAAGAAAAAAAACATCCTGTCAGTATGCTGCGCACGCTGCCATACGGTAGTGAGCTGGAGCCTTTCGTTGTAGTAGCTGTAGGGTTGTAAATAGTTTGTACTAAAAAGTACTAATAAAAATATTATGCAGTCAAATCATCCTTTTTTATAAACGAAAACACGCTTGATGCTTCATGTCTATCTTAGACCTGTGCTGTGTCTAATTAAGTCAATTATTCATCGCGTGTGACGAAAATAATAGAAAATCATCACGGCTAACTAAATACCACCATTGTCCAAGGATAATTGATTATGTAACCGAGCCCCATTAGCGTGATGTACAAGTTACAATAACTAGGTTTACAGAACTAATGTGGCTAATGGCCACCGCGCGGTTAGCACGCCGGCCGTCTGTTTGTGGGTTGTGTAACGAAACTAATGTATGCGGAACTTTGAGATTTATGTACTGACATCTAAAATAGTGTACTATTTTGACTAAAGGGAGCCTAAGCATAACTAACACTACAACTAAACTAACATATCGTCGAACATAGCATACATAGCGTCGAAAATTCTTCCGGTTTGGCTGCGTGGCGTTTGTGACGTCACCATGGCTTAGCAGAAAAATTAAGCGGAATTGTCACTAGATATATTTTTTAAGTGTTTTATTAAAATATTAATTTGATGTTTTCTTAAAATATTTTAAAAGTATTTGTTATTATTGAAAATGAATTTCCGCAAAGTAACGCCTGAATCTATTCATTACACTAACATATTTTATCGTATAAGTTTTTTTAGTTAAAATAAGCCCATCTCTGAAATATATACCGAAAATTTAACATCAACTGTCACATCTAAACCCCTATTTTGGTATTAGTACACGACTGCCGAAAAAGAGTTATGTTGTAGGGTTCTGGTATGTATGTAAGTGTCTATACTCGAGTATAACATTTAAATGCTGACATCATCCCAAATGTCATTGGAAATAAATATTTTGGCAGAGCTGTTCTGTTTTCAAATTATAAACATGTTTTCTATCTTATGCATCCATCTATATATATATATATATATGTGATATATATCTCACAATGCGATCCCCAAGACGCCTGCCAAGCGTGGGGATTACGTCAAACCTCCCCATAATGTGTTCAGCAATGGATAATCTTGCTGATACAATATGGTATGTGGCGATCGTCCAATGTGAGTATATGGAATATTGTCCAATTATGGTTTAATATCCAAATATTGTTTAGACAGCATTGAAATTCGTTTTCCAGGGTACGGAGCAGTTCGAAAAGTAATGTTTTCATACTTTTGATCAAGTAACTTCATGCGTATTTTTCAAGTATGAGAAATGATAAATTCCCTTACGTTAGAAACTATGATATTTCCAAGATAATTTTGTCCGTCGTAATAATCTCGACGCTAGGCACAGAGTTGATGTAGTAGACATGAACAACAATAATCCAGAACTTAGAAAGTTTTGACGACCAATTTTATGAAGTGATCTCATTCGAATAAATTTTTAAGCAAAATCGTCCACATCAGTTTAAAAAACGTGCAACTCTTATGACAGATATCGTCGATAAATCTACTCCATTTTCCCACAGAAATATAAACGACATCCCATGAACCGATGGAAAGCTAGTTACTGAATCGTGTCTATAATTAGAAGACAATGGTACAGGAAAACATCGCGGAAACAACTACCAGTCACCACACTGAATGACAATAAGAATCGATTCGATCCACGAGTACAGAGCCTCGTACTCTACTATGTACTCGTATTAAACAAACAAACACAGTACGCTTGCTACTTTTTTGACATGTGCTAGGCGATTTTACAAAAAAAATAGAACAATAACAAAACCTCCAATGTTGAAGCTGGTCCCATACTGCAAAACACTGAAGCGCTCATAGCGAATCAAAGCTCATTTGCTTAGCCGTTCATAACCGATCAACTTAGTTAAGAACGCCCACCGCGGTCATGACTTGGATAGGTAATCGCAAGTGACATTACTACTGAGCGTGCACGTGCTTAGGAGGGCACGGTAAGTTGTCGGTTGTTGTCTTAGGATGGCAGTCGTTATAGCATGGTGGTAGGGCATTTTGCGAATGGTCGTTCATTAAATCACCCAAGTGTGCAAATATTATTTTTAGTCAATTAACCAAATCATCCAGTTATTACAAATATATTTTTGCCGTTTAAGTAATCACAAACTGTGTAGTAGGATTTCTTAATCAAAAACCAAAATGGTTTTCACATGCAACTTGAATTTTTTTTCTGTTTTTTTTTTTACCGGCGGTATGCCTTTATTAACCAAATACTACAAACTATATACAACACTACAGCTATTGCTATATACTATATACTACAAACTATATACAACACTACAATAAAGGAAGGAGCCTGGCACCGCTATTTCATCTTTATTCCTAGTATTGTAATCGTGATTGTCACTGTTTAATTTAAATTTACTAAATTTTTTACGAACATAGATAATATTTTCATTTATATACAGCCTCGAATATATCGGTTCGGGGTTTCCTTCAATAGTATTAGCCGCAATTCCTTTTGTTCAGAGCGCCTAACAGAAGTGGTTTTGTCCTGAATTTTCGTCAAAACTGCTTTTTGGTTTTTAAATCACTTCTGACTGGTTAACAGTTCTGAGTGTGACATATAAGTACTAAATATAAGAAGCTTTCTGTCGTAAAAGAAGAAATAGAATTAGTGGATAGTTATGTCGAAGAATGACAAAGCATTGTCTAGTGCACATACAGTGGAACAAGGAAGAAAAGTCTTGTAATATTACACGATTTGTTTACAAGATTTTAAATACAGGAATGAGGACGGAAAGCTTTTCCTTGCATCGTAATGCATGTTCGCGACTCATAAGGTATACATTAAGGTGATGATCATCAAATGATCCTTTAGTTTCACTCTTATAATGAGGTATAGGGTGGCCCATAAGTCCTAAGACATGTAAATTATCAATAAATAAATCTTTATTTCAAATTAATTTATTTGGAACGAATAACTAAATACAACTGGTGATAAAACAAAAATGAAAATGGAAAATTAGTTATCATTCTTCAATTTATGAATGAATTATACTAAATCAAAATCCTAATTTACTAATACTTATCTCATTAATTAAATAAATACATTAAGACACTACAGAAAACTACACATTTAATAACATTGAACATTAAGTAATTTATAACAGTAAACAAAAACTAACAACAATTTATATAATGTTATTTTTTTTTTTAAATTATATCACTCGTATGCAAGTCGTTATGGTAACGACACACCTGTAATCGACGTTTAAAACTAAAAATTTCATAATATCACTGAGTTTCAACACTTGGTATTTAAAATAAGACGAACCTACGTTTTTTTATAGCTAATAAGATAGCCTTTGACATCAAGTGGAAGTGATAATGTTGTCGAAGATGTTGTTCAGGCTAACCTAGAATTCTGTATCAGCCGGATCGTCCACTGCTGAACACAGCCTCCCCTATAAAGGGGGTATTTGCCATAATCCCCACGCTTGGCAGGCTTGGGGATCGCAGTGTCAGATGACAGTTCTTTAGAAGGCGCTGCTGCCCACCTTCTAGTATTTTTCCTTTAGTCGCCTTTTCCGACACCCACGGGATGATATGGGGAGGTGCAATTCTAACCCGGCACCCCACGGGGTTAGACTAGAATTACTGGCATCAAAGTACGTTGGTATGGAAAGCGCTGAGAAGACATGAATGGGCACCGTTTCTGGCTTTCCCATAGGAGGATCGAATAACGGCCCAATAAGGGAAATATTGCGCTGATTGAGCGCAACAATACACTTATCATGTCGACCGATATTATTATAAATTCCGATTATTCCAACCGATATTATTAGTAAGGTTTTCCTTAATGTTCGTTTTAAATTGCTTTCTTGTGGTTGGATAAGGGGGTATTACATATAAAATTAGGTAAAATTTAAAAATAATGATTCCACCGTATCATATCTGGAGGAGCCCAAACTAGGTATGTTTTCAAAATGATTTTTATTTTAATTGAAAACAAGCGAGTGAAGTATAATTTTTGAATCGGCTTAGTAAGTCCTTTTATTTAATACCACAAACGATAGGTTTCAGAACAAAAATATTTCTTTCCCATACAAAAAAGGCATAATGAGGTCTTTTTTTTTTTTTTGTTCTACGTGTCATATTAATTTGTGTGGCCTAAAGATCAATCGTACTGATTTCACGTTTTAAACACTATTTGCAGATTATTTGGCGTACCGCTAGGACTATTGTGTAAAAAGGCGGTCGTACATAAAATCGAAAACATAGCTTTTTACAAAAAAACTTATATACCTAAGTTCTTGTGTTGTACGAGAAAAAATTGTTCCGATCCTAGAAAAGCGGTAAGACGGATAATACTAAGCATGCATGGTGGTAGGGCATTTTGCGATTGCCCGCCTGGCTAGCTACCACCCTCAAGTAGAAAGTCTGTCGCCAAGCACCGAAAGGTGTGTTCCGGCAGTAGTCTTTGAGAGCCAGTGAAATTACAGGCACAATGAGACTTAATAACTATGGCTCAATGTGACGGGCGCAGTGCAATTCGTGACTTGAGATGAATTGCAGCAGTTATAGGCAGAGGTTAGTCCACTTAAGATCAGGTGGACCTCGAGCTTGTTCAGTCAAAATAACATAAAAATAAAAAAAACTAAAAAAAACTAGGGTATAGTTAAGTTACCGAATAGAACATAAAACCTGTACCATAATGCTGAATGGTTGTTCTTTTTTTTTTTTTTTATGCCTGGTAGGTTAGCCTTTGACCACTATCTCACCTGATGTTAAGTGATGATGGTCGATTGGTGGTCGAAGATGTTGTTTAGGCTAACCTAGAAGTACTGGCTCTCAAGACTTGGCGACAGATTTTCTACTCGAGGGTGGTAGCTAGCCAGGCGGGCATTCGCAACATGCTCTACCACCATGCTATAACGACTGCCATCCTAAGACGACAACCGGGACCGACGGCTTAACGTGCCCTCCGAAGCACGGAAGCGCTCAGTAGTAATGTCACTAGCGATCACCCATCCAACTCATGACCGCGCGCGACGTTGCTTAACTTTGCTGATCGGTTGAGAACAGCTAAGTAAACTTGGCTACGAGCGCTTCAAAACGAAAACTGTTCTACGAAAGTATCATGTGTGCGAGAGACATAATCAATCGTCGAGTCAGCCCAGTAGCCTCGTCCGTAACGAGTTCAATTGAAATGGATGCGGGCGGAGTCATGTTCGGTCGAGTACATTAATGGGATAACAATTTTTAGGGCACGAGAATCTATTTTGGTTTTTATTTTTCATTCATCAACATCACATCAACCGTTGTACAAGGTCTCCCTCGGATTTGCCACAATCCCCACACCTGGCAGGTGTCTTAGGGATCGCTGTAGAAGTAGCAAGCCTTTTTATGCCTTATAGTTTAGTCTTTGACCACTGTCTCACCTGATGGTAAGTAATGATGGAAGATGTAGTTCAGGCTAGTCAAACCATTACTGTCTTTCAAGGACAGCTGCCGGAACACACCGTTAGGTGCTTGGCGACGGAGATTTAAGTTAAAATATGAAGTATTGAGATCACGAAAGCATTTCAGAAGCAACTAATGACCTTTACGATTCAATCTCGACTTGTTTTTTAACATTCCGAAACCATTACGAAACCATTCCAGCCGGGTTCAGAAATACACAGTGAATTAATCCGTCTAACCCAATTCAACAGGAGAAGATTGCAATGGTGTTATTTCAGCCTAGTTGTCGCGTGGACATCGTCCTAGAAACATGTCGTTCACTCGTCACCTTAATATATATTACGATTTTGTAAACTTCTTGACTGCTTTGCATTCTTTTTTGTTCTTAATTGTTTGTATCGCTCGTCTATAAATAAATTATGAATACTGTAAGGTTTTTTATGTTTCAATGAATATAAATACTGTTCCAAGGGTTTTCAAATGCCATAATCCACTATTTTCTGTGCATCGGAAGCCAAAAATGCCATTTGTATCCATAGTCGTTGACATAATTATTTTCCAAACTAAGTGACGTTTTATTTTATCCGACTTCAAAAAAGGTTGTCTGGGTGAAACAATTTTGATGATTATTTTTATTTCAAAGCTGATGCTTGCTGTGTAGTCCCATTTACATTTCACCAAAATCGGTCAATCCGTTTTTGAGTTACACTCCAATAACTGAAAAGTATTTTCCTGTCTTGATGATATAGGTAGTCATTGACAGTGAATGACAATCGATCCCATAAGTAGCAATGGGCACTAAGAAACCGTCTTCAACACTCAAATGTGTGAAATAATTTAGCGAAGTCGGTACCATGCGCACAATTTTGTGATAATAGGTACTTTTGAACCCACTTCAACAAGTTATTTCAAACATTTGAAGGTTGAAGTTTTGGAGTATTATTTTTTTACTTTGTGTTTTCTAATTAGCCCAAATAAAACACAATACTGTATCAGCCGGATCGTCCACTGCTGAACACAGCCTCCCCTAATATGGGGATATTTGCCAAAACACAATATATCATCAAAATATTTTTAATGCCTTCCTTGATAAATCATGCAATAGAGTCTGCCATAATCCCCACGCTTAACAAGTGGCTTGGGATCCCAGCTGTTGCTCACCTTTTGCCATCTTCTGGTATTTTTCCGTTCATTGCCTCTTACGACTCCCACAACAATATATGCAATCCTAGCCTAGCACCCGTAGGCCTATCAGACATATAACACTTAGACAAATGTCGTATTTGAAACTACTACCAGGCCTGGGTCACTCCGCACTTTAGGTACGAAACTATATACAGGTACATCGGCGTATCCGTCCGGACGGGGTTAATGTACGAAGCATGCCGCGTCGGAAGAGGTCAGAGCTATGCGCGGCTATGAGATAGAAAGAGAGCCGCCTTGTAGTAAAATACAAATATTAGGTACTCGGTGCTTTGCGAGCTGAAGTGCACTTTATTGCTTCGTACCTAGAGTCGCTTATTTATTGGGACGCCTTTACGGAGTGATCCTTCTGGACCTTTTTATTCTGTGATGCTACAAACATCGTCTCAGATCAAATGCGTTATAGTGTATAGGTATAGTAATGATCAAATGCAATAACGATTTTTGCATATGTAGAACAAGGGTTGGTAAACAAAGTAGGACAGTAGCTACGATCCATATATAAACATTCATTAGCAGGTTGGCACATTTGATTATCGAATACCGACGTGCAACCCTATTAATGTTTTCATAACACTACAAAGTTTACAAAACTCAGCCCTGATAGCATGTCTGTATTTAAGTCCATTCATCAAACATTTGGTGTATTAATACGTACATATATGTACGTTCTAAATAAAGCCGTGACGGGATCACCTGCTATTTCGGTACATTGTTGTGTATGGAAGTTATTTTTCCTTGAGATACCGCACAGCAGCCGCCGGTATTATGTAGATCCTATTTGGTATGTCACCTTGTATTGTGGATATTAACTAGAAGATTTTTTTTATGCCTGATAGGTTAGCCTTTGACCACTGTCTCACCTGATGGTAAGTGATGATGTGGTCGAAGATTTTGTTCTAACCTAGAATTACTGGCTCTCAAGGACAGCTGCCGGAACACACCGTTAGGTACTTAGCGATAGATTTTCTACATAATGGTGGCAAAATGCCTTACCACCATGCTATAACGACTGCCATCCTAAGACAACAATCGGGACCGACGGCTTAACGTGGCCTCCGAAGCACGTGCACGCTCAGTAGTAATATCACTAGCGATCACCCATCCAACTCATGACCGCGGCGGAAATTGCTTAACTTTGCTGATCGGTTAAGAACAGCTAAGTAAACTTCGCTACGAACGAAGTTTAAGACATAGTGAAGATAGTAGAAAAGCCAAAGAATCATAATCTTTCTACTCTAAAACTGCATATAGCTCTTATTAATCTCAAAGTCGAGATGCAGTTTTATGTATGGAACATCTGTCAAAGACTGCATCATAAGACGAAGTGGTCTTTGAAAAATGTCAGAGGGAGGGCATAGGACGGAGAGACCTCGTTTCACAAGCGAGTGAGCAAAACAGAACTACGCACTATTTGATAAGAGTAGGCGATTTTTTTAAATAACTTCATATAATAGTAAGCTTTTTCAAAACGGAAGAATCTTTCAGGTACTTTATGCACACATGGTTGCTACATAATAATTAGAAATAAAATTAGTTTTGATCCGATTTACTAGGAAGACACAACACTTGATTATCAGTAATCAAGTTTTGGCGCTTCATAGTAAATTGGATCAAAACTAATTTTATTTGATCCGATAAAATTTGATTTGCTACGACGTCGACGTTGATCGTATCGATCAAATGATCTTGGACGCCGAGGCGCGTAGATCTTTCGTCACTCACTATGTCACACCTATCATGACCGTTTCAACGCTATTCATCTAAATTATCAAATTAACATGTATATTTATTTCTCTAACTATATTTCAAACATTATCAAATCGATTTAGTCGTTTAGCAGTTATGATGGAAAAAAGAAACTCACAAACTTACATACATACCCTGAAAACATACTTTTTTGGTCAGTCGTATAAAAAGGGGCGTGCATGCATACATCTTTCTCTAGTAAGGTATTTTGAGATAATGGAACTTTTAACGTTAGGAATTGACTACAAACAAGAAACAATTAACTTTAATATTATTTGCATGTTTATATTATGTGCAGACGGACAAGGCAAAAATGTAAAATAACTCAAGTCATGAAATAATGAACTGTACCTAACACACATTACCTAGTTACGACAAACAGGATGTCGCTAACGTTTAATTACGTACTAATTAGTTACAATTATAAATAGGCACTAATAGCAATATAACTTTAAAAAACAGGTTAAATTAAACTGCAATGTTTATAACATAATTTTAAATTTAAATTTTAGTTTCATTGTGTAATTACTAAGTTATTGCGTTTACGTGATAGATACCCATTATTATACGGACTGTTAGACAGACAGTGGAGCCTCATTACTAGGGTTCCGTATTGCCCTTATAGTACGGGAACCCTGAAAACTGCAATTAATATAATAACAAATATTTTCTAAATATTTTATGAAAACATCAAATTAATATTTTAATAAAACACTTAAAAATACCAAAATATATCTAGTGACAATTCCGCCTTATTTTCTTGTTAAGCCGACGTGACGTCACAAACGCCACGCAGCCAAACCGGAAGAATTTTCGACGCGTTTCGCTTCTACATGAAGATGATCCTCAGGAGGTCTTGACTCTACGAGCGCACGATCGAGAACAGGAAAATTAGGCGGAATTGTCACTAGATATATTTTTGTATTATTTAAGTGTTTTATTTAAATATTAATTAGATGTTTTCATAAAATATTTAAAAAATATTTGTTATTATTAAGTATGGATTTCCGCAAAGTAACGCTTATATTTATTGCAATTAATATATAGAGTATCAGCCGCGATTCGTGTTCATTTCCGATTTCAGGCAAATAAAATCATTCTAAAACCACAAACGACCAGAAACGTGTAATGTTGCGTCTGAAATTATAGGCGCGTGGGCTTTAATAGCGGTCTGCCAATCTTCATTCTGTACATTCGAGCTATAATTATACCTACGTTAATAATACGAGTATATATCTGAATTTATTTCATGTGTCAGCTTTTTCATCGCCAGTCGTCTTTACAGCCGACTTACTGTGAACTTGTCGCTGTTTTATATTTGTTCTTGTAAGTACTCGTATAACGTTCTGATAGTGCATTTATCAAAGCTGGCCAAGCATCAGTCTGTCCTCGCTGGGGTAACGCATCGTAAAAACCGTATAACGAAAAATTGTTGGTGATTAGATATATGTATGGATTTATTATATATAGTTTTGTGGAGTAGACAAATTGTATATAACTGTGCCTTACAAATACAAATTCTGAAAAAATAAATAAAGACAAATTAAATACCTCCCCCTTTTTTAAAAGTTGGTAAAAAAATAGCTCAGCACTTCAGAAAACAATTTATAAAAACCTATATTTGGAGCATTGCTCTATACAGGGATGAGGCATGGATAATTATTAATGACTCAGCAGGATCGGAAAAAGGAAGAATTAGCTGGACGGGAAAAATCTAACGCGGAAGTTCTGAGTCTACTCCATGAGTACACACAACATTGTTAGTGATTACATATATGTATGGATTTATTATATATGGGTATCGGTATAGTAATATTCTTATAATATAGGAAATCTTATTTAAAACACAAATACTTAAAATGACATTTCGTCATGTAGTTTTATGCTGATTTAACTGTACTGTAACCACTGCTGAACAATATGGGGAGTTTGCTATAATCCCCACGCTTGGCAGGCGGCTTGGGGATCGCAATGTGAGTTATCAATTCCTCAGAAAGCGCTGCTGATTTAAAAACGAATTTGAACAAGTTTCCTTTTGGGATGCAAGTAGGCTGCTTAACAAACTTGCTGTTAAGTTGTGAATTTTGACAGCTTAGTACAATATGTCAGTATTTTTTATAGATAATGAAATAAGTAAAAAATATATATTAATTGTACCTAGTCTATTCTTAAGTTTATACAATATAATAATATGAGTTTGTATAAACTTTTACATAATATTCATGTTTGTAACTCATTCTGTTTAAGGAGTTGGAGACATACAGACAGACAGACAGAGGTCAGAGTTTCTTTAATAGGTCTCCAGCCATTTGGACAGTGTATAGTTAAAAAAAAATTCAACTGTCCCGAACAATCTTCCATAGCGTTGTGATACCTAAGGCCAAATGTACAAAACCACTACATACGTTTTACCTAGCGCGACATCTGTATATTGGGGTTGCAGGTTCAAGTCCAGCTAGAAGATTTTCCAATCCAAAAAAAGTAAATTTTAGCTTAACAACTAGGTATATGAACTTCTTACCCTTATCAGACTATCACGCTACTTATGTATGTGAGGTCGTTACCATAGCGTGCCTGGCCACCTTCTGATGTCAACCCTGCTTGGAAATTATTACGTTGTGGGTAGTACACCCGCACCCTCTTGGATGAATGGGGCGTTTAGATGGTATGGAGCACGCCACACCGACGTTATTTGTGGCATGCTGCTCATTCACAATCTTTCTCTTATAGGACATCGAACAGGAAGATATGTAACGGTCCTTATGCACAAACCGGAAACTGTCCGGTATTCTAGTACTGTTCCAAATAACCCTAAATTCTTAAGAAGTACTGAGCGCAACATCAGTTTCTTTCACTAAATTGACTCGCAGCTCGCATACCGTCAGTCTCAAATACAAATAAATAAACCTTCACTAAGCTATCGAGTTAAACAAACAAACTCTTACCATTAAATTATCCACGGAGTTGTATCCGCATATAACATATCCCATGACACGGTTGGCCATCTTATACCCACCAAACACTTCACGGTACAACAACACATAAATAAAGCTTTACAGCATGTGTCAATCACCGCACTCTCAGGAACACCATGCATTTATCGACAAATAAAAAAGTTAGCACCGGCACCGCAGCGAGAAAGAGAGGACACTATAACAGCAATTAGCTTTTAATTGATGTAATTTTCTTTCAGAACTAGCGATTTTAAACCTTGTAGCTAAGTAATTAAGTTCGAATAGTTAAATTGAAACCGCACATGCAAGATTACGACACGTAATTTTCACAGTTTCAGAATTAAAAGAGCGTTAAGTACGTACGTCTGTCAACGACAGCGGTTGAGGAATGACTGATTGGTGGTAAGTAAACGCCAAGCAGTGGCGGTTGCTCCCGTTCTCAAGTGGCAGCTGGGAAGTAGCTGGTAGGTTATGTTATAATACGCCGGATTGAGCTCGTGCTTCGGGCTCGAGTGGCCATTAGATCATCGCAGCGGTCTGGAGATGGAACAACGTTTGGTTCAATAAGGACATGCCTACGAAGGCAAGGGCGTTGATTTATAGTTTCCTGGATTGTGTCACATTTTTTACATGCAATTTAAACCTTAGTGGTTATAGTAATAAATACGCTTAATTATAAAAATCCACAGTTGATAACATGGTTCCTTGAAATGTGATAAACACAATTTGGAGCAAGCAGCGAGATATCCAATATATATCTAATTACTTCCTACTAAATCATCGTTGTTTGATTCTGAAACATTAATTAAGAAAACAATTGCACTAACTTCTAGAATTGCGTTCGTACGATTAATAATTATCATAACGTAATGAATTATTGTAATATTAAAGTCACGTAGTACAATTATTCGCTACTAGGTAATAGTCAGTGAAATAGGCCACTATGAGGGCGCAGTGATCTGCGATCTTTGTCAGCGACCAGAAACTGAGGCGACGGAGGTCCGTGTTGTTCTATGCCTTTTTATATGGTATAAGGTTAAGGTGTTAGGTTCCTTTAGTCCACGTTCGTAACTGATTTTTGATAGCCAGATACGAACATGGAATTTTTTTCTTGCTTGATAACCAGTTATGAGAACGGAAAGTAATTGCCGTTTTTGTAACCATGTTTCATAACCAGCTACGAAAATGATTATTTTTCTCTGTTCATAGCTGGTTATTAACTAATAATATTTTATCCACTTTCGTAGCCGAGTTTTTTAACCTGGATATATCAACTTTTCAAAACTTTTCACAACTACATAAAAAGTTTCTGTCTTATAGACGAAGAACCACCTTTGTTTTTAAAAATATCCCTTGAATAATTTAATTGTGTTTTGAATTTACCATATACATATTAGAAACTTGTAAATTCGTCAAAAAATACCCTTCTTTTTTAAAAAGGTTACTGATATGCCACGTAGGTACCCAACAAGATTTCAACACAATTTAGTGATGACGAAATCTAGATTAAAAATGCATAGCTCCAGCCCAAATTCAATGGCCATTAAAACATTTAACAAATTACCAGTTGGATTAAAAGAAGAAGAAAATGAACATACATTTGAAAAAAGTCTAAAAAACATATTACTTAAAAAATCATATTATTCTCTTGACGAATTCCATAAAGAATAATGTAGTATATTAATGATTAGAAATAAACCGGCCCACTCCTCACCAACATTGCTACACCCAAATAGGGTAATTATGTGATACCTATAACCTTGTGTTTTTTTAAGATCTGCATGTACAACCACATAATTCTGCAATAAAATATTTGATTTGATTTGAATTTTGTAATTTTGCAAGGGCCCTTGAGTTATTGTCAGAGTTTAGAGCGGGGCTTAAACTAAACCATAGCGAGCTTCATCTCGCGGTAGGATTCGAGCAATGGACCTGCTATGTAACAACCGACACTGGGCATTATTGCCACAATATTTTTTTTATGCTAGGTAGGTTACCCTTTGACCACTATCTCACCTGACGGTAAGTGATGATTGGCGACAGATTTTCCACTTGAGGGTGGTAGCTAGCCAGGCGGGTATTCGCAAACTGCCCTACCACCATGCTATAACGACTGCCACCCTAAGACAACAACCGAGACCGACGGTTTAACGTGCCCTCCGAAGCACGGAAGCGCGTAGTAGTAATGTCACTAGCGGTCACCCATCCAACTGATAACGCCCTGACGCCCATGACCGCGGCGGACGTTGCTTAACTTTGCTGATCGGTTCAAAAAGGTTAAGCAAACTACGCTACGAGCGCTTCAAAATCTTCAAAAGATCCAAACGTTTTCCCAAGTGACTATACAAAATATGTGGTTATTATAAGGAGGGGTTCTAAAAGAATAAATACATAGAAGAAAAATCAATGGTTACTATGCTATACACAATAAATAGCCCTTGGGGTGCCGGGCTAGAATGTCACCCCCATCCCCATTGCAACCTGTGGGTGTCATAAGAGGCGACTAGAAATACAATTCCATTAGGTGGGCAGCAGCGCCTTCTGAGGAATTAATATTTGAAACTGCGATCTTTAAGACGCCTGCCAAGCGTGGGGATTATGGCAAATCCCCGTTAATGGGGGAGGCAGTGCACAATCCAGCTGATGCATTAGAGTACAGTATACAAAACAAAAAGAAGCATACAGAGCACGATACTTGGTCATATTTTATCAATTCGCATAAATAACACAAGGCATCAGTCTTAGAATATCATGCCACCAAAATTTTCTTGACTGTCCCTATTCATGCAGACATCACCTTATGTGTACAATTTCACAATGTAGGCACTATTCTACAGCTTAATATTGTAAACGTCAACGTTTGTTTGAGGGTTCTATATGTATGTTTGTATCTCTCCATAACAGAGTAACTCTTTTGACGAAATTTGCAACATTAAATATTCTTTAGGTCATGAAACATTACATGGTGGACTTACTCGATATAATAATAACAAATATTTTAATAAAACACTTAAAAAATATATCTAGTTACAATTCCCCCTAATTTTCCTGTTAAACCGACGTGACGCAGCCAAACCGAAAGAATTTTCGACGCGTTTCGCTTCTACACGAAGTATCCTCAAGAGGTCGTGACTCTACGAGCGCACGATCGATAATGCGTTCTTTCGTTATTATCGTTCTAATGTTTTCTTAAAATATATGTTATTATTAAATATGGATTTCCGCAAAGTAACGCCTGAATCCAGTCATTGACTTACTAGATTGTTACCAACAGAACTCAATATAATTACCATCCACGTCATCGGAAAATGCTAGAGTCCTGATACTACGCTATGTGGGAATGCAAACACTGCTATAGCTAGGTACTCGTTTCGTTCTGCGCGAGCTCTACGCTAGGAAGCGAGCCCCAGCGACCGAACACAATGGAATTGTACACGGTCGTTAACTCGCCGCTTGTAATTATGTTCAGAGATGGTGTGCTGATAGCGACTGGCATGCATTGGCACCATTTTGACAAAGCATGCCTCACATTTTGTTATAGTATAGTCACTAGATACAGAGGCACGATAGGTATTGTGGATCATTAGGAAAACTGCGCTTTTAAAATTTTATTATAACGACTGCCATACTAGGACAACAATCAGGACCGACGGCTTAACGTGCCCTCCGAACAATTTAAAATATAGTTATTTTTCTAAATATTATTACAAGCACTATCGCGTGCTAAGCGAAAATATGTTTAACAAATTGTTGGAGTACAAAATTTTATTATATTTTATTCCCGCCTTGGGCATAAAATTTAGTACTATAATAATTTGTTAAATATAGTTATTTTTTACGCATGTATGCAAAGTTATTTGGCGCGAATGCTAGTATTGAAAGCTGAGGAAGCGATGAATAATAGGGTTGAACCACGAGCAAAGCCAGTGACCCAAAAAAATAATCCTGGGCATTGCAAGGTTTTCAAAGGCATGAGACGAAAAATAGCTTTTTAGCCTTTGCTAGGCTAGGCTACACACGATTGTGCCTAAAAGCCATATTAGATTACAATTTTAGAGCAAAATACAAGGTAGGTACATCTTAAATAACTGCAATTAATCAGTATGAGAATTAATATAAATATAATTGGAAATATAGTTTTGAAGCGCTCATAGCGAAGTTTACTTAGCTGTTCTCAACAGATCAGCAAAGTTAAGCAACGTCGTGCGCGGTCATGAGTTGGATGGGTGACCGTTAGTGACATTACTACTGAGCGCTTCCGTGCTTCGGAGGGCACGTTAAGCCGTCGGTCCCGGTTGTTGTCTTAGGATGGCAGTCGTTATAGCATGGTGGTAGGGCATTTTGCGAATGCCCGCCTGGCTAGCTACCACCCTCAAGTAGAAAATCTGTCGCCAAGCACCTAACGGTGTGTTCCGGCAGCTGTCTTTGAGAGCCAGTACTTCTAGGTTAGCCTGAACAACATCTTCGACCACATCATCACTTACCATCAGGTGAGATAGTGGTCAAAGGCTAACCTATCCAGCATAAAAGAAAGAAGGTAAATAAAATTTAGTGCAACCATTTAACATGTTCGAATTTTAATAACCTTTTCCAAGCTAGACAAAAACCATTTCTCCAGGTAGATTTCGAATGATAAACAACCTTTCTACAATGACCTTTCCGAGCTTCTGAGGTGAAAAATATTTTTATACCACACCCACTCAGAAAGCGTCTCATTACTCGTTCAAAAACATGTTATAAAGTTCGTCATTTTTCCCTTATACTCGTAAATGTACGGCGGGAAAAGATATATGGATTTTCATTCCTTCATTCCGTAGCAGTGAAGGAATGTTGGATGAAAATCCATACCTGTCCTGGTAGCGTTCTTTGTTTTTTTAGCTGCCAACATAAAAAATAGTCGTCTGATAGTGAAAGTGGCGAAGTGATTTTATAATGATGACGCCACCAGAAATAAGAAATGCAGCTCAAGAAGTCATAAAGAACTCCATGCCTGAGAAGTCTCGAGATGAGTACGAGAAAACTTATAATGATTTTATTTTCCTCATAGGTGTAGTATAAAGCATCACTCGGGAGAAAGTTCTATTTCTGATCGAGAGTTTTTTTAACGCCGACGCGCAGCGGAGGTCTTAAAAGCAACTCGAGATCGTTTTCTCCCCTCGATGTACAATGTACTTAGTACATGCCTTTAATATAGAAGACTTATAATGTGCAGTCTCATTCTGTACTTAAACACTACTGAACTAGACTTTCTAGTACATTAATCTTTCACTTTCCGGTCTGCGACTCAACTAATGAATGCCATGGGTAGAAAGATAATAAACATCTGTGGCGAAAGAGTTAGCCTTGTTTGTATTTGATACTAAAGTAATGTCAAATATTTTTCATATAAAATTTGAAATATTGTATAATATGCAGGAATAGGTGAAAATTACTGGACTACCAATATAACAGGTTAGTCAGGGAATCAATATATATTTCAATAAAACCTTATTTAACTTACGGCATTTTTGAATAAGTTGATTGGGACGAAATAAGGAGATCAAGGTCTCCAATATGGAAGGATTCTATATATATATATATATATATTAGGTCCTTACATATGAAATTGGCGTTTTGTATGGGAGGAACAAAAAGTCGAATATTTTTTAATATAATATATTTAATTAATCAAAGTATGAACCATTATTTTCTATGCACTTTTGCCATCTCATAGGTAGTTCATTGATCCCTTTACTAAAAAAACCAGTCGGACGGGAATCAATAAAATCTTTGAAGGCGATTTGGACTGCCCCATCGGAGTTGAATTTTTTCCCTTGCAAGAAGTTATCCAAATTTCGAAAAAAATGGTAATCTGTTGGAGCAAGGTCCGGGGAGTACGGAGGATGTCTTAGACTTTCCAATTGAAGCTCTTCTAATTTAGTAGCCGTCTGTAGCGCAGTGTGTGGTCTAGCGTTGTCGTGAAGCAGCAGTGGCGTGGAGCGATTGACCAGCCTAGGTTGTTTAGCCGCTAGCTTTTCCATCATGGTTTGCAATTCCTGACAATAGACATCAGCCGTAATAGTCTGGCCAGATTTGAAAAAACTGTAATGAACAATACCGGCACTAGTCCACCAAACGCTTACAAGTAACTTTTTTGGGGTTAATTTTCGCTTGGGGCAGGATTTGGCTGGCTGGCCAGGATCTAACCATTGCGCTGAGCGCTTCCGATTATCGTAAAGAACCCATTTTTCATCACAGGTAATGATTCGGTTTAAAATACCTTCATTATTGTGCCGGTTTAGTAATGTAACGCAGCAGTCGACGCGCGTTTGCCGGTTTGTTTCAGTCAATTCGTGAGGTACCCACCTTTCAAGCTTTTTAATCTTCCCAATTTGCTTCAAGTGAATTAAAACAGTTTTATCACTAACATCGCAGCCTGCAGCTAACTCGGACGTGGTTTGCGATGGATCCGCTTCCACAATAGCCTTCAACTCTTCATTATCAACTTGAGTCTCAGGCCGTCCACGGGGCTTGTTCTGCAGGTCGAAATTTCCAGAACGAAAACGTTGGAACCAAAAACGAACTGTGTTTTCTTTTGCAACACGACCGCCATACACATCATTCACCCTTCGAGTTGTTTCCGCAGCACTAGTGCCACGGCGGAACTCGTACTCGTAAATAATGCGATATTTAAGGTTTTCCATTTTGTAAAATGAGTGACGCAAACAGAAAAAAACAGAAGAAAAAAAACAAATGAATGACGATCATCGAAGCACAAATACATGAGTCTATAGCTGTACAAATTTGAATTTGGAATTCCTTACCAAAGAGGAGAAATTCGTGATTAAAGTGGCCAGTACGAAAAACGCCAATTTCATATGTAAGGACCTAATATATATATATATATATCTATATATATATATATATATTTATTCGTCACAGGTTAGCCTTTGACCACTATCTCACCTGATGGTAAGTGATGGTGTGGTCGATGATGTTGTTCAGGTTAACCAAGAAGTACTGGCTCTCAAAGATAGCTGCCGGAACACACCGTTAGGTGGCGATAGATTTTCTACTTGAGGGTGGTAGCTAGCCTGGCCGGGCATTCACAATATGCCCTACCACCATGCTATGACGACTGCCATTCTTAGACAGCAACCGGGACCGACAGCTTAACGTGCCCTCCGAAGCACGTGCACGCTCAGTAGTAATGTCACTAGCGGTCACCCATCCAACTCATGACCGCGGGCGCCGTTGCTTAACTTTGCTGATCGGTTAAGAACAGCTAAGTAGCTAATAGTAAGCGCTTCAACTTCTTCATATATCACCTACGTAAGATCAGAATAGTTCAATAAATAGTAGGTTATCAAAAATGTGAATATGATAAAAGTCTACAGCAATTAAACCTTCGGGTCACGCCAATAACCTTGCGCCACTGATTCCATGGGTGAGAGATGATCAGATTTTTTGACACAGATGCATGATTAAACCAGTGGCTTTCCGAGCAGTAGACCTCGCGAGTCTGCGCTTGCAGAAGGTTCCCTGCACACGCTAATTATCATTGATTGATGACCCATTCCCGGTAACTAAAACAAAAAAACTAGATATGCAAATAATAAACAATTTTCTTGGACTTATGTCCAAGAAAATCTATGATACGCAGGCGCCAGCGAAAGATAGTTGTATCAGAAATAAGTATGTAAGTAGTAAATTTACAATAATTTTACATACTTGATAATAATTACATAATTTTGTTGTTGGTGCTGTAATTTTCTTCCGTATTTATCTCGTATTAATATACTAGCTACAGAAACATCGAAAATAATTAATTTATTATTATACGAGAGAGAGAGACTATCATTTATAGGCAACTGACGTGCGTATCAGAGACATTACCATTAAATTAAGCGCAGGCGTCAATACTTTCAAAACGTTTCCGTGCTCTTTTAGTAAAAATCAGAGCACGAACATGGTTCCAACTGTGTTAATTCGAGTTGTTTTTTTATAATTTTGTGTGTTTATCGAATACCAAGAGAAAAAAACAAGGAAAAAAAGCATTCAAATTTTGTACTTCTCAAATCCTGTCGATGTTTTTTTGTAAAATAATAACTCACAAATGGTTGCTTCCACTTTAAAGCTTTATAAAACGAGCATTTTTAAAGCTTTTTACAACGTCTAAAATAAAGCAAACTAGCACTTCAGGTTGAAAAATCTCTTTCCATAAATAAAAATTATATGTTGTTTATAAATTCATATATTGTGGGAAATCCCCAATATCCAGAATTTTATCGTTGTTATTAAAACTGACAGACTAACACGCTGAACGTTCGGGAATTCCTCGCTTTGTTAACCCATATTAGGTCCATCTGTAACCACGTAATGAAATCTATACAACTAAATTTTACCTACTTCCAAATTGTATCATTATAAAAATTTGTGTGTACTACTCAAATCTATTAAATAAAATTACAAAAGAAAATATAATCTAAACCGATTCTCTAAATATATTTATAACAACACCGATCAGAAAGTTGGATATGCCTTCTACAAATGTAGAAGTATATTCGTATTTATATATTAGACACTGAACTGAAATTATGGTATTGTGTTATGTTATTAGAATAAATTAATTAAATGACATCAGTCTCGATCGTGTGCTCGTAGAGTCAAGACCTCCTGAGGATGCTTCGTTTAGAAGGGAAACACGTCGAATACTCTTCCGGTTTGGCTGCGTGGCGTTTGTGACGTCACGTCGGCTTAACAGGAAAATTAGGCGGAATTGTCACTAGATATATTTTTATATTTTTTAAGTGTTTCATTAAAATATTAAATTAATGTTTACTTAAAATATTTAAAAAAAAATGTTATTATTAAATATGGATTTCCGCAAAGTAACGCCTGAATCTATTCATTAAATTTTACCTACTTCCAAATTATGATGATACAATTTGGAAGTATTTGGAAGTAACTTCTGCCTATAACAGATGCATTTCATCACAAGTGACGAACTGTACTGCGCCCATCACCTTGAGACATACTTGTTAAGTCTCATTTTGCCTGTAATTTCACTGGCTCTAAAGGACTGCTGCCGGAACACACCGTTAGGTGCTTGGCGACAGATTTTCTACTTGAGGGTGGTCGCTAGCCAGGCGGGCATCCGCAAAATGCCCTTCCACCATGACGTGAAGCTCAAGCCCGCGGCGGGATTCGAACCATGGAACTGCGCGGCAGTGCATAGCCAATGCCACTGGGCCATTACTGTTTCATCAAGTGATTTAGATGCAGGTTTTTTTACATGAGCGTGGTAGCCAGGCGAGTATTCCAAATGCCCTACATCAATACCATAACGACTGCCATCCTAGGACAAAATCCGGTACCGACGGCTTAATGTGCCCTCAAAAGCACGGAAGCTGTTAGTATTAAATGGCAGTAGCGGTTACCCAACCAATCTAAGTATACGCACGCAGCGAAGATTGCTTAACCTAGTTCTGGGGTGATAGTCTAGTCCGGAACCCCACGGACTCTCTTTTAACTTACTTTTAGGGCAGGTTAAGCCGTCGGTCCCGGTTGTTGTCTTAGGATGGCAGTCGTTATAGCATGGTGGTAGGGCATTTTGCGAATGCCCGCCTGGCTAGCTACCACCCTCAAGTAGAAAATCTATCGCCAAGCACCTAACGGTGTGTTCCGGCAGCTGTCCTTGAGAGCCAGTACTTCTAGGTTAGCCTGAACAACATCTTCGACCACATCGTCACTTACCATCAGGTGAGATAGTGGTCAAAGGATAACCTATCAGGCATAATAAAAAAATAAAAAATTAAAAAAAAAAGTTTCGTATTCTCATATTACCTACTAATAATTTGATATCTGTTTAATTTGTGAGTTTTGTAGTCGCGTTTATCATTTTAGGTTGATACATTATCAGAGGAGATCAGGGGCAAAGCAATGAATAAGATTCGCACATTTATCGGATTCGGTGTCTATTTCTGACTATCAGGTCAATATGAGGGCGGCGCGGCGTGCTTCACGTGCTCATCACGCTCCTGAAAAGTCTTAACATAAATTATATTTCCGATGAGAGAGATTATGAACTGATGTATTTACCATACAATAAAGGATGATCGTGGGCCATAAAATATTTCATATTTTTTTTGTAAATATTGAATGATTCAAAAGAGTATTATTTACAAGTATGTAAGTAGGGGAAACCAAGGCGGGACGGGCCTTTGTGCGAAAAGGGGTACTCCCCTGTAACAATGCCTTTTCGCTGATGTTTTTCGAAGGTGATGTTATCATCGCACAGCGCAACCAGATACATCTAATCTACCATAGTCCACAACGAACTAAAATAACTGAACATTAGTTTTCCTTATGTACACCGTAAAACTATTGCGTGTTCAAAATACATGAAGTGCTACAATTTTCAGACATTTCTGATGTCGTTATTTTTTTGTTTCCTGGTTTTGTTTCCTACCATTAAAATACTGGTTTCGTTTGTTGTGGTTTTTCGATACATTCGATATTCCACGCATGATATAGTTTTTTTTTTAAACTTAATATTCAAAGGATTTTCCACATAATTTCATAAAATTTGTGCAAGAGTTCGTTCGTTAACCGTTTGAAATCAAGGTAATAAAGGCTATTATTTGGCCTTTTACATTCAAACAGATAAAAGAAACTAGACATATGACAATTACATCTTCTTTTTCCTGTTATCCTAAAGAGATCCCGTAACCTGACGTTAAACTTTAATGACCTCATTGTGCCTTGGTTTCCTCTATGTATAATAACGATACACGTTATTATATCAGACTAGATTTCCGGCCGCGGTTCCGCCCGCGCCTATTTCGGCTTTCGTGCAAAACCATAAACCTATTTTTGCGCAGTTACAAAAAAACTATCCCTTGTCCTTTCTCCGATCTCAAACTATTTCCATACATAATTTCATCCAAATTGGTCTAGTGGTTTTTAAGTTTATTCGTTACATACAAAAATCCAAAAATAAAAATCTTTCCTCTTTATAATATTAGTGTAGATGTTGACTAAAGCGTGACATAATCATATAGTTAATATATTTTAAAGTAAGTTTAAGTATTTTATTACAGTTTGTATTATAATAATAAATTTATATTACGGTTTGTAATATAATAAATTGATAAGTAAAATATAAATTATATTTAGAATATGTGTGTACTACAACTCTGTTAAATAAAATTATAACAGAAAATATAATCAAAACCGATTCTCTAAATACATTAATAACAACACCGATCAGAAAGTTGGATATGCCTTCGACAAATGTAGACGTATATTCGTATTTATATATTAGACACTGATCTGAAATTATGGTATTGTGTTATGTTATTAGAATAAATTAATTAAATGACCTAATTACGGAACCTCGAAATGAATTCTGCGACATTACGGTAAACATCCGGCTCGATAACCCATCGCAATTTAATTGACACAAATACTTATACTAGTTAACTACCTATGGATTTAGACGCGATTGTGGACGAGCTTGCCTAGCCGTTATTAATCTCAACCGATCAAGGTTAAGCAACGTTTTATGCGGTCATTCCTAGGATGGGTGACCGCTACTGGCATTTATGTCTAAGAATATTTTGTTGCCTTAGAATGGCAGAAGTTAGGCTATGTCGGAAACCTTCGCGATTAATCGGAAACTTTACATGGTGGTAGGGAAGTTTGCGAGTGTCAGCGTGGGGTAGCCACAGAAAAGAATAAAATCTGTCGCCTAGCACCCACGGTATTATTCGTCAGCTGTACTTGAGAGCGAAATCACATTCTAGATTAGGCTTGTTAGTCACCTTTGACCATATCATCCTTACACTAAGTTAAAATTGTGGTCTAGGACAAACATTTTAAATGAGGCACGAAAATATGGTGCTTTAAAAATATGTAAATGTGTTTTTTTAATATTTATTTTGTTATGTTTGCAATAACGCCTGCTATGCGGATTACATTACAAAATCACAAATATACGATAGGATTTTTTTTTCATAAGCCAAATAACACATCCCGGACATGACTTAAAATTTTCCTATCGTATATTCGTGATTTTGTATTGTAAATGTGATAGTGGTTAAAATCTTTTTTAGAAATATGGGATTGTACCCCTCATACCTTATAATGGGAGTCGTAAGGGCGAGGAAAGCAAAAATATCAGAAGGTATGCAGCAGCGCCTTCTGGAGTACTGCCATCTTAAGGATGGTTTCTTATGGCAGTTGTGAAATTGTATAGCCATCCTTTTGATCGTTACCTCCCCGGATTGTGATAATGAGTTCAGAAATGTAAGTAGCACGCTAACCTACAAAAAACCTTATCAATGCCCTTAAAAGTCACACAAATTATACTGTATCAAGAAACAGACTGTTGCGATGTATCTCTTTTATTAGGTACTGATAACCATCTGTCGCATTTGGGTATGCGACAATGTAGTCAAAGATTGATTTCCACTCCTTAGCGCATATATCTAAAGTTATAATAAAACTGTAACAGATCCCGTTCTGTACATGGCAGATATTTTGAAAAATAATTGAGAGCACTCTGTAGCTGACACTGATGCCAAAACTGTATTTTTTTATTTTTGTCTGTCTGTCTATCTGTATCCCGGCCGCGCATCACTCCAAAACTGAGTTCATACTACGAAGAAGTTTATTGTATACTTTTTATTCCAAAATTCAGCACGGTTCACTTGGGAAAGGGAATGAAAGTCAAAATGTACACTTCGTTGTTATTTATTAACGCGTAGTCCGATTACAATCATTCTTTTTTTTGTTAGAATAGTGGCGAGTCGGTACGGGCCCACTGGCGTCCCGGTACCCCACTGGCACCCCGTCACTCCACGGGCGCCCGGCCCCTCACGCGTGGTAGCTTCAACATTTATTGTGCGAACCACAAAGAAATTCTTTGATTCACCAACTATCTTCTGCATAATACAACATGAAAGTTTTGAAAAAGTAAAAAGCTCTTTTCTGAACTATGCTTTACTCAGAGTGCTTCACCGCAGACCACAACGTTGCTTAATATGAGATAAACAGTGCTCAAATGTGAATAATTAGTATGCAGGTACGGCAATCGCGAACAAAGTCGCAGGTACAGCTAGTATATTATAAAAGTATAATAAAAAGGTTTCGTACTACACTACATTTTGTCTTTAAGATAATTGAGAGGATAAAAGGGCTCAATATAGCACAAAAACAACTTTTATCTGCTTTCGATGTTCCTACACAAACCGCCAAGATATATTGACTATGTAGAAGCTAGAAGTCTCGATTTCATACATATGCTCGTGTTTCGTTCCATAAAGCAGAAACCAGGTCATGTCCTCGATGTACGGAGCTATCAGCTGTCAATCAATCGGAGCTAATGTTTTTTCAACGCGCTGATTGGAACAAGAGGTCGTAAAGATATAGTATGCCACAATATAACTAGTATAGTGATGGTGTTTTTACATTATTAATGCCGTACATGTGTTCCCGCTGTCCCCATTGATGGCGATATCAAGTCGAAAGTTTTTTTCCTTTCCATTGTCCTTTTTGCTCTGGCCCATCGATGGGGACAGCAAGAACTCAATA
The DNA here is from genome assembly GCA_963890685.1 of Plagodis pulveraria. Taxonomy (NCBI): domain Eukaryota; kingdom Metazoa; phylum Arthropoda; class Insecta; order Lepidoptera; family Geometridae; genus Plagodis; species Plagodis pulveraria. The sequence continues at coordinate 27,438,729 of OY982967.1, forward strand.
TTTTTACTTCCGTTGTCCCCTTTGCTAACTGATCACTTTTAACGCCAAAGAGTTATAGTAAGTTCCCAGCTTGAAAATATAAGCGCAGTCTATAAATGTTCAGTTTTTTTATGGCTTATAGGTTAGCCTTTGTCCTCTATCTCACCTCATGGTAACTGATGATGTGGTTGAAGATGTTGTTCAGGTTAACCTAGAATTACTAGCTCTCAAGGATAACTGCCGGAACACACCGTTAGGTGCTTGGCGACAGAGCAAAATGCCCTACCCCATTCTGTAACGGCTGCCATCCTAAGACAACGACCGGGACCGACGGCTTAACGTACCCTCCGAAGCACGGAAGCGCTCAGCAGTAATGTCACTGGCGGTCACCGATCCTAGTCATGGCCGCGGCGCACGTTGCTTAACTTAGCTGATCGGTTAAGAACGGCTAAGCAAACTTCGCTACGAGCTTCTTCAGGTCAATGTTAAGCGCTCGTAGTAGCGCTTGCTAAGTCGTTCTTAACCGATGGAGTAAGTTGAGCAAGTCCGCAGCGGTCATGACTGGGATGGGTGCCCGATTGTGGTATTAATACATTTAAAAAAATATTCGCTTGAAAATATTCGCCGTGTCTCTGGCGCGTCTTCCCGCTATACGCGCCTGATTCAACCTGGGCTACCTAGATCGATAGATAGAAAATTATTTATTTACATACCTTAAAAATAACTTTTTTATATATTTTTTTTTTATTCGAAATAGGTTCGCGTTTGACCACACCCTACCTGATGTTAAGCATTGATGTGGTCTAGGATGGAGCACGCTTACCTAGAAGAAACCTATTTACTCTTGATTTGAAAACACACATATTGTATTCATCGGGAAAGACTGATCACGCACGGTAAGGAGTTCCACTCCAGTACGTAACTCTGCCTATAGGCAGAGTTTAGTCAGCTTAACATCAGGTGCGCCTCGAGCTTGCTCTGCCACAATGACATTAAAAAAAAGTTTGTTACTTCAGAACTTTCGCCTGGGTGAACCAATTTTGATGATTATTTTATATGAAAGCTTCCCGTGTGGTCCCATTTAAATTTCATAAAAATCGGTCAAGCTGCTGTTGAGTTACAGTATAACTGAAAACTGTTTTCCTATCTTGATGATATAGTCATTGACAGTGAATGACAATTTATCCCCAAAGAACAAGGGTCACTAAAAAGGGCGCAAGTTTTTTTTTATAATATATATTTTATAATAGGTACTTTTGAACTATCATGGTACCGACTTCAACAAGTTATTTTACACGTTTGAGTGTTGGAGACGGTTACGTATTGAGTTTTTTTTGTCTTATAAACACTTTCCATAAGATAACTCACTGTCGGACCTCGTCTGAACGAAATAAAATCATATTAAGAAATGCGTCTGAAGGAATACGAGTATTTAAGGTAGCACCATCACAAACGAAATCTTCAGTTTTCTCAAAACATTGCTCTCTTCGAACGAGCCGAGAATATGGAAAAGAAGTCAGCATAGGGACCATCACCTTACTTAGTCCACAAACAAAACCACAAACAATTTCGTTTTTTTTTATTGCTAATAGGTAAGTCTTTGACCACAATCTCACCTGATGGTAAGTGATGATGTGTTAACAGGCTTAGCCTAGAATTACTGGCTTTCAAGGACAACAGCCGGAACACACCGTTAGGTGCTTGGCGACAGATTTTCTACTTGAGGGTGGTCGCTAGGCGATCATCTGCAAAATGCCTTTCCACCATGCGGAGAACTATTTACAGAATAGAAATTAACTAGTTAACATGATTCCGCCAAAATTATTTGTAAATAGAAGGAATTGCATGAAAAATGGAAAATCAGGAAGCGCACGGTCAAGTGGCGTAAGTATTGCTAATTGTTTAATAATAACTAGACAATAACCTCGTTACATCAACCAAACATCATTCGAGCAATTGCTCAACTGTTTACCAACAGTGGTTCATTGGGAAATTATTGACGGTAATTTTTGGTATAATTTTTTTTTGTTTCACCGCATGTTGGAAGGGCATTTTGCGATTGCCCGCCTGGCTAGCTACCACCCTCAAGTAGAAAATCTGTCACCAAGTACATAACTGTCTGTTCCGGCAGCATTTCTTGAGAGCCAGTGAAATTACAGGCACATGAGACTTAACAACTATAGCTGACGGGCGCAGTGCAATTCGTCACTTCTGATGAAATGCAGCTGTTATAGGCAGAGGTTAGTCCACTTAACATCAGGTGGGCCGGTACTACTGTCGTTAGACGTCAATATCAATAATAAAAATGTAATAATATCATATGGTCATATAAAAAGAAAATATAGGAAGACCTAAAGCTTTCAATAAAAAAACCATGAAAGCCAATTACAGATCCTCGCGCTTATAGAAAGAGTTCAAAATAAACGAAATTTAACGCGTTCCAATTAAATTGTAAGGAAAGGATTCCTTACAATTTAATTGGAATGTAAATTTCAACCAAATCATACCTAAGTTTTTTATAATTATAATGATATGATAAATTAATATAAACCAATTTGAACAAAATACTTACTTAATGTATAAAAAACAATATGCTATAAATTATGCTGTCGTGATGGAACAAGCACATTGCCCACCTGCTGTTAAGCAGTACCAAATTAATTTCGTCACAAGTGACTAACTGCGCTGCACCCATCACCATGAGACATCAAATTCTTTAGTGTAATGTGCCTGTAATTGCACCGGCACCGGAAAATAAATAAAAAGTCTTCTGCTATTTAGGTAGATGTCGCCAACGTCAAAAAAGACGTGCATTCAAACGGATGGAGAAGATTCAACTGTCCAGCACCCGCTTCCGTAGCATAATTGGTAATCCACCAGGACAGAATTCTGGGGGTTGCGGGTTCAAGTCCCGCTGGAAGTTAGTTATCTTTTTACATCCGTAATAATTTCTATGTTTTCGCTTAGCATGCGTCAATGCTCTTAAAAAATAATACTAGCTTTTCTAATGTTGTCAATTTGCCTTTTTGAAACCTTATGCTCTGGGATCAATATGTTATGTTTTACAATAAAGTAACTTATCCAAGAACATAATTATTGTTCTTCTGTCACATAATATATAGCTTTTCCCTGAAGCAGCACATATTTTTAAATTTTGTTGAAATATATAATTAATTTTTCTGGTACATTCAATTAATTTGAATGCAAATTTTAAATACAATTTATTACAAACATTCTCAGCCATTTGCAGGTAAAAATCAATCCATTCACAAGAAATTATACAGAAAAAAAATTGTGTAAAAAGAAACAGCAATAAACTCGTCCGTTATATTACAGCATTTACAGCTATAATCAAACTCAATAGCGGTGGAACACATGTTTTACAACCACCTACCTACAGAAATAAATTGTAATTAAAAGCATTGCGTGTAGCCGCTGTTTTATATACAACGTGTATTAAAGCGGCATCGTTCTTTACGTAAATATTGTATTTTGGGAGCATCATTAAATAGAGGTTAACACTTGACTTGTCTTTGACCCCTATCTATCGTTGGTAAGTGAAAATGATGACTTCATCATAGTTTTGTTTCCTTTTTGTGGTTGTTAGCCTAGCCTCACCGGATGGTTGGTGATGATGTGGTCGAAGATGTTGTTGAACCTAACCTAGAATTTCTGGCTCTGATTAGGTGCTGTGCGACCGATGTTCTACTTATTGAAGGTGTTAGCTGGCCAGGAGAACATTAGCGAAATGCCCTCCTACCATGCTATAATGACTGCCATCCTTTTTTTTTTTTTTTTTTTAACGTGTGAAAAATGCATTTACGCATTCCCGTCCACCCCGGGGAAGGTGGCCGGGATATGTCGGGCTCGACACCAACTACTCCCACAGCAGCAAGTGCCCCTACCGACTAAATAACACACGGTGTTCCATCTCTACCGCTTCTCGGCGGGATCGCAGGGTCGCTTTAGCACTCAACCACGAACCCGCCACGGTTGTCCGTTGCCGGACCCCTCCTGGGGTGCTACCCCTCACGACGCACCAGAACACATGGCACGTCGCTACCACCCGGGGACCAAGCCCGCAAATGGGCGTCAGACGACCCCGCTTCCGACGCCCTAGGTCCCCCTGCGACGGGTCAGATGAGTAGCCCCGTCGCCTGCTACTTCGGCCGCAGAGGATAGGGAGAGCGGCGCCTCGCTATACCAACACCCCTCCTCCCCTGCGGCCCCTCCGCGTCCGCCATCCAACGGTGGCGGCCCCGCCGTGGCCACAGAAGGTAGGGAGAGCGGCGCACCGTGATACCGGCACTCCTCTCCCGCCGTGGCCCCTCACCGTCAGCTGTAGTGTCGCCCATACAACACCACAGCCCGCCTCAGATGCGGTGCTGCCCATACAGCACCGCAGCCTACCCGTTGCCGCTCCAGTCTGGACTTAGAGGCAAAGCCCAGTGGAGCGGCCCCTCTGGGGCCGGCCGACTGCCCAAGCCAGCACGGCCCCTGGTTCCTCTTCGCTTCACCGTGGGTGACGAAGCCACGGCTACTAAGCCCCACCGCCACGACATGACTGCCATCCTACAACATCCGGGGCCAACGGCTTAACGTACACGCTCAATAGTAATGCCACTATCGATCACCCATCCGTGTAATGGTCGCTGCTGATTTTGCTTATACTAGATGATCAGTTAAGAAGACTGCAAGTACGCTATTAGCGCTTAATAAACCTAGAATGGGAACCGGCTTTTAAGGACAGCACTGTCGGAACACACCGTTAGGTTAGCCCAGTGGTTATGACTATGGACTGTCGCGCAAAAGGTCCATGGTCCTGGTCCCGCCATTTTGTGTACTACCCTCAAGTAGAAATCTGTCGCCGCTAAAGGTAACTAACCAGGCGGTCTTATGTGGCTCGGCATTCTCAGCCAGTTGCTTTAAGTAAATAAAACAGGCTTCTTCTTAATACAGAGCAGTCGTGGTCGTCGTGTAGTGGTAATGGGGGCAGATGTAATTCACCTCACAAAGTCACGACATCGCCTTCTATTCACGGTCATCCTGGTGCACTCATGCAAGGGGCCGGCAACCGCAGATTCCATCGCATATTATCTGCACTGGGCGGTTGGTGGGCGGCATCAATGTCAGTCCACCGCATGGGTCACATACTGCGCGGTCTAGTGCCTTCTACTCTGCCCTGAACGACAAGACGCTAAATGGAGTGGCTCCGCCTCAAAACACACCCGAAGAATTTCAACTATAGTGCAATCCGCAATTGCACTATAGTTGAAATACACTGCTTATGATAAAACAGCATTAGATCTTCAATGATTTTCGAGAATTTTTATGGTGTTTTTATATGCCCGCTCTATGTTAAGCTAAACCAACAGCCTATAACAAGAATATACGCGTAAATTTACTATTTAAATGAGAGCACTCATTACAAACTTAACAAACTGTTTCCTAGGCTTAACAACAGAAAGGTTTCCTACTTTTGGAAGGGCAACAAAACCCAAAAATTATACGAATTCAAACGATTAAACAATACAAATAAACTCACGGCTTTACACCTATCTTATCTAGGCTATATTTAGATCCCATTACAAACAGATCTGTCCTTACGTGTGAATCACGAGACTAAATTTAACCTGACAAATATGATAAGAAAATACCTGAGTGGGATTAGAGGTACTATATTTGTTAGATAAACAAAAAAATGTGCTACTTGGAAATGTTTTCGGATGTAGAACGATAAAACTTACGAAATATAGCGCGCGGTAGTTGAGCTTGATAAGTTACGTCCTTGAATTTCAAGGGGGCCACTTGTCCAGCGTTGCCAACCGTACAACGTTTCTCGTACAGTTACGAGATTTCTGGTCTTCCGTACGAGCTACGAAGACGATATTATCCTCGTACAATTATGAACGAGAATTTGACTTATGAAACTTTAAATAATAATTTTCATTGCTGGGAACATTTATGTCAACATGTTCCATAGACCCTGATATCGCCTCACTCGAATTCAATCAATTTCATAATAAATTTGAAATTTACCAAAAATGCACCGTATTTGTTTGATAATTCGCCTTCATTAGATTGCTACAATGACTGAATACTACTGTGCTGAATATGGCTTAGGTATGGATGGTACCTCTCTCTACCCTCCATAGTTATAGGTACTGATAGTCTGTGTCACAAACTACAAAGTATGTAAGTTATCTATTTTTAAGCAAAATATTTTGTTATTTTACATACACAATGAAGAAGATTTAATGTTTTATTTGTAACCGTAAATATGTTTTATTTGTAACTGTTTGTTATGTAAATGTAACTTTCAAAACACCAGACTGTGTTAAACGTCTTTTAATTTGTTTCATCCCATGTAACACATAATATGAGTATGTACGAGGTTCAAAAGCTAAAATACGAGATTTTTATCTGCTTTTGTACGAGGAAAAAAATTCAAAGGTTGGCAACCCTGCACTTGTCTTAGGCCAATGGCGCTAGGTAAAGATAAAGGTTACATTTGCTTAGATGTTTTTAAATATGAGGCAATTTCACGTTCTAACCCTTTGTGGATATGATATTAGCGCAGCGAGTATCAAACCTGCATCAAATAATTTTTCAACATACTCGCTCGTAACGGGCCTGTAAATGCACCGATTTTAGTGTCATAATATAGTCTATTACGCACTCGTGCTTTTTTTTTACTTTACCGCACTAGTGTTTACATAGAACGTTTCCACACTTCTCACCAAGGAGATTGTAGTTTGCTTCGTTCGTTTTTCATATAAAAACAAATCAAAGAGTTTTTTACCTACTGAAGTTGAACTTGAGAAGATTTAATTATAAACTTTCTTAATCAGATTATTATTGGTATCAAAAAGATCAAGAAAATATTTTCGTATTCGTTCCTCGCAAGTGTGTTGAAAAACGTCGTATGAAACTCGTGCGCGTTGTTTATTACAATCTCTACTCCATTTAGGCGTTCGATCAAATCCGTCTCGATTGTAATAAACAACTTTGCGCACTTGTTGCATAATGTTCTATTATGCAGAAGGGTAGCGACATTTTATAATAAAAAGTTTCGTGTCTTTGCAAAAACGGAACTGTATTGCAACAGCCCGTAACAGAAAAAAATATTATTTATTCATAAGTAAAAGAAAACTTCAAAAGTAAATTTTATATCGATTTTTTTACGATGCATGATTGTAGGGCATGCTTTTTTTATTAATGCCTGAAAGGTTAGCCTGAACAACATCTTTGACCACATCATAACTCACCATCAGGTAAAAGGCTAGCCTTTAAGCTATAAAAATAACTATATTATCGTTAATGGAGGTGTACAATATGCTACATGATGTAAAGACCCTATCCCCCACCCAACGCTATATTAACAAGTTTTTTTGATTACAAGATCATTGTCACTCGCTTTACTTAATTACTAAACTACTCTACCCAATTAAAAAAAAAGCATCGCTTAACAAACATACAAAAAAACATACTTTGTTGAATTGAGAGCCTCCTGCTTTTTTGGAAGTCGTTTTAAAATAGATACGTGTATTTTTTTTAATATTGTTATATTTGCAATAACGCCTGCTATTCGGATTACATTACAAATATACGAGAGGAAGAAAAATTTAAGTCATGTGCGGGATTCGAACCCGCGTCCATCCACCCCTTTCGCCGGGGTATGCTCTAACCAATTGAGAGAATAGACACGTGTGTATTGTAAATAACTGGTTTCGCAGCATTTGAAGCAGTGATGGATCAGTGGCATTGGCTTTGGACTGCCTTGCCGCAGGTCCATGGTTGGAATCCCGCCGCGGGCTTGAGCTTCAAAGCATGGTGGAAGGGCATTTTGCGAATGCCCGCCTGGCTAGCGACCACCCTCAAGTCGAAAATCTGTCGCCAGGCATGTAACAGTGTGTTCCGGCAGCATTCCTTGAGAGCCAGTGAAATTACAGGCACATATGAGACTTAACGACTACGTCTCAAGGTGACGGGCGCAGTGCAATTCGTGACTTGTGACGAAATGCATCTGTTATAGGCAGAGGTTAGTCCGCTTAACATCAGTTGGGCCTCATGCTAGATCCGTCACAATTACATTAAAAAAAAAATAGATTCGATCATGATGTAACTCTGTAAAAATATTTTCAAGCAGCATCGCGCTGAGGAAAAAACCTCTAGTCACAAACACGTCCGCGTGACGTGACGGCACAAGTCGTGTAAGACGAGTTACAACCAATTGATAATGTAAACCTATTGAAATAGCGACACGTCCTCGGATAGATGACACCTATGGGACATTTTCGTGGTCAATATTTATTTTTTATTTATGTACATACAGCCTTACTTATAAACGCTACTTAAATTTTAAGCATTACTTAGCCGCTGATTAGCAAAATTCCTTACTCATAAACGCTACATAACTTTATCCAGTACCTAAGTACTGCTTAAATCAGCTGTCAATTTAAACACCGTCCCACCCATGTTTAAATATTTAAGTAGCAAGATGGCGCCGATATTTCTGATCAGCTGATTTAGTTACTATTGAGGTTATTGTCAAGGAGGTATACAAAACTATATTCTTTTATTTTTACTTTTTAATTTTAGGATATTTAGCACTAGATACACGCTTTTTGGCAATTTGGGTCTTTCATAATACCTTTTAGTTCAATGTTGTCAGTTTAAAATACGTTCGACCTCATTATCCATTGTTTAGCTAAATAGTTGCTAAGTAGCGTTTATAAGTAAGAAATATTTAAACATTACTTAAACACTGTTTAGTTATGCATTACTTAGCAACTACGTAGCGGATTTTTTATAAGTAAGGGGGCTAGTGTTTATGCGAAAATAGGCTCACGTTTAGCTACATATCATCCGATGGTAAGTCAAGAAATGGTCTAAAGGACAACGCTGACGTTACGGCACCTCAGCACTGTGGCATGGCAACGTATCAACGTCGCCTCGTTTAGTACTTCCTTTTATGCTTGATAGGTTAGCCTTTGACCACTATCTCACCTGATGGTGAGTGATGCTGTGGTCAATGATATTGTTCAGACTAACCCAGAACTACTGGCTCTCAAGGACAGCTGCCGGAACACACTGTTAGGTGTTTGCCGAGAAATTTTATACTTGAGGTAGCTAGCCAGGCGGGCTTTCGTAATATAGACTACCACCATGCTATAAGGGCTGCCATCCTTAGACAACAACCGGGACCGACGGATTAATGTCCCCTTTCGAAGCACGGAAGCGTCAGTAGTAATGTCACTAGCGGTCACCCATCCAACTCATGACCGCAGCGGATGTTGCTTAACTTTGCTGATCGGTTAAGAACAGCTAAGCAGACTTCGTTACGAGCTCTTCAAACTTACTACTCGCTGTTGATTGTCCCGAGTCCGATATTATTTTTATAACGTGCAGTGACGAAACGGACAAGTAGAATTTCACTAGGTATTTAGAGTGCCCTTCAAGCCGTATGACAATAGTGTTTACACGCTCCTATTTTCAGGCAGAATATCTGAAACTGCGGTGGAAACGCAAAGTACCTGAGGCTGGTGACCAGGTTTTCAATCGCGAAGTACCAGGCACGCAGATGACCAAAGTTCTAATAAACAAATGATCATAACTTATACTGTACTGTATCAGCCGGATTGTCCACTACTGAACATAGTATAACCATATTTAGTACGGGTTTGCCATAATCCCCACGCTTGGCGTAGGCGTCTTGGGGATCGCCATTTACGAAATCAATTCCTTAGATGGCACTGCTCCCCACCTTCCGGTATTTCACCTTTAGTCGCCACTTACGACACGCACAGGTAGAAAAGGGGGTGGTGACATTTTAACCCGGCACCATATGCCATAACTTATAATATAAAATATTTCAGACAATTGTGCCTGACACACGCAAATTACTTTACACGCAAACGCCTATATTTCCAACAGCAAATTACTCGATATGCAGACGACCTGAATTTAATTTGGCAAATAAACAGTATTAGTACGCATTGTACCAATCGTGCAAAATAGAAAATTAAATTTATTCCGGCGTAGTTGTCATACATTCATGATGGCACTTGATAGATAGATTATAGTAAGATTTGAAACTATTTCCCGATAGTTCAGGAAGATATTAATTCCTAATGTATCTTATCTACCTCTATATGTCCCTACAATGTCCCTACTTAAGTAGACTTAAGTAGATGGGACCCTCGACATCAATACTACTCTTAAGAGGGTCCCATCCCGACACATCTTTAATTTAATTCACATTTTGATAAGTTTACCTTTTGGTAAGAGGTCGTTTGCGTACCTGGTCGATTGCAATTTCAATTAAGGTGGTTTGCGTGTCGGGCCATTGGCACGCATGGCAAGTTGAGAATTTGGAGTGTGGTATGGCGTGTACGGTGATTAGCGTTTCCGGCACTAAGATTCGAAATCTTTTTTGCAATAGACGAATAGAGCAATAATAACACGTACATTTAAGAGACACGTTTTTAACGCTTTGTACAGTTGTTTGTACTTTTTCTTATTATTACTTACTATTACAGTAAAACAAATTCTGTGCAAAATTTCAACTGTCTACCTATTATGGTTCAAAAGATATCTTTAAATCGAGCGTTGCCAAGCTTTGGCCGACTCACTGGCACCTTGGGCAGTAAATACCATTGATCTCAAACCTAAGTAAAATTTGCCTTCAGGTTTTTTTGGCAGGATTCGCGAAAGATAAGCCCAACTTCCTTCGGGAACACTTGCGTACAGGTATCTTGCCAATCCTTGTCCAGGGGAATATTTGTTAGTTATATCTACCATCCTTGCAAAGATGACACACTGGCCCACTTCGGCCGAACTTCTGGGCTGTCTCTTAGCGTCTAACTAGATTTTTGACGAGAGATATGATGATGAGGGAACTCACCATCGACCTTACCGTGGTGTGGTACTTCAATGGAAAGGTACGGAATGGAAATCGCTGTTCTATTTGGTAATTTGCGAAGGCCTTTGATCGGGTGTAGAAATTAAGAGCTCCTTTCGAAGCTTTCTTTCTATGGGCTGTTTGATAAATTGTGCGAGTGGTTCACTAGTTTTTTGGCAGCTTAGAGCATCATGGTCGCTGTCAATGGTGCAACCTCCGAGGCGAAACGGTATTTCACGACTACCCTGCGCCGGCAACTTTATAAGGCTCAGGTTCGGCCTCTCATGGAGTACTGCTCTCACCTCTGGGCGGGACCTCCCCAGTATCAACTTCTTCCATTTGACTGTATTCAACGCAGACCGACTCACATCGACTTCTCTCAAATAGACCTTTTGGCACTTCATGGACATATTGGATCTGTCTGTATTTTTTACCGATTCAATCACAGGGATTGTTCTGAGAAACGGTTCGTAATACCTGCAAGTGAATTTCGCCATTGGACGTCACGACAAAGCATGATGTTTTATCAATTTTATATCGACGTCTGGAAGTCCATAACCGTCTGATTCTCACGAAAATTTCTGTCTCGCACTGCCATAATGTAGAACCAACTGCCATGTGAAGTATTCCCGAACCGATACGACTAACGAGCCTAGATAAAGATAACGTATTCCCTCCTCAAACTTACCACCGGGTAAGCCGTCTGCTCCTAGCTCCTATGGTAGGAACTCAAACTGCGGCGCATACTCGGGCGTTTTTCAAAAAAGATGTACATTCGCGAATATACGGCGTCCAAAACTTTAGTTCGGTTTTTATAATGTATGTATGTATGTACTTGAGTAAACAGCGTATTTATTGATTAAATACATATTTAAGTTACTAAATTTATTATTATGTGCAACTTAACACTCATTAGTATTAATATATCATAAAAACAAGCAGCAAAAAAGTGTAAAATCTTTATGTCCCACCTGTATGATTAGAACTTTAGAGTCTCAGAAAAAAATACATGAATTAAATATCGCCACCGTTTTACACTTCGTAGACAAATGTTGAACTTGTAAATACGATTTAGAGCTCTTTATTGTCGTAATTGAGCTTAAACTAGCTCAAAATACTGTTTATGTGTTGTCCCAGGAATGTGGCAGAACCGGAATTCCGTTTATAGTCACGATAGATTTTTTAATACTTAAACGAAATTTTACCCTAAAATATGGTTATTTTTAGTTTATTATAACATTCATCTTATCTGTGGTATAACCGCCATTTTGAAGCATATCTCAGTGTAGTCAAAATTTGTGACGAAAGTGGGCGCGTCCCGTTGGTTGCGAATGGAAGTTCCAGATAGCAACGGGATTTTATGAGGTATGTAGCAGTTTATCAAGTTATTTGCAGTAATACAATCACTTATACGTGTGAGTATTAAACTATTGTAAAACAAATCGCAAGTAGCCGTAAAATGAATACAACAGCTTGAATTATTGTTTGAAGTTTAGTTGGTATCAATTCGTCACGTCAGGTTCGTCACCATCCAGCTAAAATTTTTAAAAACAAAAATCAACTCCGGTTCGTCACGTGTACATCTTTTTTGAAAAACGCCCACTCGCACATCTCAATTAATGCGGAGTATTTCATCAACGAAATTATCGTATGTTTGTGATTACAATGTTCAAGTTCTAAAATTAAACTCAATTTTCCAACGTTACAAAACTGTTATTGTATAACTTATATTTGTTGACTAGCATCAACGAGTTGATGTCAATATTTTGTATGTAACATTGTTGCTTGGTACATTGTATCATTAGTAATATAAGTATGTTTAATATTAGGTAACACGCGACCCTGTTTACAATATTACGCGATATCAAGCCAAGTGCACCACTGCACCACACCTATGAGTTTTTTTTTACAGGAATAACCCTTTGGCCATAACTATGAATGATCGAGTCAGGAAGGACCTTGGTTCGAATCCCACCGTGAACGGGGTTTTCAGCTTAACCGCATAGTGGTAGGAAACTTTACAAATGCTTGCCTATAACCGTAAAGAAAGAAAATTTGTCGCCAAGTACTGAAACAGTGTGTTCCGGCTGTTGGCCTTGCGAGTCAATTCCCATATATATATATTTTTATGTTATTGTGACGGAACAAGCACAAGGGCCACCTGTTTGTTACCTGATGTTAAGCGGTGGTTTCCTCTGCTTATAACAGATGCATTTCCTCACCTTTGGCGGACTACACTGTTAGGTGCTTGGCGACCGATTTTCTACTTGAGAGTGGTAGCTAGACAAGCCTTTCTACCATGCGTTGAAGCTCAAGCCAGCAGCGGTGATCGAACCATGGACCTGTGGCACCGCAGTCTATAGCTATAAGCGCTCGGCTATCTTTGCTCCCATTCTAGGTTAAGCCTTTTTATCGTCTTCGACCACATCATCGTTTACTTTTTTTTAATTGTTTATAGGTAAGCCTTTGACCACAGTCTCACCTGATGGTAAGTGATTATGTGGTCAAAGGTGTTAACGGGCTTAACCTAGAATTACTGGCTCTCAAGGACAGCTGCCGGAACACACAAATATTTCTCATTTCATTTCACACCGTTAGGCGCTTGGCGACAAATGTTCTACTTGAGGATGGTTGCTAGCCAGGCGGGCAATTGCAAAATGCTTTTCCACCATGCGCTGAAGCGCAAGCTCGCGGCGGGATCCGAACTATGGATCTGCTGCGCGGCAGTCCAAAGCCAATGCCACTGAGCCATCACTGATTCAGAGTGAGTGTTTACTATCAGATGAGATTGTAGTCAAAGCCTAACGTATAAAACATTTAACAAAAAAAAAAGTTATCGCCGCGGCCTAGCACGATGACATCATCGAGGAGGGCTACGTGGATCTCGGGTCTCGGACCATATTTCAGTTAAACAATAACAAAAGCTGTAAAAAGCAAAAGGATGTTTATAGAATGATTCCGATTCGTACTTTAATAGACTAGACGAGTGAAAATTTAATTGTAAATTAGTATGTAATTAGAAGTATTAAAATGTATTTTGAATTTAAGAGGTCTTTAGTACAATTATCATAATTATTTTAAAATGTTGTTTACATGGTTTTTTTTTTAATAATTGATTGGCTAGGCTACCGTAGTGATGTTATTATGGTCGTAGAAGTTGTTCAGGCTGTGCCTAAGACGATCTTTTCACAATTAAAGTAGTTCATATTTAATCCATTTAACCTTAATTCAACCGCGAAAATTAGTGTTCCCTAGCGGACCGCTCCGGCTTCGCAAGGGTATAAAATATATAGCAGTAGTTTTGATTTATCCATTACTGCCCGTGGCCCGCACGCGTTAAATTTAGAGTAAAACAATTATTCTTTCCCTAAATCATGAAGATTTCTTGCTATATTTGGAAAATCTAAATTACACTACATTTTTACTTATTTACTTTCTACATTTTTACACTACTACACGCTCCCGCCGCCCGGGCCGGCCGGAACCGACGCAAACGCTACGCCCCGCAATTTTTAAATCTGTAATATCTTCGAAAATATTCATTGAAATCATATGCTGTAAAGGGCCATATAGATCTATATTAAATCAACAATGTATTTAAAGTATTTAATTAGATACGGATTAATGCTGTATTGGTTGAAATCGCTTCGAAAATTAGCTATTATTTGTCGTAAAAAGTAAATGACAAAAAAATTATAGTGGGATATCCATAAGAGATAGACATAATACCATAGCGGAGTTTTCTGTAGACCTTTTCAATGTGTACTATACTGAGTACATTATTTTGATATATCTCGTAGGGTTCAGCATGCGTTTGCAATGTAAGCGGAAAAAATGAAATTATTTACGACATCACATTAGAAACCTCAAAAATAACAGTATTTCTCCACTATTTAATGGATGTTATTATACATATAAACCTTACTCTTGAATCACTCTATATATTAAAAAAAAACGAATCGAAATCCGTTGCGTAGTTTAAAAGATTTAAGCATACATAGGGATATAGGGACAGAGAAAGCTACTTTGTTTTATACTATGTAGTGACGGTACGGTTTGATGTGAGTTTAACAAAATGATCGCTAGAGGCGCTTTTGATTATATAAGAGATACAATTTTACCATTTATGTATAAATATCATCGTGAAGAGGTCGGCAACGTTTTGCCAGATTTTTTTAGTCCCACGTAATGGCTACAAGGCGTGATTTAAACAATGTATAACCAAAAGGGACCGTATCCGTTTTGAGGTCAAGAGAATAAATAGAATGGTCCCCGTAGGCAAACCACACCATTATGGATATGTAGAATCAAATCAAAATCAACTACACTAAAATAAACATAATTGTGTGTAATTTATAAAAAAAAAACAATTCACCATGTCGGATATGACGGTTTTGAATTAAGTACGGGGTTTTGACTCTAGGGTTACTTACATACATTTTGTGACAAAATTACAACTAAAGAAAATTTTACTGCTATATACATTCATATGAGGTAGTTCTCTTCATCAAGAGTCTGTCTAGATGAGTACCACCACAGTGCAAGACATATTCTGCCTCGAAACAGAAGTCTGCAAACACTGTTGTGGTAAGGAGTAATGAGCACTGTAGCAAATGAAATTTCTGTGCGAACGAGACAAGAACTAACGTCTTAGAGTGACAAGCACATTGCAGTGTCAACCAGTACGAGGACAGTGACACTGCTGAAGTGTACAGTTGATACGGTTACTATCAGGCGGGCGACTACGCCTCATACATTAAGACTTAAAGCATTTTAAAAAAACCTGTGAAAACGTACATCCATTCTAATTACTGACTCACGAAAATACAACTATGGTTAGAAAGCGTTAATGCAAAAATTACAAAGTAAGTATACACTGTCTACTGTAATATATATATATATATATATATATATAATCTTTAATACACTCACTTTATTAATTGACTAAAAACTGTAGTGTAACTATTATATTATATTGAAATTAGAAGTCTTATAGCTTAATACAAAAACTAAAATTATATATTCTATACATACTTTACTAACCTAATATTAAATATGGTAACTAAAATGTATAAAAAAAATAAATTAATTAATAATACTGTAATATTGGATCACTGTATACTTCACTAGCTTAAGGAAGCGAACGTTGCTATCTGCGACACAGTCTTGTACTATAGCAGGTAGCATCGTTTCACTGTTTATTGTTTCCTTTGTTACTTTTGTTCCGAAATAAAGATTATTATTATTATTACTGTCTACTATGCATTTACCTATATTGGCAACCATATATTATTATATGGTTGTCGTCACTATTATGCTCAAAGGCAACGTGCCACTGCTAAGATAATAGTTAGTTAGATGAAATTTGTAATAGAAATAGTTTGAAACCTCGGGAAGGACATAAAATAGTTTTTATCAAACTGCGCAAAAAGAGGTATAATGGTTTTAGCCGCTGATTTGGTTGAGCCGCGGCTGGAATGCTAGTGTAAAAATTATAAATTTAAAAAAAAAATGTGTAATAAGTGTCAAACACTAATATTAATCGGTATTCTCAAAGTCACAGAGTTGAGAGTGCAATGGCAGTCTAACTGCACGAGGCTCGCCGAAGACGGTTGCGACCGGACTGTGTGCAGCAGGGCTGTCAGATACAAAAACAAGATAATAGTATACCACCTGTAAAAAAGTAGTACATATGGGAGTTTTTTATAAAAACAATAGTACACATTAATAATATTGATTTATTTAAAATAACGTATGCTTTTTATCCAATATACATTCCATATAATTTCAGGCATCATTTCGTTATTTGGTTTAAAATTCGCACAACTACCGGCTTCATTAAAAATACATACCTACCTATATGTAATTTGGTGAGTCTGGTATATCGATACTTTCATTGGATTAACTATTTCTAATTGAAGACTTGATCAAATTTAGATTTAATTGCTTGCACATAGATAGATATAAAGTTAGTCACATTTACAATTGTAAAAACACACACGTCACACACCTTTGAAGAGACGAGGCTACGTAACCTGAACAAAGTGCGATTACTAAAAACCTAACTTGAGAACACCTTGATAACAAGTTATCTTTAGTAATGACTTTACAAAATATGCCGTATAACCAACGCAACGATCTAATACGCTTAGGAATCGGGGAAACCCGGTGATAGGTACCTACATAATAAACGGAATTGGTCTATGGGTTCATCGAGACCTACAATCAATGATGTATTTGACTAAAATACAGTTAGGTTTTAAAAAGTAGTACATTAGCCGTACGACTTTCGTAATGCGGTAGTACGGAGAAGAAATTCTAAAAAAGTCGTACAAATACTATTTAAATAGTACATCTGACAGCGCTGGTGTGCAGCGATGGGTAGCGTTAGTACGCAGCGGGCACTACTACTAGTACAAGCGGGAGAAACATTCTCATCGTTTTAGGCACTAGCCACGCCCCCATCGCCGCCGGTAAGACCGGCTGGGCTTGATATCTGGGCCCCAATTCTCTTAGCTATTGACCAAACGCCACACTACTGCGATGCCTCTGCGATCGAACTGCTGTTAATGTCAAATTAGGTAGTCTGCTAATTCTAGCTACTAATCGCAGTTGTATAGCAATCGCGTCGCTATCGTATAGCTGTGATATGGCTTGCAAATGTTGCCACTGATACAATAACGAAAACTTCTATCAATCAAGCATCAGTCACCATTAATAAAGTGGTTTTCTAGCAAACACTACATTAAATAAATATATTTTAATCATTTAGCTATTTTTCTATCCAAAATCTATGCTATGCTATCTATGCCACTGTAGCAACGCAATCGCAACAAAATAGCTAACGGCATACAACATTATGTCAATAACTATTGATAGCAAGCCACTGTCTTGCGATCGAACCTAAATAGCGGGCAGATTACGGATACGGACAAAAACTACAATTTTCATGCAATTAAGTTGGGTTAACGCCGCCGTTCAATAGCTAAGAGAATCGGGAACCTGGGCCGCTACTACAATTCAACGAAGTTTCGTTTTTCGTGTTTCGAGCGACACAAATTGAATTTGCGATACGAAGTTCTTTGTTTTATATAGTCTATGGTCGGACCGCAACGTTCAACACAAATCTTGCTCCGCTATGGAATCTACCATACTATGAGAAAGCTTTTTTTATGCCGTACTGGGTAGCATTTGACCACTATCTCACCTGATGTTAAGTGATGATGCGATGATGGAGCGTGCTTACCCAGAAAATACCTATTCACTCGCGTTTTGAAGACATATTGTATTTAACCGGAAACACAGACTCAGACACATTTTGACCACATACTTTATTGTGGGTTAGTAGGGATGATGTGGTTGAAAATTGTAAGCAGGCTTACCTAGAATGGGAACTGGCAATTAAGGACAACTGCCAGACCACACTATGCGTAGGTGCTTGGCAGCAGATTTTCTACTTGAGAGTGGTAGTTACACAGGCGGGGATTTGAAAACTTCCCTACTCGCATGCACAGTATAGCGACTTAACACGGTATTATGTCCAAGTACATATATCATCATCACATCAATCGGATTGTCCACCTTTGAACAAAAACTTTGGGGGAATTAGCCATAATACCCACGCTTGGCGGGCGTCTTGAGGATCATAGTAGAAGTTGTCAGTTCTCCATAAGGAGTTGTATAATGCACATGTGCGTGAAAAAATTGAAATGATATCATACAGAAGTAGCATCATTTTAAATGATTTACTCCTCCTCCACTATCATATATATAGGATCATAGTCAAAGATGTGTCTCCACCAAACAAAAGGTTAACGTTAAGCTAAACGAAAATTGACATATTCTTGGGTTTACAACACGTGTTAGTGTTAGAAGTTGCCAATATTTATATGGCAGCGATTTTTTAAGATGCCAACTCTTTTTGGTGGAGATACAGCTTAAACAACGATATTATATATATGACAGTGTAGACCTAACACGGTTGGGAGTTACGGTGGAAAAAACATTTTTAGGGACCGTACCACAACAGAAAAAAACGGAACCCTTATAGGATCACTTAGTTGTCCGTATGTCTGTCAAGACCCTTTTTCTCACGTGGATGTATCAAGATAAAATTCATATTAAATACTCAGGTCTACTGACCCCTGGAGCCGTGAAAAAATCTAACTTCTAAGCCAACGCAATCAAAAG
This sequence comes from Plagodis pulveraria, assembly GCA_963890685.1. Classification (NCBI taxonomy): domain Eukaryota; kingdom Metazoa; phylum Arthropoda; class Insecta; order Lepidoptera; family Geometridae; genus Plagodis; species Plagodis pulveraria. Next base: position 27,457,801 of record OY982967.1, read on the forward strand.
ATACAGCCGTTTATGCCCAAATTTTCGACATGCAATGGAATCAAAACTTACAGGGTACTGCCCGTGAATCCGTGGAATTTGATACAAAGCAACTTCTAGTAGCACAGATAAAGGAAAAATTGCGAAAAGCATAAATTTTTTGTGATATCATTTAATAAAAATATTTGTAAAAATTTAAAAATTTCCTTTTGCAATAAAATACCATAACCTACAGGTTTGTACGTAACCCTAGGTGCGCGAGTCCGACTCGCACTTGGTCGTTTTTTTAATTAAAACTTCTAACTAGATAAGAGAGAGAAAACAATCTTGACGACATGCAGTTTAAGCAAGTCGGTGGCGGCACCTGCCACAACATTTTTTATTATATATATAATAAAATAAACGCAAGTTGTAAAATTTATTCGTCAAATGTTTATGAGAGCAATTTGAAAATTTTTGAAATATTAATTAACCTTAATTACGAAGAAACAGAAAAGTTACTTGCAAAAGCTTTGTAAATTGATAAAGTAACAATACTCATTATAAGTTTTAACGTTATTTAATGTCACAGTTATCTTGTTACAATCTGGTGTAATAACACTAAAGTATCTAGTATTATCAGTAGTAATAATCATGTAATATATATAGATATATTATATTGCATTATAACACTTCTAGTATACTTTCACACCTACACTAAATTAAATAACTCATCTTCTATTTCACCATCATATCAATATTTTATAAAAAATTGTAAATTATATACTTAATTAGTATTCTTTTGTAACTTAACTTAAGGCATAATTTCTGTATTAGTCCGACGAAAGAGACCTGGAACCTATGCCACGGGTCTTGAGCCTAGTTTAGGAACCAGGGGCTCCTTTGTATTTTATGTACAACATGCCTTGTTTTGCCCAATAAATGATTTTATTATTATTTATTTATTTATTTATTTCTTTTATTGCACTATGTAATATGTTGATATGTCACATCAATTACGTAACCCTGTTTGGGTGTAGCAAAAGAGTTTAGTTATTATTATATTTTACACAATATTTAGAAAAAACACAATTTACAAAATACCAAAGAAATTATAAATGCAAGTAAAAATTATATAATTGCTACGTAAATCATCGTGAGTTTGTTACGCTTTTGTCTTTAATAAATTCTTTAACTGTGTAATAACATTTTTGTATCAATTTGTTCTTGAGCTTAGCCTGAAATATTTTATCATTATTTTCTTCTCTTAATTCAGCTGGAATTTTGTTAAATATATTAATTAGCATATAGTGCAGGCTCGTTTTAAATATTTCTAGTTTAGGTTCTGGTGCTATAAGTTGGTTGTGCCGCCGAGTATTGGTATTGAACGTAAATAGACTCGAGTGTTTCTTAATGAAGAATGCAGCTTCTAGGATATATATGCAAGGTAATGTTAGCATTTTGTTTTCTATGAAGTAGAGCTTGCAACTCTCACGTTGTCGGATGTTGGCCAGTATGCGCAGACATTTTTTTTGTTTGATGAACAATGTTTTTATGTGATAGGTGGGCAAACGAGGGCATTTATGTCCATAACGACTTTTAGACCAAATCATCTCACGAAATTCTGATGTCGAATGGCCACCAAGTTTATGCGATGTAACGCCGTACGATTTCTTGCCTCGGGGTTTATGGGATTAAACAGAAACTTTTGGCAATTATTTTATTCCATATTTGATCCGAGTCATCATGTCTACTTGAAAAAAAAAATATCACAACTAGCACAGAAAAATACGTGTTTCTATTTTTAAATGGAATTAAATAGTACACACTTTAAGGGACTCCTCTTCAACACAAAATCAAACGCTGCTAGTAATGGAATACATAATGTGAGTTATGAGTAAAATATACTAATAGATAAGACTTACCTGAGTATCCCTTAGGTCGGGCTCGCTGTTGGTAGTGGGCACCCCGCCCCCTCCCCCCGCGGCGCCCCCGCCCCCCGCACTCAGTGCGCGCCGCCGAGCCTCCTTCTCGCGGTCCCTGTGCCGGTCCCTCCCCGACAACATGTTCCTTGTCTTCGACAGCAGGTTCAACGGCTTCATCGACTTGCGAACCTGCAGTGCAAGTACCGTAGTATGGCTCGTCAAATTATCGAATCGCTATAATCGATAAATTTAACGAATCGTATCGCCAATTGCAAGTATGGAATTGTTGTCGATAACTCTTATCGATGGCTTACGATCGTGAAATTGTAGACAGTATGTCGATTATTATGAAATGGCAACATCGATATTAGACTGCTTTTGCACAGATTAAAATCGTACATTCACTGAGAAATGAGTATTCGTGAAAATATTCTTAATTAAAGCATTTTTTTAATAAAACATTAAATTAAAGTATGTTTATGATGATTGAAACAATGAATAACAGAAAATTTTAACTAAATTATATAATTTCTCAGTATCGAGCTTAAGTTAAAGTGATGACAGCACTGACTGAAAATATCTATTTTATAAAAAATGGTTCTTTCATTATTATTATATTTGTTCAATATATTTGAAAACCATTAAATCATCTAAAAATATTCCTCCCCGCTGTAGAAGGAATAATAAGACGCAATTAAAAGTGCGAGTGAAAACTTATTTATGTTCTTGTCCTAAATAACAAAATAAAAAGATGTTAAAAGGAAAATGTTGTAAAAACATTCACAAAAACAATTTGGTTACGAACAATAGTTTTTGTCAGTACTTAGTTAAGTACCAGCCTATAATATTCATTTAGAGGAATTAACCATAGGCCAAAACAATAATTATAATTATTTAATAGATACTATGCCCACAAAGGTATTTAGTTATTTTAATGTGGTCGGGTAAGACCGTGATATCACGTCCTTCTAATGTCGTTCTTAATACCTTGCATGAGGCCGAATACAATTTCTTTCGATATTCGGAATAGATTCCTGAAACACTCTCCGAAAGTTTGATGTTAATGTTCGTCAACCTCTTCTCTGTAGCATTCGGCTATTTATAGCAGCCCACCGCTCTTATTTCAATAATAAAAGGAGCCCAAAAGTCAATTTTTAATTTCGTCGCAGTTATATCGAGCTTCTTTTTAAACCTGACAAAATCATCGTCAAAATCTACAAAATAGACGATCTCAGTCGTCACTTAAAAGTTCCATGCTAGGGTTATCGTTAAAATTCGTTAAATTTTAACGAATGTAAACCGAATTTAATTACCGATCGTTTAAGTAAGTTTCATACTTGCAAGGTCGACAAAACATCGATATAACCCGTTTTATCGAATTTAGACGATTTTAAATGTCATATTTAGCGATCGGTAACTACGGTACTTGCGCTGCTGGAAAGATACAAGTTATGGACGTAAGACCTTAGATATTAGTAGCATCCGACAGTAAACTCATATTTTTCCATATATTAATTTACTTGTTTAATTTACATGTTGCTGATTTGTGCCCAATTAACGAACAGTCTCTATTGCTATATTTGAGTGGTACTCCTGTATACAAGTGGCTCTCAACACCAATATGGATATAAAAGACCTTTATAAGGTCACTAAGGTACTTTTTAAAAATAAAGCCATCCTAGACGCGTGTGAACTGTCAAGACCTCGTCGCCATCCTTAATATTATTGCTAATTATGAAGCATATGAAGCAACGACATGTTATAAAACGCCGCTCTCAAGTACACTCAAGTACTGCATCCTAAGAACAATTTGAGATTAGTTTGTGATATCAGCTGATAACGAGGACTCAAATATCAGCTTAAGATTGATGTATTAAATAGTTGAGTCTTAGATGCCCGCGAGAGCATACCTAAAATAACGAAACAGGCGTTACTTTGCGGAATCCATATTTAATATAAAAAAATATTTAAAAAAAAACATTAATATTATTTTCAGAAAAACACTTATATAGAAATATGTCTGTTTACAGTTCCGCCTAATGTTCCTGTTAAGCCGAACATCATAAACGCCACGAGAGCACGATCGAGAAATTCTCGAAAAGTCAAGAACTCCTTAGGATGTTTCGTGTAGAATCGAAACGCGCCGAAAATTCTTCCGGATTGTATACGGCTTAATAGGAAAATTATGCGGAATTGTCGCTAGATATATTTATATATTATTTTGAAGTGTTTTAAAATATTAAATTAATGTTTTCTTAAAATATTTGGTATTATTGTTATTAGCATACCTAAAGCTGAGATTGGTTTGTTAATGCGAATTTAAGAGGAAGAAAGCTCACAAGCTTATTAGCATATTTACCAGCACTATCACTATCGTGGTCATTATAGAAACACAACTGTCACACAAAGGAACTTTTTAACAGTGTATTTCGTATTTAGCTCGCGTTTACAATTAATTACATAATTGCAGTAATACTGGCCGATTAACGTCCAACAATTAATTGAAGTAGGCCATTGACATTACAAAATTAAACCTAAATTATCAAGGATATGCTTGTTTAGAGTTACAGGTGGCACGTTTCACAAGTGACACGGGTAGACAATGATGAAAAGTGATGATGATGAAAGTATCCTATGTGTGGATCAAGGATCTAAACTATCTATGTTCCAAGTTTCATCTAAATCTGTTCAGCAATTTTAGCGAATAGTAACAAACATATACTGCACTTACTCAAATTTTCGCATTTTTAATGTTAGGTGGTTATAATATTAGTTTATATGTATAATTTTTGAAGCAGAGATGTCTCAGTGGCATTTGCTATGGACTGCCGCGCAGCAGGTCCATGGTCCGAATCCCGCCGCGGGCTTGAGCTTCACCGCATGGTGGAAGGGCATTTTGCGAATGTCCGCCTGGCTAGCCACCACCCTCAAGTAGAAAATCTGTCGACAAGCACCAAACGGTGTGTTCCTGCAGTTGTCCTTGAGAGCCAGTAAAATTACAGGCACATGAGACCAAACACCTGTACGGCTCAGTGTGACGGGCACAGTACAATTTGTCCTTGACGAAATGCATCTGTTATATGCAGAGGTTAGTCCACTTAACATCAGGCATAGGGAATGTTCCGCCACACAGACATAAAAAAAATGACTGTTCTGGTTACCGCACAGTAATGTCAATGACTCGCTAATAGGGGTCACTCAATACTAATGTTATATCCGCACATTTATACCTTCCGTACATATTGCTTATACATCAGTTTACATACTTATATAACAATAACTCCTTTACAATAAATCAGTGTTTGAAAGATTATCATCGGGTTTGTTTCCTACATTAACTTACCCTGGTGTTCACACTCATCACCTACAGTGGTTATACACACCTGAAGTGTAACAACCACAAACTTGACTATAAAAATATTTTTTATACCACACCCACTCAGAAAAGGTCTCATTACTCGTTCAAAAACATGTTATAAAGTTCGTCATTTTTCCCTTATAAATATACGGCGGGGAAAGTTATATGGATTTTCATTCCTTCACTCCGTAGCAGTGAAGGAATGTTGTATGAAAATCCATACCTGCCCTGTAGTGTTCTTTAGTTTTTAGCTGCTTACATAAAAAAATCAATCTCAAAAAGGTATTATATCAAATACTGAAAAAAAGAGGTGTGATTTTTATTTGTACTCGATTTTCAATGAAAGGAGGTTGGCAACCTTCTTTTCCACTACGAGAAAAAAAGCGCGGCAATTAGTTATGTTGGGTTAAATTTTATTTTTTATTAAATTGATATTTTAACAGTATGCTTTTAATTATTCTAAATTTTTTCCAAAATGTCATCTGATAGTGAAAGTGACGATTTTATAATGATGACGCCACCAGAAATAGGAAATGCCGCTCAAGAAGTCATAAAGAAGTCTTGAGGTAAGTACGAGAAAACGAATAATGATTTTATTTTCCTCGTAGGTGTAGTATAAAGCACTATGTATCACTCGGGAGAAAGTTCTGTTTCTGTTCTCGAGTTGCCTTTAAGCCCTCCGCTACGCACGGGCTTAAACAAACTCTCGAACAGAAATAGATCGTTTTCTCCCCTCGATGTACAATGTACTATTATATTAGTATTAGGTATCGTCACTTTTTAAAGATGTGTGTAAAGTACCGCCGAACTTTCTGCTTAGGCGACAGATCTCTGCTCGGTACAGATAAGAAACTAATTTTCCAAGAGATGAGACCTATCTAAATCGTATTAGCATCATGTAGGGGCAAGGAAATACTTATGCGACAGTTTGCGCTGGCACAAGGCACGCCTTTCCTGGTTACCTCCCCAGTCGTCTCTAGAGATCCGCACGCGACGGTTAAGCCGTCGACAATATTCTCGCGTTATAATTGTGATCTTATAATCTCAGTATTTTATTTTACTGAGACAATATACGAAGTTGGTGAAAATCTATGGATGCTTAAGTTCCCACAATATAGGAGAATACGCATATCGCAGACACATAGGGTTCGGCTACTTAGCTAGACGTATCCACCGGGCATAGCGCCCGCGACAGGACACATCAACGAAAGTATACAGTATATGTATTCTAGACAATTAAAAAGTCCTGATTAATTCTATAAGTTCGACCTCAACATTAACATCGCATTATTAAATTAATCTAACTTTATATACAAAAGTTATTACAAACCTTAGATTTTAATGTCGACGGATGTACGAAGTTATCGTCGTCCTTATTTCCTTTCGGTGGATCTCGAAGCCCCAACACCAGCATGTCGTCCAAAGAAGCCTGCATATGCCTTCGGAACTCTCTCTCTGTTCTCGGCTCCTCGTGACTTCTCGACGAATACATCGACACTGAATCCATGCTAGCCTTACTTGCACCACCAGATATAACCGTCACGTTTTCCACTGACTCATTAGAATGCCAGTCTGGCGGCTGTCTTCGCGACTCCTCATATATCTCAACGGAGTTAAACGTTTCCGTGACTTGGTCGATTTCCAAATCCATGTCCAGTTGAGGCGGTATAAACTCGTAGTGGTGACCCTCGCTTTCTGTATATACTTGGTCGTAAACGGCACCATTAGGGAAGCCTCTGGAACTGGACGGGATGTTGCCGTAAATGTTGTTGTAGTTGTATGTGTCCTCTTCGTTTCTTGGGCTAAGATGCCGGACTGTTTGCATGTCGTTTGCGTTGATGATGACGTCATCCAAATTTAGAGGACGGCCTTGACCGCCGAACCCATCGACTACCGGAGTTGTATTCGACAAGAATGAACCATCAGCTTCGAAACTGCTGCAGCCAACCAAGCCCATCGGACGTCGAGGCAATTCTTGCCTAAATCTATTCGGAGGTGGTTGCGCTCCCGCGAACTCTACTACTAGAATACGATCTTGAATGTTCCTCCCGTCGTTATGAAAGCCGATGCCAGAGTCACTGTTACTGGACGTGGTAGTTATCTCGCTGTGATTGCTCGGTTGCGGTGAGTTTGCGACAAAATCTGGAGGATCTATTCTAACTTCTTCGTGGCGGCACGGTCGCCTGTCGCGCGGCACTCTAAACGCTTGAACTGCTCTATTGCATCTCGAAAAATTCCCGATCGCTGGGCTGTCACCCTTTATGGCTAATTTGGATATTGGTTGGATATTAGGACTGGAAAAGTCCTCGGCCGGTAACGAATACATTCCTCTTATAATGCCTACAACATATTCCGCAGACGGAGGAAACTCTAAGCATCTCTCTGCGACTGGATCTCTTGTACAATTTATCTGAAATTCTCTGGATCTCGTAATGTGAGCTTCATGTTCAGCTATCCTAGGATCGACTGCAAACACGTGGCAGCTATGGGAGGCTTCAGCTTCCAACATTTCCGCTGACGTCACAAGACCAAAATATCGTCTATCGGCGTCGGAACCGCATCCCGCAAAAATAATTCTTTCGCGTTGATATTCAGCTAGTACTTGTGCTGACGGGCGCCGCAGGATGAGCGAGCTGGGGAGCACACATAGAAGTACTGGTGCGGCGGATCGTCTCTCTTGTCTTAACTTTCTGACTGCTGTTCTTACGTTTCCTGGAGCAGCATTAGAGGTTGCTTGAGGTGTTTCTATGGTTCCCAAGTAACCGACGACGGCACGGCATTCTAATCGCGCCACATGGTTGGGAGTGAGCTGCGCGCGAGTTAGATTTTGGAGAATTTCGTTGACGCCCGAGGTGCTTGGTGCAGCGTGGCATCCTGTAATGACAATAGGTGTAATCAGGTATTTGATGAATCTCACAAGTTGGCGATGTGAAACGCTGTAGTAATTAGCTTTTTAACACAAATGTACATAAATCGCAATGATATGAATTGATTATATGAAGTGCAGTTCTCGCCACCAGGTGGACAATAATAATGTTAGTAATATATAATTAGCACTTAATGTGGACTTTTCATGCAGTTAAAAAATAATGGTGAAAAACAAAAGGACTATCTCCCAAACATATTCTTACAGACTCTGACAAACTACTTAATTGCTCTGAGCTTCCAAATTTTTTTTATTACAAATAGAAGGTAAATTGCCTATGTTCCTACAGCATGTAAATCTTATATCATAGATCTTATTTGTTGTGTTGACACACATATACACCTTGATTACATGTTAATTCAAAAACTAACACTTAAAAAAATCAATCCTTATTTAATTAACATTAGTTTCTGTACCCATTTACTGGTGTTACATTATATATATATAGTTTGGATAAGTCAATAGACGACACATTTACTTAGCATTCTATGGATTCACCGTGCGGGTGCCGGGTCCATAGCGTTGCAGAGGAAGAGGCCCAAGTAAAGGTGCCTGGGACTTGCAACCTAGGTTAAGGGGCCCCTTTATGATGCATCAATGCTCCCTTTCATCGCTAGAGCCTCCTCCCCTGCACAACCAAATTTGGTAAGATCCTACTAATGCCACCTTGGATACACATTCTAGGATGGAAGTTATGGTTGTTCTTGACAGGGCAAGGTGTTTTAGTAGGTTGTTTTTTTTTTTATGCTTGATAGGTTAGCCTTTGACCACTATCTCACCTGATGGTAAGTGATGATGTGGTCGAAGATGTTGTTCAGGCTAACCTAGAAGTACTGGCTCTCAAGGACAGCTGCCGGAACACACCGTTAGGTGCTTGGCGACAGATTTTCTACTTGAGGGTGGTAGCTAGCCAGGCGTGCATTCGTAAAATGCCCTACCACCATGCTATAACGACTGCCATCCTAAGACAACAACCGGGACCGACGGCTTAACGTACCCTCCGAAGCACGGAAACGCTCAGTAGTAATGTCACTAGCGGTCACCCATCCAACTCATGACCGCGCGCGACGTTGCTTAACTTTGCTGTTCGGTTGAGAACAGCTAAGTGAACTTCACTACGAGCGCTTCAAAAAAATAGGTATTGTATAGGGATTTTGCTGGTATAACCCTTGCTTTGACTTCTACAGCATATAAATTAACCACATAACAGTTTTTGGTTAATTCATTTGTTATGTCATAATATTTGTTAGTTTTTATTGTGTGGTCTTTAGGTATGTTTGTTTCCCATGGCACAGTAAGTTCTAGAAGTACTTTTTTAGATTTTTTTAGTATAGAAATATATCTAGTCTGGATGATGAAACGCCAAAATCCTCAGGAATTTAATCTGTGACCATTGAGCGTATTACTCGATAGGTACTTGCTTTCTCTGCAGCATGGCAGTGTGACAAGTGCCTAATGCTATGCAGTGGAGACACAACCAGGTACTTGGAAATTGTACTAGACATTGTATTAGAAACAACAGTCCCCAACCAATATTTTAGCAACAAAAGTGGATTTACACAGTTGGTTATAGGAGATAAATTTGGTATTCCGTCTACCCAGACACAGACAATGGCATTTACTTGGTTTTGTTCTCAACCCTATAGTCACATGCACAGGCCAGGCACAGAACTCATCCACTTCACGTAAAAGTTCTTGACATTGTATTGGGTTACGTATCAGAATTGCAAAGTCGTCAGCAAACGTTTTTTATTTTATTTTTGTTATTGTGAGGGGAAGAACAAGCTCGAGGCCCACCTGATGTTAAGTGGACTAATCTCTGCCTATAACAGATGCATTTCGTCATAAGTCACGAATTGCACTGCGCCTGTCACATGAGACATAGTTGTTAAGTCTCATGTGCCTATAATTTTACTGGCTCTCAAGGCCTGCTGCCAGAACACACTGTTAGGTGTATTTTCTACTTGAGGGTGGTAGCTAGCCAGGCGGGCATTCGCAAAATGCCCTTCCACCATGCGGTGAAGCTCAAGCCCATGGCGGAATTCGAACCATGGACCTGCTGCACGGCAGTCCATAGCCAATGCCACTGAGCCATCACTGCTTCAAAAAGCTAAGGGTATGTTCCATTAGTCGCTAAGAACGTAAATTTTGATAATTTTGATCACATTCTGCGTCTGTGGTTGTGATTACGTGATCGTTTGTAACTGTCATCCCCGTTCCATTTTTGGATAAGAACGCTAAGAATGCCACTAAAATTTGCCACTTCTGTCACTTTTGACATTAGATGTAGCGTTTAAGGCGAAAATAACGCCAAGACCCATGTGGAAAACTTTTTGGGAGTGTGATCGTTTTTAGCGTTTTTAGCGAATCTCACTCAAATGGTACGTACCCTAAGATGGACTCTGTGTATTTGTAAATTTAAATATGTGTGAAACTCACGAGAATTTCATTTAAAAAATATAATTACAGAACCATTTATTAACCTCTAAAGATTGTGCTTCCAAATAAGATGCATATGAAGATGTATAAGCAACAAGTGTGCGAATTCCCACATTCAATCTTAGAGGTTAAATACAATTGCAATATATGTATAATAACAAAACAGAGCTTTTTTTATTGCTGGTTATCTAGCCTTACACCATAAACTATATCTCCTGTTAGTAAGTGATAGTGTGCTTGAAGAAGTTGTTCAAGTCAGTCTAGAATTACTCAAGGATGATTAATGGAACATATTGTTAGGTGCTCGGTGACAGAATTTATGTCTGAGGTTAGCAGCTAGCCAGGCAAGCTTTCACAAAATGCCCTAACATCATGCATCATTTTTGCATACAGTCTATAAGTCAAGAGCACACTCTATATCTTGCTTCAGTATACCCATGATTGTCACAAATACATACAAAAGCCAACATATAACATAAAGTGCTTTTATTCATTTATTGAGTAGTCCCACATACCTAGTTATATAAATTTTGTCCCTTAGCCATCTGTAAAATAGAATAAATTTACATAATATTAATAATAATAGCAGTTAAAAAGCAAAACTAACAAAAAAGGGCATACAAAAGTTTGAGATTATTTAACTTGAATGGAGCTTGGGAGTAAATAAATAGATTCAGGCGTTACTTTGCGGAAATCCATATTTAATAATAACAAATATTTTTAAAATACTTTATGAAATCATCAAATTAATATTTTAATAAAACACTTAAAAAATACAAAAATATATCTAGTGACAATTCCGCCTTAATTTCCTGTTAAGCCGACGTATTTAGAAAGTTCACATCCTACTCATAATGTAAGTATAACTAAATACTGAAAAAATATCTAGTTAAGGTATAATATGTACTGTATTTCAGGTAAGGTTTTTTTCCCCCATGAATCAAAAAGAACTGGCTGTACACAATTATCTGAAAATAAAACATTAAATACATATGAAGTCTACTTTATGGGCTTTCTATATCCGTAACCAATTTCTTTCTATATCTGTTACATCACTAGACATAAATATTGACATTGCAATTTATATGTTATATAGATTTATTTAAATGCCAATTTATCAGAGGTACTCTGCTGTACTTTATCTAAGAGGTATTTGTCCTTAGCAAAATATGGGCTCTAAATTATCAATTCCCCACAGCAAGCATACCTGGATGATGCGACATGACTTGTGGTCTCCGGCGTGGCGGTGGATGTCGTCTCCTAGTCCTGGAGCGCTCGTCGGGCTCCGTATCTTCAGTGTCCGTCGGAGGCGCATCTCTCGGTGATACACTGAGGGCGATAGCACCAGGCGCCGCTGCGACTAATCTGGCCACAGATGCGTGCGGGGCTCTTGCTACACTTGCACCATCCACGGCCAACAAGGCATCCCCAGCCCGTAAACCAGCCCTCTCTGCCGGCCCGCCTGCGGCAACCGCCGATACAACGCAAGGCCGCTGCCCAGCTATCGTAAATCCGAATCCACCTGGACCTCTCGCCAAAACAACTCGGCGTTCAGAAGTCCTTGTTATAACCGCTCTGCGACGTCTTCGCCTTTGCTGCTGAGGCACCATCGCAAATGCTCTTGATTTTCTCCTGAATCTTGATGGACTTCTACAAACAGGTTCATAAAACATTCACCACATATTTAGCACTTCTAATGCGAAACAATTTAGCGTTTTATAATGAAAGTATAGAATTATAAAGTAATTTTCGCGCATAAAACTGGAAATACAAGTCCGAAAGTTTTTGGAAATTGCTTTGTAAATCATAGATTAATAAGCAATAATCTTGAATAAGGGTATATTCCATTTGACGCTAATAACGTTATTTTCGATAATTTTGATCACATCACACTCCCCTGTTCCATTAAAGGTATGTTCCATTAGTCGCTAAGAACGTTATTTTCGATAATTTTGATCACAATTGCGTCTATGGTTGTGATCACGTGATCGTTTGTAACTGTCATCCCCGTTCCATTTTTGGATAAGAACGCTAAGAATGCCACTAATATTTGCCACTTATGTCACTTTTGACATTAGATGTAGCGTTTAAGGCGAAAATAACGCCAAGACCCATGAGGAAAACTTTTTGGGAGTGTGATCGTTTTTAGCGTTTTTAGCGAATCTCACACAAATGGTACGCACCCTTAGGATAAGAACGCTAAGAATGCCACTAAAATTTGCCACTTCTGTCACTTTTGATGTAGCGTTTATGGCGAAAATAACGCCTAGACCCATGTGGAACAACTTTTTGCGAGTGTGATCGTTTATAGCGTTTTTGGCGAATTTAACTTCAAATGGTAAGCACCCTTATAGCCATTACAAAATAATGTTTGTATACTCTTTGCTTTGACAAAGCCCATAAAAATGCGATTTGAAATGTACAGTCGACTGTCGAACGGTTTCGATCAATCGTACTGTGTGTCGTGGGAGGTCGATAATAATATGAAAACTGTCCGTGAACTGATAAGATCATCGATTTTATTTTCGTATTGTGTATTTGGTCACTTTTGCAAAATATTACCTTCAATATCTCGTCTCTTTGTACCTACAACTAGTTCGTTTCCTGAACTCGTCGCATGAGTTATTTCGTCGCCTTCCCTACTCCTCCGATGCTGTACGAAAGGCAATAAAGATAGTAATGTATCAAAAAAATAGTAATATGATGTATTTAGACATTAAAGGAATGTTTAACAATAATATTGAAACCGCCAAACAAACATAAAAATAGCTTAATTTTCGGGGTTTTTTTTATGCCTGATTGGTCAGCCTTTGACCATTATCTCACCTGATGGTAAGTGATGATGTGGTCGAAGATGTTGTTCAGGCTAACCTAGAAGTACTGGCTCTCAAGGACAGCTGCCGGAACACACCGTTAGGTGCTTGGCGACAGATTTTCTACTTGAGGGTGGTAGCTAGCCAGGGGGCATTCGCAAAATGCCCCATGCTATAACGACTGCCATCCAAATACAATAACCGGGACCGATGGTTTTACGTGACTGCGATCTAACTCATGACTGCGCGCGACGTTGCTTAACTTTGCTGATCGGTTGAGAACAGCTAAGTAAACTTCGCTACAACTGCTTCAAAAAAGAGTTGTACTAAAGAGCAACAAGAGAGAGGAGATTGCGTTATGTTACCATGTTATGGCATTTTTGCAGGGCGGGGGGAATTTGCACACAAATGCAGTTCCTTTACACCGTCTAATAAAACAATAACACACATTGAACGCGGAGCTATCTTTAACTATTTGCCATAATTTATCTATGCTGCCGACCGTCGATTCGACAAAAGACGTTAAGGTTGAACTGGCCGGTCGCTTCTCCATACAAACGCCGTAGGGTGATCACTACCTTATTTGAGATTATATGTCCAGAATTAAGCAAAATATCGATTGAACTCGTCATTATCTAGGTTTGTATGATAACGAAATTTCAAAAAAATAATTAAGTTGAAAGTTATGAGCCTTTAAAACTTTATATGAAAATGTTTCGAGGCTCATAACTCTCAACTTAATTATCATGTTAAAATTTCGTTACGAAACAAACCTAGATAATGACGAGTTCAAACAATATTATGCCTAATTCTGGACCTAAAATCTCAAATAAGTGAGTGATCACCCTACGGCGGCGTTTGTATAGAGAAGCGATCAGCCAGTTCACCCTTAAGTATAATCTTAATTCAAAAACAGATTCGCAAACTTTAAGAAAAATTTTAATGTCGTCGAAATCCTCAGCAACATTTACTCTCAGCATCCTGATGGTGAATATAACAAAGAATGTTTTCGGGAGTAATAAACCTTCGCAGCAATGATGGCAGAGTGGTAATAGCTATGGACTGCCGTGCCGCAGGGCCATGGTTCTATCCCCACCGCTGGCTTGAGCTTCACCACATGGTGGAAGGGCATTTGGCGAATGCTCGCCTGGCTAGCTACCTCCGTCAAGTAGAAAATCTGTCACCTAGCACCTATCAGTGAGTTCAGGCAGCAATCCTTGGAGCCAGTAAAATTACAGGCACGTGAGACTTACTACTTACTAAAACAGTACGTCTCGTGTGACGGGCGCAGTGCAATGTGTCACGTGTGATAAAATGCATCTGTTATAGGCAGGTTAGTCCGCTTAATATCAGGTGGACCTCAAGCTTGTTCCGTCACAATACCATAAAAAAAACGATCTATATATAAATGTTGTTGATATCCTTTATTTACCTACCGCTACTGCTACATAATTAGGCATCTAGGTACGTTGTTAGGGTTCCATACCCAAAGGATAAAAACGGGACCCTATTACTAAGACTTCACTGTCTGTCTGTCGCCAGGCTGTATTTCATAAACTGACAGTTGAAAATTTCACAGATGATGTATTTCTCATGCCCCTATAACAACAAAGCGCAAGCCTAATTTTCTACTACACAAACAAAAATCTTTTTTGTTTCGTTTATCTATTCAATGCTTACCGTCCTACTTGGCAAACTAGTTAAAGAAAATACATCCAAGCTGCAGTGCGAGCCACTGATCAAAAAGACTCCAAACGTGAGACGTGACACAACAAGTTTTGAAACTTACAGATGTTGTGGATTTCTGGTGCAATCGAGGTGAAAGAAATAATAGACAAACAATAAAATATAAAATTATTATGACTATAAATATTGTCAAGAAGTGTTCCACAGGTGGGAAATCACTTGTTTCCAAAATCCGAACGCAGCCATAGTTGGCTGACGTTGGCAGCACTGGAGTGCGTTCAGAGGCTCAGAGTGTAGTTGTTTCGTTGTTTAGTTGTTTTGCAACTTACCCTGAGGTATGGAACGACCGGTCTTTATAACCTCAAACAAATTGTGACGTTGACAGACTTACATCATTATCGTTATAATAATTGCTATTTAACACTATCACAAATTCGTTTTCCATTTTTATTTAAGTTTTATATTTTGAGAAATTATATTTGTATTTATATTTTTGAGATATATGGGTGTGCGCATCAGATTGAATACGATTTAAACGTCAAAGTCATTTCATGTCACGCGTTTTATGGTTAAAAAGTTGCAACCTTCAAAGGTTTGGAACGGTCCAGTTGTGACAACCGAACGCTCTACTCGAAGGTTGTGAACGACGTTAGAGTGAAAAGTTGCACTCCGAGTGCGCTCTAACCAAGGTTCGGAACGCACCCCTGGTTTCCAGTTTCCTTCCATCCACGTTGTTTTGTTTTCTTTCTTGCTCATTCATTAGCGTACATGGATTTATGAAATAAAATATTTTAAAATTATTCAATATCTGATTTTGTAAACAAATCAGAGTCAGCCCTGAAATAAGAAATCTTTCAATATATTTATTGCATATTCTAGTAAAGTGAAATATCGCAATGGCTGTAAGTAAAAATAAATATACATGTTACAAAATTCAACATAACCCTAAATGGAAATAAAACATTTTCTATCATTAAATTTAAATACTATTTAAAATTTTACAGAAAAAAGGAAAAGCAAAGATAAGTAAAGTAAAGAGGAACAACCAAACTACGAATAAAATGAAAAAACAGGGAAAATTAAAACTGCAGAGGCATAGAATGAAGATTCAAAAGAACAAGCAGCCGGTAAAGTCACAGGTAGAATATGAGAGCGACACCGAATCTGCTTCGGGAGACGATTTCGCAGACATGCTGGATGAAGAGGAACAGAAGTACATCATGAGCCGTCTTAGCAAACAGCCACAGTTGCTTGCTAATGTGCCTGAAAAGGACCCAGAGCAAGCCAAGTAGGTCTTTGCAATAATACACTAATAAAACAAAATTATACCTCCACCATTGTACAAAGGCCAAAGGACATTAGGCGGAGGTTGCTATAATCCCCACGCTAGGCTGGCATCTTGGGGATTGCAGTGTAAGATGGCAGCTGTTCAGAATGGGCTGCTGCCCACCTTCTCAAATTTATTTCTTATAACCTGTCTCTTCTTACAACTCCCATTCGAAGACATGCGAGGTAACAACACAAATTCTAGCCTGATTTGTGATCAATTTTGGGTATCAATGCTATGTGACTAAGCATGCTCAGCGGATAGTGAGTTCTACATTACCTATGTTAATCCGGTCTTTCCATTTTTTTTGTATCTTATATATTCACATAGTAGACAAAATTGCATATAATATACATAAATAACATTGCCAAAAGCAAAAATAATTAACTATGAAACGCTTTGATATTGAACAGCTACCAAACAACACATTTGACTTGCCCCTTCCTACCCACCAGTAAAACCCTTCTTGGAAAGCTAAATGTAAACTCCATATATAGACATTTAATCATGGTTAATGAACTTTAGTGAACTTTTGTCAGACTTATCTTCATAATTTAAAGATTAAGGGGTGCTTTGCACGAGTGGGTTCAAATCCCATCCTCGTCGCCAATTGTTATATACACAATTCACTTAAAAATCGTTAAAAAAAACACACACAAATACTGGCCAGTGCACACTCAAACTTTCAAAAACTAACAGTCCTTTATGTCGTTTTCGATATATGACTCTAGGATTAAAGAAATCATCTCAAACTCTATAACTGTAGTCACCAAAGTGCACATATTAGTAAAATCTCAAGAGAATATACTTTGATCCTCTTTCAATTCTACAAACAATATGAAGAATGCTTAAAAGTTTCATAGCTCTCAAGTTCAGTGTTAAGATATCTAATTGAGACATACAAGATGTTAAATGGTCAAAAGATTTCAAAAAAATGTTTGTACATAATGACAATGTCCATCTAAGAGGCCAGACAATCCATGCCTTTTAGATGGACATTAACTTCCAGAAGACATAATTATGACCAAAACTGTAAATCGGTTCAAGAACCAACACAACAGACATCTTTCATGCTATAAAAAACTAATAGGCAGTAGGATACAGGCAAGGTTTCACTTGTTACAACTGTCTGCCTGATAATAAATAATAATGTTAATTATAATAAATAATGTAGATCTAAATAAAGAGACAAATTACTAAGCATTCCATAGATTTTTACATTGTCACAGGTGCCTAGGACTTGCAACCCATGGAGTAGTTATGAGAGTGTATGAGGTATGAGGCCCCTTTACAATGTCATCAATGCTCCCCGCCACTGTTTCCTCCCACCTAATCAAATTTGGTAAGATCCTACTTATGCCACCTTAGATACACAATCTACAATGGTAATTTAAGATCTTTTAGTAGGAAGAGAAAGGTCTTTTAGTAGGTTATAAAGGGATTTTGGTATACCCCTTGCTTTGACTTCTACAGCATATTCCTTTACACCCAGCAACCTAATTTTTAGATATTGACTAAAAATATTAATTTTAGTCATCAGAATAGTATGATAAGGACAATTGCAGCTTCTTCAAGTTTTGACTTAGAATTTGCACATAATTTGCATTCTGGGAGAAAACTTTTCTCCTATAATAAACATCAATCAAATCTAAAAAATTTGGTCTTATTTTTTAACTGACAGAATAAACTAGGTTGATAGGTTTTCCTTTTCCTTTATTTATCATTATTTTTCCTATAAATAATTCACAAGCTAGAGATACAAGTTTTGTGAAAATATCAGTATTTAAATACCCATTAATTCAAATTCCTTTAATATAATGATAAAAATCACAACATGTAAACCTGGACATAGACACCATCTATAACATTTCCAAAAATCGGTGATTGTTTAAATGGGGGGGTAGAAACATTTTCTCTATTTGTATGAAAATAAGAGACTTCCCTCCAGTCTTAACAGGAAAATTATGCGGAATTGTCATTAAATTAAATTTGTTAGTCCGTCAAAGACATAACTTCGAGGCAACCTTTAGAATCCACAGTTCACACCATAGATTAGTCTAAGCATAGTAAGCAAACACATACACACACGCACATACACACACACACACAGCACTCACAAAAATTCCCCACCACACATCTACTTACACATTAAAAAAACTGGCATCGGCACCCACATTGTTATTTGCGCAAGTTAATATATATATATTTACTGTTCCACAAAAAGTATTTAAAGTATAGATCGCATTATTATTTTCAATTAATGTATTATTATTTGGTGATGTTATTTAATCTATCGTATATGAAAAAGTCCTACTAATAGATTGCTGTTTTGTCTGTGTTTTATTAAGGTTTATTGGTAATTCTTGAACTCGCTTTTTTATACTCTTTTTTTCTCGGCGAACATCTTAGCCCGAGTTCAGGAATCCACTGAAAATCAGTGTTATGGTAGCACCTTGACTGGTGTGGCCATAACTCAAACTGAGTGTATTCCTTTTGCTATAAGTTGTATATTGTTTGTAAGAAATTGTATGTCATTTATTTTATTTTCTGTTGCAATAAATTATTCTATTCTATTCTATTAGATATATTTATTATATTTCTTAGTCGAGCGGGACCATTCTGGTTGAGAGTAGCAAGGGACAGGACCCATTGGAAGGAATTGGAGGAGGCCTATGTCAGAAGACACACCGAACTTAGGGACATCTTGTAACCCTATGTTTAGGAATAAAAGGCTATTATTATTATTATTATTTATTATATTTCTTAAGTACTGTATCAGCCGGATTGTTCACAGCTGAACACAGCCTCCTCCATTATTGTGATATTCATATGTTTATCCATATGTGTGATTTGCCATAATCCCCATGCTTGGCAGGCATTTTGGGGATCGCAGTTTAAGCTATCAGTTCCTCATAAGGCGCTGCTGGCTAGGTGGGCACCTTCTAGTATTTTACCTTTAGTTGCCTCTATCGAGACTCTTAGGTAGCAATGGGGCAGAGCCCGGCACCCAATGGGCACATATTTTTTTATCATATTTTTCGTAAGTGTTTTCGTAAAATATATTTAATTATATCATTGGATAATCTTAACAAATTATCTTTAATAAAACTTAAATAATAGTTTTATCACATAAGTACACATGATCCATAAGTCACATCAACTATAATAATGTTAATTCACTTTACAGAGGCACCAAACGTAAAAGAACAAAAATGGAGAAGCCCCCTAAACAAGTGCCGGCTCCAGGTAGTGACAGTGGGGCAGAGTCTGACGATACCTCTGACAGTGACATTGAAGATAAATATGAGAAGGAACAGGCAGATAGGCCGTTGAAGAAGATGAGGCCTCTTTTACCGATAAAGACCAAGGAAGGGCTCATGGAAAGAGCTGAGGAGGTGCAAGGTGAAATTTGTCTCTAAGAAGATTTTTGATAGTACTTAAATGTTTCTTCCCTATAGTAATGTGAATAGTATAGTTATGTATTTTAAATGCACAGTTACCAAATGTTGATTAATTGTGTCCCCTGTAATGGCGATCAGTTTGGGTAAAAAAAGAACACAAAATTAGTAAATTAAATTGAAAATGTGAATTAACTTGTCCCTCGTGATAAGGGTTTGCTATTTTATTGACATTACGATATTTTCATTACAGATGAATTTATAGTCCACTTTGCAATGTTATCTTTTATATCGAGAAAACAGTGAAGCAATGATGGTTCAGTGGCATTGGCTATGGACTGCCGCGCAGCAGGTCCATGGTTCGAATCCCACCGCGTGCGGGTTTGAGCTTCACCGAATGGTGGTAGTGGCTAGCGACCACCCTCAAGTAGAAAATCTGTCGCCAAGCACCTAATGGTGTGTTCCGGCAACTTTCCTTGAGAGCCAGATTCTAGGTTAAGCCTGTTAACACCTTCGACCATATCACTTAACATCACGTGAGATTGTGGCCAAGACTTACCTATCAATAATGAAAAAAAACTAGAAGGGTATGTTATGGAATAAACTTGGCCTTAGATATGGATGGATAAGGAGAGATTAACATATAATTTACTATACTCTGGTTTTTAATTCGAGATCAAAAATGTAAACAAAGGTGTTAACCGTGGAAAAAAATTACAAGTACTTGGTAATTTTTCTAATTTTGGGAACGGATGGAGCATTTAATGTAAAAAATATATTTAATGCTATAATTTATTCCATTATTATGAAACAATAAAACACTTTTATATGCGCGTACATATTTACGCATATATTCAAGCCTGAAAAAATTAGTGTAAGATTTTTTTGTTTTTAATAGCCACACTTGTGAGAATATTTTTGAAGAAAAACTATTGAACACCCTGACCTATCAGTTTGACAATGACATATATTGACATTTCTTTGTTTACATTTTTGATCTCGAATTAAAAACCAGACTATAATTGCTACAATCTAAATACACTTTGCTAAAAACCTGTTCAAATAAAGATATTGTGCATTTGTCAGTACCTAAAGGTGCTCATAAAACTTATTATTATTTTCAGAAATAGATTCAGAACAAGAAGAAGACACTTCAATTCCTATTCAGTCTGAACAAGACATTGTACAAGATGACCAAGTAGATTCAGATTCAGGCATGGAGGGTACAGGGGAAGACGAAGGCGACAGTGCTGATGGAGGCACCGTTAGTGCAGTTCAACTGTTAGCTGCAAGGAGAGACAAGCTGGCACATGATAAGCTGAGAATTGGAGCCTTATGCTCTTCGTTACTTGAGAGTCCTGATAAAAAGGTAAAAGTTGAAAAAAATTAAATGGCTGAAATTTAATCCTATTTCATAAAATATAATAATTAGTTTTTT
This sequence comes from Plagodis pulveraria, assembly GCA_963890685.1. Lineage (NCBI taxonomy): Eukaryota > Metazoa > Arthropoda > Insecta > Lepidoptera > Geometridae > Plagodis > Plagodis pulveraria. Next base: position 27,479,069 of record OY982967.1, read on the forward strand.
TTTATTGCCGATATCCGCCATCTCATCTTAGTGTAAGTGATGCGGTCAAATATGTTGTTCAGGCTAACCTAGAATTACTGGCGCTCAAGGGGACAAACAGATGCTTGGCAACAGATTTTCTACTTGAGGGTGGTAGCTAACCAGGCGGGCATTCGCAAAATACCTACCCTACCACCATTATGTAATGACTGTCATCCTAAAACAACAACCGGGACTTACGGCCCAGTAGTAATTGCACACTAGCGATCACCCACCCAAGTAATGACCGCTGCAGATGTTGGTTAACCTAGTTGATCAGTTAAGTACGGCTATGCCAGCTCGTAAAAATGTAGGTGCGAGTTACGAAACCAAATACCAATCAGAGCTCGCCACGTCACTTGCTCCAAACAGTTACAGACTTATTAAATGTTGCGGGTAGCCAATGGTTACAAGCGGCTAATAGCCGTTCTTTATGGCGTTCCATTTCGGTCAAGTCAGAGAATGCTTTGGAATTAGTGGACGCAAATCGTGCCTACGATCAAAATGAAACTAAAATAATACGACATATTTGCTTAGCCTCAAAACGTTGTCTATCAGTCAGCCTCTCAGGGCACAGCCTTTTATAGGTCTGATTATACAGTTGACTATTCTGACAGTTTGCTACTTAGCGTTACTTCGCATGACATTTATGATGCTGACATTTTGTTAATTTGTCTCCTTGATCGTATTGCTTAGTTTCAATACGGATAGCATAAGACGAAAATTAACTAGTATATAAAATAAAAAACTGCCCTTTTACAATAAATGAATCTAATAATTTTTTTATTTACACCTTATTTTAGCTGAAGAATCTGTTCCCAATAATGTACCTTATGGAAGAGAGGTTGAAAGATGGAGCGCTGAACCTACATTCGATACGGAAGCTTGCTACTGTGTCTGCATATGAAGTGTTCAAGGACATACTGCCCGAATATACGATACGGCATCAGGATTACTCTAACGTTAAATGTGAGTATAATATAACAATACTCCACCTGACCCACAACACCTTTGAAACTATGATCAAGAGACTCATTAACGATGACCAACTTGTAAGCAAGAGACTCCAAAGTCTCGAGCATCGCTGCAAAGTCGCTTGTTTATCGGTTTTTTATCGGATGTCTTCCGGGGAGTGTGCCACGGAACTGCATGATTTGATTCCGCCATCCCCATTCTATAAACGGACATCCAGGGACACTCAGAAGCGCCACCACTATATGGTTGGTATTCTATTTACCCGAACAAAGCGATTTGCGTCTTCGTTCATCATACCAACCACCAGGGAATGGAACACCTTGTCTATGTTTCCGGTTAAGTACAATATGGGGGTATTCAAAACGTAAGTGAATAGCATCGATCGCATCATCACTTAACATCCGGTGAGTACTACCCAGTATTGTACATAAAAAAAATACATGTCTTATTGTTTATATGTATGTCTTCAGTCATGAACAATTTCTATTATCTTCGAAGTTATAATATAAACTTGAACTTGCTGAATTAAACAAAATACATGTACGAACTTTTAACCGTCTTTTATAAAAGAGGAAGGTTCTCAAGTCAAAGCTGAGTCATTTTCGCCCGTGAGAATGTACACTTAATCTTGGTATCCCACACGCGGTCCCTGGTTGGTCTCATTTAGGTGGCAAAACAGATGTTAGGCTTCTTAAACAAGACGCCGTCTTGGTGGGTACAACCGTAATCCCAGATGTTCTACCTCCAAGCAGCAGTGTGCACTGTAGCGAGTGAAGTCACCGGCCAATCGAGACATAAAAACTACGAATAATTATGTAAAGAAATGTAAGTGAAGCTGAATAGCAGCAGAACGCAAAACTTACCGCGGCTGGTGTGATTTAAAAAGTGTTCCGTGTGGCGCAACGATTATTACCTTGACGCGACCAATCGGATGCGATCATTTGTATGCGCCAAATCATTAAAGACATCATTGTAATTTCGAAAATTGTGCTTGTTTTTGTTAATTGTGAACTTGATGGGTCCAAAATCAAACCGGTAACTGTATAAGAGTTCATTTGTTTAAATTTTTATTCGTAGCTTAAAAACGAATGTCGTGGTGTGCCAATCATAGTGCATTCTCTCGCACAGTGGTGAGTGGTGACACTTACTGTAATGGACAGATGTGATGGCTTGTCCATCTCGGCAAGGAAGGAAAATTCAAGTTGCATCTGAATAAAATTTGATTAAGTAATCTTACAATACAGTTTGCGATTACTTACACTACAAATTGATTGGACAATTCCGCCTCTGCCAAGCTATCGCCTACGTAATTTAAACAAATATTGTAATAATTTAATTAAATAATATATAACACATTCTTAAAAGACGTTTAAAATAATGGCCCGAGTTTCTTGCCCATTCTTCTCGCAGTGGCTCTATAAATTTTTTGTTGAAAATGGCAGTACAATATAGAATATTTCATTATTAAAATTTGTAATTGACCTTCATAAAAGCGTTGTAGAGGCCTAAATCAAATAAATGATTTTGACTATGACTTTCGCACTTAATGTTAAACAAACATACTTTAATTCTTTATGTATTACCTTACCATGCATAACTTTTTACTGGGTCCTCCATCATAATTATGTTTTTGCTGTAAGCAGTACATTACTCCCATTTAAATTTCATTGGTTGGGTAGTTTTTTAGTTACACTTAAACTCACTTAACTCAAGTAAAGTTAAAAACAAATATAAATGAGACGTTAGCATTAGAACACTACCTCACCTGATGATAAGTGATAAGGCCGAAGATGCTTTTAAGGCTAATCTAAAATTACTGGCTCTCCAGGATAGCTGCCGGAACACATTGTTAGGTTATTTGCGACAGATTTTCTACCTGAGGGTGGTAGCTAGCCAGGCGGCCATTCGCACAATGCCTTGCCACTATGCTATAACGACTGCCATCATAAAACAACAACTGGGACCAACGGCTTTGCGCTCCAAAGCATGGTAGTGCTAAGAACAACTTAGCAAGTTCCGCCACGAGTGTTTATTTATTTCCTTGTTTTTTGTGTTTCAGTGAAAAAGGACACCTTGGCCTTGTATAAATATGAAAAAGAGTTGGTAGAATTTTACAAACGCTATTTGCAACGATTGGAGAAAGCCTCTGGAGTGCTGCGACGTAAGAAAGGAGACACGAGGTAATATAAGGAATAATATTATTTGCTGTGGTTTAGGAGTGTTATATATACTTATACTAAAATAATATACTTACTCATAGTATACCCCTGTTTAATAAAGAAACTAATCTAAAATGGCGGCATGTGCTTATTTTGGCAGAAAGTATGGTAAACAAAAAAATCGAGAGGGTACTCTCTAATAGAATTTGGTAATTTTTTTAGATCGTAAATTTTTGTCTCTTTGGTATTCGAAACCGCGCCCCCCAGCATTAACGCATACCTTACCTCTCGGCCATCGAGACTGCCTGGACAGACGCGAAATTTGTGCTTCTATTTTATTATTCCAACTGTCATATATCATACTTTGACAGTTACTTTTATGGGGGACTGTGAGACATTGCTTCTAGCTAAATTTAATCATTCTAGGTCAGCGGGAAGTACCCTTTAGTATTTGATTCCCGTATGAAATCGCAAAGTATATACGATTATAACGGTCGTGTCTTTTGATAGGGGTGACTTACAACTATGATTTTTTCTCAGCTGAAGACTAGACAAGTATTGATATAAATTTCAACGTGACACATCTACGTGTTTTTTGAAAGGGTCTTGACAGACAGACGGAGGAAAAAGTGATTTTATAATGGTTTAATTTTTTTCAATGAACTAGTAGTTATTATTTTTCTGTTGAAATAACAACAGAAAAAATAAAAACAACAATAAATGTTGTTATTGTTTTCATTATTATGAATGCCTTTTAAAAACAAATGAGAGGGTCAGGACAGTTTGATGGCAAAATATTCTGTAAGGTTCTAAGTATCATTATTTGCCGTCGTGGCGCACGTCACCTATCAAGGTTTATATGTGTGCCCTTATTCCTTCCATATGCGTGTTCTTGACTGTCTACTGGGAAGGGTAAATCAAAGTACTACATTTCGGTGACTACCGTTAATTATTGTCCATCAGAATTACATAAATTTAGGTATGTATAAGGTTACACTATTAGGTGGGCTGAAGTACGGACGCTCGGTACAAACGCGTGGGGGGGGGGGGGGGGGGGGGGGAAACTGAGCGCAGAGGCGACTTTTGCAATATCAGCAACTTGCGCTCACGTTGCATGTGTCCCTACATATACACTGCTATTTTTGCGAGCTGTACGGCCCTGGGTGAGTATAGGACACCAATAGTGTGCAAGTGGGAGTTAATGCTTAGCCGCGCCATTTTATATTCGTTTATTTATTTAACCGGGTTTGGTCACTGTAAGTAGATTCGACTTCAATAAATAACTCACAACTTTGTCAGTAAATAACAGAACTATGAGTTCTTCAAGATATCTTTTGTCACTGCAAACTTTAGTGCAACTTTAGTGCCATAGTATATAAAAAAAATCTCAGGTGTGTATCATACCAAACAACATTATTGTATACTCTTTAGTATTGAAATAAAGGGCAATATAAGTTCCTCCAAATGTATAAATTTTTGAACATAATATTTTGTAATAATTATACTTGTATCTTGTCTCTTTCCCACATGAATGTGTGTGATTGAGGTATGTTTACTTACAGTTTAAAATAATCTGATCTATATACAACTTGATATTCAATTTTGTTTTTATTGCTGATAATAGGTAATTATTAACCTAGAATGGGAACTAGCTCTCAATAGGAGATACTGGAACAAACCGTTAGATGCTTGGCGACGGATTTTTTCATTGGTTATATCTTGCCAGGTGGACATTCGCAAATGCGCTACCACCATGCAAAGTATCGGAGTTTTCACTTAAAATGCCCGACCACCATGCAAATGACGGAGTTTGCCGGCCGACATAGCCCAACGACTGCAGTCCTAAGATAAATACTGTGATCGATGATGGCTTAACGTGTCTTTTGAAGCTCAGAAGCGCTCGGTATTACTAGTTATCCATCCATGTTTTTTTTATAAAATGTTCAGAAAACTAGAGGAGTCAACGAGCAGCCTTGCCCTGATATCTCTCCAATGCATGTGCGGACTGTTGGTGGCCCGGCCCGGGTTCAACTACAGCAGCAACATCGCGCAGAGCGTGGTTCCCTTCCTGGACTGCCGCGAGCGCCGCGCGAGGGATATGGTCTCGCAAGCTTGTACTGCTGTCTTCAATGAAGATACCAAGGGGGAGATCACGCTCACTGTGAGTGCCTTTTATTATCCTTTGGATTATGTTACTGTATTTTTATGTAACATTTCAAGCACTATTAATTGCTCAGTGAATAATATATGTATTGCATTTATCACTATAGTAATGGTACACTGAGAAAAAAATACTGGGTCGTCATACTTAAAATACGTAGCAAAACAGGACACTATTACGCTTGTAGCCGGCACCATGTTGCGTACGTAGCTTTCATTAAGTAGCCGACATACTTACATCGAGCTATGTAATTTACTTGTCTTTACTACGTACATAAGTAGCTGTTAGTATGTATCAGAAAAGACACAAAGCTATTAAAACATGATGCATCCTACGTATGTAGATATGTGGCACAGTTACTGTACTGGCTCGGGTCAAGTAAAAGCATGGAGCATCCTACGTATGTAGATATGTGGCACAGGTACTGTACTGGCTCGGGTCAAGTAAAAGCATGGGGCATCCTACGTATGTAGATATGTGGCACAGGTACTGTACTGGCTCGGGTCAAGTAAAAGCATGGAGCATCCTACGTATGTAGATATGTGGCACAGGTACTGTACTGGCTCGGGTCAAGTAAAAGCATGGAGCATCCTACGTATGTAGATATGTGGCACAAGTACTGTACTGGCTCGGGTCTATTAAAAGCATGGGGCATCCTACGTATGTAGATATGTAGCACAGTTACTGTACTGGCTCGGGTCAAGTAAAAGCATGGAGCATCCTACGTATGTAGATATGTGGCACAAGTACTGTACTGGCTCGGATCTATTAAAAGCATAGGGCATCCTACGTATGTAGATATGTGGCACAGTAACTGTACTGGCTCGGGTCAAGTAAAAGCATGGAGCATCCTACGTATGTAGATATGTGGCACAGGTACTGTACTGGCTCGGGTCAAGTAAAAGCATGGAGCATCCTACGTATGTAGATATGTGGCACAAGTACTTTACTGGCTCGGGTCTATTAAAAGCATGATGCATCCTACGTATGTAGATATGTGGCACAGGTTCCATACTGACTCGGGTCTAGTAAAAGCAAGGTGCATTGTACATGCGAAGATATGATGCACTGGTTCCGTACTGGCTTGGGTCTAGTAAAAGCATGGTACACGTCCATGTAATGGTGATGTCCATCATTCGTTACTATCCATGCCAAAACGGAATCCTGTGCAACCATACTTCCGTGTAAGATGCAACATGCTGTTACTAAGACCAAGCCAATACGCTATCTGTGCAACAATTCTGCACTACAAACATAGAATGCACCATAAACCGTTTGTTAGACCTGAACTGTACAGTATGTCTGGATACACAATACTTTAAACAAATTCACATACCTAAAATTATTAATTATTTTATTATACTACTATAACTATACTTGTCTCTTGACATTATTGTAGGTACTTTAAACATGTTACTTTACAAGCGTTATTGTGAAACTTTAGATAAGTTACATACTAGGTGATTGCACCAGCTAATGGATTTTGAAGTTAGAAGAATACAATTTATTTAAATTTCCATTTATTATCTTACTGTCAACTGATATACACCTTAACAAAACCCTTATCAAACTAATGCACGACAATCATACTTAAGTGACTACATAATAAAGCTGAGTAGCACCCAATGTAAAAAAAATACGAAATTCAGCTTGTTACGATTGTTATCACACTAGTTTATTTAGAAAATATCCTTCAGGTGGTTTTAAAGCTGGGTACTTTAAATTAATGCCACCTTGCTGCCCGCCATATAAAATGTTCAATCAATTCAAACAAGGGTACTTGATGCTGTCCAATATTTTACAACTTTTCTCCACGGCTCCACATTATTTCTTAGGAAGGATAGGTTGACGTCGTAGTCTTCAGGCTCTGTAATAAAAAAAAATGTCTCAAACATCGAGTATTATGTTACTAAAATAATAACCAATTAAAAGTACTACTTACAATAACTATCGCAATTTTCTCAATCGGTATCATTGTTTACTAATGCACTTCTTGTTGAAGAATAGGATTATGTTAATGGTAATCTGAGTGTATTAACGAGTTCGTCACTCGGACGTAGTTTTCTTCTTCTCGTTATTAAGTTTCATTGAGCTTGCTGCTTGCATTCTTTTTTGCTGCTTCATCTTTTCTAGCAAGGTAAGCTGAATATTATACGACTATTGGTTGGCCCTTGGAAAAAGCGTATCTAAAGCCAGTATGTAGAATTATTCTGTAAAGATTTTGAAGTTTCTGTAAAATTTATAATATTATACAATATCTATTGAAATAATATGATATGACATAAGTTATAGGAGCCCGTGGTGTGCCGGGCTAAATGTCTCCCCCCCCCCCCCCCCCTCCCCTCCCCCCTCTATCTCTACCCGTGGGAGTCCTAATATGCGACTAAGGATAACACGAGAAGGCAACAGCGCTTTCTGAGGAACTGATAACTCACGCCAAGACTCTGCCAAGCGTTGGGATTAGGTATGGCAAACCCCCCATATTAGGGGAGGCTGTGTTCAGCAGTGAACAATCCGGCTGATACAGTAAAAGTTATAAGTATTTTACATAGATAGAAAATTAACATACCTTATTGTAGCACAGCTTGTAGTGTCTATGGTGTCCCAGACAGACCAGAGCGACCGTAGGTAGGCTATTCTTCAAATAGACACATACACAGCTGAGTTGAGAAGTTACAACTTATAACTCACTGGAACACTATGCTTGCATTATTTTCAAAATACTTCAATTTAAAGTCGCGAGATGCGGTGCGGCACGGGCTTGGTAATAGAGTGGTAAAAAAATTAATTTTATAATGGTTATAGAGACTAGGGATGGGCAGTAGGGATATTCACATAACATCGATATAAACAAGTAATTCGATATTTGCCATACGATATATCGGACTGATTCGATGTTTTGGCAAAAAAAAATTCTATGATATGTACCTATCGATATTTTGTGAGCAAAATATTAAAAAGTAACTGTAAAGGTAGTTAATAACAAATCGAAATGAAAATGGCCCCGCAATACCTCTCACTCGCACATTATTGTTGCGAGTAAGAAGATTAGCGACGCCATTTTCGATTTAATTCGTTTATTTATGAAATTGGATTACAAATAATTTTATTATGTTTATGAACTTAAACCTATATAGTATATGATGAACAACCAGTTTTTTTACTTTGAGGTTGTGACGAAATGATGGTTGATGTATGTCGTTATACGTACTATTTTATTATTAGAAGTCTTATTAGAGTACTAGCTGCGCTCAGCGGTTATACCCGCGAGGTAATGGACGATGATGAAAAGTAGGTATTCAACATTAATGCAGCGCGTCATTTACCTCCATACCATTTTTTTTTTCGAATTGGTCCGTGAAGATGTAACAAACATACATATACACTCTAAACCTTTCGCCTTTATAATATTAGTGTGATGTTGGCTTTAAATCGGTATATATATGTGTGTAATGGGAAATAATTTCGTTAACCGGTTTACATTAAGTTTTTAACCCTTCGATAAGTTTTGATTTTTTTTTCAATATTTTCTGCGTAGGTACTCGAAAAGGACAAAACTTATTAAAATAGCTTTTGCGGAAAGTATTGGATATTGAAAAATCGTTTTTTTTATTCAAGAGATATATCGAAATATGTCATGGGATAATCCCATCGCTAAGTGACAGAGAGGAACTCGGGAACCAATCAGCGGTCGAGAAAGCGTAGGTACATCACCCAATCACTATATAAGGTTCGAGACCGAGTTGTTCCTAGACAAAAAGGCGCGAAACTTTTTCGAGGCTTTATAATGATACAGAATATTTACAATAAGTAGCCAGAATACTTATAAGTCGTATAACATAAAATATAAGTATTCTAACTACTTATATAGAGTAAGCAGTCTATCTATTGAAAGTAGGTAGGTACCTTAGTAGCTACTTAATACTTGGCTTGGCTACTTTGCAGATAGGCGCGAAACATATTTGATCACGTTTCGTTTTTTAAGCGATTGTGACGGAATGTGTACGAAGCCCACCTGATATTAAGCGGTAACCTCTTACTATATTTGAAGCGCTCGTAGCGAAGTTTGCTGAGCTGTTTTTAACCGATCAGGTTAGTTAAGCAACGTCCGCCGCGGTCATGAGTTGGATGGGTGACCGCTAGTGACATTACTACTGAACGTGCCACTGCTTCGGAGGGCACGTTAAGCTGTAGCGTCGGTTCCATCTGTTGTCTTAGGATGGCAATCATTATAGCATGGTGGTAGGGCATTCTGCGAATGCCCGCCTGGCTAGCTACCACCCTCAAGTAGAAAATCTGTCGCCAAGTACCTAATGGTGTTTTCCGGCAGCTTTCCTTGAGAGTCAGTAATTCTAGGTTAGCCTGAAAAACACCTTCGACCACATCATCACTTAGCATCAGGTGATAAAGTGGTCAAAGGTTAATGTATAAGGCATAAATAACAGATGCATTTGCAGGTAACTGCGCCCATAACCTTGAGACATAAGTAAAGTTGATACTGTTCGGTCTCATGTGCCTGTAATTTATAATCTTCGATCAATAAAATGTCATTATAATGAATGATTCACTGGCTCTCAAGGACTGAGCTGGGATGCTAATATATAGAATATTTGCCTTAGGTAGGTAAATATCAACGTCGTAAAGGTCGCTATTTCTAAAACGTTAGTAATAATAGCAAAGTTGAATCAAGTTATTGTTGTTTGTTTATTGTTTTCTAAAAAAGTATTATACATCATCAAGACTGAAGAAGTAATTTGTTATTGCTAATTTTTTTATTGATATAGACTAGACTGAATGGTAGGTATTAATTTGTTGTGAACGTTAGTTACTAAACAAAAGTTATGATGATGGCCAAAGCTACTAAGTAGGTTACCTACTGTACCGACATAAAAATAACAACTTTACCAAGGTTCTAAAAAGTTAGCTCTCTTTTGGAATCCTTTCGTGGGTAGTACAACCTATACTCGCAAGCTTGATCTGGGCATTAAGGTTATGAGAAGCCCTGTTTTCCACCCTATGTGCTACAACACTTCATACACATCATTTCAACATCCATCAGGAGAACATGAAATGTTAATTGATCTTAATGTTGTTATTGCTATAACAAAATATAAGCGTTGAAGCTCTTTGCTATTGTTTTAATATTAATTTTATTGAGAAAAAATAAACGTCTAATTTAAAATACTGTTTTATTACATTTTATTTTACATAACGACCAAAAACCGTTTCTTCGACATTTGAACATATTGTAATCGCTACTTTGTCCAGTACGGAAACGAAAAAAATAGGGTAAATATTACCAACAGATCGGTAAGATTTTGAAGCCTCCACGGCATCAATAGTAGTTTTACTGATACTTTGGTCATACATATTAAGCCTCAGTATTGGTCATTAAATGATTTGGGTAATGTTGGCTACTCATCAGGACCCTGTCGACGTATAACTCGTAAATAGCAAAATTGTGTACGGACGCCGGGTACTTACATAACATTGTTGGATACGTTTCAGAAATAGGTATAAACACCATACAAGTACGTCACATACTTATAATGATCCGTCATATTTACTTATCAGGACTATGTCTACGTATTACATGTACATGGCAAATTTTCATACGGAGGCCGAGTACTTACATAATGGTTTTGGATACGTTACAGAAATAGGTATTACCTCCATACAAGTACGCCACATACTTAAAATAAATCAACATATTTAATTATCAAGGAGTCTGTCTACTTATAACACACACATACCAAACTTATGTACGGAGGCTGAGTACTTATATAACGGTTTTGGATAAGTTGTAGAAATAGGTATAACCTCCATACAAGTAAGTGACATGCTTATAATGATTCGTCATATTTACTATCAGGACTCCGTCTACGTATGACAAGTGCATGGCAAATTTTCATACGGAGGCCGAATACTTACATAACGGTGTTGGATACGTTATAGAAGAAGATATGACCTCCATTCAAGTACGTAACATACTTATAATGTTTCATCGTATTTACTTATCAGGACTCTGTCCACGTACAACAAGTAAATGGCAAATTTTTATACGGATGCCCACTACTTACATAATGGTGTTGGATACGTTATTGAAGTAGGTATAACCGTTATGTAAGTACCAACTTTGAATCATGTATATAAACGGTGTTATTCTAATTAGCTAGTAGCGTCAGACAAACAACTTGTGTTGTAAGACTTTGAGCAAATCGTAAAAATGATACAGTTTTTCCATAGAAAAATTTTATTCACCCGCGACATAATGAATGAAACATAGTCCATCAGATGTTGCGCGCTAGTTAGGAATAACATTCTATATGTATGTGAAACAGTTACAAGTTTTTTTCTCGCTAACTATAAATTTATATGTAGGTTGCATGAGATTTTATACTTATAATGTTGCGGCATATTATTTATAAATATATTTTGTAAAGCTACGGTATTCACGCGTCTGAAGTCACTATAAAAGTAGAAGACGTACGTGTATGGTACGTAATTACTAAATCCGGGCAAGTACATGTAACGTTGTTGTCTACTTATGTACGTATATACGGGATGACTACTTAATGTACTGGTGGAACATCCTTTTTAAGTATGTGACTACATTATAAGTACAAATTTACAATGTCATTATGGAACACGGTGTTGCTCCCAAACGCCAAAGTACTCTTCACCATTACTAAGTACGCGGCATCCATGTTACGTAGGCGGCACCCGTGGTAAGTAGTAAATTGAAAGCTCCTTACGTAAGTAGTTCATTTAAGTAGCTTTTTTTTTCTCAGTGTATCCTTATTATGGCTACTTATTTGCGAATACTTTTTTCTCATATGGTCACACTGACGACTGTGACATTGAATATTCCCGTCTGCCCTTGGACTGGAGTAAGCAGTCATCCCTTAGTAAATCTAGTAAAATTTAAATGAAAAATGTTCTTATATATGACAATGCGAATATTCTCTGACGTTATACGAAGTGTAGGTAAACGCAGCAGCTTCTAATGTTCAAGAGGCTCGCTAAAGATCACGTGGTAAATTAAATTAAAGACGCGGGTGCGGTATTTTTTTTATGGCATAGGATGACTAACGATAATGCGGTTCACGGCTCACCTGATCGTAAGCGATCACCGTCGTCCACGGTCAGAAGGCTCGAGTATGCGTTGCACGCCTTTTTGAAGGGAATATGGTATCTTTTTGAAGGCTTTGAATTACGTCGGTTCTGAAACACTTCACATGGAAGCTGGATTCACACTGTGGAAGTGCTAGACAGAAAATACCATGAGAATCGCACACGGTTGTAGACTTCCAGACGGCGAAATTAATTTATCGGGACGTCCGATGGTGAAATTCTTTGTCGCCTCTTACGACACCCACTGTTATTAATAGGGGGTGACATTCTAGCCTTGCACCCAACGGGAAAAAAAAAGAAATGTAAACCTTCGTAATATATTATTTCACATATAATTATTATGAGAACCAAATATTTTCCAAGAATTGTTTACTCACAACACATAATGTTGTAATCATGTTGTAGGTGGTGAGACTTATAAACCAGCTGGTGAAGCGTCGCAACGAGAGACTCCACCCGGACGCCCTGCAATGTCTACTCACCCTCAGGATACGCGACATCGACTTGGACGCCGAGGCCGATATCAAACACAAAAAGAAGCAGGAAGAAAAGCATAAGAAACGAATTGTTAATCTCTCTAAAAAAGAAAAGAAGGTATACCATACATACATTGTTTCATATCGATTGCGATAGTAATGTCATCCCATTATGGTCAAATACTTTTTGTTGATATGGCAACACTGACGGCCGTGACATTGACTACTCTCAGCTGTCCATAAACTTGAGTTAGTGGACACCATTTTAGTAAATATTTATATAAATTGTGGATAAAAATTCTCTTGTCAAAGTTGTAAAAAACTATCGTATTGTCTTTTGTTTTTTGATTGTTTGAATTTTCAAAAATGTGTAGAAAAAACATAGGCTTAGGATGTACAAGACCAACAGTGACGGATGAATGGTGTAACATAAAATGAAATGTAAATGTGTGAGTGACATAGTGTTGTAATGACGCGAGCGTAATACTATCGACAGTTTTACTTGTTGAATCTTAGGACACATTCGTTTGAAATTATGCCCTATATAGTTCATTGAGACTATTGTAATGATCGTGAACAACACTGAAATCACAGAAATGCAATATATGCAACTTCATTAACTTGAACAACTTATTTTTCAAGTTATTATGATTTAAAAACCAAACTACTAAACTGATTATGATGAAATTTCAAAGGGAAGAATCTTAAAGTATATCCTTTCAAACAAAATACGATGTTTTCAAATGAAAATCAAACCAAATATCATAACATGAATACAACCTTATTGAGAACCTGCTCCCTTTTTGATCTGTTAAAAATAAAACTCATTCAAAGTTGAAGTCAAATGCATTATTGTAGGTCTAAAATGGTACAGCACTTTTAAAAGTAAACTACTATAACTTCATCGTAACAAGATGAAATAAAACTTACCATTACTAAGTATTATGATTACCATTAACAAAATCATTAAGCTGCAAATATACAGGTACTGTAAATTATTAAATTACATTTATCTGAATACTATTTGCGTAAAGCATACATGTGGTAAGCAAAGGCGAATTTGTCCCTTGTGTAAACATAACTTATTGGGCTGTAGAAATGACGATGTGTACATAATATCGATGATATTTACTAACTGGCCTACAAAACATATAATTCTTTAAAGTCTGCTTTTAAGTCCTAAAGCCGTTTTATCATTATAATTGTTTCAGCTTTTAAACTTCTTAAGAGCTAATTTTTTTCTGTAATTTTTGTCACAATTTAGAACATTAGTTAATAAGTTCTTTTCCTTGGAGACAGTACTTGATTTGAAGGGCAGGTAATGGCTAACGGTGGTAATATATCTCTATTTAAGTAAGGTCAGGGCCGTCTTATTTTCAATTTGATCTGAAAGGAAAAATAAAAATTATTTTGTGTCAGGATAGCCATAGCTATCCAGCGCTGCAATGAAGCGAGTATTTTAGATTTTATTGCACCAGGGACGCTAAGGGAAGGGTTACTAGATTGACTCAACATATCCTACAGTCTTTACATGAAAAAAAATTATTTGACCATGTGTTTTACTATAAATTAAACTTTACGTTACTTCTGTCATCATTTCCTAAAGCTATTGACTACCATTTCCACAGCTTTATGCATTCAGGGACATTAAAAGTTGGTATTGAGTCATTCATTAGTATACATCGATGTTTTCTTTGTATGAAGCATTTTGATTCAAAGTTTACTACAAACTGTAGAGTTTTTATTTAGATTGCGTCAATAATCCGAACCCTTTTATCACATACTGAAATTTGTTGATAATCTGTAAGAACACAAACATTATTATACGCGTGCATATAGTTATTTCAAATTCTGTTAAATAGCCATTTGTATAAAGATACTAATATTTTATGATAGAAGTAAGAGATATTTCCAATTATTTATTGAGAGCTTTTCACAGAAAACATCATAATAAATTTTGAATAATATATCTTGTGATAATATTTACTTCCTTATTCGTAAATACTCAATAAGCTATAAACTGGTCTGTCAACTTCTCGCCAATTATTATGTAATGATATTATTTTTAAACAAATTTATGATTAAACTAACTACCGGTTATTTTTGAGGTTCGAATATGTACCGGAGCATTCACGTCGAAGCTACAGGTCAGACTTAAACTATCGACTTTATCGATACTTGTGACGTCAGGACTTTGTCAAGCCCTATCGTAAACAAATGTTTTTGTATTTTTCGTAAAATACCAACCAATTCTTCATTTAGCAATGTAATTTGATGATAAGTATGAAGAGAAACCTATTATCTAATATTTCCATAGTTCAAATAACTAATTTTAAAACAAAATGACAAAATAATGATTATCCAAAAAGCAGTACAAATAAACATAAATTACCTGTGAAACGTGTATATATTCGGGTTACTGTGTCTTGTAACCTCACATTCACTCACTGAACAAGACACCATGCTTGCAGAATACATATTTTATATTATAATCGTAAGATATTTGAGCAAATACACAAAATTCGCGCCGACTTGGAAGAGGCCGGGACGCTATGGCCTCTTACTCGAGTAAAAAATGACATACCGTCTTCTTGTTTCACTATCTCTTTCTTTCTCGCGACGGTTTGTAGCAGCTAAGGACCTTTCACTCACACACTTCGTAGGTCTGTTGAGCGTAGCGAAAAAATCCTAGGTCTGTGAGAAAAAATGTAACGTGGAATTTGGAAGAAATGGTTACTCCTGGTATGTTGTGATTGAAAATTTAAATGGAGCGCTGGTGGCATAGTTTGATTCTTCGTTCTTATGCGATCAGCTAAGTTGAGCAACGTCCGCCGCGATCATGACTTGAATGGGTAACCTGGCTTAGATGCTGGTGACAGTGGCATTACCACTGAGCGTGCACGTGCTTCGGAGGGCACGTTAAGCCGTCGGTCCCGGTTGTTGTCTTAGGATGGTAGTCGTTATAGAATGGCGTAACTGCAATTTGCGAACTACCACCCCCTGGCTAACTACCAACCACAATTAGAAAATGTATCGCCATGCACCTATCGGTGTTTTCCGGCAGCTGTCCTTGAGAGCCAGTAATTCTTTGACAACATCTTCGACCCCATCATCACCTACCATCACGGTGAGATAGTGGTCAAAAGTTATCCTAACAGCTATAAGAAAACAAGTTATTCTGATAACGAGCTGAGGTTGTGTTGCTAATATGTACATTAAAATAGGTTACCTTTTTAGTAATATGACATTCTAGCCTGGCACTCCACGGGCACAAATATGTAATTATCTATTTTTAGGGTTCCGTATCTGAAGGGTAAAAACGGGAACCCTATTACTAAGACTCCACTATTCTGTCACCAGTCTGTATCTCATGAACATTGAGGAATGGAGGGGGAGAGGAGTAGGAATATGTAAGTCGGCCTTGTTTCAATCAAGTTAGCCGTGACGTCAATGGTAGAGGCGTGGTTTAACTTAGTCTTCGCTAGGCGCTTGCATGTGAACCACGTTTAAAAATATCGTGACTATAAATACATAATTTGGTTTTTCAAAAAGGTTTTCCAGGATTTTCATTTTAAAAAATTGAGTTGTTTTTAGTTTACTATTCAATCCCCTCCCCACGCTTCATATCTTCCTGGGGGAGGTTATAAATGGCAGCAGCGCCTCCTGAAGAGTAGCGAGCCCCAAACCGCCCGCCGAGCGTGGGGATTGACAAGCAATGGACGATCCGGCTGATACATAACAATAGTATTCCCTATCATGTTCCCCATCATTTGTGCAGAATAATACTTTATGCCCAATACCCCATTTATAATTTTCAGCGAGCGAAGAAGCTAAAAGAAGTGGAGAAGGAACTGTTAGAGACTGAAGCGCAAGAGAGCGACATTTTGCGCCGGAAGCACCTCACAGAAGTGACGAAGACCGTTTTCCACATATACTTCCGGCTGCTGAAGACTGCCCCCAGCTCCAAGCTACTTGCCGCTGCTCTCAATGGACTTGCCAAGTATGGATTTTGTTCTCATACATTTATCATTCTTATACATTACTAAATGGCAGGAATGTGTAAACTGTTGAACGTCTTCAGATTTTTACAGTTCATGTTTAATAGGTTAGCTTTTTGCCGCCTACCATGCAAGTTTGTTATATATATATATATATATATATATATATATATATATATATATACTTAATCCATAGACCTTCTGAATAAATTCTCTTACTTCGCCACAAATCAATAGTTTAGAAGTGATGTGTTGACCCACCGAGTGCTTAGGACCATTAAGAATAGTCATTTAATATGCCTGGTTCACATGCATTTAATTATCAAAGAATTATTGGCCGAGTGGAAATAGCTGTGGACTGCCGTGCTGCAGGTCCCTGGTCCGATCCCCACGGCCGGCTTGAGCTGCACCGCAAGGGCATTTTGGGATTGGGCAATCGCAAAATGCCCTTCCACCATGAGGTCCATTGCCTGGTTAGCTACCACCCTCAAGTAGACAATCTGTCGCCAAGCACCTAACGGTGAGTTCCGGCTGCAGTCCTTGAGAGCCAGTAAAATTACAGGCACATGAGACTTAACAACTACGACTTTGCGATGGAATGCATCTGTTCTAGGCAGAGTTTAATCCGCTTACCATAAGGTGAGCCTCAAGCTTGTTCCATCACAATAACATAAAAAAAGTAATAATTAAGTCTACTCGCCATGGACAGCCACTAAGTATTAAATATGACATAGCTTCTTTGAAAGTGCATGTCATAATTATTTTGTATAAGGATAATCCATATTTAAATACTCCTTCAACTTATGCTGTAAAGTTATTTTTGAAATAAACATTTATTGTGAGGTGAGGTCAAAGTCTGTCGTCTTACTTTCACGAGAATCGATGTCCGTAGGTATTTTTTCGTTATGTTTCTATCCAAACCTGTTCAGCCGTTAACGCGTGAAGAACAAACACACACATTTACGTGTGATTTGATTTTCGTTGCCAATAGGCTAGTTGAATCGGTCTCTCGGATCATAAGTTAATTTATATTTCTTAAATTAAAAATATTCTTTTTAATTAATTTTTATTTGCAAACGTTACATTCTTATTATAAATTGAAATATTTAAGTAGATAACACATTTGCAAAACATGATCGTCTGAAAGTTATAGGATAAAATAAAAGTTATGGTAAATAATTTTTAATTTATTTTCCTTTATTAACATAATACTACGAACTATATACAACACTTGAGCTACTATAATAAAAGCATTTAAATATCCATAAGTCATTGCAGACTCACAGGCAGTCCAAATGCTCCAGCCCACTACCAGTTGGCAGCATACCCAGCATGCTGGCAGCATTTTCAAATGAATCTAAAGGAAAACAAAAGTGGAATCAAAATTTCTACCAAACTGAAAACTAAAATTTGCAGCTACTAGATATAAAATAAGGAAACAATTTTATTTATTATTCGCTTAGTTGGTTTGCTTATTTTCTATAACATATCTTCATTTTATTTATAAAGAAAAATATCATGCATTCAATGTGTATGACACTTGAGACGAATTTACTTAGCATTCCATGGATTCACCGTGCGGGTGCCGGGTCCATAGCGTTGCAGAGGAAGAGGCTCCAGTCAAGGTGCCTGGGACTTGCAACCCAGTGAGTAAAGTTAAGGGGCCCCTTTATGATGCATCAATGCTCCCTTTCACCGCTCGAGCCTCCTCCCCTACCTAACCAAATTTGGTAAGATCCTACTAATGCCGCCTTGGATACACGTTCTAGGATGGAAGTTACGGTTGTTCTTGACAGGTCAAGGTCTTTTAGTAGGTTGTATAGGGATTTTGCTGGTATACCCCTTGCTCCGACTTCTACAGTCTGTAGTCAAATATTAGTCGAGTAATACCTAGTTTGGGCCGGTTCCAGATTCACGCACGTTATAAACCTGGAGTACTACTCGGACCTGGTGGGCATCCTCGGGCGGCTGCTGACGTCTGAGGCGGTACCGCCGCGGGAACGCCTGCTGTGCGTCAACACGGTGCTCGCCATCCTCGCCAACTCCGGGGACGCTTTGAACGTTGACCCGGAGAAGTTCCACGCGTACTTGTACGCCAACATGCTCGGCGTGCATGCTGGTGAGCACTCAAATGTAAACTTAGGGCCTCCTTCACGACCTTCAAGTAAAGTCTCGAGTAGGCTAATTGCCGGTTTAAGTCACAAGTAACCGTGCATATGAATTTCACAATGGCTGAGCAGTACTAACCCACAGTTAAATTGACCATTAAATTACTTCTTAGTTCATCTGTCTACCATTTATACTGATTAAAAAAAAATGGTTGGTATTGCCGTATTGAGTAATAACTTCTTAATGAAGTTCAATAAGTATGAATGAGTAACGTTGTTGACAGATTCTGAACGGATATTTGAATTCACTTCAAGAACCGAATTGAAGATCCTTCAAGTAACAAGAGTTGTTAATCAGAAGTCGGTTTTCTATTGTGAACCACCCTCAAGTAGAAAAATCTGTCGCCAAGCGCCTAACGGTGTGTTCCGGCAGCTATCCTTGAGAGCCAGTACTTCTAGGTTAGCCTGAACTACATCTTCGACCACATCATCACTTACCATCAGGTGAGATAGTGGTCAAAGGCTAACCTATAATGCATAAAAAAAAAAAAAAACTTTAACCCCATAATTGTAACTTTTATTAGGCGAGTAACTTTAACTAGGGAGTAAATATTTTTAATATTGTTATGTATGCAATAACGCCTACTTTGCGGATTAAATTACAAAATTAAAATTATACGCGAGAAAAAATTTAAGTCGTGTGCATTATTTAATTATTATTGGAAGTAAATAATTGACACGTTACTTGTAGGTCATGAAAGTGGACCTTAATATTTTCTGAATAGTGGTTATAACCCTTACATATCGGTATCAAATTCTTAACAATAGACATTTATTGTGAGTATATTCACAGCCGATTCTCGGCGGCACATTTGATTGAAAATCTGATGAGCTGTTTCCCTGTGATGGAATTTTAAAACCATCGAGCAACGTTCTAATATAATGTTTTGTCGGTCAAGTTCAAGCGAATGCTAACACTCTCCGATCGTTATCGATAGCTTCGGAACAAGCACAAGGCCGTCTTGGTGATTAGTGTTAACCTCTGTCTATAACTTTGCCCTGAGACGTCTCATGTGCCTGTAGTTTTACCGGCACCCAATAATATTAGTAATAGGTACCTTAAGGAGTTGGTAGGCCCCCACTGGGTGGACTGATGACATCGTTAAAGTCGCGGTAGCCAATGGTTACAAGCGCCTGATAGCCATACTTTGTGGCGTTCTATGGCAGAGACCTTTGTTCAACAGTGGACGTCTTCCGGCTGATGATGATGACCTTAAGGAGATATGTTGGATCACATCTTTTATCGTATTTAGGAGGAGCAGTTCGGTTTAATACCTGCAGCTGAATTTCGCCACCGGACTTCCCGACAAAGCATCATGTTTTATCGTCTAGTAGTCCACAACCGTGTGATTCTCACGGCACTTTCTGCCTTGCACTGCCACAATGTGGAACTAGCTGCCAAGTGAAGTATTTTCGAACCGATACAACTCATGTATCTTCAAGAAAATAAGATATTCCTTCCATAGAGATTCTAGCATTCTTGGTGCCTCTAGTATTGCGGATATCCGTTGGCGACGGTCATCACTTACCACCAGGTGAACGAAGACGTGTTTGCCTCCTATCCGATGAGCAAATGTAAATTATGATTGTAAGCAACGCATATTTAAAAGCTATGTATTATTAGTTAAAGTGACAACGTGTACGTTTGCTCCTGTTTACAGGTGGGAGCAGCGAAGACACGAAGATAATAATATCGTGCTTGTGGCAGATATGTTCCCGCGCACGTCGCGTGCCTAGTGACGTGCTGTGCGCGTTCGGCAAGCGGCTGTGCACGGTCGCGGCGCAGGTGCCGCACGGCGCCGTGCTGGCCAAGCTCTGCATGCTGCAGCGGCTGCAACAGGTAACGTTACACCACTATAGCGTTACACCTGTACAACGTTGCACCAATAAACAGTCAGTGTTACAACGTTGGAGCATTAAAACCTTCCTACGATCTGTTGGCTAGCTATAGAGACTATAACGATACTATAGGGACCTGTAGCAGCGAGCTAGCTGCTGCTATGTTTGCGTTGGAAAATTTCATGCCGCACCATCACCAAAAAGATGGATATAATTAAATAAGTATTTTATCAAGTAACAATGTCGTTCATCTAAAGGTAATCCTGCCATTAAATAGATAGTTGTAATGTTATCCAGATACATGAAAGTATAAACAAATGTACATCAGGCCTACATGGACTGCCTGGAGGAGTTAACGTGTGTATCAATGTTTCTTTTTAGCATGGCTTATATCCGTGGTATATATGAGTTATATGGCCATGAACATCGGCAAGATGTTGCGGATTTTCATCTGGCTACCGACATCCTCTAGTAGACATAATGTCGGAAGTATTTCCCGGTGTTCCAGCAGCTGTCCTTCAGAGTCAGTAATTCTAGGAATTATCGTATTTTTCACCTACTAAGCGAATAAGCATACAAAGTTACAGGAAAGGAAACTTTCTTTACTTAATTTTAGTTAATTTGTGGTCCATAACAACAATGTTCAATCGCATTTCCAAATTTAGATTTACGAACAAACATTTCCATAATAAAATCACTGCTTAAGTATTTCTAATATGACAGACCTGGGGAGAAGATATATGAATGAACTTATATTTTGCATTCCAAACCGGATATAACATGGCAATGCAATCTAAAACTGTTAATAACAGTTAACATATTATTACATTGAATATACAAGCTTACTGCTAATTGACTTGCAATAGGTACATGGGTAGAGGGCGAATGATCGCGTTTATAACACGGCTGATGATTTCACTTCGATATTACCTAAACGAGCAATGTGAAAACGTTACTCGTAGTGTGTATGTCTCCAGCTTACTCAATTGAAATTACTTAGTTCTGAATATGTTAATATTTAGAGCACATTTAGTGCAATTAAAATACCAACTCAACATTTAGGTGCCAAATAAACTTCGATGCTACGTGTGATTATTAGTGTGTTAGCTGATTTTATAGTCTCCAGCTGACACATGCTGTATATACGAAACGGCTGAAGATGTGGTTATATACTATAGCCAGGGATTTAGAGCATAATTTGTGCCAGTAGCACGAAAAAATTTAAACGTCCTACAAACGCGCCATGCTCCCTTTGAATAGAATGTTGAATATTTACATCGAGCAAAGTAATAAAAAGTATGAAGTAATAGATTACAGGCACAAGAGACTTTTAACATCTGGTGGTCCTCATGCTTATTCCGTCAAATACACTTAAACAAATATAAAAAAAAACTTAAAATATTTGTTAGGAGTAGCAGAAATCAACCCTAAGAGGTTGATAGCATTTTTCCAATAACCCTGTATAACCACATCTTCAGCCATTTCGTATATACAGCATGTGTCAGCTGGAGACCACAACGTCAGCTAACACACTAATAATCACGCGTAGCGTCGAAGCTTATTTGGCACCTAAATTTTGAATTGGTGTTCATAATTGCACTAAATATGCTTTATATAGGACTACAAAGGACGAACACCATCTCTAGACACAGTTGTGGATAGCTTTCTTAAACATCTTAGTATGGAAGACCAACAACCAATAAGCAACATTAAAAAAAGCTTGGATATACGACCACTACTTAACATCACGTCTGGCTTGGCCTTTTCTAGTATACGACATTACTAAAGCCCTTTTAACAAAACTGGATGTAAACCTCATCAGGACACTGAAGTCATGGTTGGGGCTCGCAATTTCGGCAGACCCATCTACTTTATTTAGCGATCAAAATAATTTCGGAATGAAATTAAAGAAATCATCGGAGTTCGGAAACACCTCTGAGTTACCTAAACCTATGCCCTATTGGCATATTCAGAATTAAGTAATTTCAATTGAGTAAGCTGGAGACATACTTACTACTCGTAAGTGTTTCTAAAAACCCTATTGTGCATTTGCTTATTTACACACAAAACACATCGAAAAAAGATTTGAATTTGTTTTTTATCTGGTATCGATACCCATCACGTATCGCCAGATAATTAGCTACTTCTAATATACATACGTGTATGGATAGGGGCCCTTGTTAATCCCCGCAGTCCCACACTTTACCACTGTGTCGTGGCGTATTCGACTGGGCTCCTGGAATGTCACAGGAAGACACCAGCCGATATATGTGCTACTAGGCACGTGTGTATAAAACGGCGGGAACGACCTACCTTCGGACTACGTGCTAGTCGCTCCGTCGAAAGGGGATTATCGCTAAACACTCTAAAGCTAGATAATTGATCAATCAGCTAACAATATGGATTTCTTTTAGCATACTTCCCCTGATCTCGATCTCCCACCGAACTTCAATCCGTTGCTGGCACTAACTGAACGCCTGGCGTCACAAATAGCAATCCCTCACTCACAAACACCAATGTTTATCGTCACTAAAATATAACTAGCAAACCGTTGCCTTACCACTAGGTCGCCGCGACCTCAACCTGTCTCACGCACACCCGAAAAACGTTTGAGCCGCCCGCGGCCTGAATTCCAAAAAGACTCGGTGGCCACAAAAACAAATCATCGCGGCCGGCGCCGCGTCGGCTGCACACACACAATTACAAATCCATCGCATATAACACAAGCAATGCGCGTCCGCGCGCACTCAGAAACAGAATGCATTGTTTACCTTTATTTACCGAACAATACGTTTTGCTTAATATTTATTTTGAATTTGAATACATAATATTGTCAGTGTGTGTAGTAAATAGAATGAGTGGTTGTTTGTCAGCAAAGCAAGGCGGTATCGTCCCTGGTCGAGTGCTCTGTTGAGAACGAGCGCGTGGGCTCGGGGCGGTTCGACGCGACGCTGACGTCACCGGCGCACGCGCACGCGCTGGCCGCCACGCTGCCCGAGCTGCACGTGCTGCGCCAACACTACCATCCCACCGTCAGAGACGTCGCTGGGGAACTACTGCGGCAGGAACCCACACAACTACTTAACAAGTTGTGAGTATTCACTTACATTTGACTTGTAAACTAACAGAAGTATCCTTAACAACGTTTTACGCAATCGTGACCTCCTAAAACTGTTATAATATATTACATGAAGCAGTGATAGCTCAGTGGCATTGGCTACGGACTGCCGCGCAGCAGATCCATGTTTCGAATCCCGCCGCGGGCTTGAGCATCACCGCATGGTGGAAGGGCATTTTGCGAATGCCCGCCTGGCTAGCGACCACCCTCAGGTAGAAAATCTGTCGCCAAGCACCTAACGATGTGTTCCGGCAGCAGTCCTTGAGAGCCAGTGAAATTACAGGCACATAAGACTTAACAACTATGTCTCAAGGTGACAAGTGCAGTGCAATTCGAGACTTATGACGAAATGTATCTGTTATAGGCAGAGGTTAGTCAGCTTAACATTAGGTGAGCCTCGAGCTTGTTCCGTCACAATAACATTAAAAAAAAACATATAATCGTCACACCTGATCCTATGTAATATTTATTTATTTATTTACTTACTAGGAAAACCAACAGCTTTTTACGCTAAACATGTACGATAAACTAGCACTAGAAAGCCAATTACAGGTTCTCACGAATAGATAGTGAATATAGTAATAATATTAATAATATTTCCAGACAACACTGAATTGAATGAATACCAATAACTTGTTCGCCCCGAGTATCAGACACGTTATCATTATTGATTAGAAAGCGATACTTTATTATTATTTTGTGCCTGGTAGTTTTGCAGTTTTCGCTTTGAAAACTATCGCGTGTTTTATCCATATTTACTTATTAGGAACCGGTTAGGACCTGCGTTATATTTAGCTAGCCTTTACCAGATTAGGTTAGTCTTTGACCACTATCTCACCTGATGGTAAGTGATGATGTAGTCGAAGATATTGTTCTGGCGAGATGGAACATTAGTCACAAATTATCCACTTAGTGCCCAAAAGCATTCAAATTTACGGTTGATGAAATCATTTGGAAACCACAAAAACTATTCATAAAGTTTTGTGTAAAATAATACAATTTGTCATTTCCAGAACGCCAATGCAAATATTAGAGCAGTACGATGGTTCCGAGATGCGGTTCAAACCGGCCGTGCCCCCTCCCAAGCGGCCCGATACGAGCACAAACAAACGTGTCGCCCCCCACCACACGTGGGCTAACAAACAGTTTCAGAAACACTGTGACGATGTAGAAGATTCTGTATCGATGGTCATTACTGAAAGATGATGCTGATAAATTATTAAGGAGTCTTGTTGTTTAATATTTACTTCTGAATGAATGTGATTAATAAGAAAGGAATTCTAGTAAAATGTATGTCTTTTAATTTTCTAATCAATTTGATATCGGGCATTTTGATACCTTACTTGAGCAGCTGCTTAATAGTAACAAAAGTACAGAAATCTTAAATGAGATGGAGCTCTCAGGGCAATTCCCAGTAGTATTATTAATTATATGCAAAACACAGATTATATCATTTTACTATTATGTTTGCAATAACTTTTTTGCAGCGCTCGTAGCGAAGTTTACTTAGCTGTTCTTAACCGATCAGCAAAGTTAAGCAACGTCGCGCGCGGTCATGAGTTGGATGGGTGACCGCTAGTGACATTACTACTGAGCGTTTCCGTGCTTCGGAGGGCACGTTAAGCCGTCGGTCCCGGTTGTTGTCTTAGGATGGCAGTCGTTATAGCATGGTGGTAGGGCATTTTGCGAATGCCCGCCTGGCTAGCTACCACCCTCAAGTAGAAAATCTGTCGCCAAGCACCTAACGGTGTGTTCCGGCAGCTGTCCTTGAGAGCCAGTACTTCTAGGTTAGCCTGAACAACATCTTCGACCACATCATCACTTACCATCAGGTGAGATAGTGGTCAAAGGCGAACCTATCAGGCATAAAAAATAAAAAAGACGCCTGCGCGGCGGTTTACATTACAAAATTACACATTTTCGTTATTTTGTAATGTAATCCGCCGAGCAGGCGTTATTGCAAACATAACAATATTAAAATTATAAGGTTGCGTCATTATTTACAAGTTTAAAACAAATTGCAAAATTGGTCTTGTTTGTAGAACAACGTAAGTTGAACTATAGATGTCGCTCCAATACGATGGTTAAATAAAGAATGAGATGAAAAGTTGGGGTTATGAGTCATTGTCATAAAAGCTCAAGCGGTCAGAGCATACCCTGGCTATAGGGGTGGATGGATGCGGGTTCGAATCCCGCACATGACTATAATTATTTCTCTCGTAAATTTGTAATTTTGTAACAGAATATATCAGTTAATTCTGTGTTTATATGAGTAGGTGTACCACCGGTAATTAATAGTTCAGATGGGGGGCCTCTACAGAGGTAGGCAAAGATCAAGTATTTTATATCCGGTTCGAGCATACATCTCTTGCTTCATAAAATGGACATTCTATATAAAACATTATGTTTCTTCATATATGAAGTATTATCTTTTTCGTACATTACAAGATACCTAAATAATTTTCGTGCTAATATAAACGATACAAGTTTATATGATAAATCGATATCATTTTTAGTTCTGGACCTAAAACCTCCAATAAGAGAGTGATCACCCTTCGATGCTTCTATGGGAACGTTCATTAATCATGCTAGTCTTGAAAGGGAGAAATATCACAAGAGGGGAGGGGGGTGTAGTAAGATATCACGTGTATTATTCTTTCGTTAAACGCGCAATGTCTAAAGTGTAAAGTGGCTTGTAGTGTAACCTTGACTCGCCGTTGCCACACAACGAACAAAGATCCCGGACGCCGCGCACCGCGACGACCGCCCGGCTCGGCTTGCCAGCCGCCAGTTATTCTGTTAGTGTAATTAGATTATACTTTATTTGAAGATTCAGAAAATTTTAAGATTCTTTAGTAGCTACTAAGAATACTTGTTTTTCAAAAATACTAAAAAAAAAACACGTGCATGATGGACGGCCCCTAGTATAATAATAACAATCTGTATTTCGTAACAAAGGAAACAATAAACAGTGAAACGATGCTACCTGCTACAGTACAAGACTGTGTCGCAGATAGCAACGCCCGCCTCCATATTGTTACTACTTTATAGTTGGATATATTGTTGAATATTTTTGAAAGTTGTTAGTATCAAAATTCTAAGCACTAGTTTAGGCATTTATAGAAACTAAACATGCTTGTTCAAAATTAGTGTCTAAGCATATGATCTTGATGGTTCACTTACCGCATTTTATTGCTCGATGTTCTAAGGGACGGATATAAATGCCGTAACACAAGACATTTACTATGCACATTGCTTCTCGATTTTAAAAGTGAACTGTTCTGTTGTAAGTAAATGTTAGGGAAATACGAGTAAATCTATTTTCACATAAGTTATGTGACATAACCTATTTTCTTGTATGAATACGTGGCTGATGGCATGTCAAACAATAACCACGTGACGACACGTAGGCATACAATGCGATTAAAATAAGAATAGTATCGGCCTAGCGCCATGTTGTGACGTCAAAACTAGAACTTGGTGTACCAAGTTCTAGTTTTTGAAGTGTGCAAAAATGAAGTCATAAAACATGTATAGATTATTAAGGAAAATAAAAAACCCGACTGCAAATAATTTATTTTTGTTAAGTGTTTTATCGATCAATTGAAATTAAAACTCGCAGTTAATATATTTATGGAATCTTTTTTAAAGCCAATCATTTTGATACCCAACACGATGGCTTTGGAAGAAAAAATAAATGGTTTTTCTCACTATATGGCGTCTAAAATCCATCAGTTTGTTTTTTATGTACATAGTGTCACTTGAGCTATCAAGATAAATGTAACGATATCTCGTACATTAAAATCGGTCAAGCCGTTTAGAAGTTATGGTGAAATAAAGAAACTCACAAACATACATACATACATGAAACCTGTTTACTTAACACACGTTTATGTGGGCAGTCAGTAAAAAACAAGTTAGTCTTAGGTAGGTAAACGAAGTTGTAGGTGACCTACAGTCACCTACAACTTCGTTTACCGCAAACAGAAATAATTTGAACTGATTTTATTTGTTACCAATATTTTGTACTTAGGTATCTTAATTTGAATCGCTTAGCTCTTCTTCTACATCTATAGTACCACTTACGTTGTAATATTCCGCACATGACTTAATTTTATTTTTCTATCGTATATTTGTAATTTTGTAACATATTAAACAGTCAACAAGAACAAATTAAACAGTCAAAATAAAAATTAAACGTGAAGATCAGTAAACACTAGGAAACGTGTCGCGTAGTAGTACACTGTAGGAAAAATAAGACCCTGACGCCCGCGTTTTCATCAAACCAAAATGGCGTCTGAGCTGTCAACCTAAAAAATATGAATTTATTAAAATTAACAATTTCGGGTCACTCATTTAAAATTACCTATAAATATATGGCACTGCTTTATTTTTAAGTTTGTTCTGCTGATCGTACTTATTAGAGTGAATATGAGTGAAGTTAGCCGAGAGCCCGTCCTATTCTTATTTTAATCGCATTGTACGTATTTTTTATCTGTGGCAGCTAGTGATGCCACGTCCGCATACATTATGTAGCGAGGTATTCTGTACAATGCGATTAAAATAATAGGACGGGCTCTCGGCTAACTTCACTCATATTCACTCTAATAAGTAAGATCAGTAGAACAAACTTAAAAATAGAGCAATGCCATATATTTATACGTAATTTTAAATTAGTGACCCGAAATTGATAATTTTATTAAGTTCATATTTTTAAGGCTGAGCAAAGACGCCATCTTGGTTTGATGACAACGAGGGCGTCAGGGACTTATTTCTCCGACAGTGTACTACTACGCGACACGCTTCCGAGTGTTTACTGATCTTCACGTTTAATTTTTATGTTGACTCTTTAATTTGTTTTTGATGATTGTTATTTGTTTTTGTTACCCGTTACGATGATAACGACGAGTCTGACTTATTTGGTCATCAGAACATGCGGCATCGAAGAGCTAAGCGATTCAAATTAAGATACCTAAGTATAAAATATTGCTAACAAATAAAATCAGTTCAAATTATTTCTGTGTTTGCTGTGCCTACAGTCACCTACAACTTCGTTTACCTACCTCTGACTACTTGTTTTTATTACACGACTACCCACATAAACTTGTGTTAAGTTTTCAGGTTCATGTACGTATGTATGTTTGTGAGTTTCTTTATTTCACCATAACTTCTAAACGGCTTAACCGACTTTAATGTACGAGTATCGTTAGATTTATCTTGATAGCTCATGTGACACTATGCACATAAAAACACAAACTGGTGGATTTTAGACGCCACATAGTGAGAAAAAAATAATTGAATGAAGTTGGGAATAAAATAAAGGGCTTTAAAAAACGATTCCATAAATATATTAACTTACAGTTTTAATTTCAATGGATCGATAAAACACTAAACGAAAATATTTTTTTTGCAGTCGGCTTTTTTATTTTCTTTATTAATTTATACATGTTTTATCATTTATTTTTCTTGTTCTAGTTTTGACGTCACAACGTGGCGCTAGGCCGATCCTATTCTTATTTTAATCGCATTGTACATTCTACACTTCTGGACTCATCTATTGCATAAAAACTTTTTGCTCGACCTAATATAAAATTTTAGCTAGGACCAAACGAAACTGAAAATACAAGGTGGGCCAATAGATGAGTCCAGAAGTGTATTATAAAAACTTACGCTCATATTTATATTTTATGTTTGAAAACACGTGTGTTTGAGCGTGAAACAACTTACTGTGAGTCGATATGACTATCGGGGTGCGTTCCAGTAAGGCCGGGCCAAATATTGGTTGAGCTAGATTTGATCCAAGGTACCTGGAACGACCTTTTGGCGCTATTGTCACAATATGAAATTGACAGCGATGTTCATAAGTGATCAAACATTTTCTGTATGTTTTAGAATGAGCCCCCTTACGTAAATAAGCAAAGACAGTATAGAAATCACTAATGCTTGGCTTAGCTTGATAATAAATAATAAATTGTGACACAATTTATTATTTATTGTACAATCCGTCACATTTGACAGCTAGCCAAGATTTGGCCGGTTCAAAAGGTAGTAAAATTTTGGCCAAGTAGAGCAAAATTAGCTCTGACAGGTCGCCCGGAACGGGTATGATCAAATCTTGCCAGGATCAAATTAAGCTCGATTGGAGTCCTGGAACGGCGTATATCCGCGCTTAGACCAAAATTTGTCTTGGTCGAAGGCGTGCGGGAACGCACCCTCGACAATGTTTCGGCTTCTACCGGAAGTCTTCCTCAGGATATTGAGTGTGGTACATCCGCTGCGGTCGTCACGTTTCTTACATTCTAGTATTTGTGTAGTGGTATATTGCTGTATATTATATATTTATATTTTTGCATTTATCAACTTTGGACGCAGTTTTGACTATGATCATTTATAAATGCTAGATAGAATAATACCCCCGTAAACTCGTTAATCGCTGCATCGCCACAGATAAATCACAAAGTTATGTTCTAAATGGTAGTAAAAGTCTCAACGTTTTATTTATTATTTAAATATTATATATATTTTTATTTATAGTTCTGTTTATGTTTTTTTATTGTTTTGTTATTTAATGTCATGCACGTTCGTGATGTCGGTCGGGAGTGCCGGCTGGAAACCAGCGCTTAGGTTCAGTTTCGAACCTGGCACATGCTGAGACGGGACTCGTTCCTAGCATCGCGCAACATTGCAATTGCTGTATTATTAGTTGTATTACATATGTATTTAATTGTGCTTCAGTAGAAGCTATTGTAGTGTTGTGTAATGCTGGAATAAACTTAATATCATTTTCATATAGTGTGTCAGACAGATAAATTAATTAAAATTATTTGGACGTACCAGGCGAGCAGAAACACAATAGGTGAGTTAATGTAGTGCTGTCTAGCCACCTGGGTTCATCATAGTGGAATAGCGAGTACTGACTAGTCCACTAGAGGCATCATAATGAATAGTGAGTGTTGTCTAGTCCTCGGGGACTGGGTTTTAATAAAATGCACGGCGGCTTCTAAGGACAAGTCACGCCTCAAAAAGCCAATAAACGAATTTAACGAAATTTTCGGGTCTAAGCCTTTCATTATAAGAATAGTTTCTTAAGTAGGCTCCGTGTATCAAAAGGGTTAATCTTGATTAAGTACTAATTCATGTTGCGACTGCTATCTTTTTCTTCAAACACCGAGACCTTCCTCTTATTGAAATAGGGTAAGTATTGAAATTTAACAAATAGTTAAACCGATATTTATTTATTTATATAATTACTCTCATAAATGATTATTTTAATGACTGCATTGACCAGTGATGATATTCTAGCCCGGCACCCCACGGGCGACCATGATATGGCGCAGCATTTATCTCTCGATATATGTTGCTTATACTAGGGCCCTGTTCACATCGAATATCACGCGAACTGGGCGTGGTTCATTGTGATCGTTTGCAACTGTAGTCGGAACGCCACCAACTACCCCCCCACGTGACATACTATCGAACTGTTCCAATCGTCTAACTATCACATCATTATTATATATAATTTTTTTTTGTTAATGGCTTTAATTTATTGAACATTCTGACATAGATTCAGGATAAATACTTATTATAACTCTTTTTCAATTATATTAATGTTTACATACCCAATTATTATTATTTTTCTACATTTGTATGCCAAAAAGGCAAGGACATGCGTTCTATATAATACCTTTTAAGACCTGTATGTTTTTTTTGTATAATGTATACTTTTTTTTTTTTTTTTATGCTTCATAGGTCAGCCTTTGACCTCTATCTCACCTGATGGTAAGTGATGATGTGGTCGAAGATGTTGTTCAGGCTAACCTAGAAGTACTGGCTCTCAAGGACAGCTGCCGGAACACACCGTTAGGTGCTTGGCGACAGATTTTCTACTTGAGGGTGGTAGCTAGCCAGGCGGGCATTCGCAAAATGCCCTACCACCATGCTATAACGACTGCCATCCTAAGACAACAACCGGGACCGACGGCTTAACGTGCCCTCCGAAGCACGGAAACGCTCAGTAGTAATGTCACTAGCGTTCACCCATCCAACTCATGACCGCAGGAGCCGTTGCTTAACTTTGCCGATCGGTTGAGAACACTAAGTAATCTTCGCTACGAGCGCTTCAACGCTTACCATGTTTTTTACAAATAAATATCAAGAATACCTTTTTGAAATTTGTGTCGAAAACAAAAACATTGTAAAGTATACATGAGTTTAATAGTAAAATATTGACAGCAAGAACGTTTGATGTAGGCTTATTGGTTGGTGGTGGTGCTGCAGAGCCGGTTGACTTGTGCCCGCCAGTGCCCGATAGTCAGCCGCAGGCGTTGTTCGGTGCGCGCGCGCATCTCGCCGAGCCGGCGGGCACTCTCCTCGCGTTGCGCTGCCAGTTGTTCTTGCATCTTGCACACTTGTAACCGCAGTCTAAACAAAACACATACAACTATTGATAATTATCATATATAGTGCATAAAATCCACAATTTTTCTTTATTTTTAGAACCCGAATTGTGCATTTTTATTAACAAAATACGTACTATATACAGCACTACAGCTACTACACTAAAAGCATTTAGACAACCTATAAGTCATTGCAGACTCACAGGCAGTCCAAATGCTCCAGACCACTACCAGTTGGCGGCCTCTCCTGCTCTCGGAAGTGCTGGTCGAATTTCCCGCCACGCCAGCCTTAACGATATCATACGCCGGGCTTTTACCAGCGCCAATGTTCCAGCTGTTCTCGAACCGAACGGTCTGATGCGTGACGATGGTAAAAGACCTGACGGCATGACTCTGGTTCCATGGAAGTTAGGACGGCCCTTAGTGTGGGACGCTACATGCGTAGACACTTTAGCGCCGTCACACCTTTCTGAAACCCACGTGAGGGCGCCGCGGCTACTTCGGCGGAACGCCTCAAGCGGCGCAAGTATGCTAACCTCGGTAAGGGTTACATATTTGAGCCATTTGGTGTAGAGACGTTGGGTCCGTGGGGACCGGGAGTGAATCATATTTTCCAAAACTTATCAGAGCGCTTGGTCGATGCATTTTTATTGATTTTTACCCGTCATAAAGGACTATGTGGCCATGACCAAGACTATTAGACTTCAACTGAACGATTGAAGCAGATAAAGTATAGGTATATATATATATATAAACGTATATATCTATTATTTTATGTATATTATATATTTATCTATGGTTTAATAAATGTACAATACATATTTTGTTTTTACTATTTTTTACTGCACCGCTACCATTTTCTTGCACATCCAGGATGACTGGTAGAAAATGCTACATAGCATTAAGTCCTCCTTGTACACTTATTTGTGCAAAAGAATAAATAAATAAATAAATAAGTAAATAGGCTTTACCTAGATTGGAAACTGGTTGTCAAGGACAGTTGCAAGAACTGCACTGCGCCCATCATTCTGATACATAAAGTTGTTTAGTCGTATGTGCCTGATATTTCCCCGGCACCCATACCCTTCAAACCAGTACACAGTAATGCGAACATTACCGCTTGGCAGTTGAAATGTTGGTTAGTGAATACAGGGTCGGCAACGCATTTACAGTACCAATGGTATTGCAAATAGCTACAGGCGACGGTAACCGCTTTGATAGGCGGACCGTAAGCTTGTTTGCCCCATCATATAAAAAAACCGGCCAAGTGCGAGTGGGACTCGCGCACGAAGGGTTCCGTAACTAAATGTTTCGTAACTAATAGCGTCTACCTGTCACCGTTATTAGTATCGAGCAAGAATCAAAAAACAAAATCAAGTTGTATGGGAGCCCTTAAATATTTATTTTATTTTTAGTATTTGTTGTTATAGTGGCAATAGAAATACATCATCTATGAAAATTTCAACTGTCTAGCTATCACCGTTCTTGAGATACAGCCTGGTGACAGACGCACGGACGGACAGCGAAGTCTTAGTAATAGGGTCCTGTTTTTACCCTTTGCGTACGGAACCCTAAAAAGTAGTAGGTAGGTAAACTAACGTGTTTTCGACGTGTGCCCAGTAGTCGAGTTCGAAGTCCCTCTCCGCGTACTGCAGTTGCAGCTTGCCTAACTCCTCCAGCCGCGACCGCAACGAGACTACCTCAGAACTCCACGACGATATCTCGCTGAAATAGACAACACATCATTGTTTAATTCTTTTTTTTATAATTAGATATGTACGGTTTCACCGTGCTGCACCGCGAACTGGCGGCAGCCGCCTCAATCACTAAGCAGCGCGGGTTAATATTAGCTGTTTTGTAAAAGCGCGCGCAATGTTTATTACTTACACTCATCCAGTTTTTTTTAACGGTTTTTTTTTTTTTTTTTTTTTTTTTTTTTTCCCTGATAGGTTAGCCTTTGTCCACTATCTCACCTGATGGTAAGTGATGATGTGGTCGAAGATGTTGTTCAGGCTAACCTAGAAGTGAAAAATGAAAATTGTGACCGTACCGCCTGTTGTTAAGCGGTAATCTCTGTATATAGCAGATGCATTTCGTCACAAGTGACGAACTACACATCGCCCGTCACCCTGACGCATACAGTTGTTAAGTCTCATGTGTCTGTAATTTTACTGGCCCTCAGGAACTGCTGCAGGGATACGGCGATATATTTTCCACTAGAGGGTGGTAGCTAGTCAGGTGAACATTCGTAAAATGCCCTTCCACCATACGGTGAAGCTCAAGCAGGCGGTGAGGATCGAACCATAGTCTTGCGGCACGGCAGTCCTATTACCCCTCGGCTATCATTGCTCAGATAAAAAAAAACTTAAAAAAAAATAAAATAAAAATATCTGTGTCACCCATCACTGTTGTCATGTATCGCCAGATTAGCAGTAACCTTATACATATAAAAAAAAAATATGATACTTGTTGTCTGCTGCGATCTCGTTGTCTAGCGCGTCCTGTTCACGTTGTATGGAGCTCTTCATCTCGCCGATCTTAGCGCGGGTCTCCTCCTGAACGTACAACATGTCATATTATATGTATAGTCATAGTATAGTCATTGGTAAGAAGGATGGATGGCAGTGTCAACAACATCATGAAAATCATAGCTGAAAATTTTAATTCCCCTATTGGCAGGCATTTTGTTCAAGTGTTGACTAAATAAGTGTAATACGAACCGGTCAGCGCTTGAAATAGAATGTCTTCTATTATTTGTGTATTTTTCTATTTTTTATAATTAACATTACAATATAGTTTTATTATATGTATACTAACGTGTTGGGCCATTGTAGCCTGAATAAAGAAATTTATTATTATTATTATATTATATGTATAGTCATACATATTATATGACTCTGATCAGGATACAAGGGAGATAGTTAATGGAGGCGTGTCACGTGCGAACGCATCTGGCCTAAATCAGGCGGCCAACTCTCACCTCTTATAGTAATAATAAGTCAATGTCACTGCTAAATTGTATACCTCCACGTCAATTAAGCAAGCTTACAAACAATGATAGAATCGCTCTTCATTTTGATGACGTCACAAGAAATTGTTCACTCTTTTCGCGAACTCTGACGTGACATTTAATGCGAAGTATTACTGTTCCAA
Source organism: Plagodis pulveraria (assembly GCA_963890685.1). Classification (NCBI taxonomy): domain Eukaryota; kingdom Metazoa; phylum Arthropoda; class Insecta; order Lepidoptera; family Geometridae; genus Plagodis; species Plagodis pulveraria. The sequence continues at coordinate 27,514,664 of OY982967.1, forward strand.
CGACAAATCCGTCATGTTTATCCATCTTAAACAAGTTACTTTCTAACAGGATTAAAACTTAATTTTGATAATTTTACGGGTGGGTTTAATTAATGTGTACATTACGTGCAATATTTTTATTTAAATGATTCTTCAAAATAAATGCAGTAAAATTATTTGACGAGTGAAACTATAACAAGTTACAGACAGCTTTTGTGCAGCATACAATAAAATGTTGTAAAACTATGGTAAAACCATTCCGAAACATCGTAGTTCGGAGCAGTGTGATCTTAACGCTATATATTGTTTTGAAGCAGTGATGGCTCAGTGGCATTGGCTATGGACTGCCGTGCAGCAGGTCCATGGTTCGAATCCCGCCCAGAGCTTGAGCTTCACCGCATGGTGGAAGGGCATTTTGTGAATGCCCGCCTGGCTAGCGACCACCCTCAAGTAGAAAATCTGTCGCCAAGCACCTAACAGTGTGTTCCGGCAGCAGTCCTTGAGAGCCAGAAAAAGTACAGGCTAATGAGACCTAACAACTGGACGTCTCAGTGTGACGGGCACAGTGCAATTCATCGCTGACGAAATGCGTCTGTTTATAGGCAGAGGTTAGTCCACTTAACATCAGGTGGAACGCGGGCTTGTTCCGTCACAATAACATAAAAAAAAAAGAAAAAAAAAATATATATATACATATATATATATATATATTATAAACATCTCGTATCTCGCTTGCACATCCGTGATACATATTTAATTCGTTCTTTAAAAAGGATCAAACCAATATTGCTTGACGCGATTGTGGGTCGGTGATAGTTCGTGACCGCGAATGATTATTTGAATCATGAAACAAAATGCTCCTTTTTTTATGATGGTTTCGTCAAAGGTGGGAGGGAGTTGCCCCCAGGCTTGTTTGTAAGAACAACATTGCCCGCTTAGTACAAATAAACAAACGGATCAGTTCTTCCGATGACGGAATGGATCAGTTTGACGTTTAATAGCTGTATCTGTGTTTGTAACTAGTGACCGTAGCTACAGACTGAAGAGCAACATATTTTTGTATGTGTATGATTAGTTAGTGTATTAATTTGCAGCGAAAATCTTGGTGCTTCGGAGTCCTAAAGTTTTATTATTAAGGGTGAACTGGCCGGTCAGTTCTCCATACAAACGCCGTAGGGTGATCACTCCCTTATTTGAGATTTTAGGCCCAGAATTAAGCATAATATCGATTGAACTCGTTATTATCTAGGTTTGTATCGTACGAAATTTAAAAACAAATATTAACTTGAGAGTTAGGAGCCTCGAAACATTTTCGTATAAAGTTTTCAAGGTCCATAACTTTCAATTTATATAAATTTTAAAAATTTACTTACGATATAAACCTAGATTATGACGAGTTCAATAGTTTTTATGCTTAATTATGGACGTTAATCTTCAAATGAAGGAGTGATCATCCTACGGCGTTTGTATGGAGAACTGACGGGCCAGTTCAACCTTAATGTACACAAAAAAATTAAAGAGACATTGTGCATAAAAAATACTCAAAATTAATAGGGAATTAAGGACATAATGTCACTGACAAATCCGTTTATTGAAACATGTTCAGTAATATAGGGGATATACTATAAATAAATATAGCTAACACATGCGATATAAGTTTAGTTGCATTGCATTACTAGTATATGAAAAACTTAAAAAAATGAAAGCATAAGTGTTTACCAATAGCGCGGCACGTTTCCTGGCGAGCGTGGTCTTGGAGCGAGCATGTTCGGCGCGCTGCTCGGCGAGCATGTTCGCCGACTCGCGCAGCACTTCCACCGCGCGGGACACCCACCCCACGCATTCCTCTCCCATTAGCTCTCTGCAACATGTGTACTGTATTACAGCTTTTGTTGCTGATACTCTGTTTTAAGACGCTCTTATTCTATATAGCGGAGCTTGCCTAGTCATTCTTCACTAACAGAAAAAAAAATAAACCCAGAAAAGTGTGTGGTTACACTAAGTTAATACATTTTGAAGCAGTGATGTCTCAGTGGCATTGGCTATGGACTGCCGCGCAGCAGGTCCATGGTTCGAATCCCGCGGCGGGCTTAAGCTTCACCGCATGGTGGAAGGGTATTTTGCGAATGCCCGCCTGGCTATCGACCACCCTCAAGTAGAAAATCTGTCGCCAAGCACCTAACGGTGTTCCGGCAGCAGTCCTTGCGAGCCAGTAAAATTACAGACACATGAGACTTAATAACTATGTCTCAAGGTGACGGGCGTAGTGTAATTCGTGACTTGTGACGAAATGCTTAGATTTCGTCACAAGTTTCGATGATAGTCCGCTTAACATCAGGTGGGCCTCGAGCTTGTTCCGTCCTTGTGTGTACAGTAGACAACACATGGGTGTACTGTACAGTGTAGTACATAGGTACTCACTTCTCGTCTACGTTGAGAGGCGCGAGATGAGGGTAGTGCGCTGTTAGATGGATGAGGCCTTGCTTGTACTCCACGCAGCTCTCTAGTGCCGCGCGCTGCCACACTGCCAGCTCGCTCTCCTTGCCAACCACCATCTGAACAAAACAATATATATTTTATTACTGAACGCACTTTTGACGCCATGAAGAAATTCGCTGAAGAACCAAAGTTATAAGTCCTGATATCCCTAGACCTGTTAGTTTCAAATGTCTTCTCTCATATGTCTTTACACCTTTTAAATTTATTTTATGTAATTTTATTAAGTCTAATAATATTCGTTTATAGATGTAATTATTATTCTTAAACACTTCTAAACCTATATTTTTGCTTTATTTAACTATAATTATTATACCGGGCATTCTTCATTTAAACCGTACACATTGGCCACACTCTGACACTGGCAGAAAAACGTCAAGCAGCGTAGACATCTAAAGAAGAAGAAGAACCAAAGTTACCGCCCACGCCGCTACAATTTCCAATTTTCTTAAAAGTCCTTGATGTGTCTCTCGCTTACAATACTGATCCTACCATACAGGTACAGTTATAAATTGCAAATACTTTTTCAGTTAAGAGAAGTGTTCTCATAGTGCTTCCCATACAAACGTAGTATCGCTATATTTTTGTATCCAAACTCAGTGAAATTTGCAAATCCTTGATCCCAATATCTAAGCTATAGGTATATAATATTATGATTTGTCAGTTTTCCGTTTTATTATTTATTTTTTACTAGCGGCCCGCCCCGGCTTCGCACGGGTAATTGCGACTATAAATTGAGATGTAAGCTATCTTTCAATTTGACTAAAATTTCACACGGTGCAAACCAAATCTAAAATCGGTACGTAATTTTTATATATAAAGATGTAAATGTGAAAAATAATAATTCCCATACAAAACTTATTTTCCAAAGTTAACGTACAAAATATATAATTGTACGGAAAACTGACGAACTAGAAGCTATAGATACTTGGCTCAAGCTGATGTGCTTGAACAGACAGAGACCTGTTCTTTTTTTTTTTAATATTGTTAGGTTTGCAATAACGCCTGCTATGCGGATTACATTACAAAATCACAAATATACGATAGGAAAAATTTAAGTCATGTGCGGGATTCGAACCCGCGTCCATTCACCCCTTGAGTCGGGGTATGCTCTAACCAATCGAGCAAACATGACATGACGTCATAACTCGAATCTTTCCTATCGTTCTTTAACCATCGTATTGGGATGGAGCAACATCTATAGTACCACTTGCGTTACTACAAACAAGACCAATTTTGCAATTGGTTTTATACTTGTAAATGATGGCGCAACCTTAGTTTTTTTTTTTTAATATTTTTAGGTTTGCAATAACGCCTGCTATGCGGATTACATTACAAAATCACAATTTTTTTTCCTATCGTATATTTGTGATTTATTAAAGATACCTGTTCGTTTACTAAGAGTCGCCTCTCCACAGTAATTAATTGATGCTCATTTGTTCGGATCGACCTTGTACACATACACTACATCTTAGTGATCGATCATGCTCGCTCGCCGGTTTGCTAAGTGCAGTAATGACGTAAAGACCACACTGTTTAAGGCGTATTGCTTAGGATTGTATACGTGTCAGTTGTGGACAAGTTTCACGCAGAAAGCAATGAGTAGGATACGAGTCCAGTATAATGACGTATTCCGGGCTCTTATGAAGCTACCGCGATACTATAGTGCGTCAGGCATGTTCGCTGAGGCGCGTGTCCCTGACTTCTTTGCCGTCATTCGATCTCGCGTGGCCTCGTTCTGGCTTCGCCTGCGCCGTTCCTCCAACAGAATACTTGTGGCTATCTCTGACGACATATTCAGGAACCATGTGTTTACGCACTGGATTTCCGTTCTCATGGACAAGAATAAAAAGTGATTCAGCACGATAAGTGCGACGCGTAGGTATTTTATTTTACCTACTTTTCCTTTTTTCTACTTAGGATAATGTATTAATTGTTATATTATTATTATTTTTATTTGGACACCTCTATACAGTGTTAGTTCGTAACATTAATTTAACTATGGGTTTATGCCTGAAATAAACAAATATTATTATTATATTAGTGCGAGTGTACTTGACAATGGTTCATACAACAAATTGTAACGCCCTCTCCTACTTACTTGGTATTTAAATTATGAAAACTACGTTTTTGTAAGCCATAATAACCTCTTCTTTCTATTGACGTTGCTTACAATTTAGACTACCGGACTCCTGAATCAGGCCACGCAACATTTATATGTATATTCGTAACAGCCCAAAGCATATTTAAATATTATAAATTAAACCGGCAAAAAACACTCGGGTTTGCGAGCACAAACAAACGCTCGCGTCTGCGAGCTCCCGGCGGGCACCCGCCGAGTGCCCGCCGGGAGCTCGCAGACGCAGCTGCGCACTCGCCCTGATGATGAGCATCTGATATGCTCGAAACCCGCGAGACGTATTCGATCCTCAACGTGACTGTTTTTTGCCGGGTTAATTTATAATATTTAAATATGTGTGAAACTCACGAGAATTTCAATTCAAAAATAGCCCAAAGCAGATCAACAATATGACAGCAAAAAAATGGAATGGAATTGGTTGTCATAGTATCCACATAAATGATTATATTGTATGTGCAGTTGTTTATTCACTGAAAGATTTTGTTCTTGTCCGAACGCATATTTTAATTTTTCTCTTCGGGGATACATAACCTTGGCCTATTTTCTATCTGAGCTGCAATAGTACATTATGCAACAAGTGCGCTAAGTTGTTTATCACAATTGATCGAAGGCCTAAATGGAGTAGAGATTGTAATAAACAACGCGCACGAGTTTCATACGACGTTTTTCAACACACTTGCGATGAACAAATACGAAAATTTCGATACGAAAATATTTTCTTGATATTTTTGAAAGCAATAATAATCTGATTAAGAAGGTTTATAAATAAATCTTCTAAAGTTCTACTTCAGTAGGTAAAAAACTCTTAGGTTTGTTTTTATTTGAAAAACGAACGAAACAAACTACAATCTCCGTGGTGAGAAGTGTGGAAACGTTGGTTTGTTTTTTCTATTTAAAACACTAGTGCGGTAAAGTAAAAAAAAGCACGAGTGCGTAATAGACTATATTATGACACTAAAATCGGTGCATCTAAAGGCCCGTTACGAGGGAGTGGGTTGAAAAGTAGCATTCTTATGTCAATTGGACAGTGCTATAACATGTTAGCACTATGGTAGTCTGATGATGGATCTAGAAGATGATCATAGGATCACAAATAGTGACACAGTTATAGAAAACTCTACTGTAGTTTTTTTTTATTTTTTTATTTTATTGTGATGGAACAAGCGCGAGGCCCACCTGATGTTAAGCGGTATCCTCTGCATATAAGTATGGTATGACTTCGACGATATGTTATAATTTGACCAGGCTATCTCACCTATTCGGTAGGTACTGATAATGTAGTACTATCGCTCAAAGACAGCTTCCGGAATTCACAATTACAGTTGCTTGGTGACAGTTTTTCTTCTTCATAGTTGTAGCTACCCCGGCAAACTTTCACAGAATGCTGTACCACAATACAGAGAAACTAGAACGTGGCGGGATTGAAACTATGGACTGTGGCAGTTTTTAAGCTATTTCCTCTTGGCCATCGCTGTTTTATAACATACTAGCGACCCGCCCCGGCTTCGCTCGGGTGCAATGATCAAACTAAATATACTACAGAATGTCTTCATATACAACGTTCACAGTTTTTATGTCACAAGACAATACAAATATGTTTACTTTAGAGTTTACTCATGAAAGAGCGACATATAATTGGTCATGTGCAAAATACTCAGCGCTCAAATCTAATGCTGTAAAGTCAAAGTCAAAATCATTTATTCAATTTAGCCGTCTACGACGCTCTTATGAAGGTTAATTACACATTTTAGTATTGAAATACTCTACATTACAACATTATTTTACATTCACAATGTATTTAAGGTACTTAATTGGATAAGGATTAACGCTGTATTGCATATAATCGCTCGTAAGTAATCCATTATTTCTCGTAAAAAGTAAAGGATGAAAAATGGTTTTGTGGGTTATCATATGTTTTATCGACTTTACATTATATACCTCTAATATTAACATATTATGCATGTATTATATATACATAAACCTTCCTCTTGAATCACTCTATCTATTTAAAAAAACTGCATCAAAATTGGTTGCGTAGTTTTAAAGATCTAAGCATACATAGGGACAGACAGACAGTGGGAAGCGACTTTGTTTTACTAAATAGTGTAGTGGTATATACTGTATCAGCCGACTCGTCCACTGCTGAACACAGCCTCCCCTAATAAGGGGGCATTTGCCATAATCCCCACGCTTGGCAGGCGGCTTGGGGATCGCAGTGTAAGTTGGCAGTTCTTTAGAAGGCGCTGCTGCCCACCTTCCAGTATTTTCCCTTAGTCGCCTGTTACGACTCCCACAGTGGTATATAATGTTCAATAAAATTATGTATTTTCAAAATTATTATCTAATATCGATTTGTATGGGAATACTTATTTTTACTTTTACATATAAAATAATAAATAATAAAACGGAAAATTAACAATCGTGAAACATAGTTATTAGAATCAAGGACATGCACGCAAAATTCCACCCAGTCTGGATCCTTGGTATGTAAAATATGGCAAAACTAAGTCTGCATGGAAAGCGCAATGAAAACGCGCCATTAACTAAAACATATATTAGTATTTTCAAATATGTCTGTACGTGGATAAATTGCAACTATTGTTAATGAGGATCATTATTACAGGCGTTTGATACAATCAATATTAAACTGAAGGTTATTGATTGTTTGTTTCTTCAAGTGCATACCTCCGACTAGTTGTTTGTATGAGCGCTAGAGCCTGTGCGCAAGCGCCGTGATCTGAGATCCAGCGTAATGTCCTTTATCGGCCAATCTTGTAAGGAATATGTTTTGAAGCGCTCGTACTGAAGTTTGCTTAGCCGTTCATAACCGATCAGCTAAGTTAAGTAACGTCCGCCGCGCTCATGACATGTATGGATGACCGCTATTGGCATTACTATTGAGCGTACACGTGCTTCAGAGGGCACGTTAAGCCGTTGATCCCATCTGTTGTCTTCGTTGACAGCAGTCGTTAAAGCATGTTGGTAGGGCACCACCCTAAAGTAGAAAATATGTCGCGAAGCACCTAACGGTATGTTCCGATAGCTGCCCTTCAGAACCAGTAGTTCTAGGTTAGCTTGAACTAACCTAACCTTCTCTAAAACTAACCTAATCTTCGAAATCATCACTTACCATCAGGAGATAGTGTTTTTTTTTTATGCTCGATATGTTAGCCTTTGACCATTATCTCATCTGATGGTAAGTGATGATATGGTTGAAAATTTCGTTTAAGGTAACCTAAAATTACTGGCTCTCAGCTGGCCAGCTGCCGGAACACACCGTTAGGTGATTTGCGACAGATTTTCTACTTGCGGGCGGTAGCTAGCCAGGCGGGTGTATTCGCAAAATGCTCTACCACCATACTATAACGACTGCCATCCTGGGAGGACAACCGGGACCGACCGACGTTAAGAACGGTAAGTTAACGACGGTTTACCGCCTTCAACAACTTTTATCATAATTTACAGAGGAAGTCTTATTGGAAGTCGGTACCACTTAATTTTTTCCTTATTTTAACTTTATTATCACTGGTACCTTTAACCGCCACAATGAACCCCTATTGGCCACCAATAAAATTTGCCGGCTGCCCACTTTATCGATGTCGTATAGGTCTGCCTAGAGGAGGGCCTACGTGCGGTACGCATACCGGTTCGTGGTCACCATCTCAGAATCTTGCAGTGGAGTCTTAATTGTCACTGAACTTGCAATTTTTTGCTGCAAAAGCTACGACGGTTTCATACATGTTTTTACCCACTGGTAGAAAAAAATTGTGTATCCAAAGTATTTTCAGAAAAAATGTTATGGACGTAAACGAGATAATTAAAATAAAATACACATGCCATTAATTACGTTTTATTAATCGTAGATCAGTTTTCAACCACTACTTTGCTCGTGAAGGAAATAAATGATATAAAAATTCTGCATCATTAGTAGAGTACATAGTGGAGTATGCCGCTTCCTAATGTAAATGCATATAAAATTAAATTTTATTTTTAAAACAATTTCATCTAGCTTACATTACAAAAATAATGTTAGTTTAGGTTTATTTCTACAATATGCAAGAATCATCATATTCATAGAACAAGTGCGCGCGTGTCACCGGGTTGGCAAGTCTTCTGAGCCATATCCCAAGACATTACACAGCGTAGTTTAGTACTAAATGATAACCATGGATAAAGTGTATAGATTTACGTAATACTTAAGGTATTGGATTATCTTCAATCAAGCTAGTACGTATATACATATATATGGCAAAGCTAGTAAATATATATATGTTGTTTTTCCACATAACTTCTTTTTAGGGAGTATATTGGTAGTCTCTAAACATGTAAAATAAATCATGCCGAGGCAAAAACGTGCAAAGTTCTTAAACCGACTATATCAACCGTAAATATATTTATAAAAGAAATGATTTTAATATGTGCATAGTGGCGTATAATAATTTACCAGAAGATATTAAAATCTTGAATAGTAATGTGTTTAGAGCTAAAGTGAATAGTTGGCTATCTGACAATTGTTTTACAGCATGAAAGAGTATTTAAACTACACTAAGTGATGTATATGGAATTAATTATTTTCAAAATGACAATTTATATTATATACGAGTAGACATGACATTTTAAATTATTTGACTAATTAAATTAACATAGAATAATAAAAATTTGCACGCCTGCTTGCAGGCTGAATAAAGTGACCTAACATTATTATATAAGAACTTAAAATGTAATTGTATGATGTATTCTGGCAAATAAACATTTGAATATAATAACTTATTGTAAGTGTGTGGACCCGTGGTGTGAGTGAAAGAGGAAGGCCTATAAAAATAACAAAACATTGGATATCCATTGACACTTGTCACCGTATAGATAGTGAAATATTAAGGAAAAATAAATAATAAAACGTTTTAGTCCCTAAACTTTATTAAGAGAGAGTAAGCTTCTTGTGTGAGAAAGACAGGAGACCGGCTTCGTTCTCATCCCAGTACTGTGATGTTTACGGGGTGAACCGATAGACGCCTGGCGGCAATAACTGATCGCAACTGATCATTTATCGACCACCGAGAGTAGAAAATTATTCAAGTACTAATATGGCTATTATAAAATAGGGATTGGTGGTAGACGAGTGAAAATTTATGGTTGTATGTATTTTTTATGCCAAATCATAGAATAAATAAAATGAAAAATGTCTCAAAAATATATTTAAGGTTTGGGTATGAAAAACAGTTTACATTCTATTCTCAGAGCTACTGTATATATACACAAAATTTCATAGGAATCAAGTCAAGCCGTTTCGGAGGAGTTTTTTTTACAAACACTGTGACACGCCAATTTCATATATTAAATTGAAAATAAAAATGCTAACAACCTCTTAGGGTTGACTTCTGCTAGTCCTAACAAACATTTGGAAATGTTTTTTTTGTGTTTGTAATGAGTTTACGGAATAAGCACGAAGACCACCTGATGTTAAAAGTCTCTTGTGCCTGTAATATATTATTTCATAATTTTTGTAACTTTGTTCGATGTAAATATTCAAAACTCTATTTCGCGAGCGCGGCGCGGTCCAGTGTCGCCGCGGCGGGCGCTCTTGGCTCGGAGTAGGCATTGTCATTTATTACGAGACCCAAAACATAAAAAAATAATTAAGTTATTGAAAACCTAACAATATTAAAATTATAAGGTTGCGTCATCATTTACAAGTATAAAACCAATTGCTAAATTGGTCTTGTTTGTAGTGCAACGCAAGTGATACTATAGATGTCGCTCCGCTCTATCCCAATACGATGGTAAAAGAACGATAGGAAAGATTTGAGTTATGACGTCATGTCATGTTAGCTCAATTGGTTAGAGCATACCCCGGCTCAAGGGGTGGATGGACGCGGGTTATAATCCCGCACATGACTTAAATTTTTCCTATTGTATATTTTTGATTTTGTAATGTAATCAGCATAGCAGGCGTTATTGCAAACCTAACAATATAAAAAAATTAGTTTTTCTTGTACTGTCTGGCACTTTTCTTGATATAAGTCTCATTAACTTAATACGAATAAGGAACCATTCGGTTCGCGTGAGCATTTAATTGCTTTAAAATATCTTCGTGACTGGGCAATATTCCACCTGAGTCTGATACAATAAGGCATGTTGTACCAGCTGATTTATCTCTGTGCGGGCTTTTACTGAATTTGATTCTCAAAACATTAATAACATATTTTGATGGGCCTGCTTGTTCAAAACATCTAAAGAAAATAATATCACTTCACAATCAATCACAATACTAAAGATTATATGGCAAGTATGACGAGTTGACCGCTCCTAATATGATATATAAGTACTTCGGAACTCGTGTATTTCATCGTCATAATACCAATAAGGAGTTACCAAATCTTCCGCATGAGCATGTAATTTCGATAAAAGTTCTTCATTAGAAGGCAATACGCCGTCTGAATTTGGTCCGAAATAATAAGGTAAGTCGGACCACGAAATAGCATTGCACAATTTTTCAGCATTAATATTTCTCAGTTGATCTAGCGTATATAGTATTATATCGTTCAGGCTCGACATAGCAGCTGACACGAAAAACTTTTTACCAGTTAATTCCAGAAATGTTTTTAAGTTGTCTTCATTTAAATTGCCCTCTAAGCTGCTTAATAAAAACATGACAACGTTACTTAGGCTATCTGCAACGGCTTTAACGATAGAGGGTTCGATCTTTTCTTCATAGAAAATATCGCTATTATCATCAAAATGTTCTTCCATCATTTCATTTTGTGCCATCAAAAGTTCAAAAATATATCTTTTAGTTTCAGAGTCCGATAAAGCCTTCCTTAACTCTGTATCATGCATTAATTTGTGATCGAAAACAGTCATCACTCCCACTGATCCCTTTAAAAGCAAAGTATTCAATATAAAATCAATCATGTTTCTTTTAACATTCTTCTTTGCTACTTTCAAATTGTCAGCGATGTACTCAAAAGCGAAATACTCTGCGAACACTAGGTGAATAAACCTAGGGATTTTATTGTGTATCCTATGTATTAGTCCGGTTTTTTCTTCTCCTTTTTCAATTTTCCTGATCATCTCTTTAATTTGTGAGTACGTTCGTTTTGAAATTAATTGCCGGGAACTTTTATAGTTGTGAAACAGTGCATATATTGCTAATTTTTTGTGCTTTTCGGTAAAATTTATTTTTTCTCTTTCATAAGCCAACCTCTCGTCAGGGCAGCTAGTGTATCTTCGGTTCTTCTCTTCCAAACGTACAGTTTTGAATTTGATCTCAAGGAAACTTTCATAATATGCAAATGAGTTAACGTTCACATCCCACTTATCATGTGCATTTTTAGACACAGTGGATTTGATTTCATTTATGAAGTAGTTTACAGCAATGTGCATATTTAAAGGTATTCCTGCTAACTGCCTGGCTCTGCTTAGTTCTGAAAAGTTACCCAGACAGCGTTCAAAAACATGAAGCATTTCTTTTCTGGAGACCCATTCACTTCTCAGTTTTTCTTTATTAATATTCAGGGGAGCGTGGAGTACAGCATTTCGGAAATAATCTACAGCAATCTCGAAGATGCTGTGCAATGGAACACTGGTGATATGTAACACTTTGAAATCTTGTCTGTATTCTCGACGAAACTGGGACATATATTCAAAAAATTGTTCGATATTTCTGAACTGTTCGTTACTTAATTCGTGAAAGTTAATGTTGGCTTCCAAATATTTGTCATAGAATATATTTTGATCGTATTCAGACAAGGGTTCCATTTGGTACGATAGACCAAACTTATATTCCAATGCTCGTTTGATAGCGTTATATGGGCGACTTGTAATCCAAACTTTTCTTTTATATATATTTTTTGTATCTTGTCTGATATTACAATCCATTTCATTTTTATGAAACATAGTGAAGTCTATTTCTTCACTGTTGGTTCCATTTTCGTCATCACTATACCAGTTATCGTCACTGACTTGGCACTTAGGAGTTACGTTTTTAATACATTTAATAACTTCTTTCTCATAATGTGGACATATTTCATCGAACCCATCAAAAACAAATATGATCGTACCGTTATTGTAGCTATGTATAATATACTCTATGTTCAATAAGGAAGCACCTTTCATATCACAGTTCTTTAAAGCTATCACACCATCGGTAACTTCAAGATCAAAATTTCCTTCTACATGATCAAGTTCTGATTTACAAATGAGTGTCATTGTGTCTTTCAAATCAATTTCCCTACTTTCCTCTTGCCATTTTAGAAATACAGAGCAGTGGTCTAGTAAATTTATTCTCACTATCCATATATTTGGAAAATTTATTTTTGTTTCTAAAGATAAATGTGTCATGAGAGTTGACTTCCCCATACCTGGCTCAGCTGTTAGGACTACAACCGGATTTATTATATCGTTATAATTATTTACTTTATGTACATACCTAGAAGAAGATTCGTACCTACTGTATTTATTCTTATTCAGGGACCGGGGCAAGTAGAAATCTTTTATACTTTTATATTTTTCATCTGTCAAATCCTTTCCAACCACAATGCATTCATTATTCATAAGCCTTAGGAGTAATTCTCCGCTAATTAAATGCCTATTTTCATTATTTATCAGTAAATTCAGAGGAACCGTCACCCCTTGAACAACAATTTTGTTACACTCTAACAAATGTTTTTGGGTCTCTTCAGATAAATCTGCCAAATTATTACCCGTTTCGACAATAACGTTTGTCTCTAGTTCTGTTTTAATGTAATCCGATGTTATCTGATCAGTTACGATTAAAATTTTATTTTGATAACATTCAGCAATTCTGGATATGATTTGAACAATATCATGTTCTCCATCATCGCATATAATGACTATTACATCTAAATGCGTAGATTTAATTTCTTGAAATAGAATTCTCATATCAATAGTAGCATTTGTAATATATTTTACATCTATGAGTGTCCAAGCCACAGTATTCAGACAATGAAAAAGTTTTATGCATGTTAGTGCCTTAGTATTTGTAACAACGGCAGTCACTCCTCTAGGCAAGTTGGAAAATTGTATTTTTTCAATTACTTCGTCTTTGAATTTTATCGAATATTTTTTCGCTTCATATGTAGAAATGAAATTTAAAGTAGTCAAGTGCGGCGTACCGATTACTTCAAGTCTCGATTTTTCCACGAAATCGCAATTACCCGTCAAATACAACACGTTTCCTTGGAGCATAGACCATTTTTGTATTTTATCATGAAGTTTCAAAAACACTGTGTCAATATGGGCTGGTGATAGATCATTCTTACCTATAAAATTTTCTTCATATTTATGTAATTCTTTTTTTAACACAATTTCAACTTCGTCTTGTTTAGCTTCTTTTGTATAAAATAAAAGTCGATTTAAGAATTGTCTAGCAATATTCTTTTGTTTGTCAAAGACATCTGTATCTCTATCTTGCATCGATTGAGTCAAATCGGATTTTTCATCATTGTTATCAGTGCTAGTTGCACTACCAGTAGGTTGATATGTGTGCGGTGTTTTAGGAAGCTTAAAATTAATCGACAGTAACTTTTTATTCCCCGCTTCGTAGTATGCTTCTGATACTTTTGCTAGTGATATTGGAATTTTATTTAAAGCGATTCTATATTTTTCAAATTTGTCTCGCACTGTATCTGCTAAATCAAGCGTTTTGGTAATTTTATTAAAAACTACAACTGTTCCGATAACCTCACTAAGATATTTGATGTTATCCTTATCTGAATATATAAGCTTAGAAAGACCATCTTCAATTTTTTTTTCATCAAACTTTGAAACATTAAGAATATTTTCAATTAAAATTTCTCGCAACCTAATGCAAACAGAGCTATTACTAAACAACAATTTCGGATTTATGATTCCGATATCTCTTGACTCTTCAGAGTCTTCTGAAATAATTTGCACAACATTAGGTACCAAAAAGTCTCGGTACTTTTCAAAGATTACGCATGTTTCACTATCTCTAGTTTCTTCGTTATTATGAGTTTCGGTGCACTCTAATAAAGCTTTTGATATTAAATGTAATTGTTCTTCTATTAGAGAATTAGCTAACCGATTTACAATGCTATCGTCAAACGCGATTTGGAATATATCTTCATCATCTCGTGTTGATATTAATGCTCTTAGTTTATTGGCACGACTATTTAATCGCATATGCTTTTTCTTGGTAATTTTACCAACAGCTGGTGTGTAAATAATAAAATAACAGTCGACGTCCTTAAATTGTTCAGTAAACATTTTGTCCACATTTTCCTTGTCGATATTTAAATAAGAACTTTCAAGTCTTTTTTTGATTTTTAAAAAGCTTTCGAAATATATCTGTATATTAAAGTCGCTTTTCTTGTTTGTGATGTCAGCATCAGTGATACCTCCCTTTCGCGGGTAGTCTCTGTGTTTAGCCTGTATGAATGCTGCCACATATTCATTTTGCAATTTAAACTTCAAGCAAATATCATCAAATGCACCAATGTCGTCTAAATTATTACCTAAATAAAAATCTGTTATATCTTTATCGTTCAGAGCTCGGAATAAAATAAGGCTGAGTAGTTTCGTTTCGTAAAGTTGTCCAGTGACTCCGGAAGTTCCGCATCTTTTCTTGTAAGTGAATTTTTCCTGTTTGTCTTCTTTTAAGCCTCCTTTCGCTTTGGATGCTTCAATTGGATTATCACTCTCCATAATACGGAATTAATTTTCTTCCATGCTATATTTAATTGTGTAATAAAGTAATTTCTTCAAAATTTTATCTGAAACATTAATACAAAACACTTAATCATCACAGAAACTTATACATTTGTTTTAATGATAAGGAAAACGCATTAATGCCTGCTTTTACTTATCAAAATAAAGTATTCTGATAAATTTTGACATTTAGAAGATACGATGGTGAGACAGAATTACATTTAAACTCGCACACGCAGACAAATGCTTCAAACTCATAACCCTCTGTTTCCACTGGGAGTCAAAACAAAGAAGATTCATTTTCCTGAAACTTTTTTATCTTTTGTTATGTGGCTATTAATGAGGAATATTTTATAATTTACTCGTGGAAATGAATATTTCCACATTATATTAATTCATTATTATCGTTTCTATTAGATATAGTACTGTATCAGCCGGATCGTCCACTGCTGAACAGCCTCCCCCATTATGGGGAGGTTTGCCATAATCCCCACGCAGGGCAGGCGTCTTGGGAATCGCAATGTGCGATTTCAGTTCCTCAGAAGGCACGATACAGTATAATAATATAACCTATTTCAATAGATTTTTAAATTACCAGTAAATACTCTAGGTTAGCCTGAACAAAACCTGCAACCACATCATCACTTACCATCTGGTGAGATAGTGGTCAAATGCTAACCTAAAAATATCGTATAGTATTTCAGCATTAAAACTTTACGGTTCAGGAGTTAAGTATGTTATGTGGTATGAAATATATGTGTATTGTATAATAGTGTATAATACAGTAATGCCACGTGGGGCTCGTGCATGCTCCGTTCTATACAAGTCCAATTAAAGTAGATATCAAATTAAGTCATCTAAATTTCTCGAAAATAGATTTTTTTTATGTTATTGTAACGGAACAAGCTCGAGGCCCACCTGATGTTAAGTGGACTAACCTCTGCCTATAACAGTTGCAATTCATGACAACTCACGAATTGCACTGCGCCCGTCACATTGAGACATAGTTGTTAAGTCTCATTGTGCCTGTAATTTCACTGTTGTGAAATTGACTTGATGAAATTGAACGAATTGAACACGATGTTTTATGTTTGTTACCGGTAGAGATATTTCTAATCACGAAGGCACGTGCTAGTGCTTATCCAAGTGATCATATTTAAACTTTGTTATTTTACAGTATGTACGATTAGCATTTACACACACACTAAGATGTCATGTACTTATGAGGCTTACCCGTACATATGCGAATAATTAACTGTGGAAGGGCACGCCTTCGTGAGTGAACAGGTCTGTTGGTTGTTGGAGATGCCTACAAGGTTTAATCTAAAATACAACAGAACACTAGACCGTCTTAACACGTATCCTATGGCACATTAGAAAAAGAGTGATTCAGGGATCCAGGGATACTCAGAAGCGCCACGGCTATATGGTTGATATTCAATTTACCCCAACGAAGCGATTTGCGTCTTCGTTCATCATACGAACCGCCAGGGAATGGAACACCCTGCCTGAGTCTGTGTTTCCGGTCAAGTACAATATGGGGGTCTTCAAAATGCGAGTGAATAGATATATTCTGGGTAAGCGGACTCCATCATCGATCGCATCATCGCTTAACATTAAGTGGTCAAGTGCTACCCAGCTTGGTATAAATATATATATATCTTCCTTCAAAAGCTACACCGAATAGCTATTACCAATTTGGATTCAAAACCTGCCTACGAACCTTACGACTTCGTCGGTACGAGTCGATACAGAAGATAATATACTCGAAGATATATTCTACCGATCTAATTGTTGAGTTAAGGGCAGGAACATGACTTTGATTAAATATACGAAGTTAATTATGATTTCAAACGTATATTCGGTTGCGTGCGGACAAGAGGTTAAGAACATAACCGTCATTATGCAAAAAGTCACCTAACTGCATATAGATAGAAATATGAAGCGTAGCTACAGTATAATACTGATAAGCTTAATTTATTTTTGAGTCAACAAACAAATTACATTTACAAATTTGATAAAAAGATACAGTACTTATAGTCTTGGTATTTTTACAATCACTGATAAATTAATAAAGAAAACAATGTAGCTATAGTAATCTCTTTACTGATAACAACGCAACAACTAGTGAACGAACAAAAATGTTTGTTGATTTTGAGGACAGCTTACATCATCAATCATAATCAGCCGTTATACGTCCACCGTTGTACAAAGGCCTGCACATTAGGGGCGGCTGTGCCATAATCCTCGCTCTGGGCGTGCGTCTTAGGTCGCAATGTACATTGGCAGCAATTCTGTTGTACGCTCACTAACTAACTAATTAAAAAGTTCTAATTTTAGTTTAAGGATTTCTAAAAGTCATTCTGCTGTTACCTCGCACTAAATTTAAAACAGCAAATTATCAATAATATATATAATTCACTTTACCGCTACTCTACGCTAGATGGCGCACGATTTAAGTTGTTTTGTAAAAATGTTTAGTCTATGATACCTGCTTTTTACCTATGGAACTTTGTTTATATTCCAAACTATCGAAACCTGCGATAAAGCCCAAGAATAATCATTTTGCCATGGTGCTTGGCAGAGCAGCTTCAACAGGTCGCTTCGCAATCTTGAAAGCCTAGGTTCATTTACAGGATCTACTGTTGATTTCATATAGAAAATATAACGAAGCACATAGCTGTCCGAAGTCTATCTAATAAAAGTGGGTACCTATTTAAACACATCTGCCATCCCTCTGGGTATTACTGGGTATTGTGCAAAGATTTTATAAATCCAAGTTTGCCTACAAGCTTTTTTCTCTAGTTATGCTTTAGAATTACCGAAAAATACAATCCTTTCCGGAGAAAACAGAAGTCTAGCAACCACATAGCTGCATGCTCCATTGTTTATGCGACTAAGAAAGCCGTGATTATGATAAAATCCGCATAAATATATTAATTGCAGAACATTACAGCTTTAGTCAACACCAATTTACATGTTGATTAATTTTAGGTTACATTATCTATGATTCCACCTAATCTGACTAAATTATGGTACAAAAGAATAGCACATATGCAAATTTTACTTAGTTTAGTAACTTTAATAATTTTAGAGCGAATTAACTAAACTATGGCGCCAACAGAATAAGGAATGTTCATTTGACATTTCTAAATCTAATTTTACTAAATTTTAGTGTTTTACCAACAGAATTGCGACCAGTGGCAGTTCTTCAGAAGGCGCTGCTGCCCACCTTCTGGTATTTTTCCAGCACCTTCATTATGTCTCAAAGTGACGGGCGCAGTGCAATTCGTGACTTGTGCTGAAATGCATCTATTATAGGCAGAAGTTAGTCCGCTTAACATCAGGTGGGCCTCGAGCTTGGTAAATGCTGATAATTACAATCATAATTATTACTTGGTATATCAAAATTACATAAAACATGTTCTGCCACATATAAAATATAATGCATTGTTATCCGAATACTTTATTTTTTCATATTTGTTTTCTGTTTTATCGAAACCAGATTGAAAACGTTCTGAAAAAAGTCCAGGTCAAGAGTACCCTTTATCGACGCTTATGTATGAAAGGATTGATGAGTGTAGATGAAGCGAAAGAGATATGTAAGGATAGTAGTAAGTGGAAATCCGAGGTCTCTGCCTACCCCTACGGGAAAGAGGCGTGATATTATGTATGTATTGTTTTCTGTTTTATCTTTCATAATTGCCAAAACGGACCTTTCACTTGACTGTCTATTAACGACGACTTTACACAGTACTTCATATTAAAATAATCGAATAGTAAATTAGATGTGACAACTTTGTTTATGGGTGATGGGCTCAGCGCAGTTTGTCACTTGTGACGAAATGCATCTGTTATAGGCAGAGGTTATACAGCATAATATCAGATGAGCCTTCTTAATCTTATAAAAAAAGATATCCCTTACCTTCTCGATTAGTATTCTTCTATTTCTACTATTTTATTCCACTCTTAATCATTATTATTCTCCTTTTAGTTGCGTTTTATAGAAACACTCTGAGCATAAATTAAAACAGGTATCAAACAATGCAGTTTATAAAATAAATATTTATCAAAATGATATCGATAAAGAACAGTGACGCAGATAAGCTATCTTATCATAAAGCTATCAGTTATAGAAAGTATTTGCAAATTAACCAATCAATTTAATTTTCATACTTATCTTTGGGATGAGCGTCTGGTTTTCATATCAAATTCCATTGCTGGCTGTGTAACAAATATTTACAAACGTAAGATTTGTTTTCTTTCATTGTGTAAAATTTTTTTTCTTTATTTTTAGGTACCAACAAACAGTTTGACAATATTTTTAATATAAAAGTATTCTTATTTATAGTAATAATTGTGAGACGAACATCGTTGACCACAAATTTTGTAATCATTTGTAGTGAGTTAGACATGTATATTGTATAATATACAAAAGTTATTTAACCTTTCAAATAGTTGAAATATACAAGAAAGAAAAATAAAAATTATGCACTGATATATTCAAGTAAACTTATAAAAGGGGTATCATACTATATAGGTCAGCAGTAATACAAATTGTATGGCTTCCAGTCTCATGTATTTCATGAATAGGGTAGGGTTGAGTTGATTTACTAAGGTCAATAAGGAAGCATCATCACGAGTGATCATTGACGCTACCTTCAAGCAGATCCAACAAAGATAAAACAACACGTAAAACAACTCATCCGCTTGTTAAATATGTCTATACAATTAAAAAGAATTTAATTTAATTGTGTTATTTTATCTCCCTATGAGTCCAAATGCTTTTACTGTAGTAGCTGTAGTATTGTAGTAGCTGTAGAGTTGAATATAGTTTGTAGTATTTGTTTAATAAAGGCATACCGCCAATAAAAAAAAAAAAAATTGTATAGACATATTTAGATGTTTTCATCGGAACGAACTTTACAGATTATTTCAATATTTTTATTTTTGCAATGACGCATTACCTGAGTATTACTTTTAAAAATTAGGAGAGGAAAATTAAAAAAAAAAATTTTAAAGTTAATTGCAAAAATTAGTCTTGTTTGTAGTAAAACGTAAGTTGAACTGTAGGTGTCGCTCTATCCGCATACGATGGTAAAGAAGGAGAGGACAAATTAGAGTTATGAGTCATATGCTTTGTTGGCTTAGCGGTCAGAGCATACCCCGTCAGTGAGGGTGGATGGTGCGGGTTTGATCCCTCACATGACTATATTTTTTTCTCTCGTGGTTATTTTGTTATCTATAGATTATTTTACTGAACTTATTTTGATTATTATAAGAATTATTTTTTAGAAGACGGACCAATCTTCGTCTTGATGGTATGCGTCACGCCTGTGGCCTCTATTTACATTATGAATGTTAATTTATTTAAGTAATAATCAACAAATTAACATTAAATAATACACTAGTACAGTACTAACATTAGTATAAGTCAGGATTAGAGTGGAAATAGTAACAGTAGTAGAACTTTTATCAGATGTAAAAATATGACTTCCACCGGGATTTGTACTTGCAACCCCAGAATGCCGTCGTGATGTCTTTTCATTTATGCTCTGAAAGCTGGTGCTTGGCAGTCGATATTTTTCCAATGGTTTGAATGCACGTCTTTCAGACTTTGGCGACATCTACATTAAAAACAATTCGATGAAGCCGTTTATTGTAAATTGAATATTTAAACTACCTATACTAAGTGCACTGTATGTTTCGTTAAATTTTTTTTTTATTGAGTAATATGCTTTATTACTAAGAAACTGTTAAAAAATATTAGTAAATTTTACATCAATAAGGTAAAATAACGGTGCAACGTTAAATTTAAGGATAACTTTGTTTAGCCTTAAGGCTTTGTCAGACAGGACGCGTACTTTAGCGCTGCGTAGTAGCGTTATAGCGTCCCGTTTTAACGTCGCGCGAGGCTTCGTCAAACAGAACGGCGCTGACTCGACGATGCCGCGCCGCCATTTCGCCATTCACCAAAGCGTAGTGCAGATCGATAGCAGTGTTAAGAGTTTGTTCGATATGGAGATGTCGAGTGATTCAGATGTGGAAGAATTATTACTTTTATATGCTTTATCACGGTCACAGAGAAAAAGAGTATGGGTGCACGACATCAATCAAAAGAGAAATGATTTAGGAGAATATCATCGTTTGTGTCGTGAGCTTGCATCACATGAAGATCGTTTTTTTACATACTTTCGTATGTCTCCAGATTTATTCGAAGAACTACATGAACTGCTCATCCCAAAAATAAGCAAATGTACCACAAACTGGAGGACGCCTATTTCTACAAGAGAAAGACTTGTAATCTGTCTAAGGTAAGAAATATTTTTTTTTTTTATATAAATGTTCATTGCGTTATTATTATGAAAATCAATCAAAATCAGCTGAGTTGTAATCAGATGTCGATGCTCCAAAATTAGTTACATGTAGAATATCGATTTCGCGTAGTGGTTGACGTAGCTGCTCAGGCTGTTGCAGGTATGATGAAGTACTGTTAGATAAATCTATAACAGCTACTGGGGATGAATCTTCAGGCACAGAATTGGGTACTGCATAGCAGACGGAGTCTTCGGTACTAATAATGGAATAATGTGGTGAATTCAATATCTGGACGTTTTCTTGCAGTTCCTCTGTTTCTATGCTTGCAAATAACTTAGCTAGTTCTACTTTGGCTTTTATCTGTTTGTCTTTGGAAAAACTTTTAAATGTTTGGGCATAACTTTGGAAAAGGTGATCAATGGCATCATACTCTGTTTTTTTTTTATTTTGAAGAAAATTTATAACTTTATCCATTTCGCTGTCAGTTTTTTTTATTTTCTTAGCTCGTGAACTATTTGTGTCATTTGTTTGGGGCGTCTCTAGCAGAGTTGTTTCTGGCGGGGGTGCGCTTTGTGTTCTTGGTGGAGGTGTCTGTGGTGGAGGCGTCTCTGGAGACTGAATTTCTATAGCTGACGATATTTCTGGTGTAGGTTCTCGAATATTTGAAGTTCTTTCTCGATCAGTCAGAGTTGAGTCAAGGAACTGTAACTGGGAAGCCCAAGGCCATTTTGTAAATTTTTTTGCAGCTTGTCCTGTAGTACCTGCAACCTCTTTTTTGTATCTTATATAATTGTCCCTCAAGCTCTTCCATTTTTTTCTAGCTACTTCACCTATAAAATAAACCTAAATTGTATTATTTTGTTTCAGGTACTTAGCTACGGGTGATTCACATCAGACCATAGCCTTCTCCTTCCGAGTAGGTCGTTCAACAGTCGGTGGTATTGTAAAAGAAGTCTGTACAGAAATCTGGAATACATTACAACCAGAATATATGCCATCGCCTACTGAAGAGACATGGAAACAATCAGAGAAGGGTTATAGGGAAACCTGGAACTTCCCGAATTGTGTCGGTAGTATTGACGGGAAACATGTCTCTATAAAGTGTCCCAAAAATAGTGGATCAGAATATTTTTGCTACAAGAAGTTTTTTTCTGTAGTTCTTCTTGCTATAGTCGATCCATGTTACAAATTCACCGTCATAGATGTCGGTAGTTACGGGCGGCATAGTGATAGTGGTATATTCGAGAACTCAATATTTTATCGGCAATATATCCACGGAAAATCTCTGCTGCCAGATAAACCTCTTCCAGGCACCGAGGAGCCCGTACCTCATGTACTTATCGGCGACGAAGGTTTTGCTTTAAAAACATATTTGATGCGTCCATTCCCAAGAGCCTTAGCCACACAAGACGAAAGAAAAACAAATTTTAATAAAAGACTTTGCAGGGCACGTCGGGTGGTTGAAAATACGTTCGGAATATTAGCACAAAAATGGCGCATTTTTTTACGACCTATTGACTGTGATGTGGACACAGCAATTGATATTATTAAAGCTGCATGTTGTTTACATAATTACTTACGAACAAAACAAGGTACAGCGATATTAACTCCAGAGTCGGAAGTCGAAAGTGTCGAAAACGTACCTATGCGTGCTCTAATAACTCATCGTCCAACAAATAGAAGATCAACGACTGCAGCATTCGAAACTCGTGGACAATTTGTGTCTTATTTTAATCAATAAACGAATTTTTTTACTTACCAGTTTCATTAATTTCTTCTCCGATTTGTGCCCACAATTTTGCCTTCATTGATATATTTTTATACGAACTATCCTTCGTATTATATAAGCATGGATATTTTCTAACCAATTCTATCAAATTTTCGGTCATTATGCAGTATTTTATTATTATTTTACACCTATTCACTCCGACGCTAAAATAAAATTTGTAAAAAAATACAACACCCGACGTCAAAGCGTCCTAACGCCGCGACAGAGCGTTGCGTACTGCTAGCGCCGGCGCTCTGTGTGGCGGTATTCTACGATGGTAGTACAACACATCTTAGCGTCATAGCGCGGCGTCAAGTTAACGCTCTGACGCGCGCTAAGTACGCGTCCTGTCTGACAAAGCCTTTAGTCCCTGATTTGAACCCAAAATACAGGCAAAGGCCAACCCGTCCCGTGGGTTAAGCTATGGTTTAGCAAGTAGTAAGTTCGCCTGACCTTCCCTATCTGGTCTGCGAGCACCCGCTTGGAGTCGAGCACCCTGCGCGCGTAGTCCACTTCGTCTAACAGCCGCGTGCGCTCGCCCACCGTCAGCGGCTGCCTCTCCAGCTCCGCGCGCAGCTGCTGGTTATCAGCTCTGGGAAACACACCCATACAACTGGTCAACACTCTGAACAAACTCACCAAAAACCACCCAAGTGTACGAGCTCAGTGTCAAACCAGTTTGTGTTTTGCAGCGGTGACGCAAGCGTGCGCGACACGTTGTTCTATTTATTATACGAGACACCGAAATTATCTTTTTTTTAAACTAAACTCATACAAGACGAGTTTTATTTAGGAAAATACTTTAGAAAATTACATGGAAATAAAATGTCGGTAAATGTGAGTTGTGATCGCGACGGAAAATGGGACTGAACTGAGCTACTCGTGTAATGACTATTACTGCTTCTGAATCGAAACTGCTGAATAACAAGCATTTTGAAGCAGTGATGGCTCAGTGGCTTTGGTTATGGACTGCCGCGCAACAGGTCCCCATGGTTCGAATCCCGCCGCGTGCTTGACCTTCACTGCATGGTGGAAGGGCATTTTGCTAATGCCCGCCTGGCTAGCGACCACCCTCAAGTAGAAAATCTGTTGCCAAGCACCTAACGGTGTGTTCCGGCAGCAGTCCTTGAGAGCCAGTAAAATTACAGGCACACGAGACTTAATAAATATATCTCAAGGTGACAGGCGCAGTACAATTCGTGTCTTGTGACGAAATGCATCTGTTATAGGCAAAGGTTAGTCCGCTTAACATCAGGTGGGCCTCAAGATTGTTCCGTCACAATAACATTTAAAAAAAAAGAGAAAGTTAGGGCTGACACATATCTATTACGGTGCAAGTCTGTATGATTACAGTTCGAAGATATTATTATAGAAATTCAACTTAAGGCAGAATTAAAGTCAACAACTCATACCGTGGGTGCTTACCATTTGAAGTTAGATTCGCTAAAAACGATCACACTCACAAAAAGTTGTTCCACATGGGTCTTGGCGTTATTTTCGCCATAAACGCTTAATCTAGTGTCAAAAGTGACAGAAGTGGCAAATTTTACTGGCATTCTTAGCGTTCTTATCTTAAATGGAACAGGGGAGAACAGTTACAAACGATCACAGTGATCACAACCATAGACGCAGCATGTGATCAAAATTATCGAAAATAACGTTATTAGCGTCAAATGGAATATACCCCATATATAAATAAAGAAGTAATTAGTCTAAAGTTCCCACTACCATGCTAGTGTACCTAATACAATTTATTTTCATTTAATCTCAAAGTTTCATACAATGTAGACAACTCCCCACACAGCCTTTCTTTCGCAATTTTTTGTTTAATTATCGCACTTGGACACTATCTGGAGTTATAACAATATTTTAACCACACATTTTTTTTTTCAATGCACATTCATTATATCGTACGACCCCGAAGTCATGATGATAAATATGACCGCAAACGCTAAGCGTGCACTAAGCCAGCACTGCGCGAACGCTCTTTTGCCGCTAACACGCAACGCTGGATACCGAGCTTCCACGTGGAAAAAGTCCACCAATTTCTTCGCTTCATTTTTCTACCCTCGCTGAGCGCAGCGTTCCTATTGGTAGATTTTTTTCTGACACATCTCTGTGATATGCTGCCATAAGCTGCAGTCACTTCTGACGGGAAATTCAATATTTTTTACAGTATTTTATTGGAAAGTCATGATGTGGTCAAAGATGTTTAACACAAAGAGATATTAGTACTTGGCTCATACCGACAAGAGCCAAGTCCTAATATTCTCTAATTGGTAGTGTAAATGTAAACTTTAGCGAATGCTTAAGTTTCCGTTCTAGGTTGATCCGTGCTTACCACCTTCGACCACATCATCACTTGCCACCAGGTTGCACCTGTTCACTTGGGTGATTTAATTCATTACAATAAAAAGTGAATAATTGACACCCATGTCGAAATACTTCACCAAGGAGGTGGTTTTGAGGTGATATAAAGCAAAAATATCTATATTTTCGTGTAATTTATGATCTAAAGTAAGTTATTAGTGTCTTTATATTAAACATTGGTACGTTATGGCAGATACTGCCTTTTGTAACAGTTTTTACTAAAACAACTTGGCAGTAGTGAATGCTCCCCATAAAGCGGTCATTGTTCTAATTCTGCCCAGGGCACCAACTCCCACCTATTATGAAACCATATTAAAAAGGAGCGTTTTGTTTCATGCTTAAGGATGCACTTGCCGGCGGCCCGAACTTATCAGCGGGCGAGGCAACAAAGCATGCTATTTCACCTATACCTTTGTGGGAAAGGGTAAGACTCCGTGATGAGTAGTACGAAGATAGTGATCGCGCATCACACACCCGTATTGCATCTACGCTAATTACGCACACTTGTTTGCGATATATCAATGAAAGCCGAACCATGCCGAACGAATTACGATGTTTGACGACGGACGGAGATAGTGTCTCAAGCTACGTCACGACGTGTGTAGGTATTTCTTATAAAATAATATTATATATTCACAGAGGAATACATTTTGGTTCGGACAGTAGGTACCTGTTGTTATAATTTCCGTTCGTTTTATAATAACATACTGATGTTATTTCACCTATAGTAGGTAAATATTTAGTAAGTAGGGACAATGATTTGTAGGTACATAGTAAATGTATTAGTTTGTTCTTTTCATATTGATGTAGTAAATATTTACCTACAATAATTATTTATTACATAATTAGCAAGTTACTGCTTTTACTACAACATATTTTGTAAAGCAGTGACGGCTCAGTGGCATAGGTTATGGACTTCCGCGCAGCAGGTCCATGGTTCGAATCCCGTCGCGGGCTTAATCTTCACCGCGTGGTAGAAGAGCATTTTACGAATGCCCGCCTGGATAGCTACTACCCTCAAGTAAAAAATCGGTCGCCAAGCACCTAAAGGGAAGCAATGATGGCTCAGTGGCATTGGTTATGGACTGCTGCGCAGCAGGGCCATAGTTTGAATCCCGCCGCGATATTGAGCTTCACCGCGTGGTGGAGAGTTCGTAGCGAAATTTAATTAGCTGTTCTCAACCGATCAGCAAAGTTTAGTACCGTCGCGCGCGGTCATGAGTTGGATGGGTGACCGCTGGGACAATACTACTGAGCGCTTCCGTGCTTCGGAGGGCACGTTAAGCCGTTGGTCCCGGTTGTTGTCTTAGGATGGCAGTCGTTATAGCATGGTGGTAGGGCATTTTGCGAATGCCCGCCTGTATAGCTACCACCCTCAAGTAGAAAATCTGTCGCCAAGCACCTAACGGTGTGTTCCGGCAGCTGTCCTTGAGAGCCAGTACTTCTAGGTTAGCCTGAACAACATCTTCGACCACATCATCACTTACCATCAGGTGAGATAGTGGTCAAAGGCTAACCTATCAGGCATAAAAAAAAGAGCATTTTGCGAATGCTCGCCGGGATAGCTACCCAAGTAGAAAATCTGTCACCATGCAACTAACGTGAACTCAGTGGCATTAGCTATGGACTGCCTCGCAGCATGTTTATGGTTCGAATCCCGCTGCGGGCTCGAGCTTCACCGCTTGGTGGAAGGGCATAGGGCATTTTGCGAATGTTCGCCTGGCTAGCCACCATCCTCAAGCAGAAAATCTGTCAGTAAGCGCCTAACGGGAAGCAGTGATGGGCCAGTGGCATTAGCTAGTGACTGCCGCGCAGCAGGTCCATGGTTCGAATCCAGCCGCGATATTGAGCTTCCCCGTGTTGGTGAAGAGCATTTTGCGAATGCTCGCCTGGATAGCTACCACCCTCAAGTAGAAAATCTGTTAGAAAGCACCTAACGGGAAGCAGTGATGGCTCAGTGGCATTAGGTTTGGACTGCCACGCAGCAGGTCTATGGTTCGAATCCCGCCGCGGGCTTGAAATTCACCGCTTGGTAGAAGGGCATTTTGCGAATGCTCGCTTGGCTAGCTACCACCCTCAAGTAGAAATTCTGTCACTAAACACTTAACGGGATGCAGTGATGGCTCTTAGCAATGGACTGCCGCGCAACAGGTCTATGGGTCGAATCCCGCCGCGGGCATGAACTTCACCGCATGGTGGAAGGTTGTTTTGCGAATGCTCGCCCGGCTAGCGAGCTTTGAGATGAGAGTGTGTCGTACCGATTTCAAAATCTGTCTCTAAGCGGTAATGTACGATGGCATCATGGATCTACCAATCCTGGTAGAACACATTTGGAATAAAAATTCTCTACCTACCCG
The DNA here is from genome assembly GCA_963890685.1 of Plagodis pulveraria. Lineage (NCBI taxonomy): Eukaryota > Metazoa > Arthropoda > Insecta > Lepidoptera > Geometridae > Plagodis > Plagodis pulveraria. The sequence goes on from OY982967.1 coordinate 27,542,781, forward strand.
TAACTGATTTAAATTATTTCCAATAAAAATCAATAACTAATCATAGGTTATTTTTGATTAGGTAAGTGCCTACAATCATCGCTAAGTTTACCATATAAACTTTCGTACTACCTTAGGTATAAGTACCTACTACAAATATACATACTTATTCTACTAATTTACGTAGGTAGATACATAGTACTAACTTTATTATTTGTTGTGATCTTATAGCTATGTAGATAGGTATGCAATGTAATGCGCGCCCGCGAATGTCGATTTGACATCGCTGACAGTTGCGTGCCTAGGCTGGCCTATATGATAAATGATAATTATATCGTAGATAGGTAGGTATCTTCCATTGAGCTTCTAATTCTAACCCTTTACTACTTTGTGTTAGGTAGGTACTTTCTCGAAGCTATATTACTGCTTAGACTATATTCTAAAAAGAATGCGGACTACCTACGTCCATACCATATCTAACCAAATGCAGCTTTTTATATTGTCTAAGTGTTGCTAAAATGATTAGGTACTCACCATAGCTATCATGACCTGCGTATTGACTAATACCTACTAGGTACTAACTTAGGTGAGAGTAGGTGAGTACCTAGACATAGTTACGTATTTATATTACCCAAGTACCTATCTATATGGATTATGGCGTCCGACACTTACTATCACGAACAAACTAATCAAATGCGAAAGAAAATCCGGTCCCCAACTCCCAACATATGTAAATATATATATAAGTACGTAAGTAGGCACTACATATTGGTAGTGTATACATACGTGCACACCAAAAAGCAACAGGGCATTCCTACAATATAATATTACGTTCTAAGATCGCGGCGCGGTGCACGTGACTTTTGGTAGTGTGCGTTTTGTTAATTATATATTAGTGTGCTGCGCATGAGACCCGCCCGCCCGCTTCCCTCACCGCGGAATGGAAGTATTGACATGAGATGCCCAATATTTTGAACGAAAAACTAGCGCGCAAAACTATGTGTGCCGACCTTTGGCTCTAGGATGTTTATGATTATACTACTGGATGTATTTGTTTTCCAAAATGTTATCTAAAATGATCATGAACTGAGCTATGCTTCTATGTAAATAATTTTAGGGATTTCATGCTCTATAAGTCGTTTTATTTACGACTAAAAATGCGCTAAAATTCGTGATATTACAGGGATGTTTCGAGGCTTATAACTATCATGTGAAGATTTTTTTTACAAATCGGTGCCAAGACAAGCCTAGATAATGAAGAGATAAATCGATATCATGCTTCGTTCTGGACCTAAAACCTCAAATAAGGGAGTGATCACCCTACGGCGTTTGTATGGAAAAGTTACCGGCCAGTTCAACCTTAAAATAATCATTCGCAGACACAAACTATCACCGACCCACAACCGCATAAAGCAATATTGGTTTGATCATACTTAAAGAACGAATGAAATTGTATCACGAATGTGCAAGCGAGATACAAGATGTTTATAATATAGTGTTATCCCGCTCGCACTGTTCCAGACTACGATGTTATGGAACGGATTTACCATAGTTGTACGACATTTTATTGTATGCTGCTCAACAACTGTCTGTAATTTTTTTAGTTTCACTCCTCAAATTATTTTAATGAATAATAGAAATAAAAACATTGCACGTGATTTACACATTAATTAAATCCATTTTTACCGTAAAATACCCAAAATCAAGTTTAAATCCGCTGCTAGAAAGTAACTTTTTAAGATGGATAAACGGATTTGCCGCTGGTAATAGTAGTAATACTTCGTACGTCAGAGTTCGCGAAAAGAGTGATCAATTTCTTGTGACGTCATCAAAACGCCGAGCGATTCTTTTACTGTTTGTAAGATTGCTTAATTGACGTGGAGGTATAAAATTTGGCAGTAAGATTAAATTATTATTACCATAAGAGGTGAGAGTTGGCCCCCGGGCTTTAACTTCAAGCACAGCTACAAGCGCGAAAGTACAGCATGAGTTTACTTACTTAGCTCGTTCAATATCATGGTCCACTTGTCTCATTGCCCCAGCTAAGTCATTCTTCACACCTTTCTGGAATTAGAAAAACAAAAACAATTTGTTTTACTCTGTTTAAATTTGAAACTCACTTCTGTGACTGGAAATTCAAAATATAATCGGCTTTTATCGCGTGCTTGCAGCTAGGTTTGGTAAACATTATACATAATTATGGAATGTGCGGTTTGAAATAGAGCTTGTATTATCTTAGCAAAGTTATTGAATTACCAATACACAATACATGATTCCGTAAGTAACAAAATTGGGGTGTGGCTGTGTTATGGACACGGCCGTTTGTTGTACGTGAATACGTCTCAAAATGGCGGGCTGCCCATTCCGCCGCGCTCGATGTGTTCCAGTCATTACTGAGCGGAATAAATTCTTTAGCTATCCAGTGGTGTAATTGCAATTGTATGGGGATGACAGATTATGTAGCTGCAACACTAAACTGTACCCCCCGGTTTTGTAGTTTTTTTTAATTGCGTCCCTATGGAATCAATTTTAGAGACAAGACATTATATCCCGTGAATTAAGAAAAAAAAAATATAAATTCTTGTCACTGAACTGTCAAATAAATAGTAAAATTATTACTTAAATTTGATTTATAACTTAAATCAAATCTCTGACTTTTTACAGTTGTTTTACAACTAGTAATTCTCTAAGTACTATAGAATAGTTAAAATCCGTTAAATGTTTAAGAAAGTAAGGAGTTTAATGCATTTGTTTAGATAGACGATGCAAACATGTAAACATTGTTTATGAAATAAGTGAGTATGAGTATGATTTAATTTACATCTACTTTAAAAATAAGAAAGATACCATCTGCAAATAAAATAATTTTGCAGAGATCCAATCATATAATTTTTCCTGCAAAAACATGTATTGAATACTTTTAAAATACGGAAAAATAAACTCGTCAATATCCTGAAAAGAACTAAGACCCCTAAAATAATATCCTAGGCGTAAAAGAGAGGGGCTATGGTGAAATACTTACTGATGAGAGTCGGTGAATAGCTTGTTCACACAAAACCATAAACTTACATAAATAAAATTACAACAACCTCTATAATGTTTAGCTATGTTTATATTACATGTTTATAAACATTAGAGTCAGCTTTAGAAATATATTCAATCGAGAAAGTTTTAAAGTAAAAGTTTGGAAAAAAACAAGAGCTTACATGATATGATCGAGTTTAACTTATAATTTTCCTGATGCAGCAAACTTTGTATATTTTGATAAAAACCTGTTGAATGGCAGCTTTGTTCATGACATCTGCTTAACCTAACTGTGAGCATGTGTGTAGTTAGAGCAGACCGGACTGAAGGAGGTATAGTTAGGTACCTGTTCGTTGTAGTTGAGCGCGAGATGGCTGCGCTGGGCGCGCGCGGCCCGCAGCGCGTGCAGCAGCGCGGCGCGTCGCTCCGCTCGCTTCGCTTCGTCCGCGCGCGCGCTCGCTTCGCTCTCGTCCTCCAACAACGCTTGGTACCCTGCACAAGTTACGTCACTACTACATACAGGACGCACAACGGTTAAATGCACACCTGAGGAATGCAATGCCGTGACCAAATACTTATAAATTTATCATATATTGGTAAATTGTAAAAAAAAACAAGAAGCGTGTTCAAAACGTTCTAATTATTGTTTTTTTTAAAGTAATGTGATGGAACCATCACGAGGCTCACTTGATGTTAAGTGAACTAACTTCTCCCTATAACAGATGCATTTCGTCATGAGTGACTTATTGCTAATTAACGTCAGAAACGTTAACACATTTTTGTCTTAACGTCAGAAACGAACGAAAAAAAACAAACAACATTTTAGTCTGTGGTTTTTTTTTCAAGAAATTCACAGTATTTTGGATAAACATATGCGGCAACAAATGTAAAGTAAACGTATTGAAAGATACTATCTACAAAATATGTTATGTAAGGTTAAACTAGTTTATTATGAATATTAAAGTACCATTTTATTAAAATAATGGTATTTTGATTTTTTTATAACAATAGATGTACCAAAAACGGGGAAAACATCTCCTTTTCAACAGAAATTCAGACAAAATTGTCTTAACGGCTAATGTTGGTGGCTAAAACACGGCAGAACAAAAAAATCCGGCCACAGATCGGTTTAACACTATGAACAGAGAAGATAATAAACTGTCAAGCGGCTAGGTGCAGGCCGCTTGACAGTTCTTGACTTCTAGGTTAGCCTGAACAACATCTTCGACCACATCATCACTTACCATCAGGTGAGATAGTGGTGAGACAGTGGTCAGAGGCTAACCTATCAAGCATAAAAAAAAAAAAAGTTATTATACAGTTATTACCAGTGATAGGAATAGGTAGTGCTTATTTGCCTAAACTTCGAAGAACAGAGACAAGAAACGGAGACTTCCTTAGCGCTACATTTTTTTACGGGACATCTGTCCCGAAATTCGGGACAACATTTCAAAACATTAAAAAATATGTTATTTGGAATAAGTAATTCGTCTTTATTCACCTAAAGTTTGCGACTAGATATAACATAATTTTCTAAAAAAAATTTTTGGATAACATTTTGTAAATGCCTTGTCTGATCTTAATACTATGAATCACAATGTTTGTATAAGGAGCCGTACACGTTTCGAAGTAAATATCTTCTTTCTAGCTCACTCTCGGCTACCTTTAGTGAGATTTCTAAAGTTCAAGTGTATAATTTTATTGAAAAAAAAAAATAACATTTTGTCTTTAAAATAATAAAACGGTAATTTTTATCATTTTAGCATCCTCTATAGTAGGACGAATTTATCATTTCAAAAACAAAAGGTATTTGTATTTTATCTTAATGAAATATATTTCTAAAGTATATTTAAAAATGTGCATGATATTAAAATAATGACCGTATCCATTATTTAGTAACACACTTAAACTTAAAAAATATTTAAAAACATCATTTAATTTTATTGCACCTAAAGTACAATACGACTTTTGCGGCAACGCATTTCGTTATCTATTTTAGAAATTACAAAAAGGAACCGCCATTGTAGCATACGCATACCTGTGCAGTGCGGGGAGGGTCATCACTATTTGCGCTGTAGCTTGGTGCGGGTGACAGATAGAGGGAGAGGGACAGATAGATTAATCATCTGCTAAGTGCGAAAGGGACTCTGCTTTTGTCTCTTTTGTACTTAGTAGATAATTCATCTATCTATCCTGCTGTCACCCGCACCAAGCTACAGCGCAAATAGTGTACATACCTTCCCCTGCCGCCCCGCGTGCCAGCGCGCCCAGGTTACCCTCACTTCACTCCTGTACTTCGGTCTGTTAAGTGCGCATCTACCTGTATTGTTTCTGTGAATATTGTTTTTGACCCTCGCACGTTTTTTGGTTTATTGGATCTTCCTAATACTACCTTGGCTTGAATTTATGGATTACGATTTGCTGCAATAACATTGTTCCTGTCTGTCTACATCAAATAATACGGTAAGTCAACATTTATTACTTTTTAATGTTTTGACTAAAGTTATTAATTTAATTTCTTGTAGGGAAACAAACAGTAATTTAGATATAAAGTAGAACATAAATGTATATATTATTTTATCTTAAACTAGCAATTTGACAGTCTAGCTTAATCTGCAGTTGTATGAGCTTGACATTTTTGAATTTCAATAACAATGACGCTACGCGTGTTCATATTTTCTAACCGTATTTCTTTATTAGAGCGTAAAATGAAATAATGAAATCTTCAAATCGATACAATCGATGCGCCTAGCTGGAATGCGCGCGCCTCTCCCGCTTTCCCTTCCACCTCCCCGTGTCTATAAGGGTTAGTTTTTCCTTTTGAGGTATGGAAAGCTTTAAAATATTATTTTATTTTAGGTACTTGCTACCGTACCGCTTTTTGGAGACCAGTAAGATTGGCGATGGCGAACAAGCCTAAGGAAGCAACAGTACAAAGTTGGATTAGACTTCATCCTGAATTATATTACGACCCGGCCAGTAATTTTATTTACTGTTCTAAGTGCGAGAGCAGTATAACAGCTAAACTTAGTAGTGTCCAGAGGCACGTTAAAGGCCCGAAACACAAAGGGACAAGTAAAAAACCAAATGAAGAATTTTATTTGGACCTAGTACAATTTCTCATATTATGTAATATACCTTGGATTCAAGTAAACAATCCCGCTTTTAAAAAATTCTTCCATAAATATATTTGCTGTAATTGTACAAATCGACAAAAGATTCCTGAGCAATCATTGCTGAGAAAAGTTTATTTAGATAAGATTTTTAAAACAAATATTGACTCGATTTATGAAAAAACTGCAAATCAAAAGCTGTGGGTATCTTTAGACGAAACAACTGATTTTTTAGGCAGATACATGGTACATTTTCTTGTAAAACCTTTAAATGCGATCACACAAAAACCATTTTTAGTTGCTTGCAAAGTACTAGAAATTGTTAATGGGAACACAATTGCTCAATTTGTAACAGACTGCCTTGAAAATATGTGGCGCGATTCGTATGAATCCAAAGTAGGAGATAATAACTTATTACAGTTGAGGGGAATATGACTTAAAGTAAAATTGCTTGCTATAGCATAATTACTATGCTTGCCCATACACATGCAGTACTGAGTACACAAACACTAAAGTTATTAGGCAAATGTTAGACAATCATATTTGTTTGTATCTCTTTGTACGAGTTGTAGTAGTAGAACTCTTTGTGCAAGTTCGTTCGGGGAAGTACTTCCACCACACCTATATCTACCGCCAAGCAGCAATGTTCACATTAGTGTGTTCCGTTATGGTGCTGGTGAAATTACAGGCACATGAGACTTAACAACTTTGTGTCTTGCGCGTGAGACGTGTGGGTGACGGGCGCAGTGCAGTTTGCCTCTTGTTCCAAACTGTGTCTGTTATAGAGAGGACCGCTAACTCCTGGTGGGCCTGGTGCTTGTTCAATCAAGATTTATAAAAAAAAATAACTTCATATTTTCACCAATGAAGAGTGTTAACAATTAAATAAATGCCGACAATCAGTTATCAGATAGATGTGGAATGTGAGTGTGGTGCCTCTGAGCAAAATAAGGCAAACTTACTGTCATGTCCCCGGTGCCTGACTGCCTGCACACAAGATGACCTCAAATATGCATCTTACAGGGCCGTGGAGGTGGCCTCTCATTGAGCAAACATTATTTAAGAGTCAAATAGCCATTGATACGAAATGAATGAATCAAACTTGCCCGTAGTTTCGGCTTGAAAGATCATGTTTAACAAACACATCTTTAAACATATTTGACAAAGATTTTCATCAAACAAAATCAAACGCGCGTCAAACGCATACATTTGTTGACAAACGTGCTTAAAAATGTCGCAGGCATTCATATAATTTGAACAACATGTTTGATTGTCTAAATGATACTTAAAGAGGTTAATAATCAAACTTCCAAAATAGGTCAAGTTACTCGCAATCAGCAAAAACAACGTGGACAGTGTGGACGGTATGTAACACTTACTCTTAATCTCTTCCTGCAGCTCCATTATCTTCTTCTCATCATTTCCGAGCAACACCGTCAGCTGCTTCAAGTACTCCTCATTCAAGTCTTCGAATTGAGGCTCTGGCTCTTGGAACCTGTATCGAGTTCAAACTCATTTTTACAATTAATTTTTTAAATAGCTTACTGACATTTGTTTTGAAATCCCGTTTTCTTATATAGATACATCTATAATATGCTATTACCACTTTAGCAATTGTTGCTTAACAATTGTAAAATTGGGCTCATCCACAGATCTCGAGAGATTGGTCATTACGACTCATTTTAGCTGAGACCTAATGTCCCACGATTCCCCACTTAATATCACATTAACACACTGAGCAATACGGCATTTTAAGGGTGAACTGGCCGTCCCGTTCTCCATACAAACGTCGTAGGGTGATCACTCCCTTATTTGAGATTTTAGGTCCAGACTTAAGCATAATAACGATTGATATCGTCATTATCTAGCCTTTTATGATGCCGAAATTTTAATAAGATAATTAATTTGTAAGTTATGAGCCTCGAAAACTTTATATGAAAATGTTTCGAGGTTCATAATTCTCAAGTTAATTAGTTTATTAAAATTTTGGCATGACGGCAGAGAAGTGACCGGCCAGTTCAACCTTAACAAATATCGTCTGGTCGCACGCTCACCTTGGCCAGGTTACGAGTGACGGGATGTTCAGTAACATTAGCGATGTATGCCGTACACGCTGCATATAGCTGTCTCGCGTGCCGCGTTAGAGGACCTCTCTATAGATCTCTGCGGGCTTACCGCTATCCTAGCAAGTGTAACAAAATAGTAATTAAGTTCAATCACCGACCATTCAGCGATTTGATTTTTATTTCTGATTGGCTAGCCTTTGACCACTATCCCACATAATATGATTATACCATCAAAGATGTGGTTCAGGCCAATCAATAATGACTGGCTCAAAAGCTGGCGGAACACACAGTTAGGTGCTTGGCGACAGATTTTCTTCTATACGCTTGTAGCTAGCTAGGCGGACATTTGCAAAATTCCGTAACACCATACAAATAATTAGCTGAATGGTTGATGTTAGACGCCCGATTACAGCCTTTTGTGTTAAGGAGTACATGCTGTACTGATTTATCATATGATAAAGATATCATCTTATCTATGATAATGTAAAGATAAAATAATGAATTTCTAACTATGAATACAAGCACTATAGCGTCCTAAGCGAAAACCATATTTTAGAAATGATTGGAGCACAAAATTGTATGCCCCGGGCGGGAATCGAATCCGCGTCCTCCGATTTCGCGCTAAACCACTCTGCCACCTGGGCACTCTATTTCTAGCCAAAATTTCGTGCTCCAATTGTATTACTTTAACCGTCATAGGGGACGGTGCGCGGCCATCAACCAGACTAAGAGACTTCATCTGATCGAAAGAAGTGCTTTTTTAAACACTTAACTCTCGGAATGATGTCGCAACCCTTCTGTATTTCTAAATATGATTAAAAACACTATCGCATGCTAAGCGAAAATCATATTTTACAAATTTAATATTGTGAGGTTTGCAATAACGCCTGCTTTGGGGATTACATTACAAAATCACAAATATACGATAGCAAAAATTTAAGTCATGTGCGGGATTCGAACCCGCGTCCATTCATAGGATGGTTCCATCCCAATACGATGGTTAAAGAACGATAGGAAAGATTCGAGTTATGACGTCATGTCATGTTAGCTCAATGGTTAAAGCATACCCCGGCTCAAGGGGTGGATGGACCCGGGTTCGAATCCCGCATATGACTTAAATTTTTCCTATCGTATATTTGTGATTTTGTCATATTTTACAAATTTAGTCATTTTTAATAAGGTTTAGCGGCGCAAAATCGGAGGAGGCGGTTTCGATTCCCGCCTAGGGCATACAATTTTGTGCTCCAATATTTGTAAAATAAATTAGTGAATACCTGATCCAACACTGTTTGAGATAATCCCTCCGCAGACACGCCAGCTCGTCCTTCTCCACGTACATGCACTCCTCCGGCACGGGGCTCTCCTGCAACACACATCAACACATAACGTCATCATCATATATTCATAGATATAATTTGATTGTTAATAACTTTGATCCATTGCAATCTGTAACTGGTACAAATAATATGATATATAACATGGGGAAGCGCAGATGCCTATATTACAGGCTTTCTCAAGTCTGGCTTAGGCATCTGAGGTTCATCATACAACATTTGGCCTATTAAATGTTTGTATTCATTACGATTATACATTGTCAATATGTTAATTTTATTTTGTGGAAATAAACATTATTATTGTTATTACATATTATTATTATTATCTACCTTACATACAACCTACGAGAGGAAATATTATATTATAGACATGTCCAGGATATACTATAATTTTGTCACTCGTTGTAATTTATTAATGTATCCTGCGGGCAATGCAATATTGCAAAAATAAAAATATTAAGTTTATAAGGTTGCGTCATTGGTAACAATTTTAAAGCTAACTGTATTTTTTTTTACTCCTGATAGGTTGGTTAACCTTTGACCACTATCTAACCTGATGGTAAGTGATGATGTCGTCGAAGATGTTGTTCAGGCTAACTTAGAAGTACTGGCTCTAAAGGACAGCTGCCGGAACACACCGTTAGGTGCTTGGCGACAGATTTTCTACTTAAGGGTGGTAGCTAGCCAGGCGGACATTCGCATAATGCCCAACCACCATGCAAATATGTCTTGTTTGTAGTACTACGTTGAACCCCTATAACCTAGGAGTACAAGGTTATTGGTAAAATACTAACAACCTCTTAGGGTTGACTTCTGCTAGTCTTAACTTATAACTAAGCTATAGGGGTAGATAGCGCGGGTTCGTATCCCGCACACGATTATAATGTTTTCCTCTCGTTGTAATTTTGTAATGTAATCCGCAGAGCATGAAATACTGCAAATAAAATAATATTCAAATAATAGATGTAACAATATGCATGTGTAAAAAAAATTAGGAGCCCAATCCAACAGTCATGTACCAGCCTTGTGTGATTTAAGAGCCGACAAAGGGAAACCTCCCAAAAGTTGCAAATGGGAGAGGCATTTGTGTAACGGTGGACGTCTATCAGCCAATAACATATACAACACAATACATTTTAAAAATTTCAGAGAGAAAAGAATGTTACATTGCAGTTATAGGTTCGGATCCAGTCAACCCAAAGTTTCCGCAGAGCAAGTAATAATGAAGATACAATGTACTTACGATATGTTCCACCATATCCAGCAAGTATGAGATGAAGGCGAGCGCCTGCGGGAAGGCGTGCAGCGTGTTTACAGTCTTCAGCCAGGACTTGGAGACAGTGCCGGGGTACAGCAGCCGCTTCGCCAGCAGGGGCAACTGGAGTTTGTAACAAAATCGACGGTTTATGGATGCATATACTAATTGCGTGAGGTGCTGAAGGTGGCTGCAGCGTCTTCTTAGGAATTGTTATCTTATACAACGTTTTTTTTTATGCCTGACAGTTGAGCCTTTGACTACTATCTCCTCTGATGGTAAGTTATGATGTGGTCGAAGATATTGTTCAGGCTAACTGGATCTCAAGGACAACTGCCGGAACACACCGTTAGGTGCTTGGCGACAGATTTTCTACTTGAGGATAGTAGCCAGGCGGGCATTCGCAAAATGCCCTACCACCATGCTATAACGACTGCCATCCTAAGACGGCAACCGCGACCAACGGCTTAACGTGCCCTCCGAAGCACGGAAGCGCTCAGTAGTTTTGTCACTAGCGGTCACCCATCCAAGTCATGACCGCGGCGGACATTGCTTAACTTTGCTGATCGGTTAAGAACAGCTAAGCACATTTCGCTACTAGCACTTCATAAGTTATCCCTAATATTGCGTTTGGAGTCGTTTATTTTGTTAATATTTTAATATATGTAATCGCCAACGTTGTTATTATGTGTGTACCTACGCTGTGCTATCAGGCAATAAAATGCTACTCATCAGATCTTACTCAAATTTAAACTGGACCACATGACAAGTATGGACCAGCTTTGAAATATAAAACTAACTTCAAAGTCGGTTAAAAAGGCTAGCCTATGTACACTTTACACACTGAGAGCCATAACCGCTCGGCCATCAAAACCAGCTCGACAAACGTGAATTCAGTGCTCTAAATTTATTATCTTAACCGTCATAGGGGTAAACAATAAATATATATTTCTTTATACCTCATAGGCTATCTTTTGACCAATATCTCACCTGATGGTAAGTGATGATGTGATCGAAGATGTTGTTCAGGCTAACCTAGAATTTCTGGCTCTCAAGGATAGCTACGGGAACACAATATTAGGTGCTTGTCAACAGATTTTCTACTTGAGGGTGGTAGCTAGCAAAGCGAGCATTCGCGAAATGCTGTTCGCTTAGCATGCGATAGAGCTTTAATATTTAGAATACCTTGGTGACGTAGTTGTCGGTGTTGAGCTTAAGGTCCCTGAGGATGATGGTGAGCAGCGTCCTGGTAATGTCGACGAACCGCGCGATGGAGAGAGGCCGCATCAGCGCCACGCTGCCGCCGCCGCCCGACCCGCGCAGCGCCAGGGCCGAGCCCACACGCGCTATTTCCGCGCGGATCCACGTCGCGTTCGATATCGGCCTACAGACGACAACAATTACTTAGCATTCCATGGATTCACCGTGCGGGTGCCGGGTCCACCACCTTGCAGAGGAAGAGGCCCAAGTCTCAAATGCCTCGGACTAGCAGCCCAGGGGTCCATACCCTAAATCCTAGGGTAGGGACCCCTTTACAATTTCATGAATGCTACCCACTCCTGCTAGAGCCTCCTCCCCTGCGTAACTAAATTTGGTAAGATGCTACTGATGTCCGCCTAGGATACTTATTGTTTTTAGGGTTCCGAGAACCGGAACCCTTTAAAAACGTTTTACCGTGCCATAATGTTGTAGACTACGACAGGAAGCGGGTATGTATTGTTATAGTAACAGGCTTACCTTGTGTCCTTGACTGTGACAAATGACAAGGCTCTCTCCAAGCATGCTTGCCAGCTGCGTTTAGTTCGATCTTCAGATGGTGTTCTCTTAAAAAGAAATATAAAAATTATTTATTTATTATTAACCCATTGAAATCTACGATAATGATAACAATAGAATTTCATTCATAAATTGGCCATAGTGGGTCAGCCGATGACAACGAGTTAATGGACGAGCAGCAATATGCTGATATGTCCATATCATTGCAGTGTTGGATTTATAGTTTCAGAAGAGATTTCTTTTCTGTAGATAGTCAATGTCCAGTTTATTTTTAAAATTGTTTATTGATATGGCTGACACAACATGTTCTGGTAGTTTATTCCAGTTATGCAGTACTCTATTACTCAGGAAATGGTGTGCAGGCTTTGTTATGGCCAAATCCCGAGTAAGCTGGAAATTATTTATGTTAGTATAAAAACAACATAACATGCATGTACATATCAATGTAAGCTGACAGATGTAGTGTTTTAATAATTGTGGGCCAACATATTGCCATCTTCAAGGCAGTGTTCTATACTCTTGCCTGTAAATGAACTTCTGCTAGACAAAAACTTTCTGTGGCTTCTGAAAGACATTCACTTATTTGTAAGTGATCTACACATAAATGTATGACTTGTGCAGGTATAGGGGCAGGTTACTAAATTATAAGATTTTATGAGATAAGAGTCACCAGTGAAATGTTTTCAGTAACATCAATGGGCAGTGGATGGCATGACATGTTTTTGTTGACTGTTTCGAAAAACTTGGCATAGGTGGCTCAGTTTTGGTACAACATTTCATGCTTTGCGTCCTCTTCCATTCTACCCTAGTATACACAACTTGTACAAGTAACTTGTGTACTTTTAAATTTATCCATTTGTAAAATATTACCTCAAAGAGGTACCATAAAGGAAAAAAAAAACTGAAATGAAAATTATTTCTGAAAATAGAACCCTCAAAACGTCTGGTAATATATCACTCCTTTGTCCTAGACACAGTCAAGAATATTTTGCAGAATTTATACCATGTAACTATCATTTGTAAACAGTACTTAAGTTTGGAGATAACAAGATGCGGTTTTGTTAGTTTATATATTATATTTATGCATAACTTTTAGATATTTATATCACTAACTAGTTTTATTTTATTTTTTATTTACATCCTTTATTTCAGATAGCAACATAATTAACAAATGATTGTAACAACTACTGAATTTACTAATGTTCATCACTATCTATTTGCCTCGTGGCAAAGTCCTCCTCCAACCTCTTCCACAGTTCTCTCTCTCTTGCTAGTCTCATTCAAGTTTTGCCTGCTATTCCTTAAATCTCGATGTCCCATCTTTTGGGTTGTCTTCTTCTGATACCAAATGGTTACTGCTTTGCTCTATTTGTCTTCCCTTCATATTGTGTTCAGTCCATTTCCAATATAGTCTTTACAATCTCTTGAGCTCCTGTAGCTTTCCTGTTCATATTGTGTCTCACCATGTCTGAACTGTTTATATCCAACATACTTCTCTCCATACTTTACTGGCATGTTTGTAATTTGGCTTAATGTGCTCTAAGGAGTGCCCTGTGCCCAAGTCTGGCATCTGAATGTCAGTATTGGAAGGAAGCATATGTTATATACTTTTCCAGTATCTCTGCTATATATAACTAGTGAGTGTTTACAAATTATAATTTAAATTGACATATTATATAAGCAAATGAAGACTTACAACAGGAGTATTGGTAGGCCTGAGCGAATACTGGCTGGACCTTAGCGGAGTCATTGACTGCCCATACTTATCACCTTGTTGGGATCGGGACCTCTGTAGAAATGAAAATATATTGAATCTTATGTTAATTAGTTAACAAACAATAACATTGTTTACAGTACTTGCCAAGATTTCTTATAACAATATTTAAAGTTGTTTTACTAATAATAACTTTTTTTCATCTTGGTGTTATCAAATGAATGAGGCAATCTCCAGATACCTACGTTCATGGAATCATAATAAGGAAGAGCTATTCGAGCAGAAACTTATTTTTGGGTTTATCCCAAGTTCTCAACTACAGGTATTAACCGCTAAAGATCAGTGTGTGTGCATTCAAATAGATTCTCGTGTTTTCATTAATTACCAATCTGTAGCAGAAGATATGACTGAGGAAATATTTATTCTAAAATAATATATGTTTTTTTTTTTTTTTTTTTTTTTTTTTTTTTTTATGCCTGATAGTTTAGCCTTTGACCACTATATCACCTGATGGTAAGTGATGATGTGGTCGAAGATGTTGTTCAGGCTAACCTAGAAGTACTGGCTCTCAAGGACAGCTGCCGGAACACACGGTTAGGTGCTTGGCGACAGATTTTCAACTTGAGGGTGGTAGCTAGCCAGGCGGGCATTCGCAAAATGCCCTACCACCATGCTATAACGATTGCCATCCTAAGACAACAACCGGGACCGACGGCTTAACGTGCCCTCTGAAGCACGGAAACGCTCAGTAGTAATGTCACTAGCGGTCACCCATCCAACTCATGACCGCGCGCGACATTGCTTAACTTTGCTGATCGGTTGAGAACAGCTATGTAAACTTCGCTACGAGCGCTTCAATATATTTACATGTTTAGCAGCATTGGACAGTTATCTTGAAAAGGTAATCTCAGGAGAACAAGATTGCATTCCCTACACATTCAATTTTATTATTAATACTCAATAAGTTCACTTACTGCAACTGTCTTCAACTTTAACAGTATTACTGATGGAAAGCAGAATTACCTAATTTAAGTAATTATCTATATGACTATTTTCCACAAACAGCCAGTTTGAGAGTGTAAAAGAGAGTAACCTCTGCATAGATAGTAAACAATTCAGTATTAAACACTACAAACAAAAAAAAGTGCATAACTTAATTAGAAGCTATATAGGCATAATAGAATCTTACCCCATTCAATGGCACCTTTGTGGTAGACATTTCTCTACTTTGGCGGCTCCCTCCGAATGTGCCGCGAGGTTCAGCACTGCTCGACCTATGACCAGTAGTGCTCGGTCGGCGAGCCTCTACTGACAACCGGTCAGTGGAGCCCGGCCGACGCGGCAATGGCAGTAGAGATGGCTTGCCTTCAAATCTACAATATTTACATGAGATAAGCTTAAAAATTTAATTTAAGTTCTTGATGTTTATTTCATTATCAATGTCCATTTCACAACTTTTATAATATTTATGAGATTGTGACGAAACACACAAGGCACACCTGATGTTAAGAAGTAACCTAGCCTATAACAAATGCATTTAATCACTAGTTAAAAACTGCATGCGCCTATCACCCTGAGACAGTGATGGCTCAGTCGCATTGGCTATGGAATGCCGCGCAGCAAGTCCATGATTAAAATCCTGCTGCGGGCTTGAGTTTCCCCCCCAATGGTGGAAAGCCATTTTGTGAATGCCCACCTGGCTAGATACACCCCATAAGTAGAAAATCTGTCACCAAGCATCTAACAGTGTGTTCCGGCAGCAGTCCTTGAGAGCCAGTAAAATTACAGGCACAACATACTCAACAACTGTAAGTCTCAAGGTGACGGGCGCAGTGCAGTTCGTTACTTGACGATGTGCATCTGTTATAGGTAGATGTTACCGCTTAACATCAGGTGGACCCCGTGCTTGTTCCGTCACAAAACATTAAAATATATGTACGTATGATTTTAATGTACATAGAGACCTAACGTTAGTTAATAATAGATGTAAATGTGAATGAATGAATTCATCAGATAGTTTGATGGCTTTCACTGACCGTACGTTTAAATCGTTGTTGAACTTACCTAGATTTACGAACTGCGGACGATTGTGCGGTAACAAACTTTGATGGCAGCATTGTTCAAAACTAATAATTATCCTTGTTTTACCACGCACGGTCGCACGATTACAAATAACCAGGATATAGTTTAAATATTTTTAAAATTAATGTTAACTTTGTTTGTAAAACTGTTTTGATATCAACGACTTCCAAACTTCCAACGACAATTATTTTCAAATTTATAATCATAGATTATAGAGTCTCGTTACATCACAAGTCACAACCATAGATCAAATAGAATACATTCTACGTCACACATAACCAAACTAGGGTATGTTCCATTAGTCGCTAAGAACGTTATTTTCGATAATTTTGATCACATCTGCGTCTATGGTTGTGATCGCGTGATCGTTTGTAACTGTCATCCCCGTTCCATTTTCGGATAAGAACGCTAAGAACGCCACTAAAATTAGCCACTTCTGTCACTTTTGACATTAGATGTTGCGTTTAAGGCGAAAATAACGCCAAGACTCATGTGGAAAAACTTTTTGGGAGTGTGATCGTTATTAGCGTTTTTAGCGAGTCTCACTCAAATGGTACGCACCCCTAGGGATGTGAAAAAATAATCAATCATAAGAAATCCTTTTTAAAATTTATTAGTTTTCAATAAAAAACTAAATATGTAGTAGATAATCGATTATTAAAAACTCTATTCAGTTTTACTGCTGATAACAATCAGATGGTTTTGTTACACACAACACTATCTGTTTGTTAATGACGTTACCATAACACCCCTTTAGTATAGTACCACCAACTTAACTGTGCAGTTTTCGAGGGCGCTACTGGTCAAGGAAATCAACAACAAACTGTCACAATTTGAAGGAATGTTGTAGTTCTTTTTTTTGCCGCCTGAACAGATAAGTTGGTGGGACTGTAACTTGTTAAGTACTCTCAATCCACGGAACTGTATCAACAAAAGTGACTCACATCGGTATTGCGACATCCCGCCGCCGATAATTCATGAGAACGCTGAGGAGGCGCTATTGCAACATTTTGGAAACCGCCCGCCGCCGATAATTCACGAGAACGCTGAGGAGGCGCTATTGCAACATTTTGGACACCGGCTTCATTTAAGGAAATGAATCAAAACTGAATCACTTTAAGTTCTCACATCGAACTATCGTCACTTTACATTTTCTATAACTATTTTAATTGTAATTTTTATAAATTAAAGTTATTAAATAAATTTCAGTTTTTTTTTATTCTCGCACGCTGCCTGTTCTAACTAACTTAAAATAATTTTTCGTTGAAATCACAGACCTAGGATTTTTTCGCTACGCTCAACAGACCTACGAAGTGTAGGAGTGAAAGGTCCTAAGCTGCTACAAACCGTAGCGAGAGAAAAAGAGATAGTGAAACAAGAAGACGGTATGTCATCTTTTACTCGAGTAAGAGGCCATAGCGTCCCGGCCTCTTCCAAGTCGGCGCGAATTTTGTGTATTTGCTCAAATATCTTACGATTAAAATATAAAATATGTTTTCTGCAAGCATGGGGTGTTGTTCAGTGAGTGAATGTGAGGTTACAAGACATAGTAAACCGAATATATATACGTTTCACAGGTTATTTATGTTTATTTGTACTGCTTTTTTGATAATCATTATTTCGTCATTTTGTTTTAAAATGAGTAAAAAGAACTATGGAAATATTAGATAATAGGTTTCTCTTCATACTTATCATCAAATTACATTGCTATATGAAGAATTCGTTGGTATTTTACGAAAAACTATAAAACATTTGTTTACGATAGGGCTTGACAAAGTCCTGACGTCACAAGTATCGACAAAGTCGATAGTTTATGTCTGATCTGTAGGTTCGACGTGACTGCTCGGGTACATATTCGAACCACAAAAATACCGAGATTCGATAGATCGATATAGTTTAATCATTAATTAGTTTAAAAATAATATAATTACATAATAATTAGCGAGAAGTTGACAGATTTAGTTGACAGTTTATAGCTTACGAATAAGGGAGTAAATAATTATCACAAGGTATACCATTCAAAATTTATTATGATGTTTTCTGTGAAAAGTTCCCCTAACACTCAATAAATAATTGGAAATATCTCTGACTTCTGTCATAAAATATTAGTATCTTTATACAAATGGCTGTTTAACAGACTTTGAAATAACTATATGCACGCGTATAGTAATGTTTGTGTTCTTACAGATTACCAACAAATTTTCAGTATGTGATAAAAGGGTTCGGATTATTGACGCAATCTAAATAAAAACTCTACAGTTTGTAGTAAACTTTGAGTCAAAATGCTTCATACAAAGAAAACATCGATGTATACTAATGAAAGACTCAATACCAACTTTTAATGTCCCTGAATGCATAAAACTGTGTAAATAGCTTTAGGAAAAGATAATTTGTAGTAAAATACATGGTCAAATATTTTTTTTTCATGTAAAGACTGTAGGGCATGTTGAGTCAATCTAGTAACCCTTTCCTTAGAGTCCCTGGTGCAATAAAATCTACAATACTCGCTTCATTGCAGCACTGGATAGCTATGACTATCCTGACACAAAATAATTTTTATTTTTCCTTTCAAATCAAATTGAAAATAAGACGGCCCTGACCTTAAATAGAGATATATTGCCACCGTTAGCCATTACCTGCCCTTCAGATCAAGTACTGTCTCCAAGGAAAAATACTGTTCTAAATTGTGATAAAAATTACAGAAAAAATTTTGCTCTTAAGAAGTTTAAAAGCTGAAACAAAAATAATGATAAAACGGCTTTTAGACTTACAAGCAGACTTTAAAGAATTATATGTTTTGTAGGCCAGTTAGTAAAGATCATCAAAATTATGTACACATCGTCATTTCTACAGCCCAATGTGTAGGGGATACAAATGAAACTTCGTGGATTCTTTCCAAACACTGAGTTGGAGAGTGCAAATAGTTCTTAAACTTGGCGACACTGCTTCTAGCGCCGCGCGTGCGGGCTATCGGAGATCGATACTGCTGCTTATTTTAAGCTACCTACGTAAAACTGACTTGAACCTAAAGCACCCTCCAATTTCAATTTTATTTATTAGTTCCAAGTATTGCCGCCAGATGGCGCCATAGGTTACAAAAGTAAGGCAAGTAAAAATTAAATGTCTTAAAATCGTAAGAAACTTAGCTAAAAAAATTAACGTAAATTTTAGAAATGCAAAATTAATATTTTCCATACAACAGTGACGTGCGTCGCCCACAATCCGCCCTCATAGTGCTGACCTGAGCTAGCAATAAAAATAATACATCTGGACTAATAAGTTTAGATCAGCACTAACATTCCGCTGGAGAGACTAGGGCGACGCGCGTGACCGGACGCCGCACAATACCAGTGCGTGTGCGCACATCTACTACGCGGATGCGACCATCATCGCCACTGTGGGTCTCACTCACCACTCCGTGGCGCCAAGAACCACGATCTAAATTAGGTTCAATTAACAACACAAAGTCTCCAACTCGCAACGCTCTCTGCTCTTTATTCCACTTGTACCTAGGTAGCAAGGTAGGTAAGTATTCTTTGATCCACCGCACCCAGAACATGTCAGTTAAACGTTGCGCTATACGCCATTGCTTACGTAAACAAAGATCCTTATCATCGTACCTACCGAAAATTGGCCCGTTGGAAGACGTACCTATCAAGAAATGGTTAGGTGTTAAGGCTTCAGGATAGTTAGGGTCACAAGAAACATAAGTTATAGGACGACTATTTACGAGAGCTTCTACTTCCACCATCAAAGTTGATAGTGTCTCTGGATGTGGAGCGCGTTCTTTAAGAATGACCTTCAAAGACCTCTTGACCGTTCCTATTAGCCGTTCCCACGCACCTGCCATCTCTGGTGCTC
Organism: Plagodis pulveraria; assembly: GCA_963890685.1. Lineage (NCBI taxonomy): Eukaryota > Metazoa > Arthropoda > Insecta > Lepidoptera > Geometridae > Plagodis > Plagodis pulveraria. Next base: position 27,562,985 of record OY982967.1, read on the forward strand.
CAGGCGGTAAGAATCTCCATTCTATACCTTTAATAGAACCGTCTTGACAGAGCTTACTTTTATTGAGTTCTAACACACTACGTTTCAACTCATTATCCATTCCTCGCAGATTTGAGCCGTTGTCAGAATATATAACGGTAGGCGTACCTCTTCGAGCTATCATGCGCCTGAGCGCCATGATAGCCGAGTCAGTAGTTAGACTTTCAGTCAATTCCAAATGTATTGCGCGCATCGTTAGGCAAGTAAAAATAACTCCGTATCGTTTTTGTCTTTTACGACCTACGGTGACCTCCATAGGTCCAAAAAAATCAATTCCTACAAAACTAAAACATTGCCGATTGTGCTGTAACCGTGCAGCGGGCAGGTTCCCCATACGCTGTGGATGCGGAACTGCACGACGGTGCAGGCAGAACAAACATCTAGAAGCTACGGCACGGACAGTTGGCCGCAGCTTTATAATCCAGTATCGTTGCCGTAATTCATTAACGACCAGTTCGTGTGCTCCGTGCATAGCTTTTCTGTGGTAGTGTTCAACTAAAAGTCGAGTTATCCTGTGATGACCATCAAGTATCGCAGGTCTTTTCACTGATTGTTCAACACACTGAACTTTATCAACTCGACCGTGAACACGCAACATTCCTTCAGTGTCAATATAAGGTGTCAACGTTAACAAGCGACTGGTAGACAACAAGGGCTTGTTTTGTTTGAGCCGTTCAATATCTTCAGCGAACGAATCTTGTTGACATTTCTTAAGCAGTAATTTTTCTGCTTCATTTAATAGTTTAACATCAAGTTGAACTTCCATACGCCGACATCGTTTCAAAAATAATAATACTCGAGCGGTAACCCTGACTAGTCTAAGCCATGACGAGAAATCATTTTCATTGGGTAAGGAGCGTTCAATAACGTGTGATGTCATAAAATTAATATTCCTTAATTCACATTCTGTGCCTTGTGATTTCTTGGTTGACGAGAGATCCTTAGGCCAGCTGTCTTCGGACTGCCGTAAAAAATTAGGTCCTTGAAACCAAACACTTTGATACACAAGAGGTGGCGACTCTTCTTTTGTGGCGATGTCGGCCACATTTAGCTTCGAAGGTACATATCGCCATTCTGACGTAACTGTTAATTCGTCAATCTCACCAAGGCGGTAAGCAACAAAAGCTTTGTAGTTTCTGGGATCACTACGAATCCATTGTAGAACTGTATGCGAGTCAGTCCAAAAGTACCGCTTGTTAGGTTTCATATCCTTATGTTGTCGTTGAAGCGTATCAGCGAGACGTGCTGCTATTAACGCGCCTTGAAGTTCTAACCCTGGAACTGACATCGGGCGGAGAGGGGTTACTCTACTCTTCGCGGCGGCAAAACTCACCAGTACACTTCCGTCCCGTCGGGTCCATCGCCAAAATATTACCGAAGAAACCGATTTCAGAGATGAGTCACAAAAAATATGCATCTGTCTATCTATAATATCAGCATCATTATTGCCTACAGTAGTATTGGAGTAACACTGCGTCCACGCCCCAGCATTTAAATACCATCTGGGTATACGTAACGACTCTAGTTTTCAGTTCGTCAATCCATTTTATCCATTTAGTATGCTCGGCAGGCAGTATCTGACACTTCCAGTCAACACCAGATCGATGTACATCTTGTAAAATAATTTCACTTTTTATCAAAAACGGTGATAAAAATCCGTGGATGTCATAAACCGACATAATAATACTAAGCATTTTTGCTTTCGTTGGTGGTACCGTTCCATTTAAAATATCACTGGGTATGCGACTTAAGTTAATCTTAAAACCAAATGAGTCATCAGCGTGGTGCCATATTAAACCTAAAGTGCGCTCAGCTGTATTGTTTCCACCGTCTTTAAATTCTATAGCTGTACGCGCTAATGCATCCGTAGGTATAGAATCAAGTACCTGTTTACTGTTACTAGACCAACCTCTTATCTCGAATCCACCTTTCTTATGAATTGATGTTATGTCGTGTACTAATTGAATGGCTTTATTTTCGTCACAAGTTGAGTGTAAGCAGTCATCCATATAATGATCATTTATGATGACGTCAACAGCCTCCGAATTAATATCGGCGTACTTAAGTGCATTCTTATTCTTTATGTATTGCGCGATAAATGGCGATGCATTACTTCCAAATATTAAGCTTTGCATTACACAAACCTTAACTTGGCTGTCTGTTGATTCTTGCCATAAAAATCTCAGCACATGCTGATCTTCCGAACGTATCCTAATCCGTAAAAACATATCACGTATGTCGGCTATGATAGCGATCGGGTTCGCGCGAAATCTTAGCATAATTCCGAACAAGGAGTTGTACAAGTCAGGTCCAGTCAACAAATAGTCATTTAAGCTAACTCCACAAACCTTTGAAGCTGCATCGTAAACAAGCCTTAATTTTTCAGGTTTATTGGGGTTCTGAACACTAAAATGTGGCAAATACCAAATATGATTAGCTAACAGTTCATCATTCCTTAGTTCCCGAGCGTAACCACTATCAAACAACTTAGTCATTTCCAGTTTATATCTACACGCATAATTGTTATCTTTCTGAAACTTACGTAACAACAATTGGTGGCGGGAATAGGCATTAAAGTACGAGTCCGGCATGTTAAAATCATCTTTCCTAAAAGGTAAACCTACTTCCCACTGCGTTCCTATTTGGCGGGAAGTCTTATCTAAAATATCAATTGCTCTAACATGGTCTTTATTCTCACGACATAAGGTCGATATTCCTACTGAATCTAAACTGAATGAATTTTTAATCAGATCATTAAGTTCACTTATCTCATGCATACATTCATCAATATCAGGAGAGCGAGCGAGATGGAAAACATTAAGTTCACTTACCGAGGAGTGAGTACGACCTTTGTGGTAGCCATGGATGGTCCATCCCAACTTGCAGCGTGACGCGTACAACGAATTTTTATCTCCTTGAACAATCTCAAGTGGGGCTATAAGAAAATAATTATCCTGACCTAATAAGACACGGGGCACTACATTATGTGTGCAAATAAAAGGTTTTACATGAGCTAAATATGAACTATCAATTTTGTTTACTACAGACATATTTTGAGCACTTAACTTTAACTTATCACATTTACGCAAATAAATATCATGAAAAGCATTGTCCTGTCCAGATATTTGAACCTTAACTTTCGGAACTTCCGTTTGATAAACTGTCAAACCGAATGCGTCAGTAAACTTAATAGCACTTGAATTTTCACATAATAAACCTAAATTTTCCGATAGTTTCGAATCAACAATAGACACAGCGGCTCCGTCATCTAAAAGTGCATATGTACTTATTATTCCTTTAGGTCCACGTAACTTCACGGGCAACACTTTGAGCAACGCGAATTCCTCTGTCGTTGTAGAACTCGTAAATTGGTCCGTGACGTCATCTCGAGCGATGTGCGTTATCGATGCGTCGGGTGCAGTTGAATCTCGTTCTGAGCCATCTTGGCTTATCAGCAGCGGTGCATCAGCTGACTGTGACGTCACCGCTGGCTTCATCCAGTGTAGCAGGCGGTGATGCGCCATGCCACAGTTATCTACGTCACACACGGGAGAAGGGCATAACTTACTATTATGTTGTTTCGTAGATAAACAACAGTAGCATAATCTTTGCTTTTTAACAAAATTCCATTTGTCTTTTCTCATCGCACGTTTGAATATGCGGCAGTCAGATAGCATATGATCGCCTTTCTCACAATATAAACATTTCTTGTTTTCAGTGATAACAGTAGTATACACAGAGCGGTGACGTAACTTATGGTCAGTTTGCTTATATCCTTTATCGACCAAGTTTTTATATTCTCGTGGCTGAGTACATCCTACAGTTGATAACATCTCAGCCTCCCTCTTCAAAAATGTAGCTAGTAGTTCCAACTTCGATCTACCATCATGTAGACGGTTGTAGGCATAATCTGTCCATTTACTCATTAAAGTGCTCGGCAGTTTTGACACAATAGCTGCTGCGAGCTCAGGGCTTCGTAGGTAATCATCTTGATTCAGTGCGCGCATTGTTGCCACACAATTATTGACTTTAACGGCAAAGTAAGATAATTCAGATTGATAAAAATTAGGTAACGATGGTAATTTTTTCAACTGCATCGCTATATTTTGTATAATTATATCAGCTCGACCAAATCTCAGTTCGAGAGCTTCTATTACTGCTGACGGCGGAGTGTTGCCGATCAGCAAGTCAGTAACAGCTTCTTTAGCCTCACCTCGTAATGCTCGGCGCAGTCTCCATAAATTTTCAGAATCACTGAATTTGCACACTAGAGTTGAGTCATCATAAGCACTCTTAAAATGTAGCCACTCGACGCAGTCACCACTAAATAAAGGCAGTTCGCGTGGTGTAGCGAGCCGGCTGAGCAGACGATCTTCGTGCTGCGAGGCTGTCTGCTTCATCATATCTTTCAATGTGTGCGCAAGTTGTTGGATTTCATCATCACGTGGCTGAACAGGTGCACAGTTACGGTCCAGCCAATTCTCCACATTGTTATATGTCTGTTCGTTCAGTACCGACCTTGAACGCCTTGTGCTATGGTCTTCATCAGGAGCAGCATCCGGGTTGGCGTAGTTATTTTCATCGGCGCTAACCTTGGCTAGGTCAGCTTCTAGCTTCTTGTCAATTAACTCCATCTGAATCTTGGCCTTGGCCTCAGCAGCTTGCAACTCAAGCTGTTTCCGACGAGCTATCGAAGACGCATTAGATTTCTTCGAACATACGGTCGTTTTAGACGCACATGTCGATTGCTGCACGGTGCCGCGTGGTGATAATTTGCACGGCACTGGCGTCGCTATGTACTCTTCTTTATCCCGTGACGACATTTCACGATCGCTGCCATGGGGAAGAATCAGTTTCTTGAACTTCACGGGTGCACTCTCCATTTTTTGGGAATCCGTAAACTTTTGCCGCGCCTGTCGCGTCAAAATCGTCGATCGGGGCGTCTCCGCCATTACACGTTACGTTACTCGTTCGATTCGAGCTCGAAGACCAGATTGTAGGGGATACAAATGAAACTTCGTGGATTCTTTCCAAACACTGAGTTGGAGAGTGCAAATAGTTCTTAAACTTGGCGACACTGCTTCTAGCGCCGCGCGTGCGGGCTATCGGAGATCGATACTGCTGCTTATTTTAAGCTACCTACGTAAAACTGACTTGAACCTAAAGCACCCTCCAATTTCAATTTTATTTATTAGTTCCAAGTATTGCCGCCAGATGGCGCCATAGGTTACAAAAGTAAGGCAAGTAAAAATTAAATGTCTTAAAATCGTAAGAAACTTAGCTAAAAAAATTAACGTAAATTTTAGAAATGCAAAATTAATATTTTCCATACAACAGTGACGTGCGTCGCCCACACAATGAGCTATGTTTACACAAGGGACAAATTCGACCTTTGCTTACCACATGTGAATGCTTTACGCAAATGGTATTCATCTGAATGAAAAATGTAATTTAATAATTTACAGTACCTGTATATTTGCAGCTTAATGATCTTGTTAATGATAATCATAATACTTAGTAATGGTAAGTTTTATTTCATCTTGTTACGATGAAGTTATAGTAGTTTACTTTTAAAAGTGCTGTACCATTTTAGACCTACAATAAATGCATTTGACTTTAACTTTGAATGAGTTTTATTTTAAACAGATCAAAAAGGGAGCAGGTTCTCAAGAAGGTTGTATTCATGTTATGATATTTGGTTTGATTTTCATTTGAAAACATTGTATTTTGTTTGAAAGGATATACTTTAAGATTCATCCCTATGAAATTTCATAATAATCAGTTAAGTAGTTTGGTTTTTAAATCATAATAACTTGAAAAACAAGTTGGTCAGGTTAATGAAATTGCATATATTGCATTTCTGTGATTTCAATATTGTTTACGATCATTACAATCGTCTCAATGAACTATATAGGGCATAATTTCAAACGAATGTGTCCTAAGATTCAACAAGTAAAACTGTCGATAGTATTACGCTCGCGTCATTACAACACTATATCACTCACACATTTATATTTCATTTTTGTTACACTATTCATCCGTCACTGTTGGTCTTGTACATCCTAAGCCTATGGTTGATATATTCAAATCATTCGACGATGGCGACAAACTCAAGGTTTAACTAGAAAAGACTAGGTAAGGTCACATTAAAAGTCCAAAGTCGCGTAGCTGAGTTAGGGCACCAGAGCTTGGATGTTAAACTCTCAAATCTCGTGCCGAATGTTATGAAATAACAATTACCATTTTAATACCCAATATAGGCTTTATTCAACATAAAGAATTAAGCAGACATTACATTATTATGACAAGGAATCAGTCAAGATAATAGAGTACTATACTCTATTGAATATACAAACAGTTTGAAATGTAGCGACTAAGAAGTCTACTACATTCTCCCCCGCTCTAGTGTGTCAACTCATAGTCATGAAGATAGGTAGGCAACTTTCTGTTTCTGGTAGTCCGCCGTAGAGTTGGGGCATCAGGTACTGGTGAAGCAAGTGGAGTATCAGGTAAAGCACCCTCAGCTGACACATATGATGAATCGCTTTCAGTTTCTACTGTTTCTAATGAAGAGCTTGATCTTCTTCCTCTCCAAAAGCTGCAGGAGCTAAATGCCTGTTTGAAACGGTTTTCTCCCGTCCATCACCCAGCCTAACAAATGAATAGTCTTGGTTTGACTCCAAAAGTTCAACTTTTTCGACAATAGGAGCATACTTGTTGCTTCTGTTATGTTTTTTAAGGAGAACAGGACCAGGTGTGAGAAGCCAAGTTGGTATAGAATGTCCATTGTTTGATTTTCTATTGTGAGTAAACATCCTTTCATGAGTTTGATTTGTGGCAGTACAGAGAAGAGATCTCATTGCATGTAGTGCTTGTGTAACCGATCTAAAAATATCGGTTAACTTAATAATTAAAAATTTCACTAAATACTAATTTAAATCAGCGCGCCATCTGTAGGCAAACGACCAAACGTCTATCTAAATTCCATCTGAATTTAGAAAGCACCTAGGTTAAGCTTAACTACCGCGCGCTGAGGTAGTTCAGCGACTCACCAATAGAGGTCGCGCATAACAATCACAATGTTAAGTCTTCATAGCAACACCCGTCTTCTTCTTCTATTACTCCATTCAATTCGACTCATGACAGTTAAAACAAATGTCAAAGCAGTCTGTCAGAAATAATGCCATGAGGTGGTTTTTGAGTTCCGCTAGAGGAACGTTTAGAATTTAAATATTTTCAAAATCAAGTGCAATCATTGGTTTTGCGACGCCAACGGTTTTGGAGGTTTTTTTCGTTACCATATATGGTAATGAAATTCGCCCCCGACATCCGCCCAACTTGATGTCTTTCCTCAACGAGGAATCGCGATCACTTTGACCCCGGCCATCCTCTGTGCAACTACTACTAAAGACTCAGTTTAACTAAATCTACAAATTCTAATCTACTGACAAGCCCCAAAATCTGGGGTTCAAGTACGAGGGAAGTTCCTGTACACGACTTCGAGTACGAGGCTGACCTACTAGCAGCACACAACTACTGAACTCCGGCCGTCCTCTGACCTCCAGCACCGACCGCGGCCAAACGTCACAGCATCTAGCTGGGACAATTCTACCGGCGTGGCGGTGTGGAGCCGAGCCCTGCACGGCTGACCTGCTGCTGAGCATCGACTCAATTACTAGCGGACCGTTTATCAATTTGGCAAGCTTCCTTGTAGAAGCGCTCTGTCATTAGCTATCTTTCGTAACATATACAATGCATATGAAAACTGATTAAGCTTTGTACATACATAGTTAATATATGACTTCCATGATAAATCTGAGTCTATGTGAATACCTAGAAATGTTGTATTATTTATATGGTCAATCTGCCTACCATTATAATTAATATTTAAATTGTCAAATCTAGAATTAATATTTTTAAATGTCAGTATGTGTGTTTTGTCCAAGTTAATAATGAGGTTATTATGTCGTAGCCAATCAATTATTAATGTTAAAGAATTGTTTATGTCATTTTCATGTTCAGAGTTCTTATGATCTGTGAAAATAGCAGTGCTATCATCGGCCAACATCACCAATAGATGATTGATAAACTGGGGAAAGTCATTTTTGTAAATTAGAAATAGCAGTGGCCCCAATGTACTCCCCTGAGGCCATCCGTACTCCATATTTTACAGTCCTGCAGTCTGGACAACAGTATTTAATTTCTAGTTTAGCATTTGTATTTATCCTGGTTATTTCAGTGTATTGTTTCTATTCGCTAGATATGACTTTATTAAGTTTAGTACATTTCCTCTTATTCCATAAACCTCTACGAATAAATTATTCGTAGATAAACCTCTAGTTTTGTTCTTAAAATCTTGTGGTCCACTCGACCGAAAGCCTTGGACATGTCCATATAGAGTGCTGTAACCCTCTTTTTTGTGTCTAGACCGGTATAGACTTTCTCGAGAAAATTTAGAAAACCAGCTTTCTCTGGTGCAAACATGTTATTACATTCGAAATAATTTCTGAGGCGATTATGTATCACCTCTTCGAATATTTTGTAAAACGTGGGTATGAGCGCTATCGATCTGTAAAATTGCATATCTTCTTTATCTTGCTTTTTAAATAGAAGGATTATGACAGAAATCTTTAGTTTTTGGGAAATATACCATTTTCAATGCAGCTATAAACGCGTCGAAAATTCTTCCGGTTTGGCTGCGTGGCGTTTGTGACGTCACGTCGGCTTAACAGGAAAATTAGGCGGAATATGTCACTAGATATATTGTTGTATTTTTTAAGTGTTTTATTAAAATATTAATTTGATGTTTTCGTAAAATATTTTAAAAATATTTGTTATTATTAAATATGGATTTCCGCAAATTAACGCCTGAATCTATTTATTAGCTAAATTTTAGATTAAAATACGATATTATCCCTTCTAATCGTCTAGTAGCAGGGTCATTTTTTAATAAATTTATGTTAAAGTCCCCACACATAACAACTTTTTTAATTTGGTAACAAATTTTAAGTTTGGTAATAAAAAACAGTTCTCGTATCGCGTTCTTCTTTATTGGAGATCTGTATAAAATGCAATCTATTATAATTTTATGGTCTACTAATTCAATAACACTACATTCAAAGATATTAAAGAATTTATTTCAGGTAAAACTTTATATTTATGTTGTTTGTAAATTAATATTCAAGAGCCACCTGATCTATTGTGTCGGCAATATTTAGTAGCTAAAGTGTAATTCGGTATGTGGAGTATTTAAGAGTCATTTTGGATCATATTGTGTTCGGTTATGCAAATTACATCAACAAAGGTATAATTGTTTTTTAAATTATCGATACATATGGTTAGATCGTCTATTGTGCTTACTATAGACCGTCTATATTTTGATGAATGATGTGTATGAAGTTATATCCGAAAAAACTGCCTGGGCACTGTAACCTGGTTATGCTCATCGTTTAGTCTCGGTATGTCATTATCAGTTGTGTTGATGTCCCATACTGTCTGTGTACCCTAATTAATCATAACCAGGTTTTTATCAATACGGGGCCCAAGTGTTTTGCTATTAAGTATGAATTTATAGTCTAATCGAATTATCTCTCTTAGGATATGTCTAGCTGTATATATAATTACATTTTCGTTTTTTAGTGTATATTTACTAAAATACATGTATATAAAATTCACATTTTTGTATTTGTCACATATTATTTTTAGATCATTATTCAGCTTACTGACTCGCAGTGGTTATATAGAATTTCACAAACAATTATGTGGTTTTTCAATTTTCATTAAAAAGCTGTCCAAATGACTTATGAAATTCATAAGGATTCTTTTCATTTGTACCACCTAACAGAACAATGTAGTCATTTTTATAAATATTTCATTCTTTCCTTTTCGCTTTCTAGGATATGGTTGAATTTTGTACCTGGTTTTAGATTACATTCAACTGAGTATTCAGAACAGACTAATTTCTCAAGGGTTGATCTTAGTCATCGTCCTTGTTGATCACCTATGATAATAATTCTTCTTTTTTCTTTGGTTACTTCAGGCTCATATTTTTTAGTAGATTTATTTATCTCCACTGTATCAATTTTATGTGGTAAGGTTTCATGGAAGATCTTAGCACCCTTTTCATGCCCATTTTCTTGTATGATTGGTGTAGAGTTTGCACTGTTGTGATATTGCTGACTATTTAATGGTCTTGAACATTTTTTCGGAGTGTCAATTTCGTGATTTGCAGACCGTAATTCTTGTTCCAACTTATATATTTTATCCTGTAATTCTTTAGTGGCATGGCTTTCATCCATTGAGGAGTTTGGCAGGCTAAGAGCGGTCGTGTCAAACTGCGTCGAGTTATGGTTAAATGTGGTTATGCCATTTAGGGAACTTGTTCTTTGTAGCAGCTTCCTTACTGTAACATTTTCTGCATTAAATCTGTCCATTGTGTATAAAATTCAATATATTCAATAAAAAATTAAAATAGTATCATAAAAAATCCAATAGTTTATCCAAATCATAAATATTATAAAAATCGATTTTTATACAAAGACGTACTTATTTTTATGTACCTAGTGTAACTGGCGCTACCAAGACGACTCTAACGATATCTAAAGGTGCCTTCCACGATCCGCGATATCGCGGACGGACGCGGACGAGCGTGGGCAGGGTCTCGTCCATAGTAGCACAGGCGGTCTGTGGCAGTGCGCCGGTATTCGTCGCGAGTCGGTAACTTCAAAGGTGCGGTGCGAGCTCCTGTTGTCGCCTGTTTGTGATTATCCGTAGAATCGCGGACCGTGGGAAGCTACCTTTACACATTAAAATCAGATAAGCCGTTTAGAACTTATGGTGGAATAAAGAAACTCACATACATACATGAACCCTGAAAACATATCACTCATAAACTAACAGTAATAAACTAGCGATACCAGGTTTTAGATAAGCAAAGACAAATAATAAGTCTCTAATAAGAAATTGTGAGGTAGAAATGTTCAAAAAATCTAGCCTTTCGGAAGCAAGTAGGTAAACGTAAACAAACAAGGTGAAACGAGAGCGAACAATAAAAAACCTTTAATATATACTAGTGGCTCTCCGAGTTGTAGAACTCGCGAGTCTGCCCTAGCATAGCTTACAATTGAATAATGATTCACTGCGCATGCTAATGGGAGAATGGGTCAAGAAATCCAAATTCTAGATATGTAATGTAAATAATAAATGTCCCAGTGTCAATGACACGCGGGCCCCGGTGAAGGCTTGTTGTATCAGAAATAGGTAGGTAAGTAGTAAATATACAATAATTTTGCATATTTGGTACTTACTGTATTTATCTCGAATTAATTTACTGGCTACAAAAACATGGAAAATAAATAATTGATTACACCAGCATAGAACATATAATAATACTACGTATAGAATGGACACTCGTCACCCCCCACCAAAACGAGCCTTCCTCACCTGATTCTGAGCTGTCGCTGAGCTGACTTGAGTACGGGACGCGCTACTCGCGCACATAGACGTGACGACGAAGCGTGACGATTGTACGAGTATTTTAAAAGTTGAGAATGGGGTACTCTTGTGCTGTTTACGTCTGCTTATCAACTAAAGGAGAAAAGGATAGGAGTTTTTATCGATTCCCTAAGGATAAAACGAGGTAATAGTCATTCTACACTAAGTACCTACCTATTTGTCGTTCTTCAGTTATACAGTAGGTAACTTATAAAAACCGGTAATTTACAGTAGGTATTGAAAAAAAATACAAATACAATACTTTATCTTTGTATTTTATTCAAACTACTATATTATTTGAATAATTATTATTTTAGAAGATTTTCGTTAGCAAGAAATATCCGTGGATATCGACTTCGTTTGCAGCGAAACAAGTGTATTTATAACCTATACCTACAATAGAGAAAAACAATACACATACCGACCTTTGCCACGGTTGATACGCCGCACATTTCATGATTGTTTTTTTTTTATGCTTGATAGGTTAGCGTTTGACCACTATCTCACGTGATGGTAAGTGATGATATGGTCGAAGATGTTGTTCAGGCCAACCAAGAAGTACTGTCTCTCAAGGATAGCTGCCAGAACACATCGTTAGGTGCTTGGAGACAGATTTTCTACTTGAGGGTGGTAGCTAGCCACGCGAGCATTCGCAAAACTCCCTACCACCATGCTATAACGACTGCCATCCTAAGACAACAACCGGGACCGACGGCTTAACGTCCCCTCCGAAGCACGGAAACGCTCAGTAGTAATGTCACAAGCGGTCACCCATCCAACTCATGACTGCGCGCGACGTTGCTTAACTTTTCTGATCGGTTGAGAACAGCTAAGTAAACTTCGCTACGAGTACCACGTTTATTTACGAGTAGAACATGAATTATTATTGTGATTGTAATTATTATCATTGCTTGTATAAAATGTGAACTTGGAATGATAATTTTTGTATAGTGTAGGTATATATTATTGTATAAGTAATGCGAGTGAAATGTGAAGTAATGTTACCTACTTGGTTGTGTGTTGCATATTCCTACTTCGTACTTACATCGAGTTTGATTGTTGTGCATGAAAATGTTTCTGAAGGTAGGTAAGGTAACCTAATAAATCTAATAAGTCATATTAACAGCATCAAAAGATTGTTAGGTAGGTAAGTACAACAATAATAATTATTCATACGATGACAACCTTAGACTTCACGCACACATTTTCGCGTGTACAAAAACAACATTTGTGTAGTGTCTGTGTAATAGGTAGTTAGAATGCGGCATTTGTATAGAGAATGAGTCGAGTGTCCAGGCTGACACTGGAGAGAGAGAGAGAGAGCCTATCACTTTTTCATTTTGAAAAAATGGACTTACCAAACCTGCTAACAAAATTTCTTAAGAATTGGTTGAGAAATGCGACCTGTAGGGGAGAACAACCGGACATAACGATAGCATTTATGTCTAAGTTGAAGCAGAAACGCTCCGCTCGAACTAAGTTCTCGCTCGGTCAATAATATATATTTATATAAAATACAGTGACACACAAGCAGACGACACGACGGCCCGCCTGATGTTAAACGGTAACCACCGCCTATGGACATCTGCAACCCTAACTGCGCTGCCGACACCCTTTTTGAAACGGTCCATGTCGTAGCTTCGCTGAAAAACCTCCGGAGGAAGTTCGTTGTACATCCCACAAGTACGCGGAAGAAAGGATCGACAAAACATGATAACCAGTTCGGGTTTCGCACTCAGCTGTCCACTGAAAGTGCAATACTGTGTCTTAAGCATACCGTCAAATACTACACAGTTCGCAAGACACCCGTGTATGCGTGCTTCCTCGACTTGTCCAAGGCCTTTGACTTGGTATCGTATAATATTCTGTGGGACAAGTTGAAAAATATAGCCTTACCACAGGAACTTATCAACATGTTTCAGTACTGGTACTCGCACCAATGCAACCGTGTACGATGGGCGGGGACAATGTCAGACCCGTATCGGCTCGAATGCGGAGTCAGGCAGGGTGGCTTAACATCTCCAACCCTGTTCAACCTATACGTGAACGAACTGATCGTCACGCTCAGCAGCCAGCATGTCGGCTGCCATATTGATGACGTATGTATCAACAATTTGAGTTACGCAGATGACATGGTGCTGCTGAGCGCGTCGGTCTGCGGCCTGAGGAAGCTGGTACAGATATGTGAGGAGTACGCACGTGGTCACGGGTTAAAATATAATGTAACAAAAAGCGTATGCATGGTCTTCGATGCCGGTACAAAACGGCCCCAGACTGTACCACCAGTGTGGCTCAACGGTGCGCCGCTAGAAATTGTCAAACATTTTAAGTACTTGGGGCACGTACTCACTACCGATCTCAAAGACAATGCGGACATTGAGAGGGCGCGGAGGTCACTGTCAATAAGAGCCAATATGATAGCCCGCAGGTTTGCACGATGTTCACAAGAAATCAAAGTAACGCTCTTTAGAGCCTACTGTACGTCACTCTACACTTGCAACCTGTGGGCTGACTACAGTAAGAAAAGTTACAGTGACCTCCGCGTCCTATACAACAACGCATTTAGGGTAGTGGTTGGGCTGCCCCGATTCTGTAGCGCCTCGGGAATGTTCGCGGAGACGCGCACCTCCTGCTTCCACGCGACCATGCGCAAACGTGCCGCTTCCTTGGTGCATAGAGTACGGGCCAGCTCTAACACTGTTATGAAAATGATAGCTGCCAGATTTGACTGTCCTTTCCTTCGACATTGCTGCGCCAGACATGTCTCAGTACCTATGCCAGTGAGAAGATATGACTGACTTGTGATAAATACCTACTAAATAGTAAATACCTAAATAAGTATTTTATTGACATAATTTAGAATTAAGATTATTATGTGATTTTATTTCAAATTGACATTTTATTACTGGTATTTATTATAATTATTTTCTTGGCATCTGACTTCTATTTTATTTAATGCAATTTTTAATAATTTGTTTTGTAATATCATAATGTGTTATCATTTATTATAATTCATCTATATTATTATTTACATGACATTCATATCTAGATGTATTGTATGGTATCAATGTAATAATGTGTTAGATTTTATATTATATTTGGTGAATATGGGTACAATTTTGCCTGAAATAAATGAATTTGAATTTGAAAAGCGAACAATGTGTGATGTCTATACTTGCTGAATGTAGGGGTGGGTCTTTTGACGGTGCCGAGATGTGCGGTGGTAAAATTTCGACACTGGAATAAGGTCAAAAAGCTCGTCGGAACATTTCCCGAAAAACAAGCGTTAAAAAATACACAGGGAACCTACATCTCTACGGAGACAGAGGAGGAGAATCAAGCTTGTCGGAGAGCTTGGAATCGTCAACGATTCTGGCGGCTCGTCGCTGTAGGGAGTCAAGAGGCTGAAGTTGGTGTTTCGGTGCGCCATTCCAAAGGTGGGCGCAGTACTCTACATAGGGCCGCACTTGTGCTTTGTAGAGTAAAAGCCGCTGACTAGATGTGAAGTACCGCTTTGCCTTTTTAAGCATACCGAACTTCATTGAACCGAGCCTGCGTCAAGTTACCGCCTGTTACCTACGTAATATAAACAAAAAACAATACGGGAAGGTTTGAAGTGGCCGTTCTGAAGATCTGACAACTTCTTCTGCAATCCCCAAGATGCCTGGCAACCATGGAGATTTTGCCATATTCCCCCCCGATGGGTGAGACATGGTGTATTGCTGTGGGGACCTGCCCTGCTGAGATAGAGACAATCTTTATCACATACAGTTCGAGTCATATAAAGAATGGATCCTAGGGAATCTCTATGGAATCTTTCTAAAGAAATTGATATATTAACATAATCAAGTCTGTATATATTTGAAAATGTATGTATGTTTGCACATTTATATTAAACAGAACAATCACGGTTACAACACTACGAATAAAAATAAAATAGCGGTGCCCAGTTTTAAGATTAGCAAAGACAAAAGGTCCTTCTTAGGTTATTGTGTGCGGTTTTATAAAAGTTCCCAAACATATTGCAACGCTCACAGGAGGAAAATTCAAGTTACACGTGAAAAACATTTTGATTAGAAAACCTACTACACAGTTTGTGATTACTTAAACGACAAAAATGCTTGGATAATTCCACCTCTGCCAAGTTATCGCCTGTTAACTACGTAATTTAATCAATTATTTTAATAATTTTATTATATAGTTTGTAACACATTGTTAAAAGACGTTTAAAAGAATGGCCCTATGGTAATGGTAGGTATTACCAATATTATAAAAGAATGATGAATAATGATGCACAGTAACGGTTTCACTAGATATGTTTATGTTAAAACTGTACATACACGCAATACGGTATCGTAACGTTCATCACTAAGCTATATAAAATATTGAATTTAATAAATCGCGTAAATAATTTTATGAGGGTGAAACGACGAGCAACGTGGTGCCAGCGCGGAAGTGTCTATCTCACTGGTTGGTTTTAGAGATGGGTAGGTCCGGATGGATACGAATCCGAGGATCCGCATCACTCACGTTATTGATGGATGTACTTCCAACCACAATTCGGATACCGATCCAACAGTACCGGCCGACCGAATTGCTTTGCTAGTCGGAGATGAGGCACTGAGTAGTGGAACTGAATCGCGTTCCGGAGCGGTATCGTGTCCGGACACGGCACGCGTCGGCGGCGGCGCGGCGGTGCGGTAACGCGTGGATCGGGTGGGACTGCGACGCAAAGCTATTAAACTGAGTGAGACGTCAGCATCAGACGATTCAATTTAACGGCTGCAAGTTTGCTTAAAATGTTTATCGTATTTTTTTTGTTTGTTTTGCTGTGTGTTATTTAATCACTATAAATAAATAGCGTGTTACAGTGCTGAAAAAAATGCTAAATGCCAATATTGCCATACTAATATGCCATATAATAAATGATAAATATAATATATTTTATTCAAGTATGACCTACCTGTAGGGGATACAAATGAAACTTCGTGGATTCTTTCCAAACACTGAGTTGGAGAGTGCAAATAGTTCTTAAACTTGGCGACACTGCTTCGAAAACTAGGATATGTATAAAGAAATCTATTAATTAATTAATCTAGCGCCGCGCGTGCGGGCTATCGGAGATCGATACTGCTGCTTATTTTAAGCTACCTACGTAAAACTGACTTGAACCTAAAAGCACCCTCCAATTTCAATTTTATTTATTAGTTCCAAGTATTGCCGCCAGATGGCGCCATAGGTTACAAAAGTAAGGCAAGTAAAAATTAAATGTCTTAAAATCGTAAGAAACTTAGCTAAAAAAATTAACGTAAATTTTAGAAATGCAAAATTAATATTTTCCATACAACAGTGACGTGCGTCGCCCACAATCCGCCCTCATAGTGCTGACCTGAGCTAGCAATAAAAATAATACATCTGGACTAATAAGTTTAGATCAGCACTAACATTCCGCTGGAGAGAGTAGGGCGACGCGCGTGACCGGACGCCGCACAATACCAGTGCGTGTGCGCACATCTACTACGCGGATGCGACCATCATCGCCACTGTGGGTCTCACTCACCACTCCGTGGCGCCAAGAACCACGATCTAAATTAGGTTCAATTAACAACACAAAGTCTCCAACTCGCAACGCTCTCTGCTCTTTATTCCACTTGTACCTAGGTAGCAAGGTAGGTAAGTATTCTTTGATCCACCGCACCCAGAACATGTCAGTTAAACGTTGCGCTATACGCCATTGCTTACGTAAACAAAGATCCTTATCATCGTACCTACCGAAAATTGGCCCGTTGGAAGACGTACCTATCAAGAAATGGTTAGGTGTTAAGGCTTCAGGATAGTTAGGGTCACAAGAAACATAAGTTATAGGACGACTATTTACGAGAGCTTCTACTTCCACCATCAAAGTTGATAGTGTCTCTGGATGTGGAGCGCGTTCTTTAAGAATGACCTTCAAAGACCTCTTGACCGTACCTATTAGCCGTTCCCACGCACCTGCCATCTCTGGTGCTCCAGGCGGTAAGAATCTCCATTCTATACCTTTAATAGAACCGTCTTGACAGAGCTTACTTTTATTGAGTTCTAACACACTACGTTTCAACTCATTATCCATTCCTCGCAGATTTGAGCCGTTGTCAGAATATATAACGGTAGGCGTACCTCTTCGAGCTATCATGCGCCTGAGCGCCATGATAGCCGAGTCAGTAGTTAGACTTTCAGTCAATTCCAAATGTATTGCGCGCATCGTTAGGCAAGTAAAGATAACTCCGTATCGTTTTTGTCTTTTACGACCTACGGTGACCTCCATAGGTCCAAAAAAATCAATTCCTACAAAACTAAAACATTGCCGATTGTGCTGTAACCGTGCAGCGGGCAGGTTCCCCATACGCTGTGGATGCGGAACTGCACGACGGTGCAGGCAGAACAAACATCTAGAAGCTACGGCACGGACAGTTGGCCGCAGCTTTATAATCCAGTATCGTTGCCGTAATTCATTAACGACCAGTTCGTGTGCTCCGTGCATAGCTTTTCTGTGGTAGTGTTCAACTAAAAGTCGAGTTATCCTGTGATGACCATCAAGTATCGCAGGTCTTTTCACTGATTGTTCAACACACTGAACTTTATCAACTCGACCGTGAACACGCAACATTCCTTCAGTGTCAATATAAGGCGTCAACGTTAACAAGCGACTGGTAGACAACAAGGGCTTGTTTTGTTTGAGCCGTTCAATATCTTCAGCGAACGAATCTTGTTGACATTTCTAAAGGAGTAATTTTTCTGCTTCATTTAATAGTTTAACATCAAGTTGAACTTCCATACGCCGACATCGTTTCAAAAATAATAATACTCGAGCGGTAACCCTGACTAGTCTAAGCCATGACGAGAAATCATTTTCATTGGGTAAGGAGCGTTCAATAACGTGTGATGTCATAAAATTAATATTCCTTAATTCACATTCTGTGCCTTGTGATTTCTTGGTTGACGAGAGATCCTTAGGCCAGCTGTCTTCGGGCTGCCGTAAAAAATTAGGTCCTTGAAACCAAACACTTTGATACACAAGAGGTGGTGACTCTTCTTTTGTGGCGATGTCGGCCACATTTAGCTTCGAAGGTACATATCGCCATTCTGACGTAACTGTTAATTCGTCAATCTCACCAAGGCGGTAAGCAACAAAAGCTTTGTAGTTTCTGGGATCACTACGAATCCATTGTAGAACTGTATGCGAGTCAGTCCAAAAGTACCGCTTGTTAGGTTTCATATCCTTATGTTGTCGTTGAAGCGTATCAGCGAGACGTGCTGCTATTAACGCGCCTTGAAGTTCTAACCTTGGAACTGACATCGGGCGGAGAGGGGTTACTCTACTCTTCGCGGCGGCAAAACTCACCAGTACTCTTCCGTCCCGTCGGGTCCATCGCCAAAATATTACCGAAGAAACCGATTTCAGAGATGAGTCACAAAAAATATGCATCTGTCTATCTATAATATCAGCATCATTATTGCCTACAGTAGTATTGGAGTAACACTGCGTCCACGCCCCAGCATTTAAATACCATCTGGGTATACGTAACGACTCTAGTTGTTTCAGTTCGTCAATCCATTTTATCCATTTAGTATGCTCGGCAGGCAGTATCTGACACTTCCAGTCAACACCAGATCGATGTACATCTTGTAAAATAATTTTACTTTTTATCAAAAACGGTGATAAAAATCCGTGGATATCATAAACCGACATAATAATACTAAGCATTTTTGCTTTCGTTGGTGGTACCGTTCCATTTAAAATATCACTGGGTATGCGACTTAAGTTAATCTTAAAACCAAATGAGTCATCAGCGTGGTGCCATATTAAACCTAAAGTGCGCTCAGCTGTTTTGTTTCCACCGTCTTTAAATTCTATAGCTGTACAAGCTAATGCATCCGTAGGTATAGAATCAAGTACCTGTTTACTGTTACTAGACCAACCTCTTATCTCGAATCCACCTTTCTTATGAATTGATGTTATGTCGTGTACTAATTGAATGGCTTTATTTTCGTCACAAGTTGAGTGTAAGCAGTCATCCATATAATGATCATTTATGATGACGTCAACAGCCTCCGAATTAATATCGGCGTACTTAAGTGCATTCTTATTCTTTATGTATTGCGCGATAAATGGCGATGCATTACTTCCAAATATTAAGCTTTGCATTACACAAACCTTAACTTGGCTGTCTGTTGATTCTTGCCATAAAAATCTCAGCACATGCTGATCTTCCGAACGTATCCTAATCCGTAAAAACATATCACATATGTCGGATATCCTCGGAAATGTATTCTCCGGCCTGCCGGATTTACCCTGTGTGTCCCAACCGGCCTGCCGGTGAGCGGTCATAGTCGTGATTACATATTCACCATAAAATCTGGGTAAGTTCGATTTTCATAATTCAAACGGTTTTAGTGAGGATGGATCCTTGGCTCTACGAGAAAAAATCCACAATATTCTGATATAACAGAAAGTATGTTTAAAATTGATATGAAATCTGAAACCAGCTCAAATTACATTTTGGCGCCAAAATATTTATTATATTTATGTCATTTAAAAATAATCTCGTCACTACTTCTAAAGTAATTAACCTAGAAAGCTGTAATTTTGCATTTGTATAGGCAACAAGTCAATAACGATGTTAAAAGAAATTAAAAGGATAAGGATTGATAACTTTTTTTTTATATATTTTTTTATTTGACCCCCGTTTTTGTTCCGGCCGGAATTCCGGTGGTCTAAAAAAAGGTTTAGTGTGAAGCTTGTATTTATCCGATCGTTATTATTCAAACGTTGTTAGTAAGCTACTATCATTGGCTATACAACAAAAAAAACCGCATTACTCTATGGTAACGAGAAGTTACTCAAATCATGAAATGAAAAAAAATAACTTTCACTCGATGCATTTTGCCGCGCAAACACTCACCGATCGAAATTTACGTAATAAATAATCTCGTAACTACTTTTAAACCTATAAACCTAAACATCTGAAATAATTTCTCTTTCGTCAGGGTCGTCGTGGGGAGCAGTCGTGTTTGACCAGCTCTGAGTTCGAATATTAGATATTTATAAACTATTTACATCTTTCAACTATAAACTAAACTCTGTGCTATACCACAATAAAGATCAAGAAATTATAATCGTGAGGGTGAGTGAGACAGAACTTTTTTACACCCCGTTGTGGGCAGTTTCTGCAAATGTGTAACCCCGCCTCTTTACATGAGTAAACGAGACAAACTTAGAACATACAACTGCCTAGCCTGCTCACGCGCAAGTACGCCCCGCCTACTGCTGATAGCTGTAAGTAGTGGGATCACTCACACGACCGTACTTACCAACTTACGGATCCAAAATTTAGGCCTACTACGCCCGCCGCCGAAAAATGAGCCTAAGACGTACTCCTCCACCAAAAATGGATACCCCTGTCCAATCAGCCTCAGAATCCGATAGCGAACAGATAAAACTACGTGTGGCTCAAGGGTCTTTAGAGAAAGGAGCCCTACAAAATCTTACGGCCCGACAAAAAAGACGACGAGCCCCCGAAGAAGAGCAATGCCATTTCTCAATGCTCAGAGACGAAATAAAAAGCATGATGAACGTTATGATTACGAAACAAAATGAAAGGATGGACAATATTGAGAAACATCTCAAAGACTTAAAGAAACAAGGAGAAAAGGACTCAAAAGATATCAAAATAAGGGTGGATCAAGTGCAAATATCAAACACGAACATAGAAAATAACCTGAGCTTTCTTGGAGATGAGATAAAAAAATTTGAAGACAAATTGCTTGGTTTAGACTCGGAGTGCAAATTGATACAGAAACAAG
Source organism: Plagodis pulveraria (assembly GCA_963890685.1). Lineage (NCBI taxonomy): Eukaryota > Metazoa > Arthropoda > Insecta > Lepidoptera > Geometridae > Plagodis > Plagodis pulveraria. Next base: position 27,584,360 of record OY982967.1, read on the forward strand.
TAATTCATCTGGAAGAAAAGCTGGGAAATGTGGAGCGATTTTCTTTAAAAACTTCAATTGAAATAAGAAACGTACCAAAAAAATCCAAAGAGACTAAGGAATGTCTTCTGAAATCGTTGCACGCGCTTGCCAGTTCACTAGATATAGTCATCATTAATACAGAGCTAAAAGACATGTACCGACTACCTGCAAGACCTAACTCCACAACATCTACCATAGTGGTGGAGTTTTCCAACACATGGACCAAGAGTCGAGTACTACAAGCGGTTAAAAACTTTAGAAGAAACAGATCAGACCAACTTAACTCTAAACACCTTGGCTTTGAGGGCGAGTCGACTCCAGTATACATCTCAGAACGCCTAACCACGAAAGCTAAACGACTACATTTTCTAGCCCGCGAATTTGCCAAAGCTGAAGAATATTCACACTGCTGGATCACAAATGGAAAGGTGTTTATACGAAAACGCGATGGTGCGCCTTTCATTGTGATAAAGAATGAAGATCACTTAGTGTCACTCAGAACGACTCAAAAACAATGACTATTTATAATTATACTATTTACAACTTACTGTTTGTTCGATATCCATAAGACACTTCTTACACAATTACCGCAACCACTGAAACATCAATACACACCACTTTTTTGTCTATTACGCACACTGTTATTTTTGACTCTGTTACTCACTACTTTGAACATTATTAGATGTAACATGTCTCTCATTAAAGGTGACACCGCGTCCGAGACTCGCTCCGCGTCACGCGTAACTAATAGTTGCATAGCAGTTATGGAATTAATCCGGTTATTATGCTTGCAAAAATGCGACGAGCGCGTCTCTGAGACACCACCCGGGAATACTGATAATATACCTATAACTAGCCTTGTCTGCATAAGATTATTACGGCTGGTATCTGCTGTTGTGGATGTTTTTGAACGTGTTAATTTATTAGTGTCTTTGGTTTGCCGGTACTACTGGATATCGTATAAAGTATGTAGTTTATTCTTCTATATATACATTGGATCTAGGAGAAATGCTTCAAAGTATGGATCGGAATGCACGATATTATCACATATTATTAATATTGCTGTAAGTTTAATTATAAGCAAAGCAAAACTTGTACTTGTTCTTCTTTTTGTCTTCAGGTTGTTCATATGGGCAAAAGTGATTACTAACGCAGACTATAAATTCATATATTTATTCTTGATGAAGGAAAGAAATTGGCTTAAAATGTTGATGTATTATATAATAAAATATAAAATAATAATATTTCAACTTTATGTCGCTAAAAATAGGCTTACCCGAGTTTTAATTATATCCGCTTCGAGGATTTTTGCTATTTATCATAAAAACAGTAAAGACTATTTTGTAATAATAAATACTATCGCGATGAATAAAATACATATTACGGTATTTGCTTATAATGCCATTACAAAATTTATAATGATAATATTATTAAGAAAAACAAAATTAATTTTTGATTTCAAATGTTTTATTTCTTTCGTTTCAAAGCGAGAATTTGGTTTGTATTTGTGTGGATTGAGTACATCGCCACAAAGAAAATGTAATAATGACCTCAAAGTCAACTCTAATAGGTCGCTCGACACAAAGAAGTATATCGCGCTAAATACAGTTTCAGGTAGCATTTTTACCTTTAGATCACCATATCTATTTCTTGAAGAGGTAGGCAGAAACCACCAACTCTCATTAGTCTGCTTTTATTTGCTTTATAAATGTTTAATTTATTTCATATATCTACCAATATCGATCTTGGTATTAAATAAAAAAGAGTATAATAAATCACTCACTAAACTTCGGTACTACTGTAGCACGTTTCAACTAATTTTTCTGTGTGAATTGTACTTATTGTGTTGTATAATCTTATATTATAAAGACAATAGGAACTGCAATTTTGTAAAATTATCTCTCCGATTATTTTTTATCCGTATTCTTAACATAAATAACTACTATAGTTACCTCGAAAACCTCTTACTAATAATGTCTAAGCTACTGCAATCGATATTTCTGATAGGAATGGTTGATTTATCATATCCTTTTTCTGAACCAATATTTATTTTTGGGTTTCTAATAACAAACAATATTAAGTATGGATAGTATTACAACCCTAAATAGTTACATTGATAGCATTAGCTGCTCAAAATCCCAACGTTGTTCTCCAGAACAATGCAAAGTGATAATGAAAGACCCAGAAAAGAAACTTAACATAATTTCACAAAATATACGCAGCGTTGGCTGCAATTTTTCTGAATTTTCAGTTCTGCTGTCGCGTATTGGCCTTAATCCTGATATAATTGTTCTAACAGAGTGCTGGCTTGCCTCAAATCCAAATTTTTCACAAATAGTAGGCTATGACTCACACTACACAAAAAAACTGAAGAACCAAAATGATGGTGTTATAGTATATCATAAAAAGCACATACTTTGTAATGTCACTGAACCAACCATAGTTGATGGCTCCTGTCTAGTTACGAAATTACAGAATTCTACCATTTTGATAGCGGTTTACCGATCACCTTCTACAGATAATGCTACTCCTTTTTTAAACTCTCTTGATGACATCCTACACTCATATAAAAAATACAAAAATGTAATAATTATGGGCGATCTAAACATAAACATAGCAGCTGTTCCCCTGGACGAAAACGCATCCCTATACCTGGATATTGCAGCTATGCATGGAATACTACCTGCTCACTCATTTCCAACCAGAGGAAACAACTGTTTAGACCATCTTATGTTGCGCTCTCACTACCAATGCCAAACATTGGTAGTTGAAAATACCGTAACAGACCACTACACTATACTCCTATCCATGAATGTGAAACAAACCATAAGAACAAATCCTAAAAAAGTACTTAAAATAAACTATGACGCCATAAGCTCCTCGATTAAAACTTCTGACTTTTCAAAAATATTATTATCCAATGATTGCAATACTGTCACTGACCTTTTAATTAAAATGTTATCACAAATAATAATCTCAAACTCTTTAACTATAGTGATCCCCAAAAGACAAACTGCTAGAAAACCTTGGATTACAATCGGCATAATAAGATCTATGAGAAACCGGGACCGTATGCATGCAAAACTTAGAAAACAACCAGGTAACATAATATTGAATATAACATATAAAAGGTACAGGAACTTTTGCAAATCCATTCTTAGAAAAGCTAAATCAAATTTTGAAAATGAACAACTTCAGGAGGCTTGTAAAGCAAATAACTTAAAAAAAACTTGGCAGGTCATTAATGACATTACTCATTATAAATCTCCACCAAAACAGCTACAAGACCTCCTAAGAATTCAAACATCTCCTAAAAATTCCGTTAACGAAGTTAATAACTTTTTTGCAAATGTTGGCGAACGTTTGGCACAAAAAATAACTCCAGACGCAAGCATTTCTCATACTCATAATAGATTGGCTTCAAATACGAGTAGCTCTATTGTAATGCTGGACACTGATGAAATAGAAGTAAAAGCCGTAATTGGCTCGTTAAAACCAGATTGTGCAGTGGGATGGGATGGCATATCTGCTAGGGTTCTTCGTCAGAACAAAGAAACATTGGCACCTATTCTCACGAAAATAATAAACCAAAGTATTCAAAGAGGACGTTTCCCTAAAGCTCTAAAGCATGCGCTAATAATACCTATACACAAAAATGGCGATAAAAATGTAGTAGGAAACTATCGGCCAATTTCTATTCTAACATCACTGTCAAAAATTTTTGAAAAAATTATTAATAAGCGCTTTGTGGATTTTCTGGAGAAAAGTAATTTGCTTTCTGAAAATCAGTATGGTTTCCGAAGACATAAGTCAACAACGAATGCCGTCCTTAAATTAACTAATTTCATAGTAAAAAACCTCGATGATAAAAAGAAAACTGTCGCCATTTTCTTGGATCTTGCGAAGGCTTTTGACAGCGTGTCTCTTCCCATTTTACTGACTAAGTTGGAAAAGCTTGGGATCAGAGGAACCCAGTATGAACTTATAAAAGATTATCTGACTGAAAGGACACAGAGTGTAAAAATAGGAGATTTCGTCAGTGATCCGCTACCGGTAAATTTTGGCGTTCCACAGGGAAGTATCCTCGGTCCCACGCTTTTCCTGGCCTTTATTAACGAGTTGTGTGATTACCCTGTTAAAGATGGTGCAATAATCACTTATGCAGATGACACAGCTATACTTATTCAAGGTGATGATTGGAATGAGGTTTACCAAAAGGCACAAAACACGTTCAATGACATCTCATTATGGCTGCGTAATAACTTCCTAACCCTGAATGTAGACAAAACTAAATATGTAGCTTTTACTATAAAAGCCTCTCCTGAAATAAATGACCACTTAAAATTAATTGGACACAAAGCTGCCGTGTGCACAACTGCACTAACCACTTGCAACTGTCATGCACTAGAACGGGTGAGTTCAATAAAATACTTGGGCGTCACCATTGATCAAAACCTCTCTTTTACACCTCATATACATCAACTCACCCAACGAATTCGTAAACTAATGACAGTTTTTAAAGCTATTCGTGATAGTGCAGATTGGGAGATTATTCGACTACTTTATTACTCCCTGTGTCAATCTATAATTAGCTACTGCATTACCTCCTGGGGTGGCTCTTATAAAACTCACATGTTACCTTTAGAGCGAGCCCAACGAGGCATCCTCAAATGTAGTAGGAAAAGACCTTTTAGATACCCTACATTTGATATATACAAAGAATGCCAAGTTCTCTCAGTAAGGCAACTTTATATTCAACATGTCATTCTTCATCAACATACAGAAACTGTTTTGGATCCTGAAATTGCTAAAAAACGTCATTCACACAATGTGTGTAAACAACCAATAGTAAACACTGGTTTTGCTCGAAAATTTCTTAATTTTACTGGCCCCTACCTCTATAATAACATAAATAAGGATAAAAAAATTTACTCTGTAAACCACTATGAAGTGAAGAAAACATTATTTAACAAATTAAACAACCTTAACTATAATGAAACGGAAAACCTATTATATCACGAAATTTAAATTTGATGCTAATATTATTTTTATTTTTAATTTTAATTGTACAGTGCAGGTATACACAACTTCATAAAACATAAATTAATTTTTCAACCACTAACACACCCTTACCTACACGTACAATAACTCTCTCACACTTAATCACGAGTACACACGCTTTTGTTCTGTTACAGTTAAGTATTAAATTACAGGCAATTATTTTTGTTCCCCGACGAAAGAGACCTGGAACCTATCTTACGGGTCTAGAGCCTAGTTTAGGTTCCAGGTACTCCACAACTTATGTTTTATACATTGTATCTGCCTTTTACAACAAATAAAGAATTTATTATTATTATTATTATTATTAATTCAGGTGTATAGATTACATCTAAATAATCATATCAAAAGAAAAACCAAATTTGTAGGTGATATACTTTTTGAGAAAAAAAATAAAATGCGCTTATGTACAGTTTTCCCGCCAAAATTCTTTAAAAAAAATCGCGTTGTTTTAATCTCGTTACTACTTATTAAATATTTATCCTTACAATGTGGTATTATTCATGGGTAAAGAACCATAATAAATACACACATTAAAAAAAAAAACAAAGTTGTAGGTGGAATAGTTTCGGAAAAAAAAAATTAAAAAAATATATAAAAAATGCCGTTTCCCGCCATTTTCGTCGTCTGTTCAAACCCATTTTCCTGTAAAATTTTCCATGAAAAGGTCTATTTTCATTTCTTTTCCCGTAAAGAGAATATGATGAGGATTGCATTGGTACCAAGAAGTTTATATGTTGATTGGAGACTGCCACAAATAAACTCGATTAAAAAACAAAATACCTCAAAATCTGGAAAAATATATTTTTATTCGCTGTTTGATCCACTCAAACTAAATGTATGAAAATGTTATTTTTTGTATGGTATAGGTAATATATTGGGGTATGGGGATGTTAGGGTGACATGTTTAGGTAATGGAAAACTACTTAGTACTACAAAAAAACGTTACGGGGCGTCGCGGGATAAAAAAACGTGAGCAGTTTGGACGATTTCGTCATAGGAGGTGGACAGATTGGACGCACGAGGGGCTGATAGCGATCGGGTTCGCGCGAAATCTTAGCATAATTCCGAACAAGGAGTTGTACAAGTCAGGTCCAGTCAACAAATAGTCATTTAAGCTAACTCCACAAACCTTTGAAGCTGCATCGTAAACAAGCCTTAATTTTTCAGGTTTATTGGGGTTCTGAACACTAAAATGTGGCAAATACCAAATATGATTAGCTAACAGTTCATCATTCCTTAGTTCCCGAGCGTAACCACTATCAAACAACTTAGTCATTTCCAGTTTATATCTACACGCATAATTGTTATCTTTCTGAAACTTACGTAACAACAATTGGTGGCGGGAATAGGCATTAAAGTACGAGTCCGGCATGTTAAAATCATCTTTCCTAAAAGGTAAACCTACTTCCCACTGCGTTCCTACTTGGCGGGAAGTCTTATCTAAAATATCAATTGCTCTAACATGGTCTTTATTCTCACGACGTAAGGTCGATATTCCTACTGAATCTAAACTGAATGAATTTTTAATCAGATCATTAAGTTCACTTATCTCATGCATACATTCATCAATATCAGGAGAGCGAGCGAGATGGAAAACATTAAGTTCACTTACCGAGGAGTGAGTACGACCTTTGTGGTAGCCATGGATGGTCCATCCCAACTTGCAGCGTGACGCGTACAACGAATTTTTATCTCCTTGAACAATTTCAAGTGGGGCTATAAGAAAATAATTATCCTGACCTAATAAGACACGGGGCACTACATTATGTGTGCAAATAAAAGGTTTTACATGAGCTAAATATGAACTATCAATTTTGTTTACTACAGACATATTTTGAGCACTTAACTTTAACTTATCACATTTACGCAAATAAATATCATGAAAAGCATTGTCCTGTCCAGATATTTGAACCTTAACTTTCGGAACTTCCGTTTGATAAACTGTCAAACCGAATGCGTCAGTAAACTTAATAGCACTTGAATTTTCACTTAATAAACCTAAACTTTCCGATAGTTTCGAATCAACAATAGACACAGCGGCTCCGTCATCTAAAAGTGCATATGTACTTATTATTCCTTTAGGTCCACGTAACTTCACGGGTAACACTTTGAGCAACGCGAATTCCTCTGTCGTTGTAGAACTCGTAAATTGGTCCGTGACGTCATCTCGAGCGATGTGCGTTATCGATGCGTCGGGTGCAGTTGAATCTCGTTCTGAGCCATCTTGGCTTATCAGCAGGGGTGCATCAGCTGACTGTGACGTCACCGCTGGCTTCGTCCAGTGTAGCAGGCGGTGATGCGCCATGCCACAGTTATCTACGTCACACACGGGAGAAGGGCATAACTTACTATTATGTTGTTTCGTAGATAAACAACAGTAGCATAATCTTTGCTTTTTAACAAAATTCCATTTGTCTTTTCTCATCGCACGTTTGAATATGCGGCAGTCTGATAGCATATGATCGCCTTTCTCACAATATAAACATTTCTTGTTTTCAGTGATAACAGTAGTATACACAGAGCGGTGACGTAACTTATGGTCAGTTTGCTTATATCCTTTATCGACCAAGTTTTTATATTCTCGTGGCTGAGTACATCCTACAGTTGATAACATCTCAGCCTCCCTCTTCAAAAATGTAGCTAGTAGTTCCAACTTCGATCTACCATCATGTAGACGGTTGTAGGCATAATCTGTCCATTTACTCATTAAAGTGCTCGGCAGTTTTGACACAATAGCTGCTGCGAGCTCAGGGCTTCGTAGGTAATCATCTTGATTCAGTGCGCGCATTGTTGCCACACAATTATTGACTTTAACGGCAAAGTAAGATAATTCAGATTGATAAAAATTAGGTAACGATGGTAATTTTTTCAACTGCATCGCTATATTTTGTATAATTATATCAGCTCGACCAAATCTCAGTTCGAGAGCTTCTATTACTGCTGACGGCGGAGTGTTGCCGATCAGCAAGTCAGTAACAGCTTCTTTAGCCTCACCTCGTAATGCTCGGCGCAGTCTCCATAAATTTTCAGAATCACTGAATTTGCACACTAGAGTTGAGTCATCATAAGCACTCTTAAAATGTAGCCACTCGACGCAGTCACCACTAAATAAAGGCAGTTCGCGTGGTGTAGCGAGCCGGCTCAGCCGGCTCGCTACACCACGCGAACTGACGATCTTCGTGCTGCGAGGCTGTCTGCTTCATCATATCTTTCAATGTGTGCGCAAGTTGTTGGATTTCATCATCACGTGGCTGAACAGGTGCACAGTTACGGTCCAGCCAATTCTCCACATTGTTATGTGTCTGTTCGTTCAGTACCGACCTTGAACGCCTTGTGCTATGGTCTTCATCAGGAGCAGCATCCGGGTTGGCGTAGTTATTTTCATCGGCGCTAACCTTGGCTAGGTCAGCTTCTAGCTTCTTGTCAATTAACTCCATCTGAATCTTGGCCTTGGCCTCAGCAGCTTGCAACTCAAGCTGTTTCCGACGAGCTATCGAAGACGCATTAGATTTCTTCGAACATACGGTCGTTTTAGACGCACATGTCGATTGCTGCACGGTGCCGCGTGGTGATAATTTGCACGGCACTGGCGTCGCTATGTACTCTTCTTTATCCCGTGACGACATTTCACGATCGCTGCCATGGGGAAGAATCAGTTTCTTGAACTTCACGGGTGCACTCTCCATTTTTTGGGAATCCGTAAACTTTTGCCGCGCCTGTCGCGTCAAAATCGTCGATCGGGGCGTCTCCGCCATTACACGTTACGTTACTCGTTCGATTCGAGCTCGAAGACCAGATTGTAGGGGATACAAATGAAACTTCGTGGATTCTTTCCAAACACTGAGTTGGAGAGTGCAAATAGTTCTTAAACTTGGCGACACTGCTTCGAAAACTAGGATATGTATAAAGAAATCTATTAATTAATTAATCTAGCGCCGCGCGTGCGGGCTATCGGAGATCGATACTGCTGCTTATTTTAAGCTACCTACGTAAAACTGACTTGAACCTAAAAGCACCCTCCAATTTCAATTTTATTTATTAGTTCCAAGTATTGCCGCCAGATGGCGCCATAGGTTACAAAAGTAAGGCAAGTAAAAATTAAATGTCTTAAAATCGTAAGAAACTTAGCTAAAAAAATTAACGTAAATTTTAGAAATGCAAAATTAATATTTTCCATACAACAGTGACGTGCGTCGCCCACACTACCTACCTTTATGTTACATACCTACATATCTTCACTGATCAATGATGTTACACAACCATTATTGAAACAGTATTTACTTAATGGTAATAAATGTTTAGTATAATTTAAGCTATTGAATTTGAATCATTGTTCTGTCGTTGCATTGTGCTCGCGATCCCGCAGTCCGCTGATCATATTGAGTAGCTGGACCCATATGGGTGCAACGGACACGGAACCTGGATGTAGGTCTTTAGAGTTGGATGTACTTCCGGATGTAACTCCGAGTTATCCTCGGACCTACCCATCTCTAGTTGGTTTGCCGGTCGGCCGGCGCGAGCGGCGGCTGCCTCCCGCCCGGGCGATGCATTCCATTCTTATCGCTCGGCCGCCGGCTGATCCATTGTTCTCAACTTGCGTCGCTTGCGCCGATGGGTTACATGGCTATGTAAGTATAATTTTTATCATGATGTTATCGAAATTTACATTTGTTTCTGTATGTAATAATAATCATCTTTTGTTTCAGATGAAGGAGCACGCCACACACTCCCCTCCAGAGACCAGGTTATGGGCGATAATAATTCGGAAAATTAACCTTCCTACCGGATCGTGTTCTACGCTCTGTTTCTGGTGGTCTTTTCTGGTCAGGTGGTGCAGTTGGTGGTGGATTGGCTGGCTTTTCAGTGTTTGCTGTAGGAGTATCTACGAGCATGTATGCGGGCTTCAACCTGTCGACGGATACGGTAAGAGTTTTCCCATTTACTACAATTTTAAATGTTTTTTCATTTCTTTCCAGAACTCTGTGTGGTCCAGTGTATGCGGGTTGTAGTGGTCGTCGATAAGCATCATCTCTCAGGAAAACGTGAGTAGCTGTTGTGAGATCTTTGTACACAAATATGGACTTTTTGCAATGTCTTGAAGCTGGTTGCGGTTGGATTTTGGTTGCAAATTCTCTGAGCCGTGCAGTCAAGTCAGTGACGTCTGTCGTTGTATTTGTATTGGGGCTGAAGATCTCTCCTGGCAGTCTCAGTGGTTCGCCGTATACAAGCTCTGCGGATGATGTATTTAGGTCTTCTTTATATGCGCATCGTATGCCTAGCAATACCAATGGTAGTGTTTCAGTCCAGTTTGCGTTTCCATGACATGTTATTGCAGCTTTTAATTGTCTGTGGAATCGCTCAACTAAGCCATTACAAGCCGGGTGATATGCTGTTGTACTCTTGTGTTGGAAGCCTGCAATTTCTGATAGGTATTTAAAAAGAGAAGACTGAAATTGTGTTCCTCTGTCTGTTATAATTTCAGATGGGCATCCAAATCGAGCAATCCATCCTGATAGTAGTGCTCTAGCAACTGTCTCTGCGGATATGTCAGTGATAGGTATTGCCTCAGGCCATCGTGTAAATCTATCGACTGCGGTGAGACAATATTTAAATCCGTGAGATACAGGCATTGGTCCGATTAGATCGATATGCAGGTGAGTGAATCTGGCGCGTGGTATTTTATATGTGCCTAAAGGAGAAGACACATGTCTCTTTATTTTTGCACGTTGGCATGCATAGCAGCTTTTGGCCCACTCACGGCAATCTTTGCGTATGCTTGGCCATACATAACGTTGGGAAACAAGCTTTGAAGTCGCGTTAGCGCCGGGGTGGCTGAGTGAATGCAGGCTCTCATACACTCGACGTCGCATTTCTTTAGGTACGTACGGTCGAGTTATATCTGTGGATTCGTCACCATACAGTTTGATATATGTTCCGGGTATGGAGATTTTTGTCAATTTGAGTGATGTTTCTCCATTGAGCAAATTTTTTAGTTCGGCATCAGTCTCTTGTAGTTTTGCCAATGTTGTTAGGTCTACCGGTTGTGCTATCTCTTCAATACGACTAAGAGTATCAGCAACAACGTTTTCTTTTCCAGATATATGCTGAATATCGGTTGTAAATTGGGCAATGAAGTCTAGATGTCTGAACTGTCTGGGTGAGCACTTGTCTTTGCGTGTATGGAAAGCAAAGCACAAGGGTTTATGGTCAGTGTAGATGGTAAAGTGTCTTGCTTCCACCATATGCCTAAAATATTTCAGGGCTTCATAAATTGCGAGTAGCTCTCGATCGTATGGTGAATATTTTTGCTGTGCTGGGCTTAACTCGCGTGAGAAGAAAGCAAGCGGTTGCCAGTTGCCATCTTTGTATTGTTGCAAGGCTGCTCCCAATGCTGTGTCCGAGGCGTCTGTAACTACTGCTAGCTTTGCGTTAAGGTCTGGGAATGCTAGGAGTGCTGCCTGGCACAGGCTCTCTTTACAGCTTTCGAATGCCTTCAAGGTTTCACCTGAGATATCGACTGGATGCGATCCTTTGACTGAACCGGTAAGTAGATTGTTGAGAGGTGCTTGGTATTTCACTGCATTGGGTATGAACCTGCGGTAGAAGTTGATCATCCCTAGGAAACGCCTTAGCTCCTTGACGTTCTTCGGAGTAGGGAAGTTCTTGATAGCTTCTACTTTATTCGTCAGTGGTTTTACGCCTTCAGCAGAGACTGTGTATCCGAGGAAATTTACTTCTGGAACGCCGAAAACACACTTGTTCAAGTTGATCACGATGTTGTAGTCTTTGAGTCTGGTGAATATCTGGCGAAGGTGCTCTTCGTGGGTAGTCTCATCCCTTGAGAAAATGATATAATCGTCCAAATACGGGTAACAGAATTCATCGAGTCCACGGGTCATCTCATCTACAAAACGTTGAAATGTTTGACCCGCATTTCTCAAGCCGTAATTCATAAATGGATATTCAAATAGGCCGAACGGGGTAGCGATTGCAGTTTTGCAAATATCGTCCTCCGCGACGCGTAGTTGGTTATAGGCTTTCACCAAATCGATAGTCGAGAATACACGGCAGCCTGAGAAGTTATGGGCGAAGTCATGTATGTGACTTATAGGGTAGCGATCTGGAATCGTCCTTGCGTTCAACTGGCGGTAGTCTCCGCATGGTCTCCATCCATTATCTTTCTTGGGAGCTAGATGTAGTGGAGAAGACCAGGGGCTGTCTGATGGTCTAACTGTTCCGTTCTTGAGCATGGCGTCGAACTCTTGCTTGGCTATCTTTAGCTTGTCGGGTGCGAGGCGTCGTGGAGTGCAGAAAACTGGAGGTCCTGGTGTTGTTTTAATATGATGAACCGTGTTGTGGCTGGAGGTAGGGTTGTTGCCTGATGGACGAGTGATTTCAGGGAATTCTTTCAAAATATTGAGGTATTTTGAATCACCTGTCATTGTCTTCACAGAAGAAATCGTGACGGATGAAGAGACTGATGCTGCTGACGATGCAAGTGTAGTGGTGTTGTCTATAAGTCTTTGGTTTCGAACGTCGACTATCAGATTAAAGAATGATAGGAAATCGACGCCGATGATAGGCTTCGTGACGTCGGCCACTGTGAATCGCCAGGGAAAATCTCTACGCAGTCCTAGGTTCAGGACGATGTGCGTGTATCCATACGTTGCTATGTTTGAACCGTTTGCAGCAAACAACGTGTATTCAGTTTTGGGTCGGTTTTGTCGTAGTAACTGTTTTGGAAAAACACAGAGATCGCTGCCTGTATCAACTAAAAACTGTGTCTTGGTAGTACGGTCTGTGACAAAAAGGCGACCTGAGCTGGGGCAATCGTTTGTCGCCATTAGCGACCGCCCTGGTAGTTTTCCGTCTTGAAATCACAAGGCTTCTGGCACTTGTTTGCCTTCGCTCCGTATTTGTGGTGATACCAGCATGTTGGAAAACGTTGATGGTTAGAGTGTGATCGCGTGTTGCTGTGACTGCGGCTGCGATGGTTACTGCGAGCTTGCGGTCTAGATCTGCGACCTTCTTGAGATAGTGCTTCCACCTTTTTTGTCAGCTCTGCGATTTGTTTCGACATCATATCCAAGGTTGATCCCGAGGCAAAAAAAGTAGTTGCTACTTGCGGTGCCGTCGATACGATGTCCATAACAGCGTCTGCCAAGTCAGCCAGGCTGCTTAGGTCTGAGCGAGGTTGTGATGCGATGGCTGTCTGTACGTGTGCTGGTAGTCGGGTCGTCCAGATTGTTTTCAAAAATTCATCTGGTACTTCAGAACCAGCTAGATGGCGTAAGTGACGAAGAAATTGCGACGGACGACGATCTCCAAGCTCTTCATGGGTAAGTAGTTGCTTTACCTCTTTCTCCCTTGATTGCGATAATCTTTTAATTAGCTCTGCTTTTAAGGTCTCGTAGCTGGATCCGACAGGCGGCGCGATAATAATGTCTTTAACTTCTGCGGCATAACGGTGTTCCAGTTGAGAAATCACGAAGTAGAATTTCGTTTTGTCATCCGTGATTCGTGACAGAAGAAAGTGGCCTTCCACCTGTGCGAACCATACCGCTGGTTCTTCCGGCCAGAAAGGTGGTAATTTTACGCCCACTCGGAAAACATCAGTTGGCTCCATGTAAGCCAATCCTGCGGCCGTCGGGTTTTTTCCGTCTGTCGACATTCTTGAATTTACAGGCTCACCTTAGTAACTCCGGGAAGTGTCCAATATTGATGGGGTCACCAGTATGGTAATGTGGTAGGTATTACCAATATTATAAAAGGATGATGAATAATGATGCACAGTAACGGTTTCACTAGATATGTTTATGTTAAAACTGTACATACACGCAATACGGTATCGTAACGTTCATCACTAAGCTATATAAAATATTGAATTTAATAAATCGCGTAAATAATTTTATGAGGGTGAAACGACGAGCAACGTGGTGCCAGCGCGGAAGTGTCTATCTCACTGGTTGGTTTGCCGGTCGGCCGGCGCGAGCGGCGGCTGCCTCCCGCCCGGGCGATGCATTCCATTCTTATCGCTCGGCCGCCGGCTGATCCATTGTTCTCAACTTGCGTCGCTTGCGCCGATGGGTTACATGGCTATGTAAGTATAATTTTTATCATGATGTTATCGAAATTTACATTTGTTTCTGTATGTAATAATAATCATCTTTTGTTTCAGATGAAGGAGCACGCCACAGCCCCAAGTTTCTTACCCGTTCATCACGCAGTGACTCTAACATTTTTTTTTGCTGAACGTGGCAGTTATTTACCTATATAGTATACTAGCGCGTACGCGCAAGCGACATCTCAAACGAGCATAGTCGACTAGTGTAGGTAAGCCAGCCGGCATACTCTTACCCACACGCAGTTGGGCACTCGTAGAGATAGCACGCGCTTTACGTTCGAAAACTGCTCCTTAAACGTCCCTCGTGTGTTAAGGGTAGGCTGCAACAGTCCACGCATCTGTACAGCATTTTTCAAGCTCTTTTTCCCTCGACGCGCCGTCACTATTTTGTTTTCCAATACCTAAACTTGAAACCCTCATATCCCCCGCCCCAATATAGCACTTGTATCATGCAAACATAACATTTTCATCCATTTATTTTGAGTAGACCAAATAGCGACGTAAAAAATATATTTTTACAGATTTTGAGGTTTTATGTTTTTAAATTGGGTTTATTTGATGCAATTTATAATATACAGTTGTGGTCATATAATTAGAAACATTGACCTTCATTTCCATTTTCAATAATTTTTATTATGTAAAAGAGGGTTCTTAATTACTTTTCTGATCTGATATAGTAGAAAAATATGAGTTTAGTAATACTAACAATGGTAATTATTTTAAATTAAAACATTATATTATTTTATTAAAATACAATGAACTGTGCCGGACAACTAATTAGAAACACTAGAAATCAAGAATAAAAAATTAAACAAAATTCCAATAATTTGAATAAATCGTGAAAAATTAGTACTTGGTTGGGTAGCCTCTGTTGTCAATAACAGCTTTACAACGCCGTGGCATTGATTCTATCAATTTTTCACTCGTTTCCAATGGAATACCTCTCCAAACTTCAACAAATGCGTCGTAAAGTTGGTTGGTGTTTGTAATATGTCTATCCGACAGTGTTTTCTTCACGTTGTGCCACAAATTCTCTATCGGATTTAAATCCGGACTATTAGCTGGCCACTCCAACATTGTCACCGATTGTTCTCTGAGAAACACTTTTACACTGTTTGCTGTGTGTTTTGGGTCACTGTCGTGTTGAAATATCCAAGTCACTGGCAAATTTTCATCGGAATATGGAATCATAGTTTCCTCCAAGATGGCTTTGTACTGATGCTGATCCATTAGCCCTTCAATTTTTCTCACGGGACCAACTCCGTATCCTGAAAAACATCCCCACACTTTAACATTACCACCGCCGTGCTTGACTGTCTTTTTAGTGTACTTATTATTCAAAGCCTCGTTAACTGGTCGTCGTACATATCGTTTTCCGTCGGAGTTTATCTAATTTGTTTTAGTTTCATCCGAAAATAAAACATTTTTCCATTGATGAACAGTCCAGCTGCCATATTTTCTAGCAAAGGCTAGACGATTTTCTCGATGTTGCCTGGTAAGAAGTGGTACTTTCCTAGCAAGCCTTCCAAACAATTTACCTTCAACCAACCGCCTACGGACTAGTCTTGCGGACACGTTTCGAGGGTCGTCCTGTGAAAATACTTCTTTTCGAATAACATTAGAACCTTTAAAGGGGTCCGCCTTAGCCAAACGAATCATAAGCCTGTCTTCTTGAGCTGTGGTCTTCCTTGGCCTAACTTTTCTAGGCACATTATCCGATGTTCCATGCTGCTTGTAATGTGCAATGGCGTTAAATACCATCTTTACGGAACACTCTAAGTGAGCGGCTATTTTTCTGTAAGACCATTTTCGTTTTAAATAAAAATTTACTATAATTTTTCTTGTTGCTGCATCACAGCTCTTGTTTTTACCCATTATTAATAATTAAATCACTCGGAATGTAATCTAACCAATTGAATAAGAAAAGGCGGTAAACTGCCTAATGTGATGACATTAAGAAAGATGTATTGTAGTTTCAAAATTTAATTTAAGAACGTAAGTTACACTTTGTTTCTAATTAGTTGTCCGACTGCCAGTGCTAAAGATATTGATATTTTTTTTATAAGTTATATATTATTTATATGTTTTATTAGTTATCAGAATATTAGTGATTATTTTAATACCAAAGTTATGAGTGTATATCTTAATGTTGTTAATGAATCTTTTACCTCGCAATTAATTGCAATGATAACTTAAAAAGTAAATAACACCCACAAGTGACTCTGCGTTTCTAATTATATGACCACAACTGTATATAATAACTTCTTGGTACCAATGCAATTCTCATCATATAGGCTTTACGGGAAAAGAAATGAAAATATACCTTTTCAAAGAAAATGATTCTTTTGATATCCCCTCAAATGTGTAATCTGTCAATGGGGTACGACGCAGCTGAAGGATATGTCAACGTTTTTTTATCCCGCGACGCCCAGTTACGTTTTTTTTAGTACTAAGTTGTTTTCCATTACCTAAACATGTCACCCTAATATCCCCATACCCTAATATATCACCTATACCATATAAAAATAACATTTTGAGGGAAAATAGACCTTTTCATGGAAAAATTTACAGGAAAAGGGGTTTGAACAGACGACGGAAATGGCGGGAAACAGCATTTTTTTTCCGCAACTATTCCACCTACAACTTTGTTTTTTTAATGTGAGTATTTATTATGGTTATTTACCCATGAATTATACCAGATTGTAAGGATAAATATTTTAAAAGTAGTAACGAGATTAAAACAACGCGATTTTTTTTAAGAATTCTGGCGGGAAAACTGTTTATAAGCGGTTTTTTGTTTTTTTCAAAAACTATACCACCTACGAAATACAATTTACACAATATTCCGCCGCGGGTTTCCTATTCACCGCATGGTGGAAGGGCATGCACAGGCGGACATTCGCAGTAGAAATCTGTCGTCAAGCACCTAACGGTGTGTTCTGGCTTGTTGTCCTTGAGAGCCAGTAATTCGAGGTTAAGCCTATTAACACCTTCAACCACATCATCACTTGCCATCAGGTGAGATTTAATATTACTTGCTCAGTGGTGAGATTATGGTAACTGTACCTTTACTATTTTTATAACGAATATACTCTTCACAAAGGTGTTCCACTGGAGATTTTTTCCCCCGTGGAACACCCAGGTGTTCTACGAGATGTTCCACGGGCAAGAACCGATGGAAACTTTTTCCTTAAAATGGCTTCTCCTCTAGTGGAAACGTATCATCTCAATGGTGGCAGTACCTTCTACCTCTACACTTCTATATACACTAATATTATAAAGTGGGAAGATTTGTATTTTTGTATGCAACGAATTAACTTAAAAACTACGGGAATGATTTGGATAAAATTTGGATGGAAATAGTTTGAGACCCGGAGAAGGACATAGGATAGTTTTTATCCAACTGCGCAAAAACAGGTTAGTGGTTTTGCTTGATGATAACCAACATATGCGCGGGCGAAGCCGCGGCCGGAAAGCTAGAGTAGAATATTTCAATATTAACCCATTAGCATCGGCGATAATGATAATAATAGAATTTCATTCATAACTAGGACATAGTGGTCCTGATATATATAATTGATCTTCATAAGAGCGTCGTAGAAGATTAAATTGAATAAATGGTTTTGACTTTGTTTAATGGTGGAATCTCGCATGGTGGAAGGGCATTTTGCGAATTCCCGCCTGGCTAGCGACCAACCTCAAGTAGAAAATCTGTCGCCAAGCACCTAACGGTGTGTTCCGGCAGCAATCCTTGAGAGCCAGTGAAATAACAGGCAAAATGAGACTTAACAGGTATGTCTCAAGGTGATGGGCGCAGTGCAGTTCGTCACTTGTGATGAAATGCACCTGTTATAGGCAGAGGATACTGCTTAAGAGGGCCCTTCCCGATCCGTCTATCGTCGAAGCGCGTGTGAGATTTGTCAAGATAGAGAGCATTTATTTAATCTGTAATGTAGGCTCATTAAATTATAAGATGTTTTCAAGCGGTGATGCCATAATCTAGTCCTTTTTTTTTTTTTAACGTGTGAAAAATGCATTTTCGCATTCCCGTCCACCCCGGGGAAGGTGGCCGGGATATGTCGGGCTCGACACCAACTACTCCCACAGCAGCAAGTGCCCCTACCGACTAAATAACACACGGTGTTCCATCTCTACCGCTTCTCGGCGGGATCGCAGGGTCGCTTTAGCACTCAACCACGAACCCGCCACGGTTGTCCGTTGCCGGACCCCTCCTGGGGTGCTACCCCTCACGACGCACCAGAACACATGGCACGTCGCTACCACCCGGGGACCAAGCCCGCAAATGGGCGTCAGAATACCCCGCTTCCGACGCCCGAGGTCCCCCTGCGACGGGTCAGATGAGTAGCCCCGTCGCCTGCTACTTCGGCCGCAGAGGATAGGGAGAGCGGCGCCTCGCTATACCAACACTCCTCCTCCCCTGCGGCCCCTCCGCGTCAGCCATCCAACGGTGGCGGCCCCGCCGTGGCCACGGAAGGTTGGGAGAGCGGCGCACCGTGATACCGGCACTCCTCTCCCGCCGTGGCCCCTCACCGTCAGCTGTGGTGTCGCCCATACAACACCACAGCCCGCCTCAGATGCGGTGCTGCCCATACAGTACCGCAGCCTACCCGTTGCCGCTCCAGTCTGGACTTAGAGGCAAAGCCCAGTGGAGCGGCCCCTCTGGTGGCCCCTCTGGTTCCTCTTCGCTTCACCGTGGGTGACGAAGCCACGGCTACTAAGCCCCACCGCCACGACAAGGCGGGAACCCTTCGGGGGGGCCATAATCTAGTCCTAGCTTAAGGTAAAGTAAATGAGTACTACTAGTTCAGTACTTAACTATCCCACTTACTAGGTTTTCTAGGTTTTCTACACAAAAGGGAATCATAAGGATACTTCAAAAACACAACGTTTATAGGAACACATAGAACACTTTAATAAGAATAATACGTCATTAGGGTCACATGGATTACCTCAAAGGTAATATTGTATAGTCACATTTCACAACGATAATACAATAAAAAGGGCGAATTTGGAAGCCAACAAACATAGACCCACACACAACACATGAATATCAGTTACGTTACATTAAATAATATAATACAGTACTTAACTCAATAAGTCTCGATGCAGCAGTCACTTGTGAAGAATAAAGAGAGCTTACCAAGGTGAGACATTGGTTTTAAAGCAATGACTGGCGCCAAGAGTCTGTCGCATATCCATTAAACTACCCGCCATATTTATCACAACCAATCAGAGACATGAGCGTTCCCGCCACAACGTATCAGCCAACCCGAAATAAGACAGGATGGTTCGTCATTGGCTAGTCTAGAATGAATACAGATCATAAAGGGTTTCAGTGTGGCGGTTATTAAAAATGACAAATATCAACAAGTTTTAGAATATTCTACAATTACATAATGAGTAACTTCTCGTAACTTACTTAATTAAGAGAATCTAAGCTTAACAAATATATGATTCTAACACGCGCATGATTGAAAAGCTTGTTGTTTCATATTTTTTTTTCTTCAGCGCTTGGCATTCAACTCTCCTTCTCACTCCGTCCCCCGCATACCTCTTTCCGCCACTTGGCTAACAAGAAAGTGAGAACTAGATAACATTGAACGAAAAATTGTGTACGTAAACTTCATAAAACTTGATCCAGGAATTACGTGTTTTTCAATAAGCCTTATAAGTTTGTAAAATAAATGTTTGTTATTTAGAATCTCCATTATATTTGCAAGGTTTCTATCAAAATATGTTCTCTACTTTTACAATTTATAAATACATTCTGAACGCCCAAAGTTCAGGTAAAATTTGTACAAAATAGCAGATTTTTGGAGGCTTATATTGAAGTTGTTTCTCCAAATTTTACTTTTTTTGTTTGCATAAAAACCTCGATACTGTGCACAAGATACCTATTAGCTCGAAATTTTCAAAGAAAGATCTGTTATAACGCCATAATCACGTAAGAGCGTTTGTATGAAGAGTAAGACGGGTTGGCCGCTCTTAACATAGGTGGGCCTCACGCGGGCGGGTCTGGGTTTATTCATTAATAGTTGCTTTGCCTAGCTTGCATGCCTCGCGCTGCTTGTTCTGGATAAACTCAGGCCTTCCTTACTCATCCCGGATGGGTAAGGAGGCAAGGGTCTTGGGGGAGAGCGCAGGTCGTGATGATCCCCAAGGCAAGTCTGACGGTTACCTTCCCGTGGTGCTGCCTGTTATTGGTTTATTTCCTTCCGAAATAAACGCAACAGAACACCGTCAGGCGCCGCGTGTATTGTTATCTATATGTGTATGTATATGTATATATTTTCTCTGTATATATTTGTATTATATGTGTATATTATGTAGTTCACAGGGCTATTTAACCCCTTATTAGTAACCAAATCGTAAAATGCTCGGTACAGTAGCCCAAGCACAAACATTTCGATAGTCCGTAACGTTATCGTATCGAGTTCACCGCCCGTTTACGCAGGAGGCAATGGTTGACAGTACGCCGCATCGTTTGCTGACTAACGTGAACTCGATAGGATAACAAAAGTGACGTCATCCAGCGTAAATCACAACAATCATACCTTTTTTCTAAGACCTAACAACTCATTCGAAAAGAGGTTTTTAGTCTTATTTTGCCTATAAAAGTTCCTCTCACTGAGCAAGTAATATTAAGAGTTGGCACGGACCTTGTTGCTTTGAAACTCAGATTTGAAGTTATTTTATACCAACCATTACAAATGAAAACTATATTTCCAACACAATAATAGTGACATTTGTGAGTGTTGTACTACTGATTCCCTAAAATCGATTAGTTACAATGAAATCGATTCCATTATAATCGATATAGGAAAAAATGGTAAGAAGGTTAGGTTTATAATATATATGTTAACGAAATATAAAATAAAACAAATATTTCACACAGATTTATTAATTTATTCAAAATCATCAAAATATTTTATCGTGCGATATATCTTCGCTAGTATCGAAATCCGTATTATTGGGGTATGTATACATAGTTCCAAAGTAATTTGTGTACTAGAACATCTTTACAATACATATTTTTCATTGTACATAACATTTTTCAATATATAATACTTATTTTCGATCTGTCGTATATGTAAAAGTAAAAAATACTGCACGTAAGTTGCACTAGTAAACTTGTCATCAACTGTTAACAATTATTATTATTTGTAGTTCAATCATAAAATGTAGTATTTCTGACGCACCTTTTTTAATTATATATAGACTGTTGACTTTTAAAAACTTTTTTGGTGTAGGTAGTTGAATTATTTAGATATTTCATTTAATCTTGCAGCTGATCTATTTCATTTGTATTGCAAGAAGCTTCTTCTGCACTGATTTGTTTTATTTATTGATTCAATTAATATTTTTCTGCGTAACATATGCATATCTGAAATTACAAAAATAGTTTATTTAACTGCACTCGAAAGTTGGTTAATTTTAAAATCAAACAATGTAGAGTATAGTATTATAAGTATTTAAATAATTGGGATTGTATGTTGATACACATGTTGATTTTTATATAGTATTGAGGTGACATATTACCCTAAATTCCATGCCATAGCTCTATCGATTCAGCATTTACTTTGAAAGTATATAAGCGACGGAGTTTTGTTTAAATGAACTGAAAAAAAACAATTCAGATTATTATCACAAGCATAGATATGACGTTATTTACGCTATTTATTATTAATTGTATAATATTTAGGTCGATTTACATATGTTAGATAATAAATATTGCTCTAGCCGTTCAGTTAGCAAGTACTGTGCCAGTTATGTAGAGAAAAATTGATAATACCTGGTGTTTCAAAATGCTTTTGAGCTAAAGATGTAAATAACAGTCCCTAAAATACACATGTTAAGTTTCGTGGCATAATAAAACATTCCGCGTGATGGTTTATGATCACCAGCATCGAATATAATATTTCCTAACTTATTGACACTATGAAAAAGTATATGTACCCATACCACTGACATTATAAAAAATCGATACTACAAAGGTATCGATACTTTCCTTGAGCAACACTAAACTTACTTTACGTTACGTAAATATTTGTAATTTATATACAAATATATGTAAGTACAGCAATTCGCATGATAACACATACCTACTTAAATTACAATAAAAACCAAGCGATCATTAGCTCTGAAACAATAATGTAATTTCAATGACATATTTTCATCAACTCACCGGTTCTGGATCTCATGGAAATCTATTGTTTAAACATTTTTATTTGTGTTTCGACACCACAGACTTCGCATTTTCTTTGCGATTTCCGTATTGTCAATACAATCCAAATACGATACGAGTCATTTACAACATCAATATGTTCACTATGAAATATTAAAATTTTTGAATAAAATGTATTTGAGGTGATATATTTACTAAGCGCCATGACATACATTATGACATAGAGAAATGTAATATACCGGAAACAATATGATTAGTCTATAGCCATGACAGTCCAGTTGAGTTGTCAAGGTGACAATGACTCGTATCGTATTTGGTAATTTTGGACAGAAATCGGTACACCTGCAATACTTTACCTTATTTTAAGGTTGGTGACGCTGGACTGGTTCCTCTATGATTGATATTCGTCAAATTTAGCTTTTTATTTGGTGGAAACCAAACATATTTTTTTCCGGTATGTTACTTTTCTCTATGCGTTACTTGCTCAGTGAACCAAATTTTATTGTAACATAATTAGAGGTATTAAAATAAAACATTATATATAAATTATGAGCTATAAATTCTCAAGCCAAGAATCTACGCCACTGATAATTTACTATATGAATTACAAACAGCTACTATTACACACAGAGGGAGGAGTTTCAAGAAACCCTGAAGGGCCGCCAGCCGGCGTGAAGTGTATTTTGCGCTTAATTTTATGGTGTTACAGCAGAAAAATAGGCTATTGAGTTCAAGCAGTGCATTCTATAAGTTCTAATTGTTCACTAAAGGTGATTCATGACAGAACTTTCGTCTCCAGCGGTATTTTACCGTCTGTTCTGGGAAAGAAGAATGCTGTGAAAACCTGGAGTGCGTAGTAATCATAGATGAAGTAGAATATATACTACGTATACGGTAGTAATGTACCTACCTAACAGTTTTGCAAAGACAAACCACGTAGCATTTCATGAATGCGCCGTTACTACAAATCGGGAGTGCTGTGACTTGTAACCGTCTAGGCTTAGTGTTGTTTTAAGTTCATATTAATTTTAGGATAATTAAAGCGTTTATTTTGTATTAGTCAGCTTATGGTTGGTTTTTTTTTTGGATTATGATTGTACGTCTGTTATTACATTACCAAAAATAAAGAAATTACGTAACTGTTGGTGTAGTTTTGTCTTTTTATTCATCTACTTTCCTTTATTTTTAAGGAATAGTGTGGCAAACGAGCATGATATCGAACTTACCTAGCCTATAAGATCAGAGGGGGAAGAAAAATGCTTCTCACGGCCCTGCTATGAGTTCGCCACCCAATAGTCTTTTATGCGCCACCAATAGAAGCACACACTGATCCATCTCATCATCACTGTTGTATGCTCAATGCGTGGCAACATCCCACTCACACCGACCTTAGTAGTGGCATGCTGCCACGAATTTTGTCTTAGTCGCGTTTCACAACATCCAACGAGATATCCTATTATCCCTAACCCACGAACTGTTCGGTATATAGGTACCAATAAATGAAACGCACAATTGCACTTCGTTTATTTTTATTAAGAACCAAAAGTCCAATAACACAGCTTCTACGTTTCACATTAAAATCTTCTTCTTCGTAGTGGTTAGAATGTTGGCGTGAGCATGGTCATCACCTCAGAGTTCGTAGGTAGTTAGTCTGACAATCCGTTGGTATTCCTTTCGTGTCGCTGCCTGTGTTCTTCTGGTGCATTTGTTGACAGCTTTGGTTGATCTTGAAATCTTGAATGGACAGGTGATCTTCTTTGAGCCTTATTGTTTTCAATTTGACCATGCACAATGAAGAATTTCATAGCAACATTATTGCGCCGCAAGACATATCCAACGAGCGAAATTGGTGTAAATGTGGGCTGGAACGGTGGAATATGGACGCTGTTTGATGCAGAGTTTTGGAAAATGTCCTGAATTGGGTTCATCGTATATTAGCATCACTTCCTCCCAGTGCCATAAATTAATAAATACCTACTTTGCGCCTGGTAAACGACATGGTACAATACTACTTCTAATCTTGCTGCAATGTTTGTAACTCTATTCATAGGTAAATTATGAATGAACAAACACAATAATAACATGAATTTTCGAAGTTTTACCACAATTGAATACGTTACGTCAGCCATCTGACTGAAAATTTGGCCGCAGCTATTTCCCCGCAGTAATTTTAGCACAGACTAAATATACCTGTTCGTTCTTCAGTGTAATGTTACCATTACTAAGATTTTCAGGTAACTCTGTATTGGCCATACAATTGACTTGTAACCGTGAATGGGATGCTTTGCCAAGCGATTTATTATCTGTGTTATACGTCTGTCTATGATTAGGTTTGTTTACATTATTGTATTTTATGAAGTTCTGAAGTTCTCTAAATATAAAAGCTAATTTAAATTGACTGTTTTAGAAATCGTCCGTCAAGTCCGATCCCATATCAAATGTAAGTAAGTCGAGTATAATACAACAAAACGTCGTAATGAAAACCTGTAACTGTTGCATGGTAGGAATCACTGCAAATACTAACAATTTGCCATTAATAAAGAGATGCTTTTATTTTTTAATAATGAATCGCCCTCCTAATCTCGAAATAGGTCAGTTGAAAACGTTACTAATAGTCAATTGGTCACCTATAATAATATAAGCTATATGGCCAGTGTCGCAAAACTTGCCATACTTATCTATCTTATTATAAAACACATATGAGGTTATAGCTTCGCGATGTACTAATGTATATCTCATACCTGGATTCGTCTTCCTGTAGGCTGCTAATTCTTTGTTTCTGCTTTGCCTTGGTTATGGGTTGTTGTTGTGTCTCAGCCTGCTCTCTACATCCACCTCCTATAGATATTAATGCAAGATGAGTATACCTAATCACCCATCCTGCCGCGGAGTCACGGTAAGCCCGTGGCGCTCCTTGGTGCACTACTTGGTCAACTGCAAACATAACTAGTATCAAGGCAATAACTAAAACTCAATCACCGTCTCGCGATACACGGATTAACATACAATCTCACTCACAAAGGCGCGAGCGATATACCAGACGTCTCTGGTAACCCATGAAACGTAAACTTGGTCAAGTGCGCAGCCCAAGATTCTGAAACAACCCAGATCTCAACCCCCGCCTTGCAGACGAGATATGTGCCTGGGTCAACTTTGGAGCTGTGGTTAGCATAAGATGAATACCAGTCAAGATTGATCCCACACAGAGTGTGCAGGCAACCATCCAAAATGGCATTCCTAATAAAGATGAAACAAGGGACGAGACGAATTTACTTAGCATTCCATGGATTAACCGTGCGGGTGCCGGGTCCATAGCGTTGCAGAGGAAGAGGCCCAAGTCAAGGTGCCTGGGACTTGCAACCCAGTGAGTAAGGTTAAGGGGCCCCTTTATGATGCATCAATGCTCCCTTTCACGGCTCAAGCCTCCTCCCCTGCCCAACCAAATTTGGTAAGATCCTACTAATGCCGCCTTGGATACACGTTCTAGGATGGAAGTTACGGTTTTTCTTGACAGGCCAAGTTCTTTTAGTAGGTTATACAGGGATTTCGCTGGTGTACCCCTTGCTCCGACTTCTACAGCATATAAATTAACCACATAACCGTTTTTGGTTAATTCATTTGTTAAGTCATAATATTTGTTAGTTTTTATTGTGTGGTCTTTAGGTATGTTTGTTTCCCACGGCACAGTAAGTTCTATAAGTACTATGCGTTTTAGATTTTTTGACTATGGAAATATATCCGGTCTGGATGACGAAACACCAACATCCTCAGGAATTGTGTAATGTTTTTCATACATGTCCATCAAAAGAGTCCAATCGGGAGCTGCGCCTAAGATGGAGTAAGGCTAACTTCTACAGCATATAAATTAACCACATAACCGTTTTTGGTTAATTCATTTGTTAGGTCATAATATTTGTTTCTTTTTATTGTGTGGTCTTTAGGTATGTTTGTTTATCATTATCATCATAAGCCGAAGACTTACTATTTTGCACAAATGCCTCCCCCATCCACATATTATGTACTTAATTATTACATTAGATTGCATATGCTGGGATTTTGTCCTTGTGTCTGATCTAAAACTTATTCAAGTTTGAATTAGTGGAATCAAACATCTTTGTCAGATAGATTTTAATAACAATCAAAACCCTTGTACACATGTTTTTTTTACCATGGCGGAGGTTATTTACACATCATTTTCTTTAAAAATGTATTAAAAAAATGGTCAACATTTGTTGATGTTTTGTTACATGTCAGTAGACACACACTCATATAGTATTTTAGTTGGCAAAGTACTTGAGTCAATAACTTATTTTAAATTAACATTTGAGCTAAGTGCTTTCATTAACTATAAGTTCAGTGTCAGTCGTTCAGTGTCAGTCAGAACATGTAAATGAAATAGTCTATCAGGCAAGGTTTCAAGGTTCTTAGAACTATTTACAATAATTATATAAATAGGTACTTATTTTTGTACAAGAACTTCAAGTGTATTAAATGATTTACCTGTATTTTGATTCGACGACAATGGTGTTTGGTGTATGTTGTGAATTTAATCACTTCTGCCATAACGAGGGTACTTTTCCAATGTTTTAATAAAAGTACTTGTAGAAACGTGTTGGTAGAAAGGTATTGTTTGGATTTTACACTAATTCATGTACAAACAAAAGGAACAAGATTTTAAGCTAATGTACTTTATACTGCATATCAGAAGATTTTTTTAGTTTTTTTTATGCATGCAAGTGATGATGTGGTCGAAGGTGTTGTTAGGCTAGCCTAGAATTACTGGCTCTCAAGGACAGCTGCCGGAACACACCATTAGGTGCTTGGCGATAGATCTTCTACTTGAGGGTGGTAGCTAGCCAGTCGCCAACGTCCGCCGCGGTAATGAGTTGGATGGGTGACCGCTAGTGACATTACTACTGTGCGCTTCCGTACTTCGGAGGGCACGTTAAGCCGTCGGTCCCGGTTGTCGTCTTAGGATGGCAGTCGTTATAGCATAGCGGTAGGGCATTTTGCGAATGCCCGCCTGGCTAGCTACCACCCTTAAGTAATGTAATCCGCATAGCAGGGGTTATTGCAAACCTAACAATATTAATCTAACATAGTTATGTATGTAGGTACAATTACTTAATCTGTGATTTGTTATATTGTTATTCATTAAACTATAGTAGAGCAATATTAATGAGTTTTTTGTTACATTTTTAGGGTTCCGTAGTCCTGACAAGGAACCCTTATAGTTTCGTCATGTCCGTCTGTCCGAGGTTTTGCTAAGATACCGTTTGTACTAGAAAGCTGCAATTTTGTAAGGGTATGTAAACTTATCACGCCGTTAAAGTGGTAATTTTTTTTTTTTTTTTTAGGGTAGCTCCCATTTAAATGATGTGGCGATGATTTTTTTTTCGTCGTCTATCCACCCACCATCGTGTGGGGTATCATTGAATAGGTCTTTTAAAATGACTTCGGGTCCCTAAGTCTATTAGATGAATGTTTGTGTTTATTGAAATGTTGCTCCTGTCCAGTAACGCGGCTGAACGGCAATGCAGGCTAGATCTTTGCAGTATTATGTTTATAATGCATGTTTCTGTTTCTTAGGGGGTAACTTAACTTACTTAGGGGTTTCTGCTTCCTCAGGCTGCATGTCTACTAAATAAGGTGTTATTACAAAATCACAAATATACGATAGGAAAAATTTAAGTCATGCGCGGGATTCGAACCCGCGTCCATCCACCCCTTGAGCCGGGGTATGCTCTAACCAATTGAGCTGTGTGAGTGTTTGTGTAACTCCGCCTCATAATGTTGAATTTTGATATTTATGATGCCGGTCCTCAGCCCGGACAAAGGAGGAAGGCACACACTTTACTAATCATCCTACAATTACTGGCTCTCAAGGACAGCTGTAATTTTGCCAAGCACCAAACATCCGTTGCCAAGGTAGGTGCTTGGCGACAGATTTTCTACTCGAGGGTGGTTGCTAGCCAGGCGGGCATTCGCAAAATGCCCTACCACCATGCTAAAAACAAAGTCAAAAGTATTACTTAGTGCTTCTTCATAATGGTATGCATACTGTGATTGTGGAATGTGTACAATAAGATACCATGTAACCTATCAAAAGGTACTATGTTAAATTGCAAAACATGGTTTAATTTTTGTACTGTCACGATTGATTTTTATGTATAACCACGCATAGTAATGCATCTAGGTTAATTAACTACACTAACTGGATCATATGTTCTTGGTGATATTTTTTGTGGGCTAGATTATACCTTCAGTATTTCTTATTAACTTTATCAATTTAATTTCAATAGTCTATAATTATGCTCATTCATAGATAAACGTGGCTAGGTGATAATGTAATTGCTATCATTAACAGACATACATATAGTAAATAATATTCATACATAGGGATAAGTGAACTTAAGTTAACATCTGTCACAACCGCTAGATTGAAGT
The DNA here is from genome assembly GCA_963890685.1 of Plagodis pulveraria. Lineage (NCBI taxonomy): Eukaryota > Metazoa > Arthropoda > Insecta > Lepidoptera > Geometridae > Plagodis > Plagodis pulveraria. Next base: position 27,613,219 of record OY982967.1, read on the forward strand.
GGAAACCTTGGTAGGGGTAGGTGTACAAGGCGACTATAATGCGGAGATTTTATATTCCAGTAACGTAAAACCAAAACCGTCACTCCAGTAACCAACCTGGAGTGAGGAGGGCAGAGCAGTGCACGCACGTATTCAGATCTAAGCTCCTGGGTGACATTGCAACGGGAGCACGCGTGGTGCTTAGCTTCAGGCACAACTTGATGCTGCTCTACAGATTTTATTACGCCAGTTGAATAAGATGTGTGCTATTGCTCTAGGGCTATGATAGCAGTGTTGTGCTGTGATCACATCGCAGCTTTGTATACAGTCAATAAGAACTTGTTGAGACATAGGTACTGATGAATATAATTTCCATTCTTTTTCAGGAACGTAAAATCTTTCTCCATTGACGTCTTCAATCAAGTCTGTCAAGCCTGTGTACAGTCAAGCATATTCCTGTAACGTTTTTGTGATAATGTCAATGTGCCTGTGTTTCAATACCTAAATAATTTACTATCTAGAAATTCTTTATAAATATTAAACTCTTCCTGTAATAACTGAACTGCTTTATTTATTCCTTTTCCATTGCCCATTAGTAGTATGGACATCAACAAAGTGTTATACATATTCCGTTACCTTTGTATAGGCATATAATTATCATGTTTTAATCCCATAACTTCTCTTTGGGTAGACTGATTTAGATAAAACAAAAACCTAAACCTCATGACTCCTATAAATATATAGGTATTAGAAATAAGAAAAAATATTAGTATCTAACACCTTCCTATTTATTAAAAAAGATTTTTGTTGGTATATTACCAAGAAAAATGTTTTTAATATTTTTTTTATATCTATGATAGGCTAGCCTTTGACCACTATCTCACCTGATGGTAAGTGATGATATGGTCGAAGATGTTGTTCAGGCTAGTCTAGAATTACTGGTTCTCAAGGACAGTTGCCGAAACACACCGTTAGGTGCTTGGCGACAGATTTTCTACTTGAGGGTGATAGCAAGCCAGGCAGGCATTCGCAAAATGCCCATCCACCATGCTGTAACGTGGGACAACAACCGGGACCGATGGCTTAACATGCCCTCCGAAGCACGAAAGCGCTCAGTAGTAATGTCAGTAGCGGTCACCCATCCAACTCCTGACCGCGGCGGACATTGCTTAACTTAGTTGATCGATTCAGAACGGCTAAGCAAACTTCGCTACGTGTGCTTCAATTATCTGTCATGTATAGACATGACGTTTATTACAGATTTATTACATGTATAGATGATAGCTCCAGACGGAGAACTCACTTAAAAGACAAGCGATTTCACAGGTTCAAAGAAGTAAAGAACTTGAAACAATTTAGCCAAACATTGTTATTGTCATAAGAATGTGCGTATAGTCACGGAAATGCTTTCATTACCGTGGTGCTGTCAGGAATTACAGCGGTGAGCGGAGTTATTAACCGATTTCCAAAAAAGGAGGAGGTTCTCAATTCCACGCGTATTTTTCTATCTTATGTATGACCAGGCATAACTTTTTACAGATTGTAGTCCGATTTCAATAATTCTTTTTTTATTAGAAAGGATATACCATTGTGGTGGGCCCGTATAAATTTCATTAAAATCGATTGAATAGTTTATAATTATGTTATAGTCAATTGAAAAATGTATTTGCTTACCTGGATGATTTAATGGTATTTGCTATTGTCGACGATGAACACTATTTTAGGCGAGTGATTGTTATTAGAACTTCATGAGTTTGACCGACAGCTTCGTTAGTTACTCTCTTCAGCTTTTGGCGTCGTGTCGTCGATTGAAAGCTCAATAGCTTTTTTTTATGTTATTGCGACGGAACAAGCTGTGTTAAGTGGACTAACCTCTGCCTATAACAGACGCATTTCGTCAACGATGAATTGCACTGTGCCCGTCACGCTGAGACGTCCAGTTGTTAGGTCTCATTAGCCTGTAATTTTTCTGGCTCTCAAGGACTGCTGCCGGAACACACTGTTAGGTGCTTGGCGACAGATTTTCTACTTGAGGGTAGTCCCTAGCTAGGCGGGCATTCACAAAATGCCCTTCCACCATGCGGTGAAGCTCAAGCGCGCGGCGGGATACGAACTATGGACCTGCTGCACGGCAGTCCATAGCCAATGCCACTGAGCCATCACTGCTTCAAAAAAGCTTCGGCCCTGCTATAGGTAAATCCCATAAATATCTTATATTAGTAAGTAATGGATAATAAGAATATATTAGGGTTTGCATATAGAGCACATGGGGTACTTTTCTTCCCGGAAGAGTGATGTTGATAGCCACTATGCACGTGTATGAAGTCGTGGGTGGAAACTGAAGCATTGTGACTACATAACTTGTGAACAAATACATAGATAATAATATAAATTATTACCATTACGTAATGTCAAATGGTTTGAATTTTCAAATATCGAACATACATTTACATCTTAACAAGTCAGCATCGGCACCCGAATTCAGGCATACATATGAAATTCAATTGTTTTCATTACCTATGATGCGCAAGAATTAATGTATTCAAATATACCGAAGATGCCTATGAAATGAACAAGATAAGAAAAAGGCCATGATCAACAAAAATACCAGTAAAATATATACATTTTATTTCACTATTGTACACAAATTCTCACTACCCTATTTGTATGTTAATATAATAAAACATTTATGTATGATTTTTGATGGGATAAAAATACTCAAATTGTATATTAATCGAACTAAATTGAAACTAAAATAATGTACGTAATGAAAATATCTAATACTAGCTTTCCGTCCGCGACTCCGCCCGCGCGTAGGTATATCAGTTATCGTTTTGCGCAATTGGAAAGAACTATCCTATGTCCTTCCCTGGATCTCTTTTACCAAAAAATGGAACCGACATCAACACTCAAATGTGTGAAATAACTTGTTGAAGTCAGTACCATGATGGTTAAAAAGTACCTACTATCACAATTTTGTACGCATGGTACCGACTTCGACAAGTTATTTCACACATTTGAGTGTTGAAGTAGGTTCCATTTTTTGGTATACATTATTTTGCACCCTTTTTAGTGACCCCTGCTACTTATGGGATCGATTGTCATTCACTGTCAATCACTTTATCATCAAGATAGGAAAATATTTTTCAGCTATTGGAGTGTACCCCAAAAAAGGCTGATCCGATTTCTGATTTCCGATGATGAAATTTAAATGGGACGACACGGCAAGCATCAGTTTTCAAATAAAAAAAGAATCATCAAAATCGGTTTACCCAGTCAACATTTCTGAGGTAACAAACATAAAAAATAAAAATACTGAAGAATTGAGTACCTCGTCCTTTTTTGAAGTCGTTAAAAAATACGGCTGTATTTTGAAAATACCAATATACCCCCTTACTTATAAAAACATCGCTATGTAGTTGCTAACTAATGGATAACTAAACAGTGTTTAAGTAATGCTTAAATATTTCTTACTTATAAACGCTACATAGCACCTGTTTAGCTAAGAAATGGATAATGAGGTCGAACGTATTTTAAACTGACAACATTGTACTAAAAAGTATTATGAATGACCTAAATGGCCAAATAGCATGTATCTAGTGCTAAATATCTTGAAATTAAAAAGTAAATATAATACTTTTCTTTATATAGTACCACCAACTTAACTGTGCAGTTTTCGAGGGCGCTACTGGTCAAGGAAATCAACTACGAACTGTCACAATTTGAAGGAATGTTGTAGTTCTTTTTTCTGCCACCTGAACAGATAAGTTGGTGGGTCTGTAACTAAATCAGCTGACCAGAAATATGGGCGCCATCTTGTTACTTAAAATTTAAACAAGGGTGGGACGGTGTTTAAATTGACAGCTGATTTAAGCAGTACTTAGGTACTGGATAAAGTTATGTAGCGTTTATGAGTAAGAAATTTTGCTAATCAGCGGCTAAGTAATGTTTAAAATTTAAGTAGCGTTTATAAGTAAGGCTGATAGTGTTTAAAATTTGTTAGGCAAGAATAATAAATAAAACAACAACGAATTCAAGAAATGTATGTTTGGAGTTTTGTTATTTTTTTTTGCCAACATTAAAAAAAGGAGGACGTAGGTACTCAATTCATATATTTTTATTTAATTAACTAGAAATAATATACTGGCTACAGAAACATCGTAATTAAATAATTGATTGTACAAGAGAGAGAGAGCCTATCACTTATAGGCATCTGACGACGTGCGTATCGGAGACATTGCCATTAAATTTAGCGCAGGAGTCCATACTTTCAACACCATAATATAATGTATAATCATAATATAATTTACTTTACCTTGCTGTACACACATTATGTTAAATTACAATCTATTTCAAAATTTGTATAACAGTTATAATTGACATAAGATAATGTATGACATAATTATCTGTAATTTGTTTTGTGTGTCTAAATAAATATTTCCGTCATTATAAAAAAATTCCAAAAACTTAATCGTTAAAAATATTTTATGGACTTATCAAACCTGCTCACAAAATTTCGTGAGAATCTGTTGAGAAATGCGACCTTTATAGAACAACCGGACATACGAAAGCATTTGTAGCAGCGACGACGCGCGACGCTTTGAATTAAGTTCTTGCTCGGTTAATTAGTGTATGTGTAGTGTATATCAAATTCTCATGTCAAAGTGTTAGTAACAAAACTCTACCGAAACGGCTTGACCGATGCCTATGAAATTTTGTGTGTATATTCAGTAGGTCTGAGAATAGGACGTTAACTATTTTTCATACCCAACATTTTATTTTTATCTTTCGGACAAAATCATTTTTTTTAAATTTATCTACGATTTGGCATAAATACCTACAATAAACCCTAAAATTTCACCCTTCTACCACCAACACCTATTTTTAATAGCTATACAAGTAGGTACTTTAATAATTTTCTACTCTCGGCGGTCGATAATTGATCAGGAAATGAATTGCCTAGAGATGAATTGCTGTGGCCGTTTTAGGGCTGCTATTACCACTCGTTCTGTTATTCCCGCCAGGCGTCTATCGGTGTCACTTCTCACCCCGTAAACAGCACGGAGTAGGCAGGACTCCTGTCTTATGCACACAATAAGCTTTCTATCACTTCCTAAAGTTTAGGCCTTAAACAGTTTTATTTCCTAAAATTTCACTATCTATACGGTCACAAAAGTTCACGGATATCCAAAATAGCATAGCATGTTGAGTACGATGAGGAGCAGCAAGCTTGCAAGTAATTGTGAATGAAAGAATTAACGCAATACAAAATAAGGCTGTATTTTGTATTGAAAATATCAATGTAGACTAAAAGATGTAGTTTAAAATTTATTAGGTAGGTAGATATGATAATAAAAGGACAATGAATTCAAGAAATATAATAAAAAGATAATAAAAGGAAAATGAAAAAATCTTTGGTGTTTTGTTATTTTTATATGCGGTTATCGTTAATAACGCTTCTTTCCTCTTCCTTTTTTTACTTACTTACATAAAATAAGTTAGTCATTATTATGTGACTAACATAATATTCACTAGATATAATTTATATGGCAAAACAACGGTCAGACCCACCAACTTATCTGTTCAGATGGCAGAAAAAAGAACTACAACATTCCTTCAAATTGTGACAGTTTGTAGTTGATTTCCATGACCAGTAGCGCCCTCGAAAACTGCACAGTTAAGTAGGTGGTATATACCGGGCCAACTAGTATTCATATAATATGTCTACAGAATTTCTTATATTTACTAAATTTACTTTACTTTAAGTATAAATTTAGACCTAATCCTTTTAAAAAGCCATTTACATATATTTACTAAAACAAAATTCGTAAAGAAGAAGAACAACTCTTAATTCCGTGTCACGGAACGTATATCTTCGTAAGAACGTAATAGCCTTATACATACAGCACACTATAAAAGAACCAGTCTAAAAGACCCCTACAATCCAGAAAGGCGAACGGTGACAAAGGTTATTTTATGCTGGTACTGCGGGGAAATAGCCAAAACATTGCCCACGCAGTAGCACACATACACAAAAACCTTAACACTTTCAAAGAAATACATCCACACATACACATATTTCTGACACTCCGGGCACCCATATTGCCATTTTTTAGAATATTCAGATTTCGTATTTATCTAGGACACTGTGAACATAATATGTTTATACAAAAATCAAAAGGAACGAAAAAAGAAGCAAAGGGAATTGTTAATGAAATATTTGTCAATAACTTTGGGATATTTCTATGCTCCCACAGCTATTTTTCGTCAGTAAAAAGCAAATAATTAAAACTATGAAAAGCTGCCCATTCACGCACTCAGTTTTACAGGGTTCATTCAATCTTTTATATCATCTATGCAAGGTTCCACAGATAATATATGCCTGTCATTTACTGCGGGGAAATAGCTACTGCGTGAAAATTTCTCAGTGACATGACATTCGTAGATTTTTGACAGATCCTCGATAGCCAGCCTTCGAGCTTACGTTAGAATTAGGTTCGTGCTCGCGATTTCATACAAAACTTTTTACGTGACGAAACATTCACGTTAAAATCTCGACACGTTAGTTGTCAAAACCTTTTTTTCTGTCAAAATTTAGTTTCTTTTACGCACTGTAGAGGCGCTGATCAAATCCCATACAAAATAATGACATTTCGATACGTTTACGAAACGGTTACGATTTCGCAAGTTATTCGTGCTTGGGCTACAGACCGGGGCCGTATTTAACTGTTTGTCATCTGTATTATACGTGCTAAGGTGCTTAGTACCTCTTTAAGACAGATGACAAAATAGACTTACGGTGTATAAATTGTAGTTTTAAGGCAAGGCTACAGATAATTTGTCATGTTTATGAGTAGATGAAAAACAGTTTGGCGGTGTGTGTGTTAAAATAGGGACCCCTCTAACTGGCAAACACCAGCGCCTACTACCGTCAAACATATTGTTACATAATCGAAAATAACCGCTGTCTTTTATTTGGTAGTGACCCCTGTTCTGATAACTCACGTTATTGGAGGCGGGGACAAACTGGCTGGACTAGTTCCAAAACCCCGATGATAAGTGTATCCTTAGACTTCGGGAAAATACCTCCAAGGTATTGTCAGTCTTCTGAACTCTAAACTTCCGGAGGCTTGAGTAGAAAGATTGAAGCCTGTCCATTCCCCCAAAAAATTCGCTTATGATCACAACTTATAATTATTTCCTATAATTATTCCTAATGCCTAAACCTGTGACAATGCCGAAAGCGAATCGAGATGCGAAAGGTAAATTTACCAAAGTCCCTTCTCAGGGCCAACCCAATGCCAATGTTAATGTTTTGTCTGAGGACCGCTCGAGCGGCACTTCTGAGAGCCGAGAAAAAGGCCCTTCTCAGGGCCAAACTCCACGGGGCCCTTCGCGGGATCCGTCGGAGGTGTCCATGGTGGACGAAAGGAGGTCGGACGTGGAGTCCGTGTTTGAGGAGTCGGGTGACGAGGGTGACTGCCGCAGGAAGCGGCCTTACTCCTCGTTCTATGCACCCGGCTATTTAGAGTCGGACACTGAGACCGAGGGGACCGCGGCCGCTAAAGTCAATACGGCGCGGAGAGGAAGGGCGAAGAGCACCAAAGCGGGCCCCACACGAGAGGAGTTTTTGAAGCCACCGCCAAAGCCACTGGTGGAGCAACTGGCGGAGGTCCTGCAGAGCAGGAAATACAAAAAGGGGTCGGCCGCTGTGGCCGCAGGAAGTCTTCTCGACACCGGAAGTGATTCCGATGTCCCTGCCGGGTTTGGTGACATCAGCACACTAAACGCCCAAGAGCTGAGGGCTCACGCAGGAGGGATGCTCGCCTGCATATTAGAGGTTGCCAAAAAGTCTGGCAACCTAAAGGGCGAGTTTGTTGCTCGCCTGAAGAGGTCCGCGTCGACCCTGAGAGAGGTAGTCGACGCCCTGGCATGCAGGAGTGAGGCGGAAGAGACGCGGCGGCTAAGAGCCGAAAATAGCCGCCTGCGCCTCGAGATGGAGGCCTCCAAGGCAGAGGTGAAGGCGCTACGTCGCGGCTTCACGGAGGCCAAGACCGAGGCGGCTGCCGCTACGTCTGCTGCTGCAGCAGCCGCTGCCGGCGAGACGCCGGCCCCCCCTGCTGTTGTAGTGGGGGCAGAGTTAGTGGAGCAGATGACGCGCTCCTTGACTGCCACGTTCGGGCAAATGCTCAATGCCCGACTCGCTGGCATCGAGGATCGCCTCCTACCAGCGCCGGTTCTTCGCCCGCCTCTCCGAGCGGACGCCAAGAAGGCTGCAGTAGCGGTTGCCCCCCCACCTCCGAAACCGACCCCTCGAAAGCGGGTTGCCCAGGCCCCGCAGGCTACTGCTGCCACGCCCTCGACTTCGGCTCCCATCGCCCCCCCCTCGACTGCGGCTTCCAACGCCCCCCCCTCGACTGCGGCTTCCAACGCCCCCCCAAAAACGACTCCAACTGCTGTTGCCAAGGCGGACACCTGGGCAACAGTAGTAAGAAAGGGGAAAGGCAAGGGGAAGGGCAAAGCGTCCTCTTCGGCAACGCCCACTCCCGCTCCTGTCCCAGCAGCTCGTGCCCCCCCCTCCGCCGCGAAGCCTAAAGTTAAGAAGGCTTCCGCTGCCGCCGGGCCCAAGAAGGCAAAGGCGCTGAAAGCCTCCAAATCCGCGGCTGTTGTGCTGACGCTGCAGCCCGAAGCCGCGGAAAAGGGGGTTACCTACAGCGCCATTATTGAGGCGGCGCAGGAGAAGGTCGATCTCCAGGGATTGGGGATCGACCGGATCAACTTCCGCCAGACGGCCACGGGAGCCAGGATGCTCGAAATTCCTGGCTCCCAAAGCAGCGAAAAAGCGGACAGACTCGCGGAGAAGCTCCGCGGTGTCCTGTTCCCGGCAGGCTGTTGGTGGGGTGGAGCTCGGTGCGAGTGGTGGCACTGGCGGCGCTTCCCATGCGCTGCTTCAAGTGCATGGGACTCGGGCATACGCGCCCACAGTGTCCCTCGTCGGCAGACAGGGGGGACCTGTGCTTCCGTTGTGGAGGCGCAGGCCACAGGGCGGCAAGCTGCCAAAGAAGGGCCCCGCACTGCGCGATATGCGCAGAGTCGGGGCGACCTGCCGAGCACAGGATGGGGGGACAAAACTGTGTTCCCCCAAAGACGAAGGGACAGGCCGCCAGGACCCCGGCCATCTCCCGACCGGCAGCCAAAGCCGCCGCTCCTGAGGCTGTTCGCCGCGCGGCGAGCATGGAGGTTGTTACGTCCGACTGATGGATCAAGTCGGACAACACAACCTCCTGCAGACGAATTTGAACCACTGCGTCAGGGCTCAGGATTTGCTCATGCAGTCCCTGGCGCAGTGGCGCATCGATTTAGCGGTCGCCGCGGAGCCGTACTACGTTCCCCAGTCCCATCCCTACTGGGCTGGGGATCTGGACGGCTCCGTGGCCATAATTGGACGTGCCGGTGGCGGCCCCCCCCTCTCGGTGTCAGAGAGGGGTTCGGGGTACGTGGTGGCCAAGTGGGAGAAGTATGCGGTAGTCGGCACATACTTCTCCCCCAATAGAACCGTCGCGGAGCTGGAGGTCTATCTGGACCTCCTGGCCGCGGCGGTGAGAAGACAGGCGCCACGTCAGGTCCTCCTCATGGGGGACCTGAACGCCAAGGCCCAGGCCTGGGGCAACCCCTCCACTGACACTCGCGGGGAGATTGTCGGGGAGTGGGCGGTTGCCGCAGGGCTGACCCTGCTCAACAGAGGGTCGGTCCACACGTGCGTGCGACACAACGGGGGGTCCGTGGTGGACGTTTCGTTCGCCACCCCGGAAGTCGCAGCACGTGTCCAGGCCTGGAGAGTGGTGGGGGATGTGGCGACTCTCTCGGACCACAACTATATCCGGTTCGAGATCGCCACCTCCCACCAAGGAGGGACTCGGTGCGTGGAGGGGGCACTCGTCCCGCGCTGGGCGATTGGTCGCCTCGATGCCGAGTTGGCTGAAGAGGCGGCTATGGTGCAGTCGTGGGTTGCCGGCCCCATGCACCCGGAGGTGGCCGTCGCGGCGAGCCGGTTCCGGGAGGCGGTGACGGCCGTCTGCGACGCCGCCATGCCGAGGTCCCGACGCCACCCCGAGCGCCGCCAAGTTTACTGGTGGTGCTCGGAGATTGAGGATCTCCGAGCGCGATGCTCGGAGACCCGGCGCCTCTACTACCACTGCAGGAGGCGCCGCCACGGCCGGACGGACGACCAGCTGCCGGCGGAGCAGCTGGTGGCCGAGCAGCTCCTGTATGGCAATGTAAAGATAGCCAAACAGGAGCTGAAGCTGGCCATCGGCCGGGCTAAGGCCCTAGGCTGGTGCGAGCAGCTGGAGGGCCTCGACAGGGACCCATGGGGGCGCCCTTATAAGTCTGCCCGGAATAAGTTCCGGGGCAGAGCGCCCCCTATCGCGGAGTCCCTGGAACCAGAGCTCCTGGAGAGGGTGCTGGGGGGGCTATTCCCCGACAGCGACCCCCACTACACCCCTCCACCGATGGCCACCCCGTCCTTCCAGGAGGAGGAGGACCCGGCCTCCATTCCGCCTATATCAGAGGTGGAGATGGAGGTAGCAGTCTCCCGCCTGAGAGGCAAGAAGACTGCCCCGGGACCAGACGGGATTCCCGGGCGGGTCCTCAGGATCGCCCTTAGGGAGATGGGCGGTCAGCTTCGGGAACTGTTCGACGCGTGCCTCACGTCGGGTCAGTTCCCGAAGCTCTGGAAGGACGGGCGATTGTGCCTGTTGCGGAAGGAAGGGCGAGACGCAGACTCGCCCGCCGCATACAGGCCAATCGTGCTGCTGGATGACACGGCGAAGCTACTGGAGAGAATAGTGGCTTCCCGTGTCATCCGGCACCTGGGGGGAACTGGGCCTGACCTTTCAGAGGCCCAGTTCGGATTCAGGGCAGGGCGGTCGACGATAGACGCCCTGCTCTGGATCAAGGGGTGGACGCAGGACGCGGTCGGCGGGGGGGAAAAGGCGTTGGCTGTCTCGATTGACATTGCCAACGCCTTCAACAGCCTACCGCACGGGACAATACGGGAGGCGCTCCGCTATCACGGAGTGCCCCTGTATCTGCGTAGGCTGTTGGCCGACTACCTCCGGGACCGCGAGGTCCTGGTGGAGGGACGCGACGGTCTGAGGCGACGTCGCGTGTCCTGCGGGGTTCCACAGGGGTCGGTGTTGGGACCGCTCCTGTGGAACATTGGCTACGACTGGGTGCTCCGCGGCACGTTTCCCGCAAGTATGCGGGTTGCGTGCTACGCGGATGACACGCTAGTCGTAGTCAAGGGGAGGGACCTCGGGGAGACGGTGCGGCGGGCCACGGTGGCCACAACACTCGTGGTCGGCCGCATACGTGCCCTGGGGCTGGAGGTCGCCCTCTCCAAGACCGAGGCCCTAATGTTCCATGGGCCTCGGGGGGGACCCCCTCCAGGAACGAGGATAGACCTGGACGGGGTCCTGGTCCGGGTTGGGACCCAGATGAGGTACCTGGGTCTCATCCTGGACGGGCGGTGGACTTTTGGGGCCCACTTCACTCAACTGGCCCCAAAAGTCATAGGCGCCGCTGCCGCCCTTGGGAGGCTGCTGCCCAACGTGGGCGGCCCGAGCGCCACATGTCGTCGCCTGTACTCCGGAGTGATCCGGAGTATGGCCTTGTACGGGGCACCTGTCTGGGTGGACGCCCTCGGTCGCGCCAATAAGGCCCTGCTGCGTCGTCCGCAGCGGGTCATCGCGACGAGGGCGATACGCGGTTACCGGACGGTGTCCTGGACGGCGGGATGCGTGTTGGCCGGTGATCCCCCCTGGGAGCTCCAAGCGGAGATCCTCGCCGAAGTGTACCACTTCGTGGCGGCGAGGAGATCCCGCGGGGAGCCTCCAGCGTGGGAGGAGGTCACGCGCATGCGACGGCAGGCGCGGGCCGCCCTGTTGCGGCGGTGGACGGAGGACCTGGCTCCACCGGTCCCTGGACAGAGGACGGTGGATGCCATTCGCCCGGTCCTTCGGAGGTGGGTAGGGCGGCGATTCGGGTCGCTCACCTTCCGATTGGTGCAGGTGCTTTCCGGACACGGATGTTTCGGAAGGTACCTGCATCACATCGCAAGACGTGAGGCGACCCCCGCCTGTCACGAGTGTGGAGCGCCAGAAGACACGGCGCTCCACACGCTGGAGGAGTGTGCCGCGTGGAGTCCCATGCGGCACGCCCTCACAGCGGTCATAGGCGCAGATCTGTCGCTGCCGAGCGTGGTTAACGCTATGCTCGGCAGCGACGGATCGTGGCAGGCGGTGGTCTCTTTCTGCGAAGAGGTGATGGCGCAGAAGGAGACCGCGGAGCGGGCGAGGGAGGACGACGTCCTCGCAGACCCGCTCCGGCGTAGACGAACTGGGGGAAGGAGAAGGCGATTCGGGCGCCTTCTCGCTCTTACCTAGTGCTGTGCGGATCATCGGTGGAGAGTCGGGGGATTCTCCACTGGCTTGCACGATCCCACACGTCTGGGGGATGGCCCTAATGCGCTGGGTCATCCCTCCATTGGCCGGGGCCCGTCACCGGTGACGGGCCAACCGCCGGGGCGAGATGATTTGATTTGATTTTTGAAGTTCTTTATTAACATAAGTAGGAACATGTCATGTACAACTCAGCGCTAGAAACTAAGTTACAACTATCGTTATAATTGTTTATTTTACAGGCTAGGATCGCCTTTTAAAACTTATAAAACAAAATGTTAACATGTTAACATGCTCCCCCCGGAGCCGGGTGGTATACATAAAGGATTTTCCCGGGTCAAAAAAAAAAAAAAAAAAAAAAAAAAGGTGGGCCTCACGCTCCCCCCGAAGGGTTACCGCCTTGACGTGGCGGTGGGGCTTAGTAGCCGTGGCTTCGTCACCCACGGTGAAGCGAAGAGGAACCAGGGGCCGTGCTGACTTGGGCAGTCGGCCGGCCCCAGAGGGGCCGCTCCACTGGGCTTTGCCTCTAAGTCCAGACTGGAGCGGCAACGGGTAGGCTGCGGTGCTGTATGGGCAGCACCGCATCTGAGGCGGGCTGTGGTGTTGTATGGGCGACACCACAGCTGACGGTGAGGGGCCACGGCGGGAGAGGAGTGCCGGTATCACGGTGCGCCGCTCTCCCTACCTTCCGTGGCCACGGCGGGGCCGCCACCGTTGGATGGCGGACGCGGAGGGGCCGCAGGGGAGGAGGAGTGTTGGTATAGCGAGGCGCCGCTCTCCCTATCCTCTGCGGCCGAAGTAGCAGGCGACGGGGCTACTCATCTGACCCGTCGCAGGGGGACCTTGGGCGTCGGAAGCGGGGTCGTCTGACGCCCATTTGCGGGCTTGGTCCCCGGGTGGTAGCGACGTGCCATGTGTTCTGGTGCGTCGTGAGGGGTAACACCCCAGGAGGGGTCCGGCAACGGACAACCGTGGCGGGTTCGTGGTTGAGTGCTAAAGCGACCCTGCGATCCCGCCGAGAAGCGGTAGAGATGGAACACCGTGTGTTATTTAGTCGGTAGGGGCACTTGCTGCTGTGGGAGTAGTTGGTGTCGAGCCCGACATATCCCGGCCACCTTCCCCGGGGTGGACGGGAATGCGTAAATGCATTTTACAAACGTTAAAAAAAAAAAAAAAAAAAAAAAGGTGGGCCTCACGCTTGTTACTTCACAATAATATAAAAAAAAAATGTTGGACATTCCGGTTGGTATATTGTGTGAGTATGATTAAATAATGAATAATTACATTTTGTTAAATAATTTTATTGGTTGTTAAATATAGGTATTGGAAATCTCGGACACAGATTACTCACTAGTAACTTTAGCATATTAAACACGCACACTGGTGGTATAAAAATGAGTTCACATTTGTAAATACGCATGAATAATTTTCTATGGAGGACTGAGACTTCGTTAGTGAACTGGTCTGTAAGAGTTAAGTGCTTTACAATGTTCGTATTTTTAGAGCATAACATACAATTTTATATCATGAGCGGTTTGAACTCGCGCCTTCTGGTTACGCACCAGGTGGTTTAACCACTGGGCTATCGAGGCTGGCTCGACTACACGGAATTTTGAGTTTTATTACTTTATTAATCATATGGGACTGTAACATGTCGTAAAACCGGAGGACGCGAGTTTGATTACTCGAGGTGAAATATTTTGTGCCCTCAAAATTTTCTAAACACGCGGTAGTCCTTGTAATCTCATATTGAAAAGTGTTATACAAATTATTTTTCGTCCATATCGCTCGACATCTCACGTTGACGGCCGGCTTACGACTGGAATGAAAATTAAGAATTGGTCGAACCATGCGGCGACCCAGTTCCAATCCTACCTGTTAAGAATAAGCATCGGTCCTGGAAATAAAAGAAAATTTATACCTATAAGATATGGGTTGATGATAGCCCTTACTCTAAGATGGAATCACAAGTTTGAGGTGGACAATTACATTTGTTTTTATCTGGTTTAGTAGTAATCATGTGTAAGACCCATGATTTTCTAAAGTTTGCTCATAATGTAATCATTGACATTAGTGTTTAATAACTTTACAAAATAAAACTTCAATGCTAATGATTTTCCATAAATTACATCTAAACCAAGAACATTTAATTAATATTTTATGTCCTTGAGCATAGAGCTTTCTAAAAACGTACGTATGTATACCTAACATACAAACGTTTTTAAAAAGGGCTTTGAGTGACACCATTATGTAGGCAGCAACGAATAAATAAAGTAAAGAAGTATAAGTCTGATACAGTGACCGCTTTGATTTCGGCCTCATCAAGTGAAAATTCCCGCGGTACAACCGCCTGACTCGAGCCTACGAGGCGAACTGACAGCGCCACGCGGTATACTTTTTAAGCCACGCCCGCTGCGGTATAGTTTGCGTTCTGTTGTTTTTGAGCTTGAATTACATTTCTTTTCATATTTATTCGTTGGTAGGCAGAGTAGTCAGTACTTATAGTCGGATTTTTAATTAGACGGAGTAAAGTGACATTACGATTGTTGCTACTTTTTACGATACAAAAATAGTGTTGTGGTAAAACGATTTAGTTCTTTCTCTTCGTCACTTAGGTGAGCTAATAATTTTACATAATTCATAATTTAACAAAAACAAAACTTTGCAAATGTTTTTAATGAATTTATACTTGTTAAACAATTAAATGCTTTAACTTTTTGATACATTAGTTACGAAGTTCAAACAATTATTTTACGAAATGTCCAACACACTCATTGTTCCGCTCATAAAACTGAACTTGAAACATCACTATGATTTGAAGATGGCAACATTATTTTGAAATGTGACATTTCAATCTGTCAATGTGTGTTTACTCCGTCTGATTAAAAATTCAAATATAGTACCCATAGAAGTAATTACCCTTGGCTATAGTTAGTCAGTATCCAATAATTTGAGCAAAGAACGAAGTACACAACGATGTATTTATTTTTTTAATATTATATCTTGGAGTATCTTATTAGTTTCAAGAACTGCTTGAGGAAAAGTTGGGTCTAAAAGACAAAGCTTGACGAAATTTCCATACATGGGCGGCAATGACATAGAGACTGGAGATTCTGCGAAAAAATAAAATATATTTATTAATCTAATTTGAGCCTTTCCCGACCGAGCAGCTTGTTGCCGGCCAGAATGAATATTAAAACTACTGAAGCAGGCGCGTCACAACCTGTCGTTTACCGATATTAGTGTAAATAATGCGGTACAAATAACTGCGAATAGTGTCCTGTTTGTATTAGTAATTTAGTCCAGTCTCGAACGGCACCATAAAAGGTTCTCACAAACGTTCCTAAATTTTAAAAAGATTTTTGGTACAGTAATCGAACTGAAAATAAAATCATTCGTACACATGACGACACAATGAACAGTCTGTGGGCAATTATATAAAATACGTTTAACACTATTTTATGAAATTCCTACGCTGCGCGACATTCAGCAATTCAGCATAGTCATTTTAATTGGGCCATCATTGGTTCATAACTATACAGATACACTCATGAAGGCATGCCCCTTCATATTTTTAAGCGCAGTTGCAACTAAATACTACTGCTATCCTTGCAAATTCCAATCATATTGAACAAAGATTACTAACCTATTGAACCGTTTTATCCATTGATCTATGAAAAATTATCTATGGTTGTATCATGCTTGTTGCCATGTTTGGTAAGTATTCATAATGATAGCGGTAATTGCAAATTAAAAATAATACTGCTCGTATAATTTGAAAAATTATTGAACACTATTTTAATGCAAATAATTCAATTAAAAATAACGTAAAATATATTAACTTTATCGTTTGCTCCTAACAAATGTAAGTAATCCATTCAAAAAGTGTAAAAGCAACATAATATTACATGACACAAAGCTTTCTTTCCAAATTACGTGATGAAGTACAATACGACTAGTTATAGGATCTAGCAACAAAAGAAAAAAAAACGATATGTGTAATTTCTCGCCGTATACGTTAGCATCCCGCTTAATTCCAATTACCTTGTTTTTACCTTTTAATAACAAAGTATTCTTCAGTACTTCATCAATACCATGAAACTTTAATAGCGCAGTATTCTTCGATTGTAAGCTATTGTGTTCCATAACAGGAAAGTGTTTGCTTAATTTGCACAAGCACTGTGCTACATCAGTTTTTATTTGAAATTTCAGTTTTCTTATCTGTAAATTGGGTAATATAATGGTATATTCCATTTGTCGCTAAGAACGTTATTTTCGATAATTTTGATCACATTCTGCATCTATGGTTGTGATCACTGTGATCGTTTGTAACTGTCATCCCCTGTTCCATTTAGGATAAGAACGCTAAGAATGCCACTAAAATTTGCCACTTCTGTCACTTTTGACATTAGACGTTGTGTTTATGGCGAAAATAACGCCAAGACCCATGTGGAACAACTTTTTTGGAGTGTGATCGTTTTTAGCGTTTTTAGCGAATCTCACTTCAAATGGTAAGCACCCTAACACGGTATTACAATTAAATAGGAGTGAAGAACGAGCAGATGGCCTTCTAAAGGGATGGGACCAAAACACGTAAAACAAAACGCGAATATGTTTATGTCAACAACAAACGTAACAGACATTAGAGGACAGCATGTAGCATTACAGGTAGGAAGGGCAGTTATTAGATAGTAAAACCACGGAATACAAAGGACCAGGATGATCTCTCTGCAAAGATATTTAAATAAATAATCAACTCTGAACGCCGGCCTGGCTAGCGACCACCCTCAAGTAGAAAATCTTTCACCAAGCACCTAATGGTGTTTCGGCAGCAGTCCTTGAGAACCAGTGAAATTATAGGCACATGAGACTTAACAATTACGTCTCAAGGTGGCGGGCGCAGTATAATTCGTGACTTGTGACTGCCGCGCAGCAGGTCCATGGTTTGAATCCCACCTCGGGCTTAGCTTCATCGCATGGTGGAAGGGCATTTTGCCAATGCCCGCCTGGCTAGCGACCACTCTCAAGTAGAAAATCTGTCGCCAAGCACCTAACGGTGTGTTCCGGCAGCAGTCCTTGATAGCTAGTGAAATTACAGGCAAATGAGACTTAAAAAGTATGTCTCAAGGTGATAGGCGTGGCGGTAGTGCCAAAGCCAGCACATGTGCCATAGAATATACCTACCTGTGCAAAGCAGTGATGACTAGAACGGTAAAAATGTAACTAATGCAATAAGTAGGCAAGCGTTATGGTTACCATGAGGTTGATAATTTGACCATCTCGTCCTCATTGGCAAAGATTACTAACCCTCTGCTCATTAGATACTTCATATCTTAAGGTATTTTAGAATAAAACTTACTTCTTGACTGGTAACACTAACGATGAGTATCAAAATATTTTCCTTGTGAACTCCTTTCATCTTAGAGTTCATATTGAATGATTCTAAAACTTTGGTTTCGGATGAAATTAGGAGTTGATCGTAATGAATAAGAAGAGTAAGTCTGCCAGGCTTTGGTACATAATTAATCCAGGTATTCCCGCGCCACATCATAAGTTTTTCGATCGATGTACTCCACTGACCTACGTTGAAATACAGGATTTATAGTTCAAATCTTTCAATATATACATGTACATTAAATGAGAATAAACCTTACTGCTCATCTTTTTGTAAACAAAAATACTCTTTTTGTATATATTGTGCTTATCGTCTCAACTCGAACGTTTATTCACTGTCGTTAAAAATAAGTACTTAACATATTTGGAGTTATGCGTTTTTCATTTCCCGCCACCCTCTGCTATGGCTGCGTTCGGAAATAACAGAATTTTAACATTTACCCTTCTGTATTTCCTGTTCAGTTTTTTTTAAATCTTATACAAATAACAGAATTTTAACATATACCCTTCTGTATTTCCTGTTCAGTTTTTTTTAATCATATACAAATGACAGAATTTTAACATTTACCCTTCTGCATTTCCTGTTCATTTTTTTTTAAATCATATACACGTAAACAAATGAGTTTATGGATTTTTACTACGTAGATATAAATAAAGTGAAGGAATATGTACCTGACGGCTCAGAGAAATGAATCTTGTCAAAGCCTGACGGTTACAGATTTTAAAATTCAAACAATCTCTATTCGGAACTGACGTTAATGGCGTATTATTCTATTGGATATCACGCTAGATTCTCTATTTATCGTACTCGAATACGTAATACACGAGATTCGGCAAATTAATTTTGGTAACTTATATACTTTTTATCGCGTACGTTATGGATTTTTTTACATATGAGACAAGTGAACGTAATTTATATCATAATATGACGGTTTTTGGGGTGAGATGATGAGCATTAGTGTTCCATTTCTGTTTAAGATAAGATGAGCAATTATGTTCCATTACTGTTAAATAATGGAACATAAAATTAAATATTATTGATTTTATGATATTATATTTTATCATGAAAAGTTAAATATTATTATAAACTCTCG
This sequence comes from Plagodis pulveraria, assembly GCA_963890685.1. Lineage (NCBI taxonomy): Eukaryota > Metazoa > Arthropoda > Insecta > Lepidoptera > Geometridae > Plagodis > Plagodis pulveraria. The sequence goes on from OY982967.1 coordinate 27,632,147, forward strand.
AATAACATGATTTTCAACCGACTTCGAGGAGGTTCTCAATTCCACGCGTATTTTTTAATATGTATCTCTCTATTTTTGTCACTACATCCTCATTTACACCACTTCGTATGGGTTCCATATTTGAGCTGTTTGGTGTAGAGACTTTGGGTCCGTGGGGACTGGGAGTTCTTCGTATTTTCCAAAAGTTATCATAGCTTTTGGTCGATGCGACGCGTCATCATAATGCTGGCACCTAATTGGCTCGAAGAATAAGCATTGCAATTCAACGGGACAATGCTCCCAGCAATCTGGGCACACTGCCAACTGGTAGTGAGCTGGAGCATTTGGACTGCCTGTGAGTCTGCAATGACTTATGGGTATCTAAATGCTTTTATTGTAGTAGCTGTAGTGTTGTATATAGTTCTACATCGTTCCCTAATCACATGCATTTATTCTAGTTTCATGATTTTTCTGCCATACCCTAGGTAGTGAAGGTTTTCACTACCATACATTAGTGTCGGAATATTTAATGGTATAAAATGGCTGTTGTGGATGATGAACACTGTTTTAAGCGAGTGAATTGTTTTGTAAGCAGTCTTTATGACTAACAGGAAGAAAAAACCTATTGAACCTACTTCCAACATTGAAAAGCACGAAATAACTCGTGGAAGTCGGACCATGGTAATGTGAGGTTGGTGTTTTGAATCAGCATGGTACCGACTTCCGCAAGTTATTTCATACTTTTAGGGTTGGAAATCTGTTTCATTTTTTTTTATAATTATCAATTTTACAACTGTAATTTATACCTTGAGAATGCATTTTATTAATACCCTTTTCAGGACAGAAACGATTCGGTCAGTACAATTTCTTTACTACAAGCTTGATCCGCTAGTTATCTCAAAATATTTCTTCATTCTATCACCTCTGTACATGGTGGTAGGACATTTTGAGAATGCCCGCCTGGCTGGTAACCACCCTCAAGAAGAAAATCTGTCACCAAGCACCTAACAGTGTGTTCCGGCAGCTGTCTTTTGGAGCCAGTAATTCTAGGCTAGCATGAACAATATTTTCGACCATATCATCACACACTATCAGGTGAGATGGTGGTCAAAGGCTAGTCTATCAGTTACAATAAAAAAAAATGCTTAATTTTTATGAAGCAGTGAAAGCAACTAATATTATAGACCTGTCTCTAATAATAAAATGGAGAAAAGTTTACGGACTGAAACTAAATCCACTTCAAACTCTTTATTTTAGTAGGAAGTTCTCATTTGATTTCTAAGGTAGACTGGTACTCACTACCTTTGGTGGTGTTTGATGGAGTGAGCCTTCTTATGCTATCGTGACTTAACCGAGGAGCAACTGAATAAACTTGAGCGTCTCCAAAATTTTTATGTTATATTCATAAATGGCTTACGCAAATATGATAGTTTCCGAATTTCAGTATAAGCTCAAGTTGATCCCTATTCGTTGTAGCCGAAAAGTTCATTTTCTCTACTGAGTTTCATCCTTTAACCCGGCTAAAGTTATGGAACTTTTTTTTTCATACTACCTATTCTCTGTCGATACGGTCATCGAATAACTTGAGGCGATTTCGTTATGAAAATAGGTAATCAGAAATCACTTAATATACAAAGTTGCTTTATGATCACTTGTTTCCGAATGCAGCCCTAATCTTTCTTCATTTATTATTATTTCTAATATTGATAGTTATTTACGTAGGTTTCTCTAGTCTGCAAAACCTATGCATTGTGGGTATATTCCATTTGACGCTTATAACGTTATTTTTGATAATTTTGATCACATTCTACGTCTACGGTTGTGATCACTGTGATCGTTTTTAACTGTTCTCCCCTGTTCCATTAAGGGTGCTTACCATTTGAAGTGAGATTCGCTAAAAACGATCACACTCCCAAAAAGTTGTTCCACATGAGTCTTGTCGTTATTTTCGCCATAAATGCTACATCTAATGTCAAAAGTGACAGAAGTGGCATTCTTAGCGTTCTTATCCTAAATGGGACAGGGGATGACAGTTACAAACGATCACAGTAATCACAACCATAGAGGCAGAATGTGATCAAAATAATCGAAAATAACGTTCTTAGCGACAAATGGAACATACCCTTAGTATAAGAACGCTAAGAATGCCACTAAAATTTGCCACTTCTGTCACTTTTGACATTAGATGTAGCGTTTATGGCGAAAATAACGCCAAGACCCATGTTGAACAACATTTTGGGAGTGTGATCGTTTTTTGCGAATCTAACTTCAAATGGTAAGCACCCTGTGTTGTGTTGTCTAATGTGTAAAATATTACTTGCTCAGTGTTATGTGAACAAGTATTTTATCTTGACGTGTAGCTGGCACTGCTGGCAGTAATGTCTCAAAGACAATTGCCATAAAAAAAACTTTGTTTTGTATGTAATTTCAATTTATTTATTTTTTTCTCATCGCAATTTGAAAATTTTGAAATTAAAGTTAACGAAACACTGTAATGTAATGTTAATTTAACATAGTGATAACATAATGGCAGCAGGAACATACTACTTCGTTATCATCGGCCATTCGGACAATCCAATATTTGAAATGGATTTCATTCCAGCAACGAAAGAAGTGAAGGTACCTGTAACCACCTACTAAATATAATTAAAGTGCTCTAACTATTGTGTACCTGTTTACCAACAACATTAGTCGTTGTGTGACATTGTTATTTATAGATTTAATATGTTAGTACACTTGAGTTTTGTTTTCTGTAATGGGTAGGTCTTTAAAATGAGTACCTATGTTGAAATATTGTTTTAGCTATCATGTTCTTCGAAAGTCTAGCTGGTCTCTTCTGCCTCCTAAATTAAAGTATGTAATAGCTCCATGTGACATGAAGCCAATAATCATAGAATAGAAGCTTGTCTGCAACAATTTTACACCAGAATATATTTTTTGAATGCATAAACTATCTTGTGATACCCCTAAACAGAGCAACTTATTCCTTTACTTCTTTTCATTTCAATTCCAGAAAGAAGATAACAGGCATCTAAATGAATTCATAGCCCACGCAGCACTGGACTTAGTAGATGAACATATGTGGAAGGTTACAAACACTTACCTTAAGTCTGTAGACAAATTCAATCAGTGGTTTGTCTCAGCTTTTGTGACCGCTAGTCAAGTAAGTGAAACATGGCATAAGTTATTTGAACATACTCAGATCACAAAAAATAACCTTGAGCAAGAATCGATCCTGCCCCACCTCTTGTGGGACATTTTTATGGTTATATAGATAAAAGTTTGTCAGTCAAGAAATGTTTTTTGTTGAAAGAAAATGATTAAATTCTTGTTATTTTAAAGTCATTGAATAAGAGATTAAGTCAAAAATGTTTTTTATTTTTGCTGATATGTTGCCTTTGACCAGAACTCACCTAATGGTAAGTAATGATGTGCTTGAGGGTGTTAACAGGCATAAGCTTCAATGACTGGCTCACAAGAACAGCTCCTGTGATACACCATTGGGTTCTTATTGATTGATTTTCTACTAGAGGTTAGCTAGCCGGACAGACAATAATTAAATGACCTACCACTGTGCTGTGAAGCACAGGTCTACAGTGAGATTTGTTCCTTAGACCTTTTGCTTGGCTGTATGTAGCCATTGTACATGGAACTTCACTGCTTTAAAAAGGTTCTAAGAACTGTTTGATTCATCCTGGTAGTTTTATAAATCAATAGGTTGTACATACATCCACCATGAGAATACATTCACAGAACTAGAAGAGACAACTAGTTAGAATAATTATATAAATATTCTGATACATTGAAATCTCTAAACATAGAGCTTGCAAGTTAGATGCGTATTAGATGTATGTGCATTGTGCAACATGTGTGCTAATTTGTATGCTTGATCATAAGCGGTTATATGATTCCAAGAACTATTTAATTTACATCAGTAGTTGCACACAGGCACAGCTAACATAAAACATAGGTCCATTTGCTGAATAAATTCATAAACAGGACAATGTTTCATGGCCAAGCCTGAAACTGAACAATTAACTTATAAAATAGCAATGCTCTTCATAGTATTTGTCTAATTAGCAAAATTATCAACTGGTGCAAAAATCAAGATTATAGAAATATTATAAATTAACTGGCACAACACTCAACATGCAAGCTACACTGCACCCGCTGGGAGCTTGCTGATACAGCTAAGCACTTCCCTGATGATAAGAGTCTGATATGCTCAAAATCAAGTCCGACATATTTGATCCCTTACATGAGTGTTTTGCCGATTGATTAATAATATTTAAATATCTGTGAAACTCGCAAGAATTTATTTTCAATACAGCTTATTTTTTGCATAATCAAAAGGATCAGTATCAGGCTACAATTAAAACTTTTTCTCAAATCTAATAATGTACTTTTAGTATAAATCAAAATCAGACTTAAGAGTCCTTGGAGCTTATGTCATTATTCCTCATACCTAGTTACCAATTTATGATGAAACTATGAAACCGGACTTCATAAATTTACACTCGATATTTAAGTTACATGTATTCTTTTTGTTACAGATGAGGTTCATAATGGTCCATGATGCTCGCAATGAGGATGGTATAAAGAATTTCTTTACAGATGTGTATGAAGCATACATAAAACTCATGCTAAATCCTTTCTACAAAGAGAACACTGTCATTACCTTCCCTGCTTTCGAAAAGAAAATACAGTTCCTTGGCAAAAAATACCTTACATAAGAAAGTTTTTAAGAGTTTAGAACATAATGTAAAATATTAGGATTAACATGTAATATTAATTGTAAGATATTAATTATTAATGATACAAGGAAATACATTATTTTTTATTTGTTGATATATTGTTTGGTGTGTAAAGAATACAATCCATTTAATTTTTTTTAAGATGCCTTACCATACTGATTGAAATTGTGTGTGTGATTGATATATATCTACAAATTATTTATTCGTCAATTAGGATAGGACTACGTAAGACGCGGGACTAGAGAACAAGATGAGTTTTGATAATAATAAATATTTTTAAAACATTTTAAGTAAACACCCAATTAATATTTTAATAAAACACTTAAAAAATATATCTAGTGACAATTCCGCCTAGTTTTAAAATTAATATTTATTATTATTAAATATAGATTTCCGCAAAGTAACGCCTGAATCTATTCATTATGAGTTTTGATGGCTATTCGAAACGGGTACTAAGCTCCAGTAGGTACCAACGTATTGCAAGAAAAAAATACTGTATGTCAAAAATATTACAAATTAGAAAAAAATGTATGGATCGAAAGAAATAGAAAGGGTCGCACCCTTTTCATACAAACACTTTCTATAGAGTTTCGTCAGACTGATTACAAAATTACAAGTACAGATCAGTTCGCTCACGAAAGCGGAGGGGCGCGCAGGCAGTGCAGGCACCAAGGCTAAGGTAGGGGGTAGGTATCGGGACACAGATAATATTCAATGAATGGAGATTTATGATAAAAGTGCCTTAAAACTGGTGTCTTATTGAGAAATATATATGGAAAACAGTCGGTGAAAGAGCGAGCTATGTGTGGGCTAAGCGTTCGATTGCTAAACTCGGAATCATGGATTCGATTCCCGCGCAAGCCAGTTAAGACCATGTCTACAACGCAAAATGCTTTGATATCTTAAATGTAAAATGACTGTCATAAATCTTAAAGTCAGAAAAAAAATGGAATTATTGTGTTTGTCTTATGACTGCCCACTGGGTGATTTGGACTAGGCAATAATATGTAGATTTAATGTTGATCTAGGTTAATAATCAGCCGTCCGGTAGGTACCCAAAAATATAGGCGGGCGCATATAGGTACGAGGGGAGTTCAATAGCCTTGGGAACGGGCGCCGAGTGAACCGGCGCGGCGCGTTGTGGTGGAGGAGCAAGACGTTCGCGGTCAGTTTTTTTCGCGTTTTTCTTTATTGATGAAAACTATTGTCTTCTCCATAGAAACCTTGAAAGTGATCACTCAATCATTTGAGGTTTTAGGTCTAGAACAAAGGATGACATCGGGTTACCATAATCCTTACGCTTTACAGGCGTCATGGGGTTCATAGTGGAAGGTTGCAGTTCTTCAGAAGGCGCTGCGGCCCATCTGCTTTTTTCATGATATTTTTGAAGCAGTGATGGCTCAGTGGCATTGGCTATGGACTGTCGCGCAGCAGGTCCATGGTTCAAATCCCTCCGCGGGCATGAACTTCACCGCATGGTGGTAGGGCATTTTTGCGAATGCCCGCCTGGCTAGCGACCACCCTCAAGTAGAAAATCTGTCGCCAGGCACCTAACGGTATCTTCCGGCAGCCGTACTTGAGAGCCAGTCATTCTAGGTTAAGGCTTATAACACCTTCGACCACATCATTACTTACCATCAGGTGAGATTGTGGTAAAAGGCTTACTAATCAGCAATAAAAAAAATATGGATGCAAATTTAGCCCTCACCCCACGGGGTAGATTAATATTGATTTTTACTTGTAAGATTTTAGTTATAGTAAATCTAAAGGACAATAATGATTTTAATAAGTTGAAATCGGACTGGACCACTATGTGTATTCAATGGCTATGGTTGAATTTAGTTATATAAGGTTACTGCTAATTAACTGGCGATTGTATTAACTGGAGTACCCACTCCAGTTAATACAATCGCCAGTTAATTAGCAGTAACAATTCGATAGCAATTTTTTATTATTTTTATTGCATTTAGTTAGGCCATTGTAATTAGTGATAAATATCACTACGAGCATGTTACGTCGCAATACCATAAAAAAACAATTGTGAATGTAAATCCTAAGCATATCACACGTAAAAATAAAAGTCATAGCAATATATTCAAAAACTTATTGTAAATTGACAGGACAGCCCTACGCTATTCAGAACCCACGACTCTGGGTGCTTCTCGCGTAGGCATGAGTAGCATGCTACATCTTGACAGCAGAGTACTATCAGGCCAATCTATGTGAATGTCTCCAGCTTAGTCAATTGAAATTTCTTAATTCTGAATATGCCAATATTTAGAGCATATTTTGTGCAATTATGAATACCAACTCAAAATTTAGGTGCCAAATAAACTTCGACGCCACGTGTGATTATTAGTGTTAGCTGACGTTTTGGTCTCCAGCTGACACATGCTGTATATTACGAAACGGCTGAAGATGTGGTTATATACTATAGCCAGGGATTTAGAGCATAATTTGTGCCAATGGCACAAACAAATTGGAACATCCTACTTGAAAGCTGTAGTAGTTATGACCCGATTTTAACGTGTAAGCTGGAGACCACGTGTCTACAGCTGCTCATCTGTATCTTCTGAACGAATGGACCTACGACTTTGTTTAATATGTCAAAACTTAGAGCATAATTTGTGCCATAGGCACTAAAATTTTCATGTCTCTGGCTATTAAGGTTTTGGAGCTACAAGCTCAAACAAACGTGTTATGCCTCTGTCGGCTTATTTTTGTTCAAGGAATTAAAAAAAAAGAAACAAAGTATCAACATTAAACTGGCTTTAATTCTAAATATTCGTAATACTTTATATTTAATTCTAAAAACTTATTTAATACTAATTATCAGGGCTTTTGGTTCCATAAATTTCAAACATGAGTGAAGCTGCACCCGTCAACAAAGTACAAAACTACACAATCATTTAAATCAGTTTGATAAATAAATATAAGTGATAAATAATTCAATACAATGCAGGGAGTCCTAGATCTGAATCTTCATCCAAGCTATCCAATGAGGCATCAGTCATCTGTAACAAGTGAAGGTAAAGGTAAGGTCTTGAAGCTGTGATGGCTCAGTGGCATTGGCTATGGACTGCCGTGCAGCAGGTCCTTAGTTCGAATCCCGCCGCGGGCTTGAGGTTCAGCGCATGGTGGAAGGGCATTTTGTGAATGCCCGCCTGGCTAGCGACCACCCTCAAGTAGAAAATATGTCGCCAAGCACCTAACAGTGTGTTCCGGCAGCAGTCCTTGAGAGCCAGAAAAATTACAGGCTAATGAGACCTAACAACTGGACGTCTCAGTGTGACGGGCACAGTGCAATTCGTCGCTGACGAAATGCGTCTGTTATAGGCAGAGGTTAGTCCACTTAACATCAGGTGGGCCTCGGGCTTGTTCCGTGACAATAACATGTACTGTGCTACAGACATTTATTCAGACCTATTCAAAATTAGCACTTTCCTGGCTATTTTTTTTCTGGTTGATAGGTTATCCTTTGACTACTATCTCACCTGATGGTAAGTGATGATGTGGTCGAAGATGTTGTTCAAGCTAACCTAGAATTACTGACTCTCAAGGAAAGCTGCCGGAACACCGTTAGGTGATTGGCGACAGATTTTCTACTTGAGGGTGGTAGCTAGCCATGCATTCACAAAATGCCCTACGCAAGAAGCACGGAAGCGCTCAGTAGTAATGTCACTAGCGGTCACCCACCTATGGCTAAGCAAACTTCGCTATGAGTGCTTCATATTTTCAGAAGAAACTACAAATTAGGTTCTGACAAAAACTCAACAAGTTCTAATAATTAATATTTACTTAGATTGTAAAACAATGAAAACTGAATATATTCAGTGTCATTTAGATTGTGGAGGTTTCATCAATCAATTACCTATAAAATTACTATGACTTAATTAAACATTTTTCTTAAAAAGTAGACATGCACTATAATTGAAAAAAGAAGCTTCACAAATTATGTACAATTTAAAACTGAAATGGATAAGTATTATCTGAAAAGTAAACTACGAAAGATTTCTATAGGTACTTATGATTATAACTTATAATATTTAAAAGTGGAATGAAAATTTAACCAATCAAACAACCACCACTAATAAATTTAAGCCAATTACAACGCTTGGAATATAATAAGACAAAACACATGGCAACCCTCAAGTAGAAAATCTGTCGCGAAGCACATATCAGTGTGTTCCGGCGCGAAGTCCTTGTGGTAAGTAACTTGGAAAATAAGAAGACAAAACACATGACAACTCTCAAGTAGAAAATCTGTCGCCAAGCACATATCAGTGTGTTCTGGCGCGAAGTCCTTGTAGTAAGTAAGTAATAGTAGTGTAAGAGCCAGTATGTTACATGCACACTATATTTCTCAGGGTGATGGGCGCAGAGTAGTTCATTACAAGTGACAAAAATGCATCTGTTATAGGCAAAGGTGTGGTTTAGGGTGGGCCTTGTGCATGTTCCATCACAATCCTATAAAAAAAAACAACTGAAAATCTAGAGAAGGATTAATGTATTTTTTCTGTACAGAACAATACGGCTCATGCAAAGGCAAAATCTCTTAGTTCTTGGCTGGAAATGCACATACATGAACACCAACAAATCTTTTTTTGACTGTTATAACAGCGTAAAAGACATTTTAAAACTTAACACCAACACCAGTTTCATCCATTGATGGCGGCGTGGAGACCTATGAAAAGATTCTATAAGAGTGACAATGGACTGCCACTTAGTAGGCAACAAGGTTCAAATCCTTCTGCAGGTCTTCAACTTCACCACATGGTGTTAGAGCATTTAGCAAATGCCCACCTGACCATCCTCAAGTAGAAAATCTGTCGCCAATCACCTAACAGTAAGTTCTTGCAGCTGTCCTTGAGTCAGATAAAAATCTTTGACTTTGACAGACATTCTAGGCAAAGCTTGTTAACACAATCCAAGGTTGCACACACTGGCGCCGACTGCAAATGAAAGTCAAGCCCTGATCCTTATCAGACCAGCCTTACCAGCAAAACGGTCAGGTTTAGGTCAGGAAACATATAAGGATATCATAATCTGGGATCAGGTGCAGCTGTCCTCTTGCCATGATGATGAGCATCTGATATGATATGCTCACAAGTGTGCATTCGCCCAGCAAAAAGAATCGCCATTTCAAGAATTGAATGATGCAGATAATGAGTGCCTTATATTGTGTAAATGTGCCCGAAATTATATATTTGGCGTCCAACAGCTTATTTAAGAAAAACTGATTCTGCTGCACAAACATTCGCCCAGCAATTTTTTTTTAATTGATGGGTCTAGCTGTTATTAAATATGCAGAAAGATAGCTTAAATACGAGCATAAATGTGCCAATTTTGTGCCTCTTAAGATTTCAGAGATATTTCGTTTTTTGCTGGGCGAATGTTTTGGCGATTGCTATATATCGGAAACAGTTGAATGCAGTCATGATTTTTTGTATACAGATACAATACATTTATGTATATAAATGATAATTAATAGTTATTTTTTCATGAGTGTGTGCATCTTTAAACTACTCCTTAAATCACAGAATAATGCAGGAATAAGTGCACAACAGAATTATGCTGTGTGGGCAAGCTATGGTATAGTTATTTTATGTAAACCAATAAATATCTCCAATTAGCAGTTGCCATGGACTTCAATTGGGTCATCAGTTCCTAAAATTGTTATCTACTTCACTGCTCCATTCAATTCTTTTAACGTGTATAACCTTGTGACAATCCATGGGTATTTTATTATATATCTTATTATATTATCGTTATTACCAGTAAAGAATCATCCAAATATGAGAATTCCAGCTTGTAGTCATGATGTGGTGCAACAGGAGATTTTGGCTGTGGTGAGACATTCTGCCTTGTCTCAGGAAGATAGTCATATAGCTCGCAGTGATGAGTATCTAAAAAGAGACAATAAGATATTACTTAGTAAATGTGGTATATTAAAATATGAATTTTTAAATATAAATCGTTAGAACTTCCTTTTCTGTGAAGTGGTAAAAACATCTTAATTGTTCTTGGGCTTTTCTTTTCTAAGGAATTCTCAGTAAAATCTGGAGTGTAGAATGCATAGAGACCAAAATTTATCTGATAAACCATTGGTGTTTAACATCAGTTTGCATGGTGGTAGGGCATTTTGCGAATGCCCGCCTGGCTAGCTACCACCCTCAAGTAGAAAATCTGTCGCCAAGCACCTAACGGTGTTTTCCGGCAGCTGTCCTTGAGAGCCAGTACTTCTAGGTTAGCCTGAACAACATCTTCGATTACATCATCACTTACCATCAGGTGAGATAGTGGTCAAAGACTAACCTATCAAGCATATAAAAAACAAAAAAAAAAAAAAACAGGCAACCAAGGGGGGGCACATAGGTGTGAGTTTGTGTTGTTGCCAGAAATGTATATCAGATCTTTAGATGTTCTATGAGAACCTCAAACTTACACTCTACTTGATAAAGCAATAAAGCAACATTAATTTCTAGGCTGTATGGATATCAAAATTGTAAGTATTATTGCTAACAATTTTGATTTGATTTATCTAACTGCTTTTCAAAAATTACAAAATCTTTTATTGGGCCACAATGCACAGGCAGGCTCCATACTATGGTAAATGAAGATTGTGTTTCTTTAATTTCCCTACTTTCATGTTCTGATGATTAAAACCTGGTCATATTTAGAGAATTATATGCACAATTTCCCTTGGAGTACCTTACCATATCTGTGTGATGGTTTAGTAAATTCAATTTCTTCAAGTTTTACTTCTTTAGAGCATTCATCAGTGTAAATCAGCGGTCCAACATTTGTTGATCTAGGAGTGAAGACGGCTCTGACAGGAGTGTTCTGTAATTGCAAAGCCTTGCCGGTATTGGCTAGAAATGTCTTCTTCGGAATCTTTGATTCTCCGGCTTTTTTTACAGGTACGTTGGGCTTTATGGGTCCTGCAGAAACCGTTTTTCCAATGTTTTCTATAAAAACAATATGTAACCTATTGTTAACAATATGTACCATATTACAACCCACCTACATAAACAATTTTAAACATATAAAGAATGATAAATCTATACTTATAATAAAACTGTAACAGATCCAATTCTGAACATGTCATATATTTTGAAAAAAAATATTTGAGAGCACTCTGTATTTCACACTGATGCCAAAACTATATATTTTTTTATTTTTGTCTGTCTGTATCCAGCCATGCATCACTCCAAAACTACTGAAATGAATTCAATGATACTTAACGCCATACTACGAAGAAGGTTATTGTATACTTATAATCCAGAAATTCAGCATGGTTCCCTCAGGAAAAGGGAAGAATGTCAAAATGTACTTAGTTGAAATTTATTTAATTTTGCGCAGTCCGATTTCAATTATTCTTTTTTTGTTAGAATATTTCTAACCCCACGGACAGCCCGGCACCCCAGCATCCCACGGGCAGCTCAGCACCCCACCCCAAGGGCAGCCAGGCACCTATAATTAGTTTTGCAAGGTTGCTAAGATAAAACTCTAAAATCTGGAACATTCGCCCCAGTCACTTTTTTTAACTATCTATCTTTTGCCGGATATATTTTGGAGACTGCGCAATAGAAGTGCACGATCTAATATATTTTCGTTCTACCGCCAAACAAGGAAACCTCGACAATTCCAAAGAAACGCACAAAGTACTTTCCTTCAAAATTTATTGTGCGAACCGCGAAGGAACTCTCTGAGTTACTTAAATACTGTCTTCTGTAAAATACAACCCGGGAGTTTTCAAACCCAAAGCAAAAAGCTCCTTTCTGAGCTATGCTTTACTAAGAGTGCTTCGCCGCAGACCACAGCGTTGCTTATTAGATATACAGTGCTCAAATGTGAATAATTAGTCTGCAGGTACGGCAATCGCGAATGAAGTCGCAGGTACACAGCTAGTGTACCTGCGACTTCTTATAGATTAAAATAAAATAGCTACCGTTAGACATAGGTTGCCGCGTAACATTTTTCACAGCCTTCCGATTAAGGTGTTCGCCAAATATATCAAACAAGGTTTCAGACATGATGTTGGATTTACGAAAATCTCAATAACACGAAGTCAAGATAAATAAGTTTAAACACACTAAACAGAAATTCACACTTTTTGTAACTTAAAATCAAATTGCAAATTTTAAACGGTTTAACGGTTGGTTTGGGTTGGTTTGGTAGTTGGTACTTGGCTACTTGGGCCGTACTCCATTTGACGAAAATTTCGTTATTTTTGATAATTTTCACCGCATATTGTATCTATGGATCCACATTTGATATGAACCATAGACACAAATGTGATCGAAAATAACGAAATTGGCGTTAAGTGGTAAACGCCCTTAGTTGGAATGTAGGGGCCTATTCCATTTGACGCTAACTTCGTTATTTTCGATAATTTTGACCACATGCTGCGTCTATGCTTGTGATCACTGTGATCGTTTGTAACTTTTCTCCCCTGTTCCATTTAGGATAAGAACGCTTAGAATGCCACTATTATTTGCCACTTCTGTCACTTTTGACATTAGATCTAGGTAATTCCATGGAAGTAATAAGTACGTACGTAGTACTTATTACTTCCATGGGTAATTCAAATTGTTCCAGTAGCTTCATAGCGTTTATGGCGAAAATAATGCCAAAACCCATCTGGAACAACTTTTTGGGAGGGTGATCGTTTTTAGCGTTTTTGGCGAATTGAACTTCAAATGGTAAGCACCCTAGAAAGATACTATGGGCGTACTCCATTTGACTCTAATTTCGTTATTTTTGATAATTTTGATCAAATTCTGCGTCTATGGTTGTGATCACTGTTATCGTTTGTTAAGGCTGGCCGCATACACACGTTTTCCGTATTCGATTTCCTAATGCGGAATTTTGATTTGCAATTCCGTGAAACTAGCGCAAACGTTCGTTTTTCTTCATTCAGAATGTATGCACGTCAGTACAGATAGTGATAGCGTAGTGAACGCACGACGATGAAGGACGACGATTTATTAGCAATTGCATTTCTATTAATAATAAAGAAGAAAAAGAAACGTCGGTATTGGGTACATCCTTTGAATACTCGGAGAATCAACGAGAGTTCGTTTTATCTGAAGAGAGCTAAGTTACGAGTATACCCAGATAAATTCTTTGATTTCTACAGGATGTCAATAAATTCTTTTGATGAACTTCATAATGGCATACGTGATAAATTAATAAAGCAAAATACCTGCATGAGATTATCTTTGGATACGGAAGAAAAACTAACCATAAACTTGAGGTAAGTTCTCTTTGATTGTCACTTGGAACGTCAGAAGGATCGGTTTTTTCTGGCGTACTTTTAATGTGAAAATTATCTTTTGTTGAGATTATATAGTGCATTAGCTAGTATTGTGTGTAATACATGTAAAGTAACCACTAAGGTGTAGTTTGTATATATTTCCACATCCCAGGTAAGTTTTGTAAATTTAGTTTTATCTGACAGTTGAATTATTGCTCATTTGTTTTAATGGACGAAGGTGGCGGGGGTGGTTGGCCCCCCGAAAATAGTCAACCGAATATTGAAAATAATGATGGTGATTCTCATACCATCCCCTCACCTGCAGAATATGTGTCTATTGCGTCTGATTCATCATTAGATGTAATAGAACAAATACATCAGAACAGCAATGGTTCCTTTGACACCATTAAACGTAGAAAGCACTGCAAAAAACATTTAAAAAAGAGTAAGGATGTAAAGAAAAATGAATCTCAGGATTCAATAATACAACTCGGTCAAACATGTGTATCAAATGTTCATAACACGCAAATGCTAGTAGAAACCCAAATAGTAGATTCTTTTGCATCAGCCCCTGTTAATATTACACAAACCCCAAACATACCGGCATATGTGCCATCAGGTAGGCAAATATACAACTCTTCTGATAAAGGCCCCTACATTGTTCATGTCCAGAAGACAGATCCAGCATCATCATCTCCTACCTCATACCTTCACCCCGTTAATTTTGGCCGATTCCTGCATAAAAATAACTTCATTAATATTATTGATGGTAGCATCCAACGAATTGGAAGAAACAGAATACAGTTGTCATTCTCCGATGCCAATTCGGCAAACGCTTTTATCATAAATGATGTAGTTGTGAAAAACAATTATAAAGCTTTTATCCCAACATTTAGTACCACTAGGTTGGGCTTAGTTAAGGGTATTCCACTTGAATGGTCCGAGGAGGAAGTTTTAGAAAATGCAAAAATTCCTATTGATGGTATTAATATTATCAAAGTACGACGTCTGAACTATAAAGTATTTGTTGATGGTTCTCCAATCTACAAGCCAACCCAAACATGCGTGTTAACCTTTGATGGTCAAGTGCTTCCCCAAAGAATTTTCTTATGCTACAATTCTTTAACTGTAGAGCGTTATTACTACCCTACTGTACAGTGCTATAACTGCTGTCGTTTTGGTCACACTAAAACCAACTGCCATTCAAAACCTCGCTGTTTCAAGTGTGGCGAAGCCCATACTGGAGAGAGCTGTAATGTGGAGGAGGGTACTTCTACTTGTATGTTATGCTCAGGCCTCCACTTTGCTACTAATAAGTGTTGCCCGGAGTTCAACAGACAAAAACTCATAAAAATATCCATGGCAGAAAAGAACATCTCCTATGCTGAAGCAATGAAATTACACTCACCCATTAAAAATAAGAGCTTCAGTGATGTTACAAAAACATCATATGCTAACATTTCCTCAACACCTTCAATTTCATCTTCCCATAAAAAAACTGTATTCCTTAAACCACGTTCCCCTCCGCCACAAAGTCATGGTTATGACCGTTCTGCTCATCAATCTATAATCAGTGACCCTCCCACATCGAATAATAATGGTCAAGCCTATCCTAAAATTGATTCTACAACTCCATCCAATAGTATTCTTGATTTAATTCATGCACTCACTAAACTTCTTAATTCATCTATCAATAATGTACCGTCCCACGCTGCCCAAATTACTTCTTTTCCTCTATTAAATCCTCCACATTATGGCTCCCGCTCTCGGGTTGCAGTGGAATTGCCGGAGCATCAATAATAAAAAACATGACCTTTTATATCTGATAAATAAATATCAACCCATTGTATTTGCCATCTCTGAAACATGGTTAAAGAGTGGATCCTTTTTTAAGGTTCCACATTACCTGTGTTTCAGAGATGACAAAACTATCGCTGGTGGTTCAGCGATACTTGTTAAAAACTGTGTAAATACTCATCCTGTACAAATTCCATTATCATCATTGGCTGACAGCTTCTCCATAGTTGCTGTCAAGTTAAAAAATATTACATTTATTTCATTGTATGCAGCAGTTCCATCCACTGATATTTTAAATAAAATTCATATTGCTATATCCCAAATTAAAGGTCCTTACATAATAATGGGTGATTTAAATATACATCACCCAGTCTGGGGTTGTGAAGTTTCAGATCCACTTGCAGATTATCTTTTTAATATTATGGATAATAAAGGCTTATGCCTATTAAATTCAGGATCTCCTACCCGTCGTACAAAACCTACTGAACGGATTAGCGCTGTTGATTTAACCTTAGTATCAGCTAGCTTAGCTCCCTCAATGACTTGGAAAACTTTATGCTCTACTTTTGGTAGTGACCATTTTCCAATTCTTTTTGATCTACCCTTTTCAAAAATCGAGCCAATGCCATTCAAACCTTTATTACAGTATAAATTAAATAAAAATACACTTTCAGACGAATGGTCAAAATTTTCCTCATTCCTTGAAAACCTTATTTCTGAACTTCCTCCCATTCTTCCTCATTCCTTAAATGAATGTCTCAGCTCACTTATAAATTGTATGCATACAGCTGCTAAAAATTCTTTTCCTGCAAAGGTACAAAATTTGACTCATAGGTCCCCTCCATGGTGGGATCACGAGTGTACAGTAGCAGTGTCAAATAGGAAGAGCGCTGAGGAAATGTATTGTGAGAATATGACAAATGAAAATTTTGATAATTTAACTACAGTTTCGTTTAATACAAAACAAATTCTACACTCTAAAAAATCAGAGGGGTGGAAAAATTACTGCTCAACTATTTCTCCTCATGTTCATTCAGCTTGTGTATGGAAGTCAATACGAAAATTTCGTGGCTCTTATAGGGAACCTTCCCCTCCTTACCCTAATAATATGAGTTGGTTTGAACAATATATGGATAGACTGGCTCCTCCGTTTGTTCCCAATTATTTTAATTCTTTGTCTCATTCTCTTACTCATGATGCAAGTTCCCTTCCATTTTCCTTGCAGGAATTGCGTCTTGTGCTTTCTTCTCTTAAAGATTCTTCTCCTGGAGCAGATGGAATCCCTTATTCTTTTTTGATCAATGCTGGAGAAAAACTTTTAAGTTATTACCTTGAAATGATAAATTTGATGATTGATGTAGGTATTGTCCCATCGGCAATGAAAACCCAAATTATTATACCAATTTTAAAGCCAGGTAAAGATCCTGAAAATCCTGATAGCTATCGTCCAATAGCCATGTCTTCTGTATTGACGAAGATAGTTGAACACCTAATAAAAAATCGACTTGAATGGTTAATTGAAAGTAAGAATCTTTTACCTGAATCTCAATATGGTTTTCGAAAAAGCAGAGGTACTTTAGATAGTTTATCTTTATTTGTTACTGATATAAGACTCTCATTTTCAAGAAATGAGTCCATTGTTGCCGCATTTCTTGATATATGTTCTGCTTATGATAATGTTATACTTTCAGTTCTAAAATATAAGATGGAAAGCCTATGTCTTCCAGGTAAACTTATAAATTTTATACTTAATTTATTTATAGACCGTACAGTTCAACTTAGAGTTGATGGTGAAATTAAATGCTCTAGATCTTTGTTTAAAGGTCTACCTCAAGGTTCTGTGCTTAGTCCACTTCTTTTTAATATTTACACCTATGACCTTAATAGGTCTGTTTTACCTTATTGCAGATTACTACAAAATGCTGATGATCTGGTGTTATACGTTGCAAATCGTGACATTTCAAATTCGGCCCAGATCATATCGCAAGCTCTTGAGTCATTGCACATCTGGTTAGGTAATAATGGCCTAGATATTGCTCCCCTAAAGAGTTCTGTTGTTATTTTTACCAGAAAACGGCTAAAACCAAGACTTGACATAATGTTAAATAACACAAGAATACCTGTTGAAAATGAAAAAAAATTTTTAGGTCTCATTTTAGATAGCAAGTTAAACTTTTTGTCACATTTAAACTATATTTCAGTAAAATGCGAAAGAAACCTTAATATTATAAGGTGTTTGGCTGGTGTTTGGTGGGGTGCTCATCCTTATTACCTAAAGCTTCTCTATAATGCTATTATTCGTAGTGTTATAGATTATGCTTCATTTTTATATGAACCCGCTTGTAAAAAGGCACTCAACAAACTGGACTTGATCCAAGCAAGAGCTCTACGCATTGTCATAGGTGCAATGAAGTCAACCCCTAAAAATGCGATGCAAGTAGAATGTGACGACCCTCCTTTTGATTTAAGACGCCAATATCTATCAGATATGTTTTTATTTCGTTTGTTCCAGTTTTCCTTCCATCCCATTTTCCCAAAATTACAACTTTTGTATAATTACACTTCTCTGCCTTATTGGAATCATAAAAAAACCCCTTGTTTAGTTGTAAGTTATGCAAAAATTATGAACCTTAAATACACTACTCATAGAACTCTTAAAATTGCTCTATTTGAATTTGATTACCAATGTGCCTTATTTAAACCCACTATACATCTTAACTTAGATTTATTGAAAGGAGATGTTTTTGCTAATAAGCATTTTCTTAGGGTTAAAGATACATTTTGGCATGGCTGGCATTACATCTTCACAGATGCTTCTAAAATGGCACAAAATGGGTGTGTTGGTGTTGGTTTATTTCATCAAAACTACAATATAGTTCAAAAGATTAAGTGCCCCCCTGAAACTTCTGTGTTTGTTGGAGAATGTAGGGGTATTATGGAGGCAATCAACTATATATTGTTGTTTAAATTAAATAAAACCGTAATTTTTTCAGATTCATTAAGTGCTCTTCAAGCCTTTCACAGTAATCCCTTCAAAACAGGTTCCAAGAACTGGATCATATTTAAGTGCAAGGAACTGTTGATGAGATGCTTAGCTTTAGGTTATTCTGTTCAGTTAGCCTGGATTCCGAGTCATAGTAATATACCTGGAAATGAAATGGCAGACAAGACTGCAAAGCAGGCAGTTATTTGTGGTGATAAAGTACCATTCAAAAATTATCCCCAAGACCTTTTGCTTCTCCCTAGTCAAGATTTAAAGCTGAGGTGGTCGAAAAGGTGGTTAGTAAGCAGTAAGCGAACTGGATATAACTATGCCAAATATCAACCGAATATTCAATGTAAACCCTGGTTTTTTAAATATAAATATAATAGAAAAATTATATCGACAATATCAAGATTGCGATTTGGCCATTGCTGTTCTGGTGTTCATTTAAAAAAACTCAGAATCAAAGATTCCTCTATATGCGAGTGTGGTATAGATGAAGCCAATTTAAATCACATCTTCTTTTCATGCCCCATTTTCCACCATAAATCATTATTCGATTCATTAATACAATATAAATATCCATTACCTGTACATATAGACAACATTCTATGTAATATAAATCATATTTCAATATACATAATATCATGTTTTGTAAATACAAACAATATTAAATTGTAGTTCTCAGTTGTGTGTAAATAATTTTAACAGTATCTCATGTAATTTTTTGTTTTTTTTTCTCTCATTTTTCATTATAAATAATACATTATCACATTGTATTTTCTGTAGTTAGTAAGTTTTAGATATTTTTCCATTGTTTCAGATATGTATATAATACACCAAATTCAAAATCCCGTTCAAGATTAGAATATCCTTTCTGACGTGACATTGGCAAAAATGTTCTAAACAATTGCCATAAAAAAAAAAAAAAAAAAAAAAGTTCTCTTTATTTTTACTCATTTTTGATATTTATAAGGTCATTTGGAACGTCAGAAGGATCGGTTTTTTCTGGCGTACTTTTAATGTGAAAATTATCTTTTGTTGAGATTATATAGTGCATTAGCTAGTATTGTGTGTAATACATGTAAAGTAACCACTAAGGTGTAGTTTGTATATATTCCACATCCCAGGTAAGTTTTGTAAATTTAGTTTTATCTGACAGTTGAATTATTGCTCATTTGTTTTAATGGACGAAGGTGGCGGGGGTGGTTGGCCCCCCGAAAATAGTCAACCGAATATTGAAAATAATGATGGTGATTCTCATACCATCCCCTCACCTGCAGAATATGTGTCTATTGCGTCTGATTCATCATTAGATGTAATAGAACAAATACATCAGAACAGCAATGGTTCCTTTGACACCATTAAACGTAGAAAGCACTGCAAAAAACATTTAAAAAAGAGTAAGGATGTAAAGAAAAATGAATCTCAGGATTCAATAATACAACTCGGTCAAACATGTGTATCAAATGTTCATAACACGCAAATGCTAGTAGAAACCCAAATAGTAGATTCTTTTGCATCAGCCCCTGTTAATATTACACAAACCCCAAACATACCGGCATATGTGCCATCAGGTAGGCAAATATACAACTCTTCTGACAAAGGCCCCTACATTGTTCATGTCCAGAAGACAGATCCAGCATCATCATCTCCTACCTCATACCTTCACCCCGTTAATTTTGGCCGATTCCTGCATAAAAATAACTTCATTAATATTATTGATGGTAGCATCCAACGAATTGGAAGAAACAGAATACAGTTGTCATTCTCCGATGCCAATTCGGCAAACGCTTTTATCATAAATGATGTAGTTGTGAAAAACAATTATAAAGCTTTTATCCCAACATTTAGTACCACTAGGTTGGGCTTAGTTAAGGGTATTCCACTTGAATGGTCCGAGGAGGAAGTTTTAGAAAATGCAAAAATTCCTATTGATGGTATTAATATCATCAAAGTACGACGTCTGAACTATAAAGTATTTGTTGATGGTTCTCCAATCTACAAGCCAACCCAAACATGCGTGTTAACCTTTGATGGTCAAGTGCTTCCCCAAAGAATTTTCTTATGCTACAATTCTTTAACTGTAGAGCGTTATTACTACCCTACTGTACAGTGCTATAACTGCTGTCGTTTTGGTCACACTAAAACCAACTGCCATTCAAAACCTCGCTGTTTCAAGTGTGGCGAAGCCCATACTGGAGAGAGCTGTAATGTGGAGGAGGGTACTTCTACTTGTATGTTATGCTCAGGCCTCCACTTTGCTACTAATAAGTGCTGCCCGGAGTTCAACAGACAAAAACTCATAAAAATATCCATGGCAGAAAAGAACATCTCCTATGCTGAAGCAATGAAATTACACTCACCCATTAAAAATAAGAGCTTCAGTGATGTTACAAAAACATCATATGCTAACATTTCCTCAACACCTTCAATTTCATCTTCCCATAAAAAAACTGTATTCCTTAAACCACGTTCCCCTCCGCCACAAAGTCATGGTTATGACCGTTCTGCTCATCAATCTATAATCAGTGACCCTCCCACATCGAATAATAATGGTCAAGCCTATCCTAAAATTGATTCTACAACTCCATCCAATAGTATTCTTGATTTAATTCATGCACTCACTAAACTTCTTAATTCATCTATCAATAATGTACCGTCCCACGCTGCCCAAATTACTTCTTTTCCTCTATTAAATCCTCCACATTATGGCTCCCGCTCTCGGGTTGCAGTGGAATTGCCGGAGCATCAATAATAAAAAACATGACCTTTTATATCTGATAAATAAATATCAACCCATTGTATTTGCCATCTCTGAAACATGGTTAAAGAGTGGATCCTTTTTTAAGGTTCCACATTACCTGTGTTTCAGAGATGACAAAACTATCGCTGGTGGTTCAGCGATACTTGTTAAAAACTGTGTAAATACTCATCCTGTACAAATTCCATTATCATCATTGGCTGACAGCTTCTCCATAGTTGCTGTCAAGTTAAAAAATATTACATTTATTTCATTGTATGCAGCAGTTCCATCCACTGATATTTTAAATAAAATTCATATTGCTATATCCCAAATTAAAGGTCCTTACATAATAATGGGTGATTTAAATATACATCACCCAGTCTGGGGTTGTGAAGTTTCAGATCCACTTGCAGATTATCTTTTTAATATTATGGATAATAAAGGCTTATGCCTATTAAATTCAGGATCTCCTACCCGTCGTACAAAACCTACTGAACGGATTAGCGCTGTTGATTTAACCTTAGTATCAGCTAGCTTAGCTCCCTCAATGACTTTGAAAACTTTATGCTCTACTTTTGGTAGTGACCATTTTCCAATTCTTTTTGATCTACCCTTTTCAAAAATCGAGCCAATGCCATTCAAACCTTTATTACAGTATAAATTAAATAAAAATACACTTTCAGACGAATGGTCAAAATTTTCCTCATTCCTTGAAAACCTTATTTCTGAACCTCCTCCCATTCTTCCTCATTCCTTAAATGAATGTCTCAGCTCACTTATAAATTGTATGCATACAGCTGCTAAAAATTCTTTTCCTGCAAAGGTACAAAATTTGACTCATAGGTCCCCTCCATGGTGGGATCACGAGTGTACAGTAGCAGTGTCAAATAGGAAGAGCGCTGAGGAAATGTATTGTGAGAATATGACAAATGAAAATTTTGATAATTTAACTACAGTTTCGTTTAATACAAAACAAATTCTACACTTTAAAAAATCAGAGGGGTGGAAAAATTACTGCTCAACTATTTCTCCTCATGTTCATTCAGCTTGTGTATGGAAGTCAATACGAAAATTTCGTGGCTCTTATAGGGAACCTTCCCCTCCTTACCCTAATAATATGAGTTGGTTTGAACAATATATGGATAGACTGGCTCCTCCGTTTGTTCCCAATTATTTTAATTCTTTGTCTCATTCTCTTACTCATGATGCAAGTTCCCTTCCATTTTCCTTGCAGGAATTGCGTCTTGTGCTTTCTTCTCTTAAAGATTCTTCTCCTGGAGCAGATGGAATCCCTTATTCTTTTTTGATCAATGCTGGAGAAAAACTTTTAAGTTATTACCTTGAAATGATAAATTTGATGATTGATGTAGGTATTGTCCCATCGGCAATGAAAACCCAAATTATTATACCAATTTTAAAGCCAGGTAAAGATCCTGAAAATCCTGATAGCTATCGTCCAATAGCCATGTCTTCTGTATTGACGAAGATAGTTGAACACCTAATAAAAAATCGACTTGAATGGTTAATTGAAAGTAAGAATCTTTTACCTGAATCTCAATATGGTTTTCGAAAAAGCAGAGGTACTTTAGATAGTTTATCTTTATTTGTTACTGATATAAGACTCTCATTTTCAAGAAATGAGTCCATTGTTGCCGCATTTCTTGATATATGTTCTGCTTATGATAATGTTATACTTTCAGTTCTAAAATATAAGATGGAAAGCCTATGTCTTCCAGGTAAACTTATAAATTTTATACTTAATTTATTTATAGACCGTACAGTTCAACTTAGAGTTGATGGTGAAATTAAATGCTCTAGATCTTTGTTTAAAGGTCTACCTCAAGGTTCTGTGCTTAGTCCACTTCTTTTTAATATTTACACCTATGACCTTAATAGGTTTGTTTTACCTTATTGCAGATTACTACAATATGCTGATGATCTGGTGTTATACGTTGCAAATCGTGACATTTCAAATTCGGCCCAGATCATATCGCAAGCTCTTGAGTCATTGCACATCTGGTTAGGTAATAATGGCCTAGATATTGCTCCCCTAAAGAGTTCTGTTGTTATTTTTACCAGAAAACGGCTAAAACCAAGACTTGACATAATGTTAAATAACACAAGAATACCTGTTGAAAATGAAAAAAAATTTTTAGGTCTCATTTTAGATAGCAAGTTAAACTTTTTGTCACATTTAAACTATATTTCAGTAAAATGCGAAAGAAACCTTAATATTATAAGGTGTTTGGCTGGTGTTTGGTGGGGTGCTCATCCTTATTACCTAAAGCTTCTCTATAATGCTATTATTCGTAGTGTTATAGATTATGCTTCATTTTTATATGAACCCGCTTGTAAAAAGGCACTCAACAAACTGGACTTGATCCAAGCAAGAGCTCTACGCATTGTCATAGGTGCAATGAAGTCAACCCCTAAAAATGCGATGCAAGTAGAATGTGACGACCCTCCTTTTGATTTAAGACGCCAATATCTATCAGATATGTTTTTATTTCGTTTGTTCCAGTTTTCCTTCCATCCCATTTTCCCAAAATTACAACTTTTGTATAATTACACTTCTCTGCCTTATTGGAATCATAAAAAAACCCCTTGTTTAGTTGTAAGTTATGCAAAAATTTTGAACCTTAAATACACTACTCATAGAACTCTTAAAATTGCTCTATTTGAATTTGATTACCAATGTGCCTTATTTAAACCCACTATACATCTTAACTTAGATTTATTGAAAGGAGATGTTTTTGCTAATAAGCATTTTCTTAGGGTTAAAGATACATTTTGGCATGGCTGGCATTACATCTTCACAGATGCTTCTAAAATGGCAAAAAATGGGTGTGTTGGTGTTGGTTTATTTCATCAAAACTACAATATAGTTCAAAAGATTAAGTGCCCACCTGAAACTTCTGTGTTTGTTGGAGAATGTAGGGGTATTATGGAGGCAATCAACTATATATTGTTGTTTAAATTAAATAAAACCGTAATTTTTTCAGATTCATTAAGTGCTCTTCAAGCGTTTCACAGTAATCCCTTCAAAATAGGTTCCAAGAACTGGATCATATTTAAGTGCAAGGAACTGTTGATGAGATGCTTAGCTTTAGGTTATTCTGTTCAGTTAGCCTGGGTTCCGAGTCATAGTAATATACCTGGAAATGAAATGGCAGACAAGACTGCAAAGCAGGCAGTTATTTGTGGTGATAAAGTACCATTCAAAAATTATCCCCAAGACCTTTTGCTTCTCCCTAGTCAAGATTTAAAGCTGAGGTGGTCGAAAAGGTGGTTAGTAAGCAGTAAGCGAACTGGATATAACTATGCCAAATATCAACCGAATATTCAATGTAAACCCTGGTTTTTTAAATATAAATATAATAGAAAAATTATATCGACAATATCAAGATTGCGATTTGGCCATTGCTGTTCTGGTGTTCATTTAAAAAAACTCAGAATCAAAGATTCCTCTATATGCGAGTGTGGTATAGATGAAGCCAATTTAAATCACATCTTCTTTTCATGCCCCATTTTCGACCATAAATCATTATTCGATTCATTAATACAATATAAATATCCATTACCTGTACATATAGACAACATTCTATGTAATATAAATCATACTTCAATATACATAATATCATGTTTTGTAAATACAAACAATATTAAATTGTAGTTCTCAGTTGTGTGTAAATAATTTTAACAGTATCTCATGTAATTTTTTGTTTTTTTTTCTCTCATTTTTCATTATAAATAATACATTATCACATTGTATTTTCTGTAGTTAGTAAGTTTTAGATATTTTTCCATTGTTTCAGATATGTATATAATACACCAAATTCAAAATCCCGTTCAAGATTAGAATATCCTTTCTGACGTGACATTGGCAAAAATGTTCTAAACAATTGCCATAAAAAAAAAAAAAAAAAGATATTTATAAAAAAAAACAAATCAACACAACACAAAACAAATCTTATTTAATGGTTAAAACTTAGGTATTTACCAATATTACCTTCCTGTTCTTGTCCTTGAGATTGTAGAACTAAAAAAGTTGCAGCTTCGGTATCCTCGGCATGTTGAATATTATCACCATGTAGAGATGTAGAAGGTGATGTGTAGTGATGACGTGGTGGTTGAAGCGGTGGCAGATGTGTAATAGAGTTAATAACCACTCTGGAACTGTTTGGGGCAGATTGATAATTAGTGGTTTTATCTTGCGAAGAAGATGAACTAAAGGTTGGCAATGGAGCTTGTGCTTTATATACCAACATATTAGGTGAAGTTTCTGGTACAGGAATATATGAAACAGATGGGGAATAACCACGGCTTGATGCTGGCGTTACTGAATGGTGACTGTAATTATCATAACTCAGTGAAGAAGATGGAGATGAATTGTACTCAGCATTAATTTTTTTTAACCAACTGCAGCATCCCCAATTTAAAATCAATTTTTTGATTTCATTCATATGTTTCATATGTTTTCTAAAGCTTAGTGAAAATTTCATGTCATCGTCTTCTACTTCATGTCGTTTCTGATTGGCTCTCTGTTGATTTTGATGTAGGATACTGAGTATTTGGGAGGGAATATCTTTTTTGTTGCGTTTTAAACTATTTGCAGGTGGAGTTGATACAGGTGATGGAGGTTGTAATATATTTGTATGGTCATCTACTTGTTCCACGTTGTGTTCTTCTTGCGTTTCGGATTCTTGTGAAGTGTTATCGTGTAAATCATCGGTTTGATAGTTTCCTTCGGTACTTCTTTTACGAATACCGGTGTAAGAAAATACAACAGGTCTGCATAAACATATTTCTTAGCCTTTTTCGCGGCACTGCCTGTAGGAGCGCTTTTATTTTTTTTTAAAGTCTCTTCGAAAGTAGTCTCTCATGTGTGTCCATTTTTTTTTGCCTCAGCACCTAAAATGTAATTAATATTATTTTATATCTTCTTTTCAGATTCCTGGCAACTGGTAAAAATTTTGAAGAGTTACACTTTGAATATTTGATGGGGAGCAGGACCGTATCAGCCGAAGTTAAGGAAACCTGTATAGCAATATGGGAAGTTTTTCAACCTTTGGAAATGAAGCCACCATCTTCAAAAGAACGTTGGCTAGAAATTGCTGAAAATTATTATAGAAGAACCAATTTCCTAATTGCGTAGGTTCAGTGGATGGAAAACATATTCGTTTGATTTCTCCTCTGCATAGTGGATCTGCCTTTTACAACTATAAACATTTCTACTCTGTTGAGAGTTTGTTATTATTGTATATATTATTATTGTAGCTGTAGATGTCGGTGCTTATGGCAGAGATAGCGATAGTAATATTTTCAACAACTGGAATTTTGGAAAAAAGCTAACTCAAAATCACCTTAATATGCCTGAAGCAAAACCTCTGCCGAATACCAATGACACACCTCTACCTTTTGTGTTTCTTGGCGATGAAGCGTTTCCACTAAAAAACAATTTTATGAAACCATATCCGAGAAGTAATCTCAATACCCAACGCAAAATCTTTAACTACCGCCTCAGCAGATCACGACGTGTAGTGGAATGTGCCTTCGGCATTCTCTCGAATAAATGGAGAATTTTTCACACTAGCATGACGATTCTACCAGAATTTGCAGTATTAGCAACAAAGGCAGCGTGTGTGTTACATAATTTTGTACGCAGTCGAGACGGCTATCGATTTGAAGATACTCTGACACATTACTTTGAAGATATACCTTTCCGTAGTCCACAACACAGATCCACATGCCGAGGTCGAAACATAAGAGACAATTTTGCTGAGTACTTTATGACACCGGCAGGGGAAATATCGTACCAACATAACGAGAGAATTAATAATTTACAAGAATAAATGTGGGCACTGTTGCAATAAAAAGTATATAGAAAATATCTTACTTTTGTTTTCTTTGTCCACTTTAGTGCACGTGTCCCAATCCTTTATAACCTCTTTAAATACATTCTCCCAGGTCAAATCTTTGACATCTCTGTTGTGATAGTCGTTGTCATGAATATTCCACAAGCAGGGGTATTTTTCAACAGCCAATATAAATGTTTCTGCCTCACACATTATCGTGTTCCACTTCTTTGCGTAACAAATACATGGAACACGTCCGATGCGCGCGGCGCGGGCGCGATAATGAATAGAAATTTCCGAACGTGTGCCCCGGCACAAACAAAATGTATGCAAGCGCTGCGTTCCGCGTGACGTCATTAGGTTTTTTCCAGTAGGTTTCTCCGAACGCGCCGGCTTGCAATCGAAACGTACGTACGGAATTTGTTCCGTTCGGAAAAAAAGCGACCGTGTGCGTCAGTTAATGTATTTTCTACTGATTCCATGCATTCGGAAGTCCGAATACGGAAAACGAATTCGGAAATCGAATACGGAAAACGTATGTATGCGGCCAGCCTAACTGTTCTCCCCTGTTCCATGTAGGTAAGAACGCTAAGAATGCCACTAAAATTTGCCACTTCTGTCACTTCACTTGTGACATTAGATGTTGGTAATTCAAACTGTTCCAGTAGCGTTTATGGCGAAAATAATGCCAAGACCCAAGTGGAACAACTTTTTGGGAGTGTGATGGTTTTTATAGTTTTTGGCTAATTTAACTCCAAATGGTACGCACCCTTACTTGCTCAGTGCGCAAGACGTGCGAGACCAAATCCTGAGGCAGGGAAAAAAAACATAAAAAAAGGTTCATGTCGTGCCTGTGTGTGTGTGGTGCCTGCATAGAGAAAAGTAATTGGGTGCCTGAAAAAGGCGGGAAACGTTCAAACTTAGCGGGCGCGTTTAAATTTTTTAAATAATTAAATTTAATAATTCTGTGTATATAGTGGTCAGAAGAGTTCAAATCGTAAATAATTTTAGTTTAATTTATATATAATATATATTATTGTGTATATATAACTTGGTAATTTTAGATGCTAAACTAAGTGGTCTGCCCCACTGTGAGTATATTGCAGCAAAATGTGAACGGTCACTTAACATTCTTAGGTGCTTATCAGGCGTTTGGTGGGGTGCCCATCCATTTTCTTTGAAGCTGATCTATAATGCTTTTATAAGAAGTGTTTTAGATTATGGGACATTCTTGTTGAAGCCATGTAGCTCAGCTGGGATGAAGAAATTGGATGGCATCCCTCGCAGATAGATTTTTTGTCGCATTACACAGTTCGCCAAACACCTACTGTTTTCAAAACTTAAAAACCTTTCGGAAATGGTTAATACATCTAAATAATGGTCTCATAAACGCCTACCATGTATGATAAATAGTTTAATAAAATTCAATAAGATCGAAGCTTTAACTCACCGCACCCATAAACTCCCCATATTTGAAACTAGTTATGAATCTCTTTTAGTCAAACCAGATATATGTCTTAACTTAGATATTGCCAAAGGAGACCCATTCGCCAATGAGTGTTTAAATAACATCATTGATGAATTATGGCCAGATTGGAATCAAATTTATTGCGATGCCTCAAAACACTCAAATAATGACTGTGTTGGTGTAGGCCTATTTCATCGTCCCCCCAAAGGGTTCCCGCCTTGTCGTGGCGGTGGGGCTTAGTAGCCGTGGCTTCGTCACCCACGGTGAAGCGAAGAGGAACCAGGGGCCGTGCTGGCTTGGGCAGTCGGCCGGCCCCAGAGGGGCCGCTCCACTGGGCTTTGCCTCTAAGTCCAGACTGGAGCGGCAACGGGTAGGCTGCGGTGCTGTATGGGCAGCACCGCATCTGAGGCGGGCTGTGGTGTTGTATGGGCGACACCACAGCTGACGGTGAGGGGCCACGGCGGGAGAGGAGTGCCGGTATCACGGTGCGCCGCTCTCCCTACCTTCCGTGGCCACGGCGGGGCCGCCACCGTTGGATGGCGGACGCGGAGGGGCCGCAGGGGAGGAGGAGTGTTGGTATAGCGAGGCGCCGCTCTCCCTATCCTCTGCGGCCGAAGTAGCAGGCGACGGGGCTACTCATCTGACCCGTCGCAGGGGGACCTTGGGCGTCGGAAGCGGGGTCGTCTGACGCCCATTTGCGGGCTTGGTCCCCGGGTGGTAGCGACGTGCCATGTGTTCTGGTGCGTCGTGAGGGGTAGCACCCCAGGAGGGGTCCGGCAACGGACAACCGTGGCGGGTTCGTGGTTGAGTGCTAAAGCGACCCTGCGATCCCGCCGAGAAGCGGTAGAGATGGAACACCGTGTGTTATTTAGTCGGTAGGGGCACTTGCTGCTGTGGGAGTAGTTGGTGTCGAGCCCGACATATCCCGGCCACCTTCCCCGGGGTGGACGGGAATGCGTAAATGCATTTTTCACACGTTAAAAAAAAAAAAAAAGGCCTATTTCATCGTCAGTACAATATTGTAGAAAAGATAAAATTCTCTCCTCAAACAGCTATTTTCACCGCAGAATGTTATTGAATTTATAAGGCTCTTGAATACATCCTCATTATGAAACTCTCAAATAGCGTAATTTTCTCAGATGAGTGCATTACAAGCTCTTATGAAATTTCCCTTCAAAAGAAATGCATATTTTCCAGTTATTATCGAAGCACGAGAAATGCTTATTAAATGCGTAGATAGAGGGTGTTCTGTTTCGTTTGCCTGGATTCCCAGTCACAGCGGAATAAAGGGAAATGAGAAAGCTGATCAACTTGCAAACCAAGCAACACAGTGTGGAGACATGTTCCCATATAAGAATTTTCCTCAGGATTTAGCTGCTCTCGCTAAATTAGACCTGCAACGTGCTTGGAATGAAGCCTGGACAAATAGTGCCAGATTAAAAGGCAAATACTTCTATAATATACAACCAATGATCCCGGTTAAGTCCTGGTTTACCAAAGTAAAACTAAATAAACGTGCTACGTCTGTTTTGATTCGAATGCGTTTGGGCCACATGTGCACTCCGGCACATCTTGCTCGGATACGTATTATAGACTCGGAATTGTGTGAGTGTGGAGAGAACGTGGGTGACATCGATCATATTATTTTAAAGTGTCCCCGTTATGATCACGCTCCGCTTTTCAAAGACCTTGAAAATCTTCAAGTCCCCTACCCTATTAATATATTTTCCTTACTTTATAGCATTTGTCTCCCTATCTATCAAGTGTTAGCTTCATTCATTGAAGCTAATGACATCAAACTATGATTTAATATGCAACATTATATATACATATTTACTTAATCTTATACAATACTATGTACCTATATATTATCCTCCTATCCTTCCTAACTCCTCTGAGCCCATTTTTTCCTCGAATCCCGATCTATATATTATTGTATTTAACTATAAATTATTCCTAATTTTTGTACATACTAATAATAATAAAAACAAAGTCATATAATCAAGAAGTCTGAAGTTGAGAAGAGAACAGAAGTCGTCTCAAAGAACTACTAATGAAGAATAAAACATGACACTGGCAAATGCACAAGACGTGCGAGACCATACCCCGCAATAGGGGAAAAAAAAAATAAAAAAAATTGGGTGCCTGTCGTTTATGCTAAAGTAACTTTGTTTATACTGAAGTAACTTTGTTTATTATTAAAAAAGCACACAAAACTTGTTTTACTATTTACACCGGCAAACATCAATATTTCCAGACCAATAACGAACAACCAAAATACTACTGTTATTACTGTTTGCTACTTGTATTATACGTGCTAAATGCTAATATTAATATCCCAGTCAAATCCCACATAGTTTAATTAATCTCCGTCGTGAAAGAGTTCGCGTGAAATGCATAAAGCATTTTAATAATTCAGTTTTTGGTAATTAGCATTCCAAACATGTCAGAGGAAAAGCCGCCTCGTCCTAATGGTTCAGGTACCGATCCAATGCTGAGGTTGGCTTCTCTGAAACCATCGCGAGACCTTTCCCTTGGTGCTACAAAACCAAACAAAAAGGTCTTTTTGCCAAACCTGAACGTAGCAAGGAATAAGAATAAAGGGTAAGATTTTTACTAAATATATTAAAACTACTATGCTGGTACAGTTATATTGACCATATTAAACAAAATTTTCTTAATCCAGATGACTATATAAGTAAGGTGCCATTGACAAATATACAGCATACTAAGTGTGCACTATTGGAGCCTGCACTGTAGCCTAGCTTACCTGTGTATTCCCTGGTTTTATGCGCTAGGTCCTTTAGTCACTGGGTGAGGATTTCTAGACTGAGTCGAAATTTTGTGCTCTAGTTGTATTACTTCAACTGTTGTAGGGTGTGGTGAGCACTGTGCATACATCAACCAGACTACTAGATATCATCTAATCAAAATAAGTGCATTTTCAATCACTTAACCCTCGTACATACAACATAGGAACCTAGTAATATACAAAACATAGTAGTATAGACAAACATGTATATATGCAAGAGTATGCATTTGAATCTCCTATTCTTCAGATACCTGATTTTTCTGTTTTTACTGTGGTAGAAGTCAAAATAATCAACTGTAACTCACAAAAATTTCAGGTAGGTAGTAAATTGTTAGTACTCATTAATAATACAATTGAAACAATGTAGAACCCTCAAGTAGAAAATCTGTCACCAAGCACCTATTCTTGTGTTTTGGCAGCTGTTCATGAGTGCCAGTAATTCTAGGTTAGCCTGAATAACGTCTTTGACACATCATCACTTATCATCAGGTGGTCACTATCTGGTCACTGGTCAAAGGCTACCCTGTCAGCTATAACTCAGTTAATACAAAAACAACTTGTAATATTTGAAATTTACATGCATAGCACATGTGGTTTAGTTAATTTACTTTTAATTCAACCTCAGAATATAAATCTGTATTATAATATTAAACCAATATGAACATTTAACACTAACCAGTTAGTATAAGCAAGTTGGCACACTTGTTCGCACACTGAGGTTTCCATGTCTAGATATAAACATTTGTGATTTTGTAATATTTAGAATACTCTTGAGTAGAAATTTTCATTAATGTAGGCAGGTGTTAAATGTGACAGCTATCAAATTGACAGTTGATTATGTATTCTTTTTGATTTCAATGTAAGTTTTGTTCTCCATTTTACTTTAAAAAATACTAAAAAATACAATGTATAATGCAGATGCGATAGCTGTCAAATAGTAAGATAATGATGTATAGATTTTGAAAGTTCACATACTTAAAATGACTGTATATCTGCCACTATAGATTCTAGAGTAGTCGTTTCTTTAAGGAAGTGACAAATCTTATTGAGATCTTCATTAAGTATATTATGTATTTTTTATGATATTTGTTCACAATCTACAAGGTTCAAGATATCAATTTTGTCCTAGACCTGGCACATCTGGTAACCAGGGATCCAAGAAAGAGGATAGAAATCGAAGAGACAAAAACAACGACAAG
Source organism: Plagodis pulveraria (assembly GCA_963890685.1). Taxonomy (NCBI): domain Eukaryota; kingdom Metazoa; phylum Arthropoda; class Insecta; order Lepidoptera; family Geometridae; genus Plagodis; species Plagodis pulveraria. The sequence goes on from OY982967.1 coordinate 27,664,999, forward strand.
AACAGGAATTTTCGAGGCCCCAATGTTATCAAGTCTGCGGGAGTTTTCTCAGAAGGTGAGTTAATCATAATTACTTTCCAAAATCCTTCTCAATCAATTTTACATAGGTACTATTTATATAACCTATCTTCCTTGTAATCTTAGCGAACACATATTTTTTGTATCGGTTGCCCTTTGTGTTGTTATAAAGGAAACATTGTGCCTAGTGACCCCAACAAGAGTGGGATAAGGGTATAAAGAAGAAACAGAAAAATCTAACATCTAGATGGGAACTACTACAAAAATTGCGAAATTACAAAAATACTACAAATGAAAAAAACCCTCGATTGTACGCTCAAAGTGTCGAAACTCCTGAAGCTGCTTTGTGTAGAACAGAACAGCGAATAGCGTCGTAAATGAATCCGGCAGGCTCCGTGGTATTTCTAATGTATCGTCAGCTTAGCTAGAAATTTAGGCGAAATTGTCACTAAATACATTTATGTATCTCTTTTTAAATTCCATAAATTAAATTCAGTTTTCTTATTTTTTATTTGGCTCATGAGTGAATTTTACTTATAATTACTTTTCTATTCAATAAATTTTATAATTATATTTGGAAACTGTCGCCAGTAATTACTACAAACAGTTTACCGCAGTTCTTAACAATTTCTTTCTTTCAAATTTAAGGTTCATTGTTGCGTGTATTTCAGATTTTATATGACTCCCAATATTTATATTTTTCAGTGATAAAAGGCAGTTCATTGTATTGGAGTCTCAAACTGTTTCCTACAAATTGGTTCAATACATTGACCTATATATTATTATACTAGACGCGACATCTCAAACAAGGATACTGGACCAGTGCAAGTATGCCGGCCGGCATACTCTCCCCCACACGCAGCTGGGCACTCGTAGAGATTACCCGCGCTTTACATTCGATAATTGTGTATTCAAAATACACAATTATCGAACGTAAAGCGCAACAAAAAAAACACTCACAAAGCGCTTGTAATCTCTACGAGTATATAGGTCAATGGTTCAATATTGGTTGAACATATAACATTACAACTGTTTGATGTCCTGCATTTTAATATCTATATAATAACATTGATATTGTTAGGTATTTTTTTAACATTTAAGCGTTTCTGTAACTTCAGGTCTGGGCCAAACTGAGAGGCATTCCAGTCGGATTTCGTTCGGAAGAGATGCTGAGGCGAAACCTACCATCCAAAAACCGACCATCAGGGTTAAAGATTTTGTAAAGGTGAGACGCCATTTTGTACGCTAAGTTAAATATCTGTGAAGGTAGTTTACACATTTTAATCCTTATATCCTTTTAAATTTACTAGAAACAGGTAAGTTTGTTAAAAAATAACACTAGTTCTTTAAAAAGGATATATTCAGACATTAAACTCTTACTTATCGAGATCAAAACTAGTAGTGCAAGTGCACAGTCTGTTCCTATATGTTTTTTCCCCTATTTTGGATTTTGGTCTGGCACGTCTTGTGCATTTGCCATGATAAAAAAATATTTAACACACTACAATCATATATACATTTAGTCAAAAAAGAATCAGGAATTGATGATTTGTTTAGAGTTCAAATTTTTTTTTTTTTATTGTTGTTTGTAGATTGGCACAACCTTTTGCCATTTTGGTGCGGGGTTTGAGTTGTGTTTGAGTTGCATCTGTTATTAAGATTAACAGTGCTGCTTTTAGTTATATCATATCTAGTGTGTATTGCGAATTTAATAATTTAACACACATTGAAACCTGAGTTGTTTCGTACTGTGCGGGCTCAAAGGAGCTTCCTTCCGCGGACGCTCAGGTTGTGGAACGAGCTCCCCGCCGAGGTTTTCTCGATGGAGTACAACATGGGGTTCTTCAAAAAGGGCGTGAAGAGATTTCTTCAGGGTCGGCAACGCGCGAGTGATACCCCTGGTGTTGCAAGCGTCCATAGGCTACGGTAACTGCTTACCATCAGGCGGGCCGTATGCTTGTTTGCCAACTTAGTGGTATAAAAAAAAAAAAAAAAAAAAATAATGGACAAATTCATCGAACAAAGAGTTTAAATCTTAAATGTAACCTAAAACGAGACATGGGTTTACGAGTTTTACATGCAAACTAGTTACCAAGTTCCGGAGTGGCGTCTTCCAACTGAACTAAATAAAAAAAAACTCGCTAAATTCGATCAAAAGTCAGTCTTTTATTTAGTTTTCTTTGACTATCACTCGGAATTCTTGCCGGAAGGTCAAACGGTTAATAAAGAATATTGTTTGAGCGTTATGCTGCGTTTAAGAGAGCAAATTACGAAAAAAGGGCAAATTTGTGGAAAGAAAATTATTGAATAAATTAATATAAATAAAATGAAGGATATAAATAAATGTAAGAGAAATTTAGGAAGATAAAATAAATTTGGATGAATAACGAACTATTTGTGTATTATTGATCTTTTGCCAGTACCTTTTTAACAGAGTACTGTACTGTACAGTAACAGCCGACTCGTCCACTGCTGAACACGGCCTCCCCTATTAAAGGGGTATTTGCCATAATCACCACGCTTGGCAGGCGGCTTGGGGATCGCAGTGTAAGATGGCAGTTCTTTAGAAGGTGCTGTTGCCCACCTTCCAGTATTTTTCCCTTAGTCGCCTCTTACGACACCCACGGAATGATATGGGGAGGTGCAATTCTAACCCGACAACCCACGGGGGTTTTAACAGAGTAGTAAATGCAAAAAGTTAATAAGACACTCATTTTATTAATAGTTCTAAAAAGAATATCTAAATGGTATTACAACTTAAATGAGTTGCTTGACTACTGACAAATTTGCAATAAAATGGAACGGTTGTTCTACTGCTTCTGTTGATAGCAACAGAAGCAGTAGAACAACCGTTCCAACCTGGGTGTAATGTAACATTTTGAAGAAAAACTTATCAGCAGGTGAGCCGCCAACTCGTTACAACGTGGCCGAATAGCTAACAATGTGTTACGAAGCTGTTTTTGATGTATTGTAGGCATATCCTGCTAGCATTTTCGTCAACATCACTATATAAACAGGTTGTGTCGGTCAAGGCCAGATAAGAAGATTATCTCTTCCACCAGATCGACAAAGAGTTAGAAGAGCAGAAGATCCGCTCGGCGACAGGGGAGGGTGGCATCACGAACGGTCCCGGGTTCGTTGACGGTCCCAGTGTCGACTTTAAACAGACCACAGAAAAGGATGCTCCCATCAAACTGCCAATGGGAGATAGTTGTGAGTATGTCTTAAAATACTCTGTTTCCTTATCATAAAAGTATAGCTTTCTCTAGTTACGATAATGTGCGATGTCCTTAAAGCAGCTGTGTTTAGTGTCTACACTGATGTTGCTAATGGGTATGTGCGTTACTCACTTATCCTACATTTATAGTAAACTGAGTTTTAATTGACTGTAGTCTAAAACTGAAAACAAGGCCATAATGAAATAGTGTGTCCATTTTGCAGCTGCCATATTTAAAAGCTATAAACCAGCGGACGTGAGCGAATTTTATTAAATAAATTCATATTAAAGTGGGCTTTTTAATAACGGAAAAAATCTTCAGTTACCTTATCACATGGTTGCTGTATAATAATTTGAAATAAAATATGATTTGATTCGATTTACTATAGACACAAAACTTGATTAAGCGTTATTTTCGTGCTGTATTTAATTATTGCAAGAATTCCACTGCTGGATATAGTCCTCCCATATAGATTTCCAAATAGAACGGTTGAAGCGGCCTGCATCCAGCGTCTTCCTGCGAACTTAATAACGTCGTTCGTCCACCTTGTGGGTGGCCTTCCGACGCTGCGCTTGCTTGTTTGTGGCCTCCATTCGAGAACCTTTCGGCCCCATCGACCATCAGTTCTGCGTTCTATGTGCCCCGCCCATTGCCACTTCAACTCGCTAATCCGCCTCCGCCGGGCTATGTCGGTAACTTTCGTTCGTCTACGGATCTCCCCATTGCTGATCGATCTCGTAGAGAAACACCGAGCATAGCCCTCTCCATAGCTCGTTGTGCGACTTTGAGCTTACTTATAAGGCCCACAGTTAGATCCAATGTTCGTTCATGCTAAATTTCTATTTTACGTGGAATTATTACTACCATTCTAGTTACAAAATTAGGCCCCAGTCTATAAGTGTCTTAAGGTATGCTACATCGCCGTAACATACGCCTTAAGCTAACGAACCAGCCTGAAACAAAATATTTTTCTGCTTTGTCAGGTTGGTCGGAGCCCGCGCCCCCAGTCAAGGTTAAACAGGAGGTGATCGTGAAGACAGAACCGGACGAGTTGGAACCATTCAGTAAGCTATCTTAACTATTAACAAAGCTTTGACATTTATTTTATATATTAGAACTGTTCCTATTTTTTTTGTCTGTATTAACAAAACACTACAAACTATATACATAACAACACACGCTTAGCAGGCGTTTTGATTTCGCAGTGTAAGATTGTAGTTCTTAAGGCGATCACCGTAGTGAAACGCGCACTTTTGGAATCTTTTTTTACTGAAACTATGAGCTCAAAATATGCGAAATAAATATATCGTAATCTTTAGTTCTTTATTTAGTGAGTTTGTTAATTCGTTTTTATTTGAACTTATTAGTTCTTCAGTAATAAATTGTAATCGGCCACCCGTTTTGGACTGTTTTTTATTTATTTAAGAGGATTAGTTAAAGTTAGAATAACAATTCTTTTTTTATAAAATAGCTTATACTATATTCTAATGAAATATCTACTTACTTGTGTTAAAAATATTTTTAAGAATTTTTGGCACAAAATTCCCTGGTTGCAAGAATAAATCGCAACGAAAATCAGTCTGCCCGCAGCGCTCGGGCCGTTTGGACGTGGAATCTGTGCCGTTCGTTACGCCATCATTTTAGTGCATTTATTTTACGAATAAACGCAATATTTTTTACCATAGGTTAGTTTGCAAGTTATACATTATTGACCCTCAATCAAAAAAAATATTGAGTAAGTACTTTTCATTATATTGATTTATAAAATCTTTATAATAAGTTCTTTGAGCGAGATGATAAAAGTTTAGACACGGCATTGTTAATTCCTATTTTAGTAGGTAGGTACCTAGATTTTTAACCCGTAGTACAATATTTCATTTTGTTATTTTTAGGGTACTGTACGTGTGATACGGTGATTTTATAGTTATATGATATTGATTATAATTAAATTAATAACTAGAAAATCTGCCGCCAAGCACTAAACGGCGTAAGCCGCTATGTGTCCTTGGGAACCAGTCATTTAGCATGATGATAGGCCATTTTGCGAATACCCGCGTGACTAGCTACCACCCTCAAGTAGAATAACTGTCGCCAAGCACTTAACGGCGTAAGCCACTATGTGTCCTTGAGAACCAGTAATTTGGCATGTTGGTAGGACATTTTGCGAATATCCACCTGGCTAGCTACCTCCCTCAAGTAAAAAATCTGTCGCCAAGCACTTAACGGTAAATGCCGCTATGAGTCCTCCAGAACCAGTAATTTTGCATGGTGGTAGGGGATTTTGCGATTACCCGCCTGGCTAGCTACCACCCTCAAGTACAATATTTGTCGCCAAGCACTTAACGGTATGTGCCGGAATGAGTACTCTAGAACCAGTAATTTGGCATGGTGGTAGGGCATTTTGCGAAGGTGCTTGGCGACAGATTTTCCACTTGAGGGTGGTCGCTAGAGAGGCGGGCATTCGCAAAATGCCCTTCCACCATGCGGTGAAGCTGAAGCCCGTGGTGGGATTCGAACCATGGACCTGCGGCACGGCAGTATATATGCATAGCCAATGCCACTGAGCCATCACTGCTTCAACAAAATTGTTCACACTGTTCTCCCAGAAAGATTCGAATAGGTAGAAAAAGATGTTTGGGAACAGTGTAAAGGGGATTTGGGTGAAAATGGTATGATTCTAGCTGTACCACTTTGAATAGCGGTAGGGTGAAAATGACAAAATCAATAAAGTGTTTAAAAATAAATAGCACACATCACTAAAATGTGTGGAAAAAATAATTTTAAATCGAAATGGAACCGACCACAGATCTCGAGAGATTGGTTATTACGCCTCGTTTTAGCTGAGACCTAATGTCCCACGAAACTCTCCACTTAGTATCACATCCACACGTAAACGCACAAGAGTTACACAATTTGCACTTACACAGCCACACAAGTCACCTATTCCTGAGCACTCACAATTGAGTGCTTTCTTCAATGTTTGCTAGTAAATACGCACTACCACGTTCTCGCATTGTTATATACAAGCGTGTTTATCTCGATTCACACTCCAGTGTGGACAAATCACTTAAAACGATATTTATTGGGTGATCAAAACGAAGCTAGCCTTAAGTTCTTATACAACTAAACGGCAATGTTTGCGCTTCATGTTATATGTATAAGATGTACCTTGGTAATGGTCTAACTAAAATAATTCAAGCTATATTTGCGATTATTACTTTAAATATCTGAAATTTTAATACATACAAGTGATAGGTGACAACTTGGTTCTTGTAGTTTACATGTTGGCTTAGATTTTTGCAGACAATCACTGAACAATACGGCATTTTAATAAAAATAGTCTACTCGCACACTCACCTCGAACAGGTTTTTAGTAATATTTGCGGTGAATGCCGTGGACGCTGCATATAGGTGTTTCGCGTGCCGCGTAAGAGGACCTCTCTATAGATCTCTGTGGAACCGACTCATACATCTGAAAAGAGTGAAAGAACTTGTCGAAGTCTGTACCGTGAGCACAGTATTGAGATCATACTTTTGAATTGACACGGTACCAACTTTGAAAAGTAATTTCACCCTTTTCAGGGATAGAAGTCGGTTACATTTTAGTTTTTAAAATATAATTTTCACTTTTAAATTTAATCTCGTTTTAAGGACCCCATAATCTCAGCAATCCATCAACCAATTAAGCTCATACAGGTTCTTACTTGCAATTTATTTACTATGAAAGAAGTATCTTTCTACCAAATTTCAAGAAGGTCTATCAGGTAATCAATATTTATTGACGGGGAAATATACAGTGCTCAGACCTCTACCTCGCTTCGCTTAGTCTATTAAATATTTCTATACCTACAAGTAATGATATTTTCTTATCCTACAGCGGTTCGCAGTAACTGCAGATAAAAATGTTGTTATATCTACACTTCTGTTCTGCCGCTTCTAATAGTTCACAAAGCTCTACAATTTTAGCGATACTACGCGTGGTACGGCGAATAGTGCCGCCGTGCGAATAAATATTTTTAGGAGTTAAAAGTTAACGCCCATTTCTTTTAGCTCCGCCCGAATAAGAAATTATTTTGATTACGGTCTTGGCCTTAAGAAGGCCTGCCCATAAACTGTTGTTTTTCCTGACCTGAAAATTCATCTGCTGTCGATTCGCCTGGTGTTGCCGCGGACTGCTCGCTTCGCTCGCGCGTTATTGTGGTCGCCAGTAGATCAAACGCTGATATAGTTTATTACAGTCAGCTGGCGATTTAAGACGATTTTTGAACAAATTAGAAGCGAGACGAGACATATTCAAGCGTCCACAATAAAATATCTATGTTTAATAAACTACCCTTGACTATAACGAAACTAAACAAACTTGAGTTCAAAAATATGTTTTTTTTTAATCTTATCCATTATATTCTTTGGAAGTTTTCATGTACGTGCGTCTAACAGAAAAATAATTCTTGTAAAAATAATTAGATAATATCATTAACTATCCATTTGACTGCTTAGGCTATACAAATATCGACTAAATAACCAAATACGGATTTAAAATGCATATTTTGTAACATTTACTTTGTCATTTATTTTTATTTATATTGCAAATCATTTCTCCGTGGACATCACAATTTAGATATGCTTATTGTTATACTAATTATTTTTACCTAGATTTGTATACCTTTGTTGATTTGTGATCATTCGCAAAATGCCCTTCCACCATGCGGAGAATCTCAATTATACTCAAAAGAGCTGTAGATGTCAGTTGTATATAATATATATATGTCCCTCCCAATCTGAACGATCCTCGTGTTTAACTAAAATGTGTATATATTGTGTAGTCAGCGACAATAAGCCGATCGCCTTCATCAAAAGTGAGCTGTGCGAGCAGACGGAGGTCGTCAACTTACTCAAGAAGACGGAGCCCACGCTTATACTTCTGCAGGTGACAATACTTCTCTTCATATTTGGTATTTAATAATAATCTGACCTTTGGGTATTATTTAGGACCCAGCAAGACGTACTTCATGAAATTGTTACAAACTGAACCTCTTACAAAGTTTTAAATTAAATATACATTTTTATGCACTTGTCATAAAAAGCAGACTTTGAAGGCAAGCAAACAAAAAGTCGAAAAAATAATTTGTTGCATACACCGGGCATAAACATGAACTTTATGAGCATGGTAACTATAGTAAGTGAAAATAAATGTTTGTCTAGTTACCGGACACGCTCCCAGGGCGCGGCGGGGCGCGGGAGGAGGAGCCGGCCCGTCCCCGGGGCCCCGGCGCCGGTCCCGGTCCCGGCCCGGCCGCCGGCTCCGAGCCCGCCTCTTCTGCACAGCGGGCCGACGAGAACCCGGTCAGTGATACACTATATCTTAAATGCTTATTCACATAAAACATTGCTTAAACTTTGAACTGCTCATAGCGAAGCTTGCTTTGTAGTTTTTAACCAATCAACTTCGTTAAGCAATCACATTTACAAATCTTTAAAGCACCCTTTTTTCAACTCGACCTCATGTATATTGATATCTGCACCGTCCCCTATGACTGTTAAAATAATAAAATTAGGGCAAAAAAAACGTTAAATATAGTTGGTGTTTAAACAGTGACAATCACGATTACAATGCTAGGAATAAAGATAAAATAGCGGTGCCAGGTTTTAGATTAGCAAAGACAAATAAAAGGTCTTTAGGTAATTGTGTACGGTTTTATAATAAAGTTCCCAAACGTATTACAACGCTCATAGAAGGGAAATTCAAGTTGCACATGAAAAACATATTGATTAAAACATCCTACTACTCAGTTTCTGATTACTTAAACGACAAAAATGCCTGGACAATTCTGCCTCTGCCAAGCTATTCCCTGTCACCTACATAATTTAAACAAATATTGTAATATCTTTATTATATAGTAAGTATGTAACACATTGTTAAAAGATGTTTAAAAGAATGCCCCGAGTTTCTTGCCCGTTCTTCTCGTAGTGGCTCTATACAATTTATTTGCTACAGCTTCTGTCTGACAGATATGACTCCATAAGATTCAGAGCTTTTCCACGAATACCATAATGGGAAAGTTTACGAATCAGAGTGCAGTGCTTTACACAGTCGAATGCCTTGGAAAGATCACAAAATACGCCAATAGCATCATGTGAACTCTCCCAGGCTTCCAGTATATGCGACATCAATTGAACACCTGCATCTTTTTTGGATTTGCTCTTGGTGAAACCAAACTGATTCTCATTCAATAAATTATGCTTATTAAAATAGGATAGTAGTTGTTTGAGCATAATTTTTTCGAATACTTTACTCAGAACAGGTAAGATGGAAATAGGTCTATAATTGCAAGGGTCAGATGTAGACCCCGACTTTAAAATTTGAGTGATTTTACTTTGTTTCTTTAAATCGGGGAAGTTTCCACTATCGACACAAAGATTGAATATTGTTTCTAAATATGGTGCAATAATGTAAATTATAGACTCTACCACTTTTACTGACATAACCCACAAGTCTTCGGTACTCTTTATGTTTAAACTTTTAAATGTTTTTATAATTTCAAATCTTGTGGTGTGTCTGAAAGAAAAGTCCGGTGATTTGCTGGGAAAATTATGTTTTAACAGAGTTTCTGCTACATTGGGACAAGAATCTAACGACTTAGTGGCTTCTAGGGGTAAGGTAGAAAAATTATAGTCTTCCAAATGGTTTTTATTTTATTTTTAGACTTGCTAATTTTGTTTCTAATAAAAAGAGATTTAGCACACAAGCAAACAGACTTGAACATTTTTGAATACTTCTTAACATAATCATGAAACTGTTTGCAAGATGTTAAATTTTTCCTGCGATACAGATCAAACAAATAATCTCTACTTATTCGAATACCTGTTGTTGCCCAAACACCGAACTTCAACTTTCCATCTATTTGTTTTTTTATTTTTGGACATACTTTTTGAAACTCAGTGTTTACTAAAGAAAATAAGTTATTATAAATGTCATTCGGGTCACTATGAGAAAAACTTGTAATGCCAAGCTTAGCTTTTATGTTGGTACTGAGTATTTCCAGCCTACTAGTTGTTAATGGTCTATGTTAAATTTCATACCTCTCAGTTTCTCTGATTCCATCAAATTTTATCGCTAGGCCCTCATGATCAGATCTAACACCCTTCATTATTGACTTTTCTTTAGTCTTACAGTTTGAGTATATATTGTCTATACAGGTAGCTGAAGTGTCTGATATCCTAGTGGGCTCACAGAATAGAAATTTCAAATTAAATGACTTAAACAATGAAATAAGATCAGTCTTATTTTTAGTATTCAATAAAATATCTATATTAAAATCACCACATACAAATATGGGTTTTTTGCATTTTGAAATTTTCTTTAGTATATTTTCCAAAGTGGATAAAAATTCTGTAAAATTTTGAGCACGACCTTCATCTGTTGGTGGTCGATATACGCACAGCAAGAGGTGCCTGTCCACCTCCACACAAGCAACCTCACAGACACGTTCGACAGAAAATCTGACCAGATCACGGCGTTCTTTAAATTTTAAATTATTTTTTACAAGTATAATAGACCCTCCTCCTTCTGAAGATGATCTGTTAAACGCACTACCTACACTAAAAATTTTTACATTAAATAACATTTTATCTGCTCTAAGCCAAGTTATTAAGCCTAGATTGAATAAATGATTTTGACTTTGACAGAGCGAGGGGCGCTGCTACCTGTCTGAGCTGGAGGAGGGCCGCGTGGGCACGCTGCGCACGCACCGCTCGGGACGCGTCACGCTGCTGCTGGGCGGGACCGTCTTCGAGGTATACCGAGGTCCATTCTGCATATAGCTCATTTATAGCTCTCGAGACCACTCATTTATATTTAGTACGTCTTACTTTATTTGAACCTACTATCTGTAGAAAGAGATCACTGATTTAATATTGCTGAGAGAACCGAGACTGGTTTTTTAATATATCTTACTTTATTTGAACATACTTGCTGTAGAGATTTCTGATTTCTATTTACAGCATCTTACTTGAACTTGCTCCTGTTCATTTTCAATTCTTTATTGCAACATGTGGTGTATATGCATATAGTTTAAGAAAATTTTAAATTACCACTTTGGGTATAGCATCAGAAATAATAGCAGAGCGACCCATCGATTTCATAATCATTTAAATTTATAACACATTGAAGACGAAAGGAAGAATTTTAACCTTTGAGCGAGCGGGTTTCTGATCGCCACCATCTGTCCTGAATACCGTCTGTCAATTTGGGCTACCGTGAAGGTGAGTTTGAATTTACCTTTCGTTGTTGTTCTTTAGCTAACAACAACAAAGGCGGCGGAACGACATCTATAGCTAAAAGTGAATTGGACTTGATAGAGATTTTAACCAAAATGTTGTAAAACGTGAGTTATGTCCGAATAACTGGATCCTTTAATAAAGATGTTACTGTTTCAGCCGGAAAGTCCACTGCTGAACACAGCCTCCCCTATTTAGGGGGTATTTGCCATGATCCCCACGCTTGGCAGGCGGCTTGGGGATCGCAGTGTGAGAAGGTAGTTCTTTTGAAGGCGCTGCTGCCCACCTTCCAGTATTTTTCCCTTAGTCGCCTCTTACGACACCCACGGTATGATATGGGGAGATGCAATTCTAACCCGGCACCCCACGGAATAAAAATGTAGTATAAATCTATTATTATTGTAATCGACAATGTGTTGTTGGTTCCCAGGTGAACATGGGCACGAAGGCTGCGTTCCACCAAGAAGTGATATCAGCCGCGTGCGACGAGACCTCGCGCTCCGCAGCGCTCATCTCGCTCGGCCCGCTGCACCACAAGCTTAGCGTAGTGCCGCACTGGGAAACTATGTTTAAACAAATGACCAAGTAGCATTTACTTAGCATTTTTATTGTATCTGAATAAGCTTTTATTCATAGCTTTTCAAAGATAATATGAATATGTAATCGTCTATATACATGATGTCCACCATAGAATAAGCCTCCATAATCCATACCCTTGGCATATGTCTTGGAAATCATAGTCTAAAAATGGCAATTCTTCAGAAGGCACTGCTGCACCTACTGGAACAAGTATTTTTCCTTTTGCTTCTTACGACTCCCACAGAATGATATATGGGGAGGGGGTAGGGAGAAAAATTCTAGCCCAGCACCCCATGGGGTGTAACAGCTTACTGTACTGTATCAGCCAGATCGTCCACTGCTGAACACAGCCTCCCCTATTAAGGGGGTATTTGCCATAATCCCCACGCTTGGCAGGCGGCTTGGGGATCGCAGTGTAAGATGGCAGTTTTTTAGAAGGCGCTGCTGCCTACTGCCAGTATTTTTCCCTTAGTCGCCTCTTACGACACCCACGAGATAATATGGGGAGGTGCAATTCTAACCCGGCACCCCACGGGTAACAGCTTGGAGGCTTTTATTTTTTAGTTGCACCAACCACACCTTATTGTTGTGATAAGGGTAGAAAGACGATTGTATAGGTTTGCTGTTTTATTTTGCAGTCCACATGCTAATATCAACACATATGGGTCTATCGCTTACAGAAAGAGTGAAACGCTCAAGGCTTTCGAAAGTACACCAGTACACTATTTGGTTAATATAGACATTACTATTTATGGTTCTTTGTTGAGTTAAAAAAATGTGATCAACATTGATAGATTTCCAATATTTATATTGAGTATGTTATGTTTTTGTAAATATGCAGGTTTTTTATTTTGATAATAAATTATTGTATAAGAAATTTGTTTTATTTGATTACCCTCAAATAAGGCAGCAGATAATGTTTTTTTTTTATTTTTTTTATTGCCTGATAGGTTAGCCTTTGACCACTATCTCACCTGATGGTAAGTGATGATGTGGTCGAAGATGTTGTTCAGATTAACCTAGAATTACTGGCTCTCAAGGACAGCTGCCGGAACACACCGTTAGGTGCTTGGCGACAGATTTTCTACTTGACTTGGTAGCTAGCCAGGCGGGCATTCGCAAAATGCCCTACCACCATGCTTTAACGACTGCCATCCTAAGACTACAACCGGGACCGACGGCTTAACGTGCCCTCCGAAGCACGGAAACGCTCAGTAGTAATGTCACTAGCGGTCACCCATCCAACTCATGACCGCGCGCGACGTTGCTTAACTTTGCTGATCGGTTGAGAACAGCTAAGTAAACTTCGCTACGAGCGCTTCATCTGTGCTTTAATTGGATCATTCATTACTGAGCAAAGGTGTCAGATACTCAACAGATGTTGTTATTGAAAATGTGAATAATAATTTAGGAAGCTATGGAATGGATCCTTTTTAAAGAGAGAAATGCAATAATTCTCTGGTTAAAAAACTAATGTTACTACTGATATGAAAACTAGTATCTACATAGTAGGTAGGTAATAAATAATTTGTTACCATCAGGTCGTACCTTATTGTAATAATATAATAATAATATTGTATTTATGTAATAATATTAAAAATAATAGATAGTCTTCTGTACTAATTGACCTTTTCATAAACAGTCAGCGCCACTCGGGTGGAACTTGCTCGAAAGTGAGCTATTATCCAGCATTCCGTAATAGCAAAAATGATGAATGAAGACTAAATACTTAAAAAACTGTAACTTGACCATAAGTATCGCCTCGTGGTGCCTAACTCGGAATGATTACTTGTTCAGTGCTGGTGCCATTTGTGGTGCGATATTGTTTTATTCGCAGATCATACCTCTCTGATTTTTAAAGTAGATAGGAAAAACAGTGAACTGGCGCATGTAAATAATGTATTATCTAAGATTTGTTAATGGTTCGCCGCTAATAATCTTCTCCTAAATTAAAAAATAATGTCTGACACGAAATGTTTATAGTTTTCTTTACCAAATGTTCCTTATGTTGAACCAAACATAAAGCTTGGCCCAGATAAACTCCCTATTGACAAAGCGACAGTCTTCCTGGGAATCAAAATGGATTCCACTTTACAGTGGGATCCACATATACATGATCTCTCCGGAAGACTTAGTTCTGCTGCATATGCAGTTCTTAGGATAAGACAGTTAACAGACGTAGCTACTGTTTGCCTAGTTTATTTCGCGTACTTCCACAGTATTATGTCGTATGGTGTATTGCTGTGGGGAACTGCTGCTGAGATAGAGACAATCTTTATCATACAAAAGCGTACAATTCGAGCCATATATAAAATGGGTCCTAGGGAATCTGTGAGGGATCTTTTTACAGAAATTGGTATTTTAACTTTACCAAGTCTGTATGTATTTGAAAATATTATATATGTTCGTAAAAATTTGAGTAAATTTAAATTAAACAGTGACAATCACGATTACAAAACTAGGAATAAAGATAAAATAGCGGTGCCAGGTTTTAGATTAGCAAAGACAAATAAAAGGTCCTTCTTAGGTAATTGTGTACGGTTTTATAATAAAGTTCCCAAACATATTACAACGCTCACAGAAGGGAAATTCAAGTTATATGTGAAAAACATATTACACAGTTTCTGATTACATAAACGCCAAAAATGCCTGGACAATTCCGCCTCTGCTAAGCTATTGCCTGTCACCTACATAATTTAAACAAATATTGTAATAACTCTATTGTATGGTAAGTATGTAACTCATTATTAAAAGATGTTTAAAAGAATGGCCCCGAGTTTCTTGCCCGTTCTTCTCGCAGTGGCTCTATACAATTTATTTGCTGAACGTGGCAGTACAATGTAGAATATTTCAATACTAAAATGAGTAATTGACCTTCATAATCGTAGACGCCTAAATTGAATAAATGATTTTGACTAAAGAAACTTACCAAATGTTGCGTTGTTTAGGGAACTGTTAACTTTTACAACAACAACAATAGTAGGAAAAAGTATCTGTCGCTATTATTTGTGAATATATGTAATAATATAAAATATATTATGATTTAATATGTCATATTTTTATCCAGGATAAAAATATGACATATTAAATCATATCGTGACTATGGAAAGTAGTTATTCTTTGTTAACAAACATTAAAGCTGAAAAGACAACTTAAAAGATAGGAAAATATGTTTTTTTTTTGTGTTTTTATAGTTTATGTGTATAGAAATAATTAGATAGCTCATGTATTATAAGATTTGCTAATATAAGTATAACATATTTCTGTTGTATATTGTTGTGGATAGATAGTACGCACTTAGCTACAATTACTTTTAAGAAATGTTTATTTTCACAGATAAAATAGCATACTGAATAGATTTGATTTGAATAGTTTTTTTTTAACGAAGGAGTGAAATAAAAAAAATTATTAGATCATACATTTTATTTTATGGTGCTCAAGTCACAATAATATTTAGTCAGAAGATAGATATGTGAAATGTGTAAATGTTGACTGAAATTAATATATTTTATTGCTATAAATGAATTAAGTACTTGTATTTTTATTGAAATCAATCTATACCTTTGGGAACCTAAATAATAAGACATACCCATTTATTTTTTTTCCTAACATAAAATTTGTTTTTAACTACGGAATCAGTGAACGTAAAAAATCATCAATATTTTTTTCTATGGAATTTGAGGTCGTTTTTATAACTCATATTTAGTTTAGAATATTTTCGAATGCATTGAGCTTATTTTTATTCTACTAAGCAAATAAGAAAGTTAAATATTAATTAATTAAATATTTTACATGAATTAGCTATTATAGGATTTATAGATACGAATTAGTAACCATGTGTGAATGAAATCAAATCAGAATAATATTGAAGACGGTCATAGCGTCAACAGATAAAACCTCTTAAAGCAATATGTGTCCGACTGTACTAGACCAAACAAAATGTACGTGGGACTTCCAATGTATTTTTAGTTATGTTCTATGTTTTGAGCCAAGTTGATGTTTCTGCCATTGTTAGTCACTATTTCAGCACTATTTTTTGAGACCAAGAACTAATTGAAATTCGCAGGCATTCCTGAGATATGGAGGTGAGTACGCTAGGATGAGCCTCACCCCAGCTTACTCACCAAGAGACCTGAATAACTTTTGACTGTGTGAAGCACTATTTTTGAGACTTGGTATACCGTGGTCACTATTTAGGCACTATTTTTTGAGATATTAACCTTAATTGTAACTTGAGCCGTTTTTACGGACGAGAGGTGAGTACGCCAGAATGATATCATCCTAGCGAACTCACCAAACTATAGCTGTAACTTTTTTAATTGAGTGGCACTATTTTTCTTTTTTGTGGCACTATTTGTCACTATTTCAGCACTATTTTTTGAGACCAAGAACTCATTGAAATTCGCAGCCATTCCTGAGATATGGAGGTGAGTACGCTAGGATGAGCCTCACCCCAGCTTACTCACCAAGAGACCTGAATAACTTTTGACTGTGTGAAGCACTATTTTTGATACTTGGTATACCGTGGTCACTATTTAAGCACTATTTTTTGAGATATTAATTTTAATTGTAGCTTGAGCCGTTTTTACGGACGAGAGGTGAGTAAGCCAGAATGATATCATCCTAGCGACCTCACCAAACTATAGCTGTAACTTTTTTTTATATGGTGGCACTATTTTTCTTTCTTACGGCACTATTTGTCACTATTTCAGCACTATTTTATGGCATAGTCAAAATCAAAAATTTCTTAGGTGAGTACGCTAGGATGAGGGACACTGAAATAGTGACTAACAATAGCAGAAACATCAACTTGGCTCAAAACATAGAACATAGCTAAAAATACATTTGAACTACCACATACAAAATGATCTGGTGTAGTACAGACGAGTACACAATATAATACCCTAAAAATGACAGCATTTGAGATAATGAAGACTTGTCACAATCTATTTTATATAATAACTTTTATTTAGGTAGGTTTTAACTAAATACGTTAACTATTATAGTTTTTCTTTAACTAGGTACCTGTACATGTTAATTTCAAAACTTGCATTAATCACTTTTGCATGATGGATGATCAACTGCCTGCCAAGGTACTTATATTGTTTATTTTATTATACTTGAGTTACCTATGATAATATCATATTAGGTACAATTATTTACCTACGTGCCCGAACAACGTTGGGGCATTTCAGCGGTGGCGGCGGCGGCGGCGCGGTCGGTCCCCTATTGTAATAATATAATAATAATATTGTATTTATGTAATAATATTAAAAATAATATATAGTCTTCTGTACTAATTGACCTTTTCATAAACAGTCAGCGCCACTCGGGTGGTACTTGCTCGACAGTAAGCTTCCCCATTATCCAGCATTCCGTAATAGCAAAAATGATGAATGAAAACTGAATACTTAAAAAACTGTAACTTGACCATAAGTATAGCCTCGTGGTGCCTACTCGGAATGATTACTTGTTCAGTGCTGGTGCTCACGTACCTACCTACCTACCTACTTTTTGGTAAACTAAAATAGTCACCAGTCCAGAACATTTTCCAGTAACTTATAATATCGCCCACGAGCCTTTCAAATGCCATATTAAAAAAGTCTGCATATGTTTTAAAAATTTTGCGGGGTTGCAGGAAAAAGTATAGGTATTCACTTTTTGAACGAAATATTAGGACACACTCACCTGATGGTAAGTGATGATGTGGTCGACCAAAGGGATCAATTTTGGGACCTTTTCTGTTTCTAACATATATTAATAACCTGCCTTGCATGGTCAAAGATTTCTGCGATATTGTTTTATTCGCAGATCATACCTCTCTGATTTTTAAAATAGATAGGAAAAACAGTGAACTGACGCATGTAAATAATGTATTATCTAAGATTTGTAAATGGTTCGCCGCTAATAATCTTCTCCTAAATTCAAAACCACGAAATGTTTTAAGTTTTCTTTACCAAATGTGCCTTATGTTGAACCAAACATAAAGCTTGGCCCAGATAAACTCCCTATTGACAAAGCGACAGTCTTCCTGGGAATCAAAATGGATTCCACTTTACAATGGGATCCATATATACATGATCTCTCCGGAAGACTTAGTTCTACTGCATATGCAGTTCTTAGGATAAGACAGTTAACAGACGTAGCTACTGCTCGCCTAGTTTATTTCGCGTACTTCCACAGTATTATGCCGTATGGTGTATTGCTGTGGGGAACTGCTGTTGAGATAGAGACCATATAGCGTCCAATTCGAGCCACATATATAAAATGGGTCCTAGGGAATCTCTGAGGGATCTTTTTAAAGAAATTGATATTTTAACTTTACCAAGTCTGTATATATTTGAAAATATTATGTATGTTCGTAAAAATTTGAGTAAATTTAAATTAAACAGTGACAATCACGATTACAATACTAGGAATAAAGATAAAATAGCGGTGCCAGGTTTTAGATTAGCAAAGACAAATAAAAGGTCCTTCTTAGGTAATTGTGTACGGTTTTATAATAAAGTTCCCAAACATATTACAACGCTCACAGAAGGGAAATTCAAGTTGCATGTGAAAAACACATTGATAAAAAAATCCTACTACACAGTTTCTGATTACTTAAACGACAAAAATGCCTGGACAATTCCGCCTCTGCTAAGCTATTGCCTGTCACCTACATAATTTAAACAAATATTGTAATAACTTTATTAAAGAGTAAGTATGTAACACATTGTTAAAAGATGTTTAAAAGAATGGCCCCGTGTTTCTTGCCCGTTCTTCTCGCAGTGGCTCTATACAATTTATTTGCTGAACGTGGCAGTACAATGTAGAATATTTCAATACTAAAATTTGTAATTGACCTTCATAATCGTAGACGCCTAAATTGAATAAATGATTTTGACTAAAGAAACTTACCAAATGTTGCGTTGTTTAGGGCACTGTTAACTTTTACAACAACAACAACAATAGTAGGAAAAAGTATCTGTCGCTATTATTTGTGAATATATGTAATAATATAAAATATATTATGATTTTATATGTCATATTTTTATCCTGGATAAAAATATGTGACTATGGAAAGTAGTTATTCTTTGTTAACAAACATTAAAGCTGAAAAGACAACGTAAAAGATAGGAAAATATGTTTTTTTTTGTGTTTTTATAGTTTATGTGTATAGAAATAATTAGATAGCTCATGTATTATAAGATTTGCTAATATATAACATATTTCTGTTGTATATTGTTGTGAATAGATAGTACGCATATATAGTAGCTTAGCTACAATTACTTTTAAGAAATGTTTATTTTCACAGATAAAATAGCATACTGAATAGATTTGATTTGAATAGTTTTTTTAATGAAGGAGTGAAATAAAAAAAATAATTAGATCATACATTTTATTTTATGGTGCTCAAGTCACAATAATATTTAGTCAGAAGATAGATACTTATGTGAAATGTGTAAATATTGACTGAAATTAATATATTTTATTGCTATAAATGAATGACTTGTATTTTTTATTGAAATCAATCTATACCTTTGGGAAGCATAGTTATAGATACTAAATAATAAGACATACCCATTTATTTTTTCCTAACATAAAATTTGTTTTTAACTACGGAATCAGTGAACGTAAAAAAATCATTAATATTTTTTCTATGGTATTTTAAGTCGTTTTTATTACTCATATTTAGTTTAGAATATTTTCCAATGCATTGTGCTTTGTTTAGTCTACTAAGCAAATAACAAAAATACTTAAATATTAATTAATTAAATATTTTGACAAATATTTTTTACATGAATTAGCTATTATTGGATTTATAGATACGAATTAGTAACCACGTGTAAATGAAATCAAATCAGAATAATATTGAGGACGGTCATAGCGTCAACAGATAAAACCTCTTAAAGCAATATGTGTCCGACTGTACTAGACCAAACAAAATGTACGTGGGACTTCCAATGTATTTTTAGTTATGTTCTATGTTTTGAGCCAAGTTGATGTTTCTGCCATTGTTAGTCACTATTTCAGCACTATTTTTTGAGACCAAGAACTAATTGAAATTCGCAGCCATTCCTAAGATATGGAGGTGAGTACGCTAGGATGAGCCTCACCCCAGCTTACTCACCAAGAGACCTGAATAACTTTTGACTGTGTGAAGCACTATTTTTGAGACTTGGTATACCGTGGTCACTATTTAAGCACTATTTTTTGAGATATTAACCTTAATTGTAACTTGAGCCGTTTTTACGGACGAGAGGTGAGTACGCCAGAATGATATCATCCTAGCGAACTCACCAAACTATAGCTGTAACTTTTTTAATTGAGTGGCACTATTTTTCTATTTTGTGGCACTATTTGTCATTATTTCAGCACTATTTTTTGAAACCAAGAACTAATTGAAATTCGCAGCCATTCCTGAGATATGGAGGTGAGTACGCTAGGATGAGCCTCACCCCAGCTTACTCACTAAGAGACCTGAATAACTTTTGACTGTGTAAAGCACTATTTTTGAGACTTTGTATACCGTGGTCACTATTTAGGCACTATTTTTTGAGATATTAATTTTAATTGTAGCTTGAGCCGTTTTTACGGACGAGAGGTGAGTAAGCCAGAATGATATCATCCTAGCGACCTCACCAAACTATAGCTGTAACTTGGTTTATATAGTGGCACTATTTTTCTTTCTTACGGCACTATTTGTCACTATTTCAGCACTATTTTTTGGCATAGTCAAAATCAAAAATTTCTTAGGTGAGTACGCTAGGATGAGGGACACCTAGCACTATTTTTTGAGACCAAGAACTAATTGAAATTCGCAGGCGTTCCTGAGATATGGAGGTGAGTACGCTAGGATGAGCCTCACCCCAGCTTACTCACCAAGAGACCTGAATAACTTTTGACTGTGTGAAGCACTATTTTTGAGACTCGGTATACCGTGGTCACTATTTAGGCACTATTTTTTGAGATATTAACCTTAATTGTAACTTGAGCAGTTTTTACGGACGAGAGGTGAGTACGCCAGAATGATATCATCCTAGCGAACTCACCAAACTATAGCTGTAACTTTTTTAATTGAGTGGCACTATTTTTCTATTTTGTGGCACTATTTGTCACTATTTCAGCACTATTTTTTGAGACCAAGAACTAATTGAAATTCGCAGCCATTCCTGAGATATGGAGGTGAGTACGCTAGGATGAGCCTCACCCCAGCTTACTCACTAAGAAACCTGAATAACTTTTGACTGTGTAAAGCACTATTTTTGAGACTTGGTATACCGTGGTCACTATTTAGGCACTATTTTTTGAGATATTAATTTTAATTGTAGCTTGAGCCGTTTTTACGGACGAGAGGTGAGTAAGCCAGAATGATATCATCCTAGCGACCTCACCAAACTATAGCTGTAACTTTGTTTATATAGTGGCACTATTTTTTTTTCTTACGGCACTATTTGTCACTATTTCAGCACTATTTTTTGGCAAAGTCAAAATCAAAAATTTCTTAGGTGAGTACGCTAGGATGAGGGACACCAAGGCTTTTACTTTGGTGCAACATTTAAAATAGCTTCATACAAACATTAGAAAAAGCATTATGTAATACTAGTAAATAAATGTGATAGATGTTTAGGCACAAAATAACCACAAGAAGTGTAAACAAAAACTTTATTGCCTAATTCTTTACACAAACTACAACAAATCTACTAATGTAACGATTTTGTTTCTCTATCTTCTTTTGGGATAAGAGGTGGGTTGTCTCTGCCATGATACATGTTACCATTAAGGTCTATAGCAAAATTGTAGTCTGTGGGGTTTGCAAGAGCATGGTCAATGGCTGCCTCCAAGGATTCAGGTGTGATGAAGGTTTTGGCTTGCTCCTAAATAAAAAAAACAATAATGAGTAAACAGTTAATATTAAATAAGCACTAATTTTTCAAAATTAAGATAAAAGAATTAAACAAAAAAATTTTATCATTGCACTTAATAAGTTGAAATCGGACTGGACCACTATGGCCAATTTATGAATGAAATTCTATTGTTATAATTATCGCCAATACCAATGGGTTAAAATAATATTATGTAATTTCAGAATGCAAAGCTTCAAAGTTGTTTTTTTTTTATCAATAATAATTATATTACAATTTAAGTCATGTGCGGGATTCGAACCCGCGTCCATCCACCCCTTGAGCCGGGGTATGCTCTAACCAATTGAGCTGACATGACGTCTTATTCTATTTGGGGGCGATATGTCCTGCACTGACGTCCCGCTTGGGGTGTATTGTGCATTCTTGGGGTGTATTGTGCATTCTTGGGGTGTATTGTGTATTCTTGGGGTGTATTGTGCATTGACATGACGTCATAACTCAAATCTTTTCTATTGTTCTTTAACCATCATATTGGGATGGAGAATAATTATAGCTGCCAGAGGAAGACAAATTACTTAGTATTCTATGGATTCAGTGCGTGGTTGCCAGATCCATGGCACTGCAGAGGAAGTAACACAAGTTATGCATTGGACTTGCAACCTAGGGTACGGTTAAGGGGCCTCTTTGCAATATCATCAATACTCTCATCTATTCCTCAAGCCTCCTTCCCCCTTGCCTAAACAGTTTTGACAAGAAACTGAAGGGGCATTAGGCCCCTTTGGAATTTGAAAACAATGTTGGATGGAAGTTATGGTTGTGCACAACAAGCCAAGATCTTTAAATAAGTTATAGAGGAATTTTACTGGTATACCATGCCAAGACTTATAAGTTTTTTTTTTTTTTTTTTTATTCATTATTGGCAAACATTTGGCCCCTATCTCACCTGATGGAAAGTGATGATGCGGCGGAAGATGTAGCATGCTTGCCTAGAAGATACCTATTCACTCTAGACTTGAAGACTACCAAATTATATGTAAATTAATTACCTCCTATGTTACTACAGTTTTCCAATAATTAATTTGGTGGTCTTAAGGTATGTTTGTTTCCCACAGTACAGTAAATTCTACAAGTACTAGGTGTTTAATGAGTGATGAAACACCAACACCTTGAGGAAGCATAGAGTATCTATCAAAAGTTGTATCTAAGATGAATGGAGTATCGCTTGGATTTAGATTTTGTAGCTGTAGTCTTTTATTCATGGTTAATCCTTTTATCTTTAGCTCCAGAGACAGTCCACTCTTAATTTGATTTTAATTGATTACTTATGAATAAAATAATTTTACCCACTATGAATATATTCACACGATAAAAATAAATTTCTATTCTTGTGAACTAGATACCGATATGTTAGCGTTAAATCATATTTCTCTTGACAAGTTACGCATTTTAAATATTGAAAGAATTGTAAAGAATTCAGTGAATAAAGTAAATAACAAATTTTGCATATTAAAGTTCTTTTAAAAGTAGCATATACCTTTTCGATTCGAATGACTTCGGCTGCTTTTTCAATTTTTAGTTTCATCTTTTCATCCTTGTGCTCCATCCTCTTAAGAGCATACTCATCCATAGCTTGAATTTCCACTTTTCGTCTTTCCGCGCGATCTACAGCTACTTCCTTGTTCCACTGCTCGTTCAACTCGACGCAACGCTGCCAGTCTTCAGCCTCTAGTCTCATTGACATTTCAGAACTGGCACTTTCAGTGGTTAACTTTTCCTTCATCATTTCATTATAATAGAACGTTTTGATCGCGCGTATCTGTGTGTTGTACCTATTATTCAGTCGGCGTAATTCTAATCGTTCCTCTTCTGGGATTTCAGGGCGCTTTGGAATACGATATATCTTACTTTTCGCTACGGGTAACCATCGAGGTTTCCTATGAGCTCCAGCTATTTGTATCAAAATTGGAATAACACGTTTTGAGAGTGCTTTTTGGGATATCATATTTATGAATATGGGATAAATTTTAATTTCTAAGCTGTTTAGTGTGATAATTTCTCGATTTGCATTTTGTATTACTTTTCTCTATGCATTTTGCTCATAAATCAGAGAGTAGGTATCTAATTTTTTTATTTTATTTTTCATAACCATAGGCTGCGTTCGGAAACTAGTGATTTCTCACGTATGTAAATTAAGTACAAATTGTATATGATACTAGCTGACCCGACAAACGTTGTTTTGCTATATAAATAATTTAAAAAATAAGGGTTGATCGTAGAAGGGTGAAAATTGAGGATTGTAAGTATTTTTGTATGTTGTATCATAAAAAAATAGAAATTAAAAAGTTTGTCTAAAAATAAATTAAAAAAATTTGGGGTGGACTACCCCTAACATTTAGGGGGATGAAAAATAGATGTTGGCCGATTCTCATAGATACCGGATAAGCACAAAAAAAATCATCAAAATCGGTCAAGCCGTTTCGGAGGAGTATGGCAACGAAAACTGTGACACGAGAATTTTATATATATATATATATATATATAAATCCTTGTCTTTGCTAATCTAAAACCTGGCACCGCTATTTAATCTTTATTCCTAGTATTGTAATGGTGATTGTCACTGTTTAATTTAAAATTGCTCAAATTTTTACGAACATTCTTTAAAAAGATCCCTCAGAGATTCTGCTCTGCAGAATATGGAATAACGAGTTCCATACCTTGAAGCACTACATCAGCAACATAGTCGGCAGTGACATCTGGATCATCCGGCAAAAAACAAACTTGCCCCCATGGGTAGGATGCAAAAAAGGACCGCATCCCGTCCTAATCTCTCTAGTCAGTCTCTATCTAGTTCAGACCTATAGTGCCACACGCGACGACAACCTACAAAACGGGGTCAAGTTGGGCGTGTAACCGGCACTCTTCGAGAAAGTAACCCGAAGAGACGCCATTCCATTAGCTTTATATGAAACAAATTTCTGTCAATTTTTCTCATATCGAAACACGTTCTAATTGGCTAAGCCACGACCACGTGATTTATAGTGATGGGACGGAATGAATGTGCAATTTTAATCGATATAGTGCATATTTAGAACATCAACGTGGTAATATATCTATGAACATCTTAAGCGTTGAGTGTGAATTATATTTATGCTTGGCTGTAAGAAGTAGGTAAACAATGGAAACTACTGTGTAACAAAACCTAATGTTAGCAAATTATAACGTCAAATACACTTATGAACTGCTGTATTGGCAGGATTGTCCTCTTCCGAACACATCCTCCACCATTTAGGGAGAGTTTGCCATAATTCCCACGCTTGGCAGGCGTCTTGGGGATCGCAGTTTAAGATATCAGTTCCTCAGAAAGCGCTGCTTCCCACCTTCCGGTATTTTACCCTTAGTTACCTCTTACAACACCAATAACACCGATAGCAATGGTGGAGTAAAATTCTAGCACGGTACCCCACGGGATACTTATCAATTAACACTTATAAATTAACATGAGTCACTCACCGTGTCTATTCCACTAAGTCTATTTTTAATGAAGTCAGCGCATTTTAGCTAATCCACATAATGTAAGTTAATGTTTTAGTGTTCACAGCTTTCAATAAGAGAAAATAAAATACAGAAGAAATATGAAGCAGTGATGGCTCAGTGCCATTGGCTATGGACTGCCGTGCTGCATGTCCATGGTTCGAATCCCGCCGCGGGCTTGAGCTTCAAAGCATGGTGGAAGGGCATTTTGCGAATGCCCGCCAGGCTAGCGACCACCCTCAAGTAGAAAATCTGTCGCCAAGCACCTAACGGTGTGTTCAGGCAGCAGTCCTTGAGAGCCAGTGAAATTACGGGCACAGGAGAATTAACAAATATGTCTCAAGGTGACGGGCGCAGTGCAATTCGTGACTTCTGACGAAATGCATCTGTTATAGGCAGAGATTAGTCCGCTTAACATCAGGCGGGCCTCGTGCTTGATCCGTCACAATTACATAAAAAAAGACTAAAACAACGGAAAAAATTGTAAGTTTGAATACTCATTCTAACTTATAATTTTACCAAACTCATTTTATCTTACCAAATATTGTTTTATAAGCTTTAAGTTATATATATATATAGGTTATAAATAAAGTAATTACTATGATTCGCATCTCTTAAAATAAGTAAAATATTAAATGACTCCCTAAATAACCTAATCAAATATCAAACTACAACATTATTGAAAAAAATTAGATCGCTGAGTATTAAGAAATTCGGTATTTGAAAATATTAAAAATGGTTTATTATATAAGGCTTCCTTCGAAGTGTAACAGGTTTAGGTATAAAATAAGTATTTGAGTGTGTTTAGATATACATATAACTAATTCAAACAAGTAAAATAAAGATCTTTTATACAATACATATAATAAATTGAATAATAATATTAATGCGTCTATATTAAGTGTATAGGTGTAGTAGATATTTTACTTACTATGTAAAACAAAACTATATAGATACAAATTAATAAGTTGTACGATATCTGTTTAAATTCTACAGTATCTTTTAGAAGCAGTGATGGTCCAGATGACTATGAATTTCCGTGTAGAAATTCCATGGTTGGAATCAAAAATTTACCATAAGAAGGGTAACATAATATCGACAATTATCTATATAAAATCGATATAAACCACCATAAGCGTAATCACAACACTAGGAGGAAGGATATTTTAAATTTGGAGTGTGTCCGATACAACACACTGGTTGCCAGATAGACCGAACCATGAATTCCACTCTCAAGGTTAGTTTCTCGATGCCGGCACTGAACTCCGGATCAGGCAGTGGTCCGACGAACCGAGAGGAGCGTTCACGGATACTGAGTAGTTGTCCGGGTGAGAGGTCAGCAGAAGGTCCAACAGGGAATGTGTATAGTCATCCACATCTGGGATACGCGTAGGTGAGGTGACCAGTTGTGTAAGATCCAAAGCGAAGTCGTGAACAGATCTCCCCGCATGATCGGTGGTGCGTGAACCAAGCCGTTGTGGTATGGTGGGGGTTGAAATCGCCAATTATCACGATCTCTGCGGTGGGGATCTGCTCAAGCACGGAATCTGTAGCCATACAGTATACTTTATACGTGTAGCTAGCGTATAGCATACTATACAGCATTTAGGTAACACATAGGTCATTGCAGGCTCACAGGTAGTACAAACGCTCTAGCTAGTTGGCAGAGTGCGCAGGGCCATTCAGAACCTTGGTTAGAGCGGACTCGGAGTGCATCTTTTCACTCTAACGTCGTTTACAACCTTCGAGTAGAACGCAACTTTTTAACTATCAAAATCGGTCGTTAAAAGATTGGATATTTAACTGAAATGACCTTGATATTTCTTGATGAGATAATTTTTGCAGGTAACGGTAGTTATTGCTTTTCAAAGATCATAAAACGTATATGTATTTTTCTAGTTCCCCGCCAAAAATAGATATTTGAGGTTATAAAACACCTTGTAGTAAGTTAAAACAACCAAACAACTACACTCTGAGGTTTGAAAAGTGGCCCTGCATGCTGGCAGCAATGTCCTGTTGGATTGACAATCAAAAGAATTTGATTTAGAACAGCATCGTGTCAATATAAAAAAATCACTGAAGTGGTTTCGGAACGCACACTCCATATTTTCACATGTGAGGATATGTTCCATTAGTCGCTAAGAACGTTAATTTTGATCACATTCTGCGTCTGTGGTTGTGATCACTGTGATCGTTTGTAACTGTCATCCCCTGTTCCATTTAGGATAAGAACTCTAAGAATGCCACTAAAATTTGCCACTTCTGTCACTTTTGACATTAGATGTAGGGAATTCAAACTGTTCCAGTAGCCTCATAGCGTTTATGGCGAAAATAACGCCAAGACCCATGTGGAACAACTTTTTGGGAGTGTGATCGTTTTTAGCGAATCTAACTTCAAATGGTATGCACATTGAAAGGAAATAATAGCCCACAGATTCAACACAAAGTGACAGATGTATGAATGCGCAGACCATAGATAGTATCCAACTTTTACGGCTCAGACGAACTTTTAGGCCGGCGGCATACACTATCTTATATGATCATAAATAAAGCTGTATCTCATTGATTATCATTTGATGATCATGGAAAGATAATCAAGTTTCAGTACTGCTGGAAACTGTAGTAGTAGACGTGTTGGAAACACAAAGACTGCTGATTTTTGAGTTTTCAACACATGCTCGTTTTACAAAAGTTGTCAAATTTTCTTTGGGGTAGATTTTATGTTGCTAATTTTTTTTTATGGCTGTTTAGAAATTTTCTGACCTGATGGTAAATGATAATTTGTTCGATGCATATTGTTTAGGCAAACCTAGAATTATCTACTGTCAAGGATAGCTGTGGGTAGGTGCTTAGTGTTTTATTTTTATTTTAGGGTGGTAGCTAGCCAGACGGCCACTTGTGAAATGCCTTACTGACTGATGCTATAATGACTAATGACTGCCATTCTAAGGCAACAACCGCGACCAACTGACGATTTAGGGAGCACTTCAGAATATATAAACATTTAGTAGAAATGTCTCAGGTAGTGGTCACTATCGCATTTGAAGCAATGATAGCCGAGTGTTAATAGCTATATGGACTGCCATGCCACATGTCCATGATTCGATCCCCACCACCACCTGGTTGAGCTTCACCCCATGTAAGTCTTGATCGCAGCGTAATTTAGATGATCATTTAACCCATTGGCATCGGCGATAATGCTAACAATAGATTTTCATTCATAACTAGGACATAGTGGTCCTGATAATGCCATCTTATAACGACTAAGGCCCACTTGCGCCAATGAGGAAACGCGAGTTAAACTCGATTTAAGTCTAAATTGTCATACAAAAACCAACTTAACCCGACTTTAACTCTCGAGTTAACGTCGGTGCAATAGGCACTAAGTGCCTCCTCGTTGGCGCAAGTGGACCTAAGCAAGCTATGCTACGAGGCCTACTGCGGCCGCTTCGCTGATTGACGGAGATAAAGCTTTATCTATGATTATTATATTCATATGATATGATAGTGTTATACCGGCCTTAGCCTTAAGTGAATAAATCTGAAGACTCTCTCTTTGTTATAAATTGTTTAATCTATGGTTTCGCTAACATGCCCGCTGGTAGTATATTTACATTTGAATTTTTGAAAACAAATAATGAACATAACAATATAATAGCAAGTTTTCCTGATTCGTGTATAACACAAATCAAACAAAGATGATCAAGATATCAGCACTGAATGATGAATCGGAAGAAGATAGTGGTTCTGAGGAGGAAGTAACCAGAGAAGCGTTAGAACAGATAGCCTTGCAACAATATGCAAAGGCTCTTGATTTGCAACGAAAGGGCAATCTGAAAGATGCTACACAGCTCTTGAAGGACCTACTAGACACAGAGCTGCTGTATGAAGTTAAGAAACCCAGTCCAGGTGAGAAAGTAGTTGGGCCACTGTTTAATTTGAAGTATTTGTGTTACAAAAATTTGGCGTCTATGCTTGCCGCTGCTGAAGAAATAGATGCTGCAATAGAATTTTATTGCACTGCTGCAGAGCTCGATGATACAGATATTACGCTCTGGCATCGACTAGGACAGTTGTGTATGCGGGCTAAACGTTATGAAATGGCGCTCCATGCATTCCAAAGAGGCGCTGACAGAAACCCACGACATTGGCCATGCCTCGACAAGATAGTCACTCTCCTGCTAGGCCTAAATTGTAAAGAAGAATGTATCTCAACTATTTATGACACACTGCAACTCGATCCTGGATATTTAAGAGGTTTAGCTTATAGAAAACATATCTACTCTGCCTTTCCATACATAAGGGATTTTATGAAATATCTGAATCCGATTTATGAATGGAATGAAAAGGAAGATGAGGCTTTTGATGAGCAAATTGCTGAAAAGTTGATTAAAGAAGCAATGGAAATCCATGAGATATTTATAGAACAACAAAGAGCCGAGCAGTTCAAATCCAAGCTTCCTGATTTAAAACTGAAGAAACCAATTAGTGATTTCACTTGGCAATCTGTGGGTGACTCACTTGTTCACATGCACCATTATATGACTGATAACTACTTTAGTCATGCATGTTTCTTAGAACTGATCTTTGAAAAATTGGAAAAGGAAGAAGCAATGGAAGTGTGTGAAGATGAAAATATACCTGAAGCAGAGCAAATGGCAATTGTAGAATTAAAAGAAAGCAACCAAGAAATAGAACAAGAATTGCCTGAGAAATCTGAAAATGAACCAATAAATGAACAAAATGAATTGGATAAAGACAAAGGAGTAACTGATACTGAAAAGGGTGAGAGTGATGTAGAGATTGTTTCAATTGAAATTGCAACCGAACAAAAGACTGAAAGTGACAGTAAACTAAGTGAGAGTCAACCAGAGCCCAAGAAAAAAACTGCAGTTAGACGCAGAGGCAGTGACTTAAGCTTTCTACAGCAATGGGAGTGGTGCAACAAACGTAGGTCAAACCGTAAAAAACCTGTAAACCAACAAGAGCGCTTTGATGATAATATTTATGACACACTGCGCAGAATGGTGCAAGTGGGTCTAGCTCCTGAGATGTTACAGAATACAGAAAATCCAGGCAGAGTCACGTCTCCAGACCCACATAATTCAGATAAACTTTTTGAAGAGAAACCTAAACCGGAATTGGAAAATAAAGAAAATGAGGAATATTTTGGTACAGAAAGTGAACAAAAAGATGTTAAACAGTTTATAAATAAATACACAGTGAATAAAAGAGACATCATTGATATGTTGAAAGAATATTTAACTGTTTTAGCTGAGAAATGGAGAATCAAATGGCCAGAAGGTTTATCACAAACTTATATTGAAGCCAACAAATGCTACAACAATCATATTGATGTGCCAACATGTAATGATAATAACCGTGAAGAATTGGTTCACTATACAACTGTCAACATTTTAGCAGAAGAATTTTCTATCAATGAAAAATTTTGTTCGAACTCTGAAGAGAAAGAGAAGCATGAGTTGAGCGTGGCAGAGTCCATAGGCATCACACTTTACTTAAAACCTCATATTTTTACTGGTGCCGTATGCCTTGAACTAATACTAAGGCAGCTTTGGGCAAAAATGCATATTTATATCTTAAATAAAACTGAAGAATTTGCTTTAGACTGCTTATACCAACTGTTATGTGAATTTGAAGCTATGGGAGATCATCACGATACATACAGCTTAGAGCTGATCAATTTCACGGCCAAACCAATTATCAATGAAGCAGAAATTTTAGCAAATATCAAATTTTTGGAGAGAAATAAGAAACTGGCAACTGTCATGGATCTATATGACAGAGGAAACTATGAAGAAGTTCTTGCCATAGTGTTAGATTCCTTTGAACATTGCAAATTAATGGCTCGTAATCAAGAGGAAGAAATGTCCCTTGACTTTGCTATTCAGCTATCATTAATACTTGATACTTATTGGGCATTAGAAGATGTGAACAGTTGTTTCAAATGGTCTTTAGTTTGCCTACATGAAGCACTCAAACATTACTTTAGATACACAAGTGGTTCTCCAGAATATGAGAAATGGACACTGACAGTTGTGAAAGTACTCTGTTGTATGGAGCATATATTAACAACTGAAGGTTTGGCCTGCCTGGATACGGTCTCCCCAAAAGAACTGAGCCAAGGTTTGGAAGATCTCATTAGAATCATAGGACATCAGGTAGAAACCAGTGCATCAGACATGCCTTTTGGTACTGTTACTCCCTGGATATTAATGCACTTCATTTTGCAAAGAGAAGAAGACCAAGGAAGGGTTAGGCTTGAAAAAGATAAAGACTGTGATGAAGTTCCCAATCCATTGCTTATATTGTTTATTGCTCATGAGCAACTAGGTAACAGAGGATGGTGTTGCAAATCTGATGGAAAGCTTCTGTATTTTATTCTAGACACTGTTGTCCCTCGGCTGAGATCCCCAGCTTTATGCAAATGCTTGGAACAGGTCTGTCAATATATGGAGCAGTGTGTTTACTGCCTGTTTGGTCATCCACAGAAAAAGAATAACAAATTAAAATACTTAATAGATCACAATGCAACAGCACGCGAATTGAATTGGGAAAGAGCACAACAAGTTTATGAAATATTTAGACCAACAGAACTGCCAGAATTAGAAGGGAAACTACCAGGAATATCTGCAGACACAGAATTATTGTTCCATCGTATTTTAGCTCAATTGCCTCCGGACAATAACCCACAAAAATATGTTTCTGGTGTAAAAAATTACATGAAAGGTACTGAAGATAAAATACCCCGTATCATACAACCTCTGCTCCCATTCAAAATGAGAGATATTTATTTCTTGTTAGGAGATTATTACTTTAAGAAAGAAGATGGTAAACTAGCTGTGAAATATAATATGTTAGATGTTGTCATAAACAATGACCGATTAGAATCATGGGCCGAAATTTCCCTGGCAAAGGCACTCAACTTAGAAAGGATACTACATGCATGCAAAAATCTCAAAAATGAAAGAGAATTTTTAAATCCTGCCAAGTCTATTATTAAATGCTTTAGACGGACTTTGGAGTTGGATCCTTCTCATGCCGTCATGTGGATAGAGTATGGAAACTTTGTGTACACTGTTCATTCGTTCTGCTCACGACTCTTAAAGCAAGCCAGCGAATCTCTAAGCATGGAAGATTTCGAATCATTGGAGAAACAGAAAGAAGACATGTTAGATACAACACAACAGTGTTTTATGACTGTGATTGATGCTATCAAAGGCAATCATGACGTAAAGGTGAATGAAGATGCCTGGTTACAATACTACATGCTTGGAAAAGTTGCTGAAAAACGCAATAAACCTCCATCTGTTTATCTGAACTATTACATGAAAGGTGTCAAAAGTCTACAGGATGCAGGTGCTACTTATCCCTTGAAAATTAACTATAGCTCACCTTCACATTTATGCATAGAAGTATTAGAACTTCACTACAGAATACATGCATCTATCCTGAAATACATTGAGCAACATGAAAACAAACCGATACCAAATTCTGTGGGAAAAGTTTTCAAAAACTGTATAGAAGAATGGAAAAATGGACCTTATTCTAAAAAATCAAAAAGAGATGGCATCACAGAAATTGATAGTGAAAATGTAACAAGTACTGAAGAACCTTTCCAAGCAGCAAACATTTTAAAGAGATCAATCAGTGATGCTGGAGAGGAAGAAACCCAGGAAGCAAAGCGACTAAAGCTAGAAGCTGCCGCTGCTAAAGTCAGAAGGTCAGCTTCATACGACACTGAAAGGCTTGCATCTAAAGAAACGGAACTACAGTCAACAGAAGTTAAAGATCCTAGTAAAATACTTGCAACACCCATCAAAGAAGAGAAAGAAAATCTACCAGTTGCAAAAAAAGATGAAGTAAAACCTGTAGAAAGCAACCCAAACCCAACGCAAGATAGTCAGCTAGAAGAAAAATTAGCAATTACCGAAAAACCTATTGAAGTAAACAAAGTTGAAGTAACTAAGAGCCATACAGATAAAAAAGATAAAGAAGACAGTTCAAGTAGTACATCATCATCATCTTCAGAATCTAGCTCAAGTGATTCATCTTCAGACAGTAGTAGCGATTCAAGCAGGGACAGTGGAGTATCCGCCAATTCATATGATGCTAAGCCATTACCTGAAGAGGAGATTACGAAAATTATAGCAGCTAGTTTAGATGCTCTTGAAGACTGCGCTAGCCGTTTCGCAGCTCACTACAAAGCTATATACAGAGTTGCTCATTATCACTTTTATTACAAGAAAGGTAAAGATATTGAAAGATGTCGTGATCTTATGCTCTCGAATTTTACAGCTAGAAATGGTCAGAAATTAGCAGGACTGTTTAGCGAGCGAAAACCTTCTAATTTCTTTAATAATATATGGAAATTTCCACATGCGGAAGTTGACCGAGCTGGAAGCTTCGCCTTTCACATGAATCGTTCAGTACTTCTTACAATGGAAATATTAAAAGAGATAGATGATTATAAAACTTTGTTAGATTTAAGCTTGCAGCTGCAAAGGATTCCAGAACTCGATAAGAAGTATGTGCGTGATTCTGATAGAGAAGAATTATCTCAGCAGGCTTTTTCTCTCTGTGTGCAGTCATTGAAAGGATTGTTAACTAAGTTTAGTCAGCAAGCAGACTTGAAGAGTAACGATGTAGAACAACAATCACTTAAGAGCCTGATGCTGGATATTTACAGAGCATATCAAAAGGCACAGAAACAACCTAATTCCAAGCAGTTCACTAATTTGCTAATAGAAGGTTACAAGCTAGTCAGTACTGAATCAATCACAGAGAACATGTCACACCAAACCCTTGTTGATTTAAGTATGAAATTCTGTCAGAAACATATTCAGCAGCTAAAGAATGAAGCCACCCTATCAAGTTTAGAAAAGAGTCAGAGTATGCAAAAGAAACAGACAACCAAGCCAGTTGATGTAGCAAAACCATCCACATCTTCTGTAAATCGTGAAATGAAGTCAGATAATAAAGCTCCGAACTCCTCTTCTACTTCGTCACTCCGTGGTATGCCAAAAATGTCTGCCAATGAAATTGCTGCTTTCCAAAGTTATCTTCCGACATTGACTGATCCAGGTTCAATGCAACATGCTACAGCCGCCTTCATATCTTACCTGAGCAATATAAACCCTTACGCGGCCGCCGGCTACTCTGCAAGCACTTTACCACCATCGCTGCAGAATTCCTACCCGAATTCATTTCAAGCTGAGTTTTATAGACAATTCTTGGGACAAGCTTTGGCGTCATATTTACCGCCACCGGCGAAAAAGCAAAAGAGAGCTCCAAAGGTTCCAAACCCAAATCCAACACGACCTCCAGTATCTCAGTTGAAGTCTTCTAAATCTATTACTTCGACAACAAAAGCTACACCAACCCCTGTGATCACAACCCTCCAGAAGTCAACATCGGCACCCGTTGGGATTCCTATTCAGAAAAGTACGTCTTTGACTCCTAGTATGGGGACAGTGTTGCCAAGTCTACCTGCATCGCTGACCGCGAATCTCACTTCGTACGGAGCTCCACATTCCACATCCCACTCCAGCGTTCACACTACATTACCGAGTCAAGCTCACATGTCCACGTCGACGGCGTCTACTGTAAGCGCAGCGATTCATACCAAGCCCCCGCTGCCACACCAGCAAGTCAGTCCCGGTAAAACGTTGCAGGAGAAGTTGGCGGAAAGACAGAAGCACCATCCCATTTCGAAACCAGCTCATGAAACTAACCCTGAACGGCAGAAGCAGGCCGCTAAGTCTCAGGAGATCAACGCGTCCATCAGCAAGTTACCGTCTTCCTTGACTATCACCAAGACATCAGCAAGTAAGCAGCCGGCACTGCCAAAAAAGCCCGATGCTAAGAAATCATTAACATTCAATCAGCCCAAGCCACCCCCTCCTAAGCCAATTTTGTCAGATGAAGTTATTATATTAGATGATGATTAAACTATAGGATTTATTTATTTTAGTGTTTAATAATCTATATTGCTATTATCAATGAATACAAAATGCTTCTGATTATGTATGTAATTTTATTTCATAATTAATAACAAATTTTACAATAGATGGCTAGATTATTTATAATATTTACAAATAACTTAAATACATACATGTTATTGCTACAATATACAGACATTATTTCTGTCATCAATACAGTTACTATTCAGTAAGGACCAGGTGATCCAAATGCAATTGCCGGGGTTCCTTCAAAAAGGAACCGTAAAATGGTACAGATCTTTCCACTAAGGAAGGCGCGCTCCATATTTTTTGAGTGTAGTTACAAACTACTACTGCACACCCAAGTGATAATATTTTATTCTTTTACTGTATGTACATTTACGCACATATACAACGTCCGCTCATAGGTTGAAAAGATCTATTTTCGCCCTAAAACTTAGGACCATTGTAAACCCTTTACTTTAGAATTTATGAAAAATTTGTTAATTCACAATTTCTATGAATTTGTAAAATATTTTTTTTAGTCATGAAAGTTTCTCTTAGTGTACCGATTGACGTAATGTACAAACGAGGCCTACCCGTAGGTACAATTTAGCATCAATAATTGACTGGAGCCGCGCCTCTTTAGTGAGAGAACAGGTCTGTACCGCAAATAAAGGACGAAAAATTATAGCTCGCTGTAACTATACATTTATATATTAGTGTTGATTTAGAGTACATCATTTAATTTTAACTTAGATGTTTAAAACATAATTAGGTATTCTGCTCCACAACTTTATATAATGTAGGTACAGTTTGGTATACTCACGCGCCCTTACGTCTAGAAGTACTAACTTAGGTATACATGTGCCTGAATGGTCAGCTAAAAACGTATGTTCTACGTTTTAAATTCTCCTGTTAAAAGACTACAAATGACCTACAATAAACAATTCAATTCTATAGACATATTCCAAAACAGCAAAAACATTTTAAGGGAGAGGTACTAAGCGTAATAAATATGCCATATACATGAGGTAAAATAACACTTTTATGTAATAAAAAAAAACCTAAATCACACATTATGCACACTTACTCTTCACAGATACTACCTCCCACACACACATACTATTTTATATATTTATACTTAAGCCAGTGTCTGTTTTTTCCTTTGTTGGAATTTTTTTCATATACTGTTAATAAGGGACTCTCTTATTAAATTAAGAAATCTATAAAAAGTAAGTCTCTTTTGGCTGTAGGTCACAGATACAAATTTAGAACTTTTTAATTAAGGGTGAACTGGCCGGCCCGTTCTCCATACAAACGTGGTAGGGTGATCACTCCCTTATTTGAGGATTAAGGTCCAAAACAAAGCATAATACAGATTGATCTCGTCATTATCTAGGCTTGTATGATGCCGAAATTTTAATAAAATAATTAACTTAAGAGTTATGAGCTTCGCAACATTTTCACATAACAGTTCCGAGGCTCATAACTTTCAACTTAATTATCTTTTTAACATTTCGGCATCATACAAGCCTAGATAATGACGAGATCAATCGGTATCATGCTTAATTCTGGACCTAAACTTTCAAATAAGGGAGTGATCACCCTACGGCGTTTGTATGGAGAAGCGACCGGCCAGTTCAACCTTAAGAGCTGTAGACTTAGTAAAATAAAATAAAATAAGCTGACCGTTCAGGCACACGAGAAGAGATTTATAGGAATCTTAGAGATACATTTCCATCAGAATACCAAATTATGTTTGACATATAAAGAATACAATCTAAAATCGACACCATTATATAGGAAGTTTGATTTAACCGGTACGACCCTATGCTATACCTGGGTTTTGCATCTGAAAGCAGCATGGGGCTCCTCATGTACCAGTGTTCCACGAACCCTAAAATCTATATACACAGACCACATTATTACAAAATAATCCTTTATTTAATTAAAAACGTTACCGTGCAAAGAAAATCTTGTTCAGTGCAAAGCAGCGTTCCAATGGGGTTCCATAATAATTATGAATAAAAACTTTCCAAATATTTCTTTCAACCTGCATTGTGTAGCGAGTGTAGGAATTAATGATTCAAGTCCTTTCATTAAAATGTTGCTTCTCCGCTCTTAATTTTATATGATTATTGGCCATGTCGGTACTGGTAGAAGTGAATCATGGTGTTGCTGAGGTTTGCGTTCAGCATCAGAGTGACGAAGTAAGCCAGCACGAGGAACGGCAGGGGGAACAGGATCAACCTAACGTTTTGGAGCTGTGGTAAGTCTGAAATAGAGAAAATAGGGTAAACTTCAACAAGTTACTTCAAGCGATGTAAAAACATAGTAGCTGCGGAGGTAGACGAACTGGTGGGTGTTCAAATTTTGTTGCGGACTTCAGCATTACAGTGTAGTGGTCCGTTATTTAGTGAAGGCTCTCATGGCTGAAATTGACTGGAGCCGCGCCTCTTTAGTGAGAGAACAGGTCTGTACCGCAAATAAAGGACGAAAAATTATAGCTCGCTGTAACTATACATTTATATATTAGTGTTGATTTAGAGTACATCATTTAATTTTAACTTAGATGTTTAAAACATAATTAGGTATTCTGCTCCACAACTTTATATAATGTAGGTACAGTTTGGTATACTCACGCGCCCTTACGTCTAGAAGTACTAACTTAGGTATACATGTGCCTGAATGGTCAGCTAAAAACGTATGTTCTACGTTTTAAATTCTCCTGTTAAAAGACTACAAATGACCTACAATAAACAATTCAATTCTATAGACATATTCCAAAACAGCAAAAACATTTTAAGGGAGAGGTACTAAGCGTAATAAATATGCCATATACATGAGGTAAAATAACACTTTTATGTAATAAAAAAAAACCTAAATCACACATTATGCACACTTACTCTTCACAGATACTACCTCCCACACACACATACTATTTTATATATTTATACTTAAGCCAGTGTCTGTTTTTTCCTTTGTTGGAATTTTTTTCATATACTGTTAATAAGGGACTCTCTTATTAAATTAAGAAATCTATAAAAAGTAAGTCTCTTTTGGCTGTAGGTCACAGATACAAATTTAGAACTTTTTAATTAAGGGTGAACTGGCCGGCCCGTTCTCCATACAAACGTGGTAGGGTGATCACTCCCTTATTTGAGGATTAAGGTCCAAAACAAAGCATAATACAGATTGATCTCGTCATTATCTAGGCTTGTATGATGCCGAAATTTTAATAAAATAATTAACTTAAGAGTTATGAGCTTCGCAACATTTTCACATAACAGTTCCGAGGCTCATAACTTTCAACTTAATTATCTTTTTAACATTTCGGCATCATACAAGCCTAGATAATGACGAGATCAATCGGTATCATGCTTAATTCTGGACCTAAACTTTCAAATAAGGGAGTGATCACCCTACGGCGTTTGTATGGAGAAGCGACCGGCCAGTTCAACCTTAAGAGCTGTAGACTTAGTAAAATAAAATAAAATAAGCTGACCGTTCAGGCACACGAGAAGAGATTTATAGGAATCTTAGAGATACATTTCCATCAGAATACCAAATTATGTTTGACATATAAAGAATACAATCTAAAATCGACACCATTATATAGGAAGTTTGATTTAACCGGTACGACCCTATGCTATACCTGGGTTTTGCATCTGAAAGCAGCATGGGGCTCCTCATGTACCAGTGTTCCACGAACCCTAAAATCTATATACACAGACCACATTATTACAAAATAATCCTTTATTTAATTAAAAACGTTACCGTGCAAAGAAAATCTTGTTCAGTGCAAAGCAGCGTTCCAATGGGGTTCCATAATAATTATGAATAAAAACTTTCCAAATATTTCTTTCAACCTGCATTGTGTAGCGAGTGTAGGAATTAATGATTCAAGTCCTTTCATTAAAATGTTGCTTCTCCGCTCTTAATTTTATATGATTATTGGCCATGTCGGTACTGGTAGAAGTGAATCATGGTGTTGCTGAGGTTTGCGTTCAGCATCAGAGTGACGAAGTAAGCCAGCACGAGGAACGGCAGGGGGAACAGGATCAACCTAACGTTTTGGAGCTGTGGTAAGTCTGAAATAGAGAAAATAGGGTAAACTTCAACAAGTTACTTCAAGCGATGTAAAAACATAGTAGCTGCGGAGGTAGACGAACTGGTGGGTGTTCAAATTTTGTTGCGGACTTCAGCATTACAGTGTAGTGGTCCGTTATTTAGTGAAGGCTCTCATGGCTACCAAACAGAAATCGTTGTTTCCATAAAAAGTCAGTTTTCATTTGGGTCCACCCTA
This sequence comes from Plagodis pulveraria, assembly GCA_963890685.1. NCBI lineage: Eukaryota > Metazoa > Arthropoda > Insecta > Lepidoptera > Geometridae > Plagodis > Plagodis pulveraria. Next base: position 27,704,741 of record OY982967.1, read on the forward strand.
TTCGGCCGAATAATCTTCACACCGCTCTGTCATACTGAAGTGACGGTTTATAGGAAATATAATTCCTAACCACCTTTTTAACCTTTGAAGCAGTGATGGCTCAGTGGCATTGGCAGCCGCGCAGCAGGTCCATGGTTCGAATCCCGCCGCGGGCTTGAGCTTCACCGCATGGTGAAAGGGCATTTTGGGAATGCCCTCCTGGCTAGCTATGAAGTAGAAAATCTGCCGCCAAGCACCTTACGGTGTGTTCTGACAGCAGTCCTTGAGAGCCAGTGAAATTACAGGCACATGAGACTTAACAACTATGTCTCAAGTTGACGGGCGCAGTGCAATTCGTGACTTGTGATGAAATGGATCTGCTATAGGCAGAGATAGTCCGCTTAACATCAGGTGGGCCTCAAGCTTGTTCCGTCACAATAACATAAAAAAGACCATCCGTCCCGCGCTAAGACTACAGAGTAAGATTCATATAATGGTTAAACGCCTTTGATGTTTGCGTTAAAGTCTGATTCAAATACGTGAACTAATATCCACTACGTAATGCCCCGAACAGTGTGTCCCCGACTACAAACTAAATACGACGACCAAATGTATGAAGTTTGGGACGGCAACCCCGTCTCTCGTCTCTCAAACCCCGCACGTTTTCTCTGTCTAGATGACTTCTTATGTTTTTCTGTATGGATATTTAGGTTGTTGTAACACGAACTCGGGACGGATGGTCAAGGGTTCGATTCTCGTGGTAAAAAAAACCCTCCGTAGTAATCTTGTAAGCTTTTTCTATCTTAACAATGCATAGTACTTACTGTTATATCCAAGGAATGTTATGTACAGGTAGTAAGTGACAGCTGCAAGCCAAAATGAGTTTGATACGAAACAGGATATGAACCCTGTTTCTCCCAACAAATCTGCAAAGAAATCATATTATTAGATCAATAATACGTTATATATATCTTTTTTTCATGATAAGAAGTAACAGGTGCGTTCTGAAAAAAGGCCAGGTGAGGAGTACCCTAAACCGACGCTTATGTAAGATGAGTGTAGATGAAGCGAAAGAGGTAATTAAGGATCGTAGTAAGAAAAGGCTGTGGTCTCTGCCTACCCCTACGGGAAAGGTGCGTGATATTATGTATGTATTTAAGTAACATGCGTGGCACTTACGATCAGCTCTCCGCCTGTTAGTAAGCGCTAAAAAAAACGAGATGACACGGGAATTGTTGTGGTACGAATCCCGTGTCATCTCGTATTTTTTTATTACTGATAGGTAAGGCTTTGACCACAAACTCAGCTATCAGTAATACAATGGGCTCTAAAAGTCTATCACTAAAAGTGATATATATATAATAAATATATATTTTTTTTTTTTTTTTCATTTATTTATACAGAATCTACAGCTCTTGTTATACATAGATACAACTTATATATATATCTTACAGCCAATAACAGATTCAATTTTTTGTAGTCTTGACTTATATAATACGACAGTCACCAAGTGGGCCACATCATTACACATTATAATAATAGAAAAATAAAGTAAACTAAACATGGCAATATATATAAAAGGCTAAAAACAGATACAATTAAACAATCAAATAAAAATATATCAATTGTTGTGAAAGAGTAAAAATAAGATAGATTTACAAATACTGCATATAAAAGTTTGTAGTGTAAGTGAAAGGTGCGTGCGCGCGCGCGCTTGTGTGTGTGTGTGTGTTTGTGTGTGTGGTGAGAGAGTGCCAGTTATTTTCTAACAGTTTTCGTGAAGCATTTTGAGAACTTCACGTCTAAATGCTTCCCTGCCATCATTGAAAATATCTGTGGATCCAAATCTTTTATTATAGCTATTGTGCAACCGACTGATGATAGAGTTTTGCGCATAATTGGTGCTTGTGTGTTGAGCAGCAAATAGGTTAGTCTGTCTCGTTCGTATTTTCGGAACACAAAAACACAACATTTTAGATGATAGCTCACCGCAATCCACGTAGCCATTACAGATACCATGTAGAAAAGACATGTCAGCGAGAATTCTGCGATTTTGAAGAGTCGTAAGGTGATGATGGTTGCATATATATATATACTTAAGAGTGGTGTAACAATAAAGAGTTTCCTATCTATCAAATAAAAAATATGTTATAATACGTCTGCGTATATAGTGACACTGGCATGCTGCTCACTGCGCGCATTATTTTCCGTGTCAGCTATGTGTATTTCGAAAGATAGAACAATAATAATCTTTTATATCAGATAAAATTACAAGCACATGAGACTTTAATAACTATATCTCAAGGTGACGGGCGCAGTGCAATTCGTAACTTGTGACGAAATGCATCTGTTATAGGCAGAGGTTAGTCAGCTTAACATCCGGTGGGCCTCGAGCTTGTACCGTCACAATAACATAAAAAAAACATGATACTGATTAAGAAGTTAAAATCCAAAAAAATATGATTAGACAAACTGAAAAAGTCAATTTTATTAAAGTCAAAAGAAATATCGAATTAAAATGATACACAGGCAGCTGTGCCGTTTTTTTTATTTAATATATTTAATAAAATCACACCATATATCCCAACTTAATAAATACAACATAATAAATAAGGTAAAAGGAGAAAGCGATACGACCAATTACTACGCGGACGGCAGTTAGTGCTATTATAATTACTTAAAAAAATAGAATTGATATCATACCACAATCTGAAAAAAAAGTTAAATTGATGATAAAAAAGAACTCGTAATTACAATGAAATTTATAGTATGAGTCTTGGGGCTTATTAAGATAAAGACTAACTGCATTAGTATATTTAAGATATACCTTGAAGCAATAATAGCTATGGACTGACGTGCCGCAAGTCCATGGTTCGATTCTTACCGCTGGCTTGAGCTTCATTCTCCACATGGTGGGAGGGCATTTTGCGAATGCTCACTTGGCTAGATACTACCCTCAAGTAAAAAACCTGTCGCCAAGCACAGAAGTTGAATAGTTAACAAATTCGGAAGCAGTTAACAACTGTATGTCTCAGGGTCCGGGCGCAGTGCAGCTCATCACTTGTGCAGTGATGAAACTATAACAGATGTTATAGGAAGAGGTTATCGTTTAACATTAGGTGGGCATTGTGTTTATTCGGGCACAATATAATAAAAAAAAAATAAGATGAAATAGTACATATTCAATTAGAATAAGTTAGGAAAAAGGAAATAACGATATGTGTGTCTTGAGTAGTCCATTACTCTTCGGCCTTTGCTAGGCTCACCCTTCAGTAACTCTATTCAGCCCAAGCATTAAGAGGAACGGGAAGAGAAGCTCCTACAGAAAAATATGTATTTTAACAAGTGATGCTGTCTCGCCGTTAAACGCCCGAACATAGTAGTGCGATAAAGACAATTGCAGATTCTTCAAGTTTTGACTTAGAAGTTAGTGGTAATCTAAAAATTTTATGACTGACAGAATAAACTAGGTTTATAGGTTTTCCTTTTTCTTTATTAATCATTTTTTTCATATAAACAATTCCTTAACTAGAGATACAAGTTTTGAGAATATATCGGTATTTAAATACCCATTAATTCAAATTCCTTTAATATAATGATAAAAATCAAAACGTATAAACTTGAATATTGATAATATCTATAAGATTTCCAAAAATCATCAAAATCATTGATAGTTTAGAGGGGTAGAAACGTTTTCTGTTTTTGTATGAAAATTCGAGACTTCCCTCCAGTCTTAATAGAGTTACTGAAGGGGATGATGTAGGTCATTAAGGAGCTTGTAACGAAATATAAAACAAAATATTGCATAGACAAAGGTCAATCACAATGCGCGCTCTCGGGCCACTAATACTCGTACAAATATCTTTATTTGACATATCAATGTGGTACAAGTAAATTGTGAATCCATTGGCTCCAAACTAGTGTTTACTTACTGTATTTCAGAGCCAGTAGTAAATTTGAAAATAAGTTAAAAAAAATACACTTTAATTTAAATAAAAAGTTCAGTAAAAACATATAAAAATCAAAGGTTCTTGTATATCAAATTAAAATTTTAAATTTATATAAACCCATTGGCATCGGCGATAATGATAACAATAGAATTTCATTCATAACTAGGCCATAGTGGTCCAGACGATGCCAACTTATTAAGTCAATTTATACTTTAACCCCAGATATGTACATTCAAAAATCGCCGTTGTAACTATAAACTTTGCTTTTTGAATGCACATATCATCCTTATTTCAAATATGACTACATCTATATGTAAGAAACTCGCTCAGCAAAACAATGTTAATTTATATTAATTAAAATGTAATATATCATAAAATATAAATTATATAAATAAAACGTATAACATTTACATAAATAAAGCGTCTAATAAGACAACAATAACTAAGACCTTATGTTTATGCAATAAACAAAAATTATTTGAAAAGTAAAGTCGCAACATATTTTCAAAAATTGAGTCAAAAAATTTACATGTTCACTCTAAGCCTCACCTAATCTTTTCCTACGTTATAATTTTTTTTTTTATATATATGAAGTATTTTGGTAGATTTTTTTATGCCTGGCAGGTTAGCCTTTGACCACAATCTCACCTGATGGTAAGTGATGATGTGGTCGAAGATGATGTTCAGGCTACCCTAGAATTACTGGCTCTTAAAGACAGCTGCCGGAACACGTAATTGAGGGTGGTATCAAGCCAGGCGGGCATTCGCAAAATGTCCTATCACAATGCAATAGTATTATTATGTATTTATTTAGAAATTATATAAGATGATGTATAATATTGTATGTATTTCACATCCCTTATTTAAATAGGTGCCTACTGTATCAGACGGATCGTCCACTGCTGAACACAACCTCCCCTATTTAGGGGGTATTTGCCATAATCCCCACGCTTGGCAAGCGGCTTGGGGATCGCAGTGTAAGATGGAAGTTCTTTAGAAGGCGCTGCTGCCCACCTTCCAGTATTTTTCCCTTAGTCGCCTCTTACGACACCCACGGGATGATATAGGGAGGAGCAATTCTAACCCGGCACCCCACGGGGCACTCTTTTACTTCACGATTGTCTATCTATATTACATATGTACATCACCGTTATAGTTCCTCTCCATCCAAAATTTGCTAGAGATAGCTATTAGAGGTAAGGTCACCTATTGTGACACTTTATGTATTTGTCAGAATCAAATTTTGTATAAAAGAGGGTAACAGCAATGCATTATCTTTCCTATTACAGCCACAAGACTCCTCACGAGTATTATTCGCTCCATGATGAGGCTATAAACGAAATGTTCAACCCTAATATAAACAATATATGATACTAAAGTAATGCTGTATACCTAATTGACGTTCTTTATCACTTTCAATTTATCGACGAAGGAAGGAGCTTAGCTAGAATTGCTCCCACACTTCGCCTATGGGGGGAGATACATACCTTTTTGTTAGTGGCAGCGAAAGGAAAATACCAGGAGGTCAGCAGTAGCAAATTATGTTGATATCGGGAGGGCTATGGCAAATCCCTCCCGATGTGAGAGTACTTCGTTCAACGGTGGACGTTGAGAGAGACGATGAGATGATAATACTTACTGATGAAGAGTATAATATGGAAGCAATGCAGCAAAGAGAGCGGCGGGAAGAACGCATTGATGTGAACGTCGAAGGCGTAGCCCCACTCCACGTCGGGGCCCAGCGGGTCCCGGCGCAGGTACTTATTGCTTATGTACCTGAAATGTATACAATAACTTCATTACGTTCATATACGAATGCTCTACCTCCTATAACTCAAATGTATCTGTCGCCAAACGCCAGTGTTCGGGCAGTTGTCCTTGAGAACCAGTGTACATTCTAACTTTCACCTACTTAAGGTTGAACTGGCCGGTCACTTCTCCATACAAACGTCGTAGGGTGATCACTCCCTTATTTGAGATTTTAGGTCCAGACTTATGCATAATACCGATTGATATAGTCATTATCTAGGCTTGTATGATGCCAAAATTTTAAAAAGATAATTACTTTGTAAGTTATGAGCCTCGAAAACTTTATATGAAAATGTTTCGAGGCTCATAATTCTCAAGTTAAATATTTTATTAAAATTTCGGCATCATACAAGCCTAGATAATGACGAGATCAATCGGTATTATGCTTTATTTTGGACTTAAATCCTCAAATAAGGGAGTGATCACCCAACGACGTTTGTATGGAGAACGGGCCGGCCAGTTCACCCTTAAATAGCAGACACTTTTAGCAGTGAGTGTCCAGTAAGAGATTATGGACTGCCGCGCATGAGAGCCCAGGGTTCGAATTCCACCACGGCTTGACCTTACCATGAAGTAGTAGGAGTGTCACCAAACATCGATGTGTTCCGGTATTTTTCCCTTACAGATTCTAGGATAATTCTTTTAACATCTTCGACCACACCAATTGATACTCCACTCATGAAGACACGCTCCACCATATTTTTTGAGTGCGATTGCAACAACTACCTTTTACCCAAGTGTTTTACATTTTCTTGTTATACTGTATGTACAATTTACACCTACACTAAGACGACGTGTACAAACAAGGCCTACCCGGACAAATGCGCAACAATAATCAAAGTCAAAATCATTTATTCAATTTAGGCGTCTACGACGCTCTTATGAAGGTCAATTACAAATTTTAGTATTGAAATATTCTACATGGTACTGCCACGTTCAGCAAATAAATTGTATAGAGCCACTGCGAGAAGAACGGGCAAGAAACTCGGGGCCATTCTTTTAAACATCTTTTAACAATGTGTTACATACATACTATATAATAGAGTTATTACAATATTTGTTTATATTATGTAGGTGACAGGCAATAGCTTGGCTGAGGCGGAATTGTCCAGGCATTTTTGTCGTTTATGTAATCAGAAACTGTGTAGTAGGATTTTTTAATCAATATGTTTTTCACATGCAACTTGAATTTCCCTTCTGTGAGCGTTGTAATATGTTTAGGAACTTTATTATAAAACCGCACACAATTACCTAAGAAGGACCTTTTATTTGTCTTTGCTAATCTAAAACATGGCACCGCTATTTTATCTTTATTCCTAGTATTGTAATCGTGATTGTCACTGTTTAATTTAAATTTACTAAATTTTTTTACGAACATACATAATATTTTCAAATATATACAGACTTGGTAAAGTAAAAATATCAATTTCTTTAAAAAGATCCCTCACAGATTCCCTAGGACCCATTTTATATATGGCTCGAATTGCACGCTTTTGTATGATAAAGATTGTCTCTATCTCAGCAGCAGTTCCCCACAGCAATACGCCATACGACATAATACTGTGGAAGTACGCGAAATAAACTAGGCGAGCAGTAGCTACGTCTGTTAACTGTCTTATCCTAAGAACTGCACATGCAGCAGAACTAAGTCTTCCGGAGAGATCATGTATATGTGGATCCCATTGTAAAGTGGAATCCATTTTGATTCCCAGGAAGACTGTCGCTTTGTCAATAGGGAGTTTATCTGGGCCAAGCTTTATGTTTGGTTCAACATAAGGAACATTTGGTAAAGAAAACTTTAAACATTTCGTCTTTTTTGAATTTAGGAGAAGATTATTAGCGGCGAACCATTTACAAATCTTAGATAATACATTATTTACATGCGTCAGTTCACTGTCTTTCCTATCTACTTTAAACATCACAGAGGTATCATCTACGAATAAAACAATATCGCAGAAATCTTTGACCATGCAAGGCAGATCATTAATATACGTTAGAAACAGAAAAGGTCCCAAAATTGATCCCTGTGTGACTCCCATTTTTACCAATGACCCGGAAGAAGTATTGCCACTTATTCCAACCCTCTGTAGCCTGTCTGACAGATATGACTCTATAAGATTCAGAGCTTTTCCACGAATACCATAGTGGTAAAGTTTACGAATCAGAGTGCAGTGCTCTACACAGTCGAATGCCTTGGAAAGATCACAAAATACGCCAATAGCATCATGTGAACTCTCCCAGGCTTCCAGTATATGCGACATCAATTGAACACCTGCATCTGTTGTGGATTTGCTCTTGGTGAAACCAAACGGATTCTCATTTAATAATTATGCTTGTTAAAATGGGATAGTAGTTGTTTGAGCATAATTTTTTCGAATAATTTACTCAGAACAGGTAAGATGGAAATAGGTCTATAATTGCAAGGGTCAGATGTAGACCCCGACTTTAAAATTGGAGTGATTTTACTTTGTTTTCATTTAATTGGGGAAGTTTCAACTTAATTTATTGCGGAGGGACGTGATAAGGGGAGTCTAGATTTTCGTGCCTTCGCTTTCCGAAAATCAAGACTATTCTTACAATTAGCTGTAAACTAAATTTTATATATGGTCACATGAACAACATTACAACAACAACAGTAAATGTGAGTGTAAGCTCGTTTATTTATGATGACGCACACCGATCATTCTTACATTATATTTTTTGTATTAACGCCTGCTTAGCGAATACACTTAACACTTACACCTAATGGAAAACATTTGAACCACGTGCGGGTTCTGAACATCCTAGCGCCGCGCCGGGACGTGCTCTTACAATAGGACTATCGTGTTGAGTGACTCACAATTCGAATTTATCCTTTCGTGTTCCATCATATTTTCTAGTCGCGAACGACAAAGTTACTGCCTCGTAAGAGGCGACTCCGGAAAAAATGAAAATGAAAATCACAAGTTTCGATGTCAGCGGGGCTTTTATTGCTGCACATTATGCACACCGCAAAGCGATCTAAGCACCTGGAAGGTAAAACCGCGCACATGGACGGCTATAAAATCATAAAACCTTTTTTTAGTGATGTATATGTCTGTTTTGCCCTGCATGCAGTTAACCAAAACATTTGTTCGTGTGATGTTCGAAAAAACACATTCAACCGACCCCACACGCATCGGACAAAGATGGGACAATGCTGAAAAAACACTTTTCTTAGGATTTTCTTAGAACGGGATCTTAGACTATTACTTACTTAGTTTATTAAAGCAAGGATAATGTTCATAAAATGTGAAGCCTCACCATAATATTGTTGAAACTATAATCCCAGTTCCTATAAAGTCGACGAACACGACGAATATTGTGAGAACTGCTATTTGCCATCCGTCCCTCATGCCCATAGCTAACCCGAAGCATATTGATGACACTGTAATATAATAAAAACAAACATAAGACCAGGGAAGTGGGAAATGGCGACCCGTGGTATCATTGGATCCACGCGATCATGTCCGTGTTTTGCGTCATCGCACACAGAAATGCCAGCACTCTTTCCATCCACTCACCACCACATTGGGGCATAGTATGGTTAAGATTTTCCCATTTGGCTAAAAATCACAGTAGATTATGCATTTTTTACATTGTGTAACTATTATATAAGCTTATTGCCACCTACAATTGTTTATAAGAGACCAAGCGCTTGTTTTGAAGCGCTCGTAGCGAAGTTTACTTAGCTATTCTTAACCGATCAGCACAGTTAAGCAACGTCGCCCGCGGTCATGAGTTGGATGGGTATCCGCTAGTGACATTACTACTGAGCGCTTCCGTGCTTCGGGGGCACATTAAGCCGTCGGTCCCGGTTGTTGTCTAATGATGGCAATCGTTATAGCATGGTGGTAGGGCATTTAGCGAATGGCTAGCTACCACCCTCAAGTAGAAAATCTGTCGCCAAGCACCTAATGGTGTGTTCTGGCAGCTGTCCTTGAGAGCCAGTACTTTAGCTGGTGGCTAGGTTAGCCTGACCACCACCTCGACCACATCATCACTTACCATCAGGTGAGATAGGGGTCAAAGACAACTATCAGGAATAAAAAAAAAAACAAATAGTAATTTAAAAAGAAATGTTGCAAGATATTTAACAGTATGTTAAGTTAGCTGTACTATAAGAGTCAGTTTCATTCTATGCTTAGCCTTTACAATCTTTTGTTACATCATTTTTTTTTACATCAACAATCACCAACAGGTGAGATTTTGGGCAAATAAGTCTAACGGCATAAAAAAAACAATTGGACAGAATCATACTTAAATTTTTTTTATGTATGAATTTATATTTATTGCCATAAATCTAGTACCCTTGCGCTCGAAGATGCTCCAATGTCTATAGGCCATTGGAGCATCAGTGCTTACTTCAAGAGCAGACATTGACATATCCAAGAATAAAACTAAAAAAGTAATAATATAAGAACTTTAAGCAACCCTATCATGCTACAAATTTATTAAAATAAATGTTAATAACAGATGCAGTTTTTTTTTTTTTTTTTTTTTTAATGTTATTGTGAAGTTACAAGCGCGAGGCCCACCTGATGTTAAGCGGTATCCTCTGCCTATAACAGATGCATTTCATCACAAGTGACGAACTGCACTGCGCCCATCACCTTGAGACATACCTGTTAAGTCTCATTTTGCCTGTTATTTCACTGGCTCTCAAGGACTGCTGCCGGTACACACCGTTAGGTGCTTGGCGACAGATTTTCTACTTGAAGGTGGTCGCTAGCCAGGCGGGCATTCGCAAAATGCCCTTCCACTATGCGGATTTTTGCCTTAGTTTGTGAATATCTTTGTTAAGAAATTATTTTGCTCACTATTTTATGTTGCATTGATTATGAAGCACAATCACTGCAAATTATTTCAGGTTTAGATGATATTTATACATATTGAAGCAGTGAGGCACAGTGGCATTGGCTATGAACTGCCAATGCCTGGCTCGAATCCCGCCTGGTTAGCTACCACCCTCAAGTAGAAAATCTGTCGCCAAGCACCTAATGGTGTGTACCGGCAACAGTCCTGCCAAATTACAGGCACACATGAGACTTAACAGCTGTCTCAAGGTGATGGGCGCAGTGCAATTCGTAACTTGTGATGAAATGCATCTGTTATAGGTAGAGGTTAGTCTGTTTAACATCAGGTGGGCTTCGAGCTTATCCCGTCACAATAACATAAAAAAAAGTTATGTTCAATATTGGCATTTATTTAGCTTCAAGTAAATCACATATTTTAGAGATAATTATTATTTTTCTAGTTCATGAATTTTCAGTCCACAGACACAGTTTTAAACTGTACCCACTAGATGGCAATAGGCTCACGCTATATTAAAATGTTTATGCGAAACAATGATATTTTGCGGGCATACCAGTGGAAAAAAAATATCAAAATATACATATATATATTAATTTCGTAACTGTAACAGCTTTTTTAAAAACAATGTAAACAATACAATCTATTTAAATATAAAAAAAAATTATAACATTAAGGGGTCACAAGAAGGGTTCAATATTTTCAGTCTTGAATCTGTGAGTATGTGTGTTAACACCACAGAATAAATATTTGTACTTACCAAGCATCCAAACACTGAGGAGCACTAAAAATGCAGGGTCATCCCGTGCAAACTGTGACTTTGTATCTGAAACAACATTTATTACTTAATAAGTTGGCATCGTACTGGAACACTATGTCCTAGTTATGAATGAAATTCTATTGTTATCATTATTGCCGATGCCAATGGGTGAAACATGATAATGCAACACCATACAAAAATTATAATATAGTTGTGTAATTTAGGGTGAAGATTAGACAACACAGAAACAAATGATGAGTTGTTTAATTTCTGGAATAAATTTTATATATAACTATTTATGCACCACAGCTTCATTTGTGTGGTGATGGTTGATGATGGTAAGTATGCTATGTCATAATCCAGTGCCTCATCTACCTCCATGACACATTTCATCAAAATTGGTCCAGCCGTTTGAAGATGAAGAAGTAATAAACATACAAACACAAAAAAAATTGCCTTTATATTATTAATAACAACAAATATTTTTAAAAATATTTTAATATAATATCAAATAATTTTTTTTTTTATTAAAATAATACATTAAGCACTTAAAAAATATAAAAATATATCTAGTGACAATTCCGCCTAATTTTCCTGCTAAGCCGACGTGACATCACAAACACCACGCAGCCAATCCAGAAGAATCTTCGACGCGTCTCGCTTCTACACTAAGCATCCTCAGGAGATCTTGACTCTACGAGCGCATGATTCTTGATCTTGCGCTCGTAGAGTCAAGATCTCCTGAGGGCTGTTGTTTTATTAAAATATTAATTTGATATCTTCTTAAAATATTTTAAAAATATTTGTTATTATTAAATATGGATTTCCACAAAGTAACACCTGAATCTATTCATTATTTTATATTATTAGTGTGAAGTGTGATAAATAAGAATTTCATATGACAATTGCAATAGATTTTTTTATTTTCTACATGCTAGCTATGGTTTCTATTTTCCAGTATGTTTTTATACTATTTAAATTCCATAATATAAGTCCAGTCATTATCAAATAGGTTTTCTACCAAGTTATTTTAATGCACTGAAAAGTTAAGTTTTTTTTTACCTATTTTGTTGCAAGAAGCAAACAATATTGCTTCTTTTCTGAAGATTTTTATGTATTAATCAAATAATTTATTAGTAATCTTTATGAATTAAAACTATTCTCTTTATGTCCCTCAATTCAATTTCTTAGTTATGGCTTCTGCGACTGAGCGATATCGCAATTTTGCCAATGTCATGTGCTGAGTGTACTAGACCGACAAGTGACGGAGAATAATCTGCAAATGTAGGTACGGTATGGTTTTATGGGAGTATCCAAATGCTGGCTTCCAAATTCAAGAGATTTTATAATCTAAAACAATAATAAAAACATCACATAAGCACAGCTCTATCTACACATAAAAATAAAATATATAGCTATGATGTCTGTAAGAAAAATAACAAATATATATATCTATATATAATATATTAAGTTAGTAAATAATATAAATCATAATTTTATCTTATTATAAGATATAAATTTACATAGGAGGTACACAAAAGGAGTATGGCAAAGTGAGAGGAGAGATTTTAGGGAAGTGGGACGGGGGATCTCATGAGGGAGGATATCATAGAGTGATAGCCGCAGCTTCTGGCACTCAAAAAAGAGGTGGTTAATGTTTCCTTCGTCCAAACCACATTCGCACAAGGAGTGATCCCTGACCCGAATTTTGGCCAAATGAACGGGAGTACATGCGTGTCCTAACCGAAGTCGACATACTACTGAAGTTGGAATTTTGCTTGCATTTCGAAATTTAAAGAACCAAGGTTTTGCTGGTATATCTGTCTGGATATCGCTATAAAATATACCCTTAGTGGTCTTAGAAATTTGCCATTCTTTAGCCCAGGCAATATTCATTTGAGGCTTTACTGTTGCACATAGGTCATGGAGGTAAATTTTAAAATGATCAGATGTTCCAACCTGGATTGCCTGCCTTGCGCATGAGTCAGCTGACTCATTTCCAGCTATTCCTTTGTGACCTGGAATCCATGCTAGTATTATATCAATTCCTATTTGCTTGCAATTGAATAATTCTTCCCTAATTTTTAAAATTGTTGGATACCTAGATTTACAACGAAAAGGGTTTGAAAGGATAGCTTGAAGACAAGACTTTGCATCAGAAAATATTATTATTTTATTTAAGTGATGGGACTTAATAAATGAAATAGCTTCAAGGATAGCTATAGATTCTGCAGTAAATACAGAAGTAACTGGGGGGCATTTAAAACTTAATATTATACGGGAGAAAGGGATCCATACAGCTGCACCTACTGGGCTGCCAATTTCCTTCTTAGAGGCGTCTTTATGTCCCTCATTCTGAAGCATGATTATTTTGACCACAGATATGACATCTGTGGTCAAAATAATGATTTGCAAACCACACAATCATGTGTTGGCATATTAAAACCAGTATTGTAATAATAACAATAATGTTAAATAACAAAATAAATATATTTAAGGGATATGAACCAAATGGAAAACAGTCTTCAATAGTTATTGAGGACTGTGGTCAATTCGTTATTTTCTATAGGATTTATCTGTTACTAATCTGAAAATTAAAATAATAGACACAAATTGATGAAAATGCATGCATTTGTCAGATTTAGACCATGCTGCTCATTTTTAGAGTGTGATTAAGTACATTCATGAAAGGATTTTGCAGGATCAGAGTATGTACGAAGCCATGAGGAAAAATAAAAAACATTTTAATTAATAGTGGATTCAATATTTATCTGCTCTTGTTCCAGAATTCTTCATACAGTAGATGCATGCATGAACACCTTTCTCTTGATGCCTGCCATGATCTACTGTTTGCCGATCTCATTCTACTCAAAATGTGTCTAACAAAAATACTGAACTGAATTCTTCAAGCTTAGTTACAAAAATACTTGTTATTATTATTTGATAAGCACAGGAAATGCGGAGAAAGTTCTGGATCTGTGTGTTGCAGAAATGCAGTTTTATTCATAATAACATTACCTTGGTACTTACGTTTTCTATAATTAAAGTTTCTAAACACTTTCTGTGGAGAAACAAACAAATAAACCATTTGCCAAGCTGCAAACTCGAAATCCATTTGGTTGAATTTGAACAACCTTTTCAGGTATTTGTATCGCTTGACGGAGGCACTGGCTGTTGTGGGCTGGTAGTTAGCAGGTGCTGGCAGAGGAGACGTACTCCTGGGAAAATTATTCAGGCTCGGAGTAGGAGATGTGGAGTACTTCATTCTGGTAACCTATTTCTTGCGTTATCTCGTTAAACTGTTCCAAGCCACAAAAGTTCGAACATGCAGATATACCACAGGCGCACGTTTCTACGATTTTATTCTATAATTTAATATCCCATATTCATCATAATTGCAACATATTTTATAAAGTTTTTCAAAACAAAAACTCTGTGCTGTGAGATTGACGATATCAAGTTAGAGAAGGGATTGTCGATGATCATCGATGTTAAGAGGCATAAAATCGATATAGATATTATTAACAGGAGATTCGATATTGAAAGTGTTGAAAATAGATTTATTACTTGTAATTTCATAGTCTATGATTAGTAACTAAGCAACGGTTGTTAGAAAATTTTCCTATTGACTGATGTAATGTTCTTCTACAAATAAAATACGTTTACAGCTTTATCACAAGATTTTAATATCCTATTGGCCTTTTACTGCGCTGCTCCCAGCCCATGTCCATCAGGTTTTGGGCCCAGCCATAGCCAAGTGATAAAGGTATTAAATTACAGACATGCAGAGTCCAAATTTTACAAAGTTGTCCGGCCAGTCCAACTATGGGACTTGGGCATTTGCCATGGAGATGTTCCTGATTGACTGTGACCTATGGGACTGCATACAAGGTACTGTAACCGAAGTAAACGATTCGACAAAGAAGCGGGATGCTAAAGCTCGATCAAAAATTTGTCTAATGTGTGCTGAGAGTATTTATCCTCTTATAGTAAACGCACAAACAGCCCAAGAGACGTGGATAGCCCTAAAAAATGCATATGCAGACAGTGGATTGACACGGAGGTTGTCGCTACTACGAAAATTATTCAGCATTAAATTAAATGACTACCCGAACATGGAGGTTTATTGTACAGAAATACAAGCGACTCAGCAAGCCCTACAGGCTATAAAGGCAGGTTTAGAAGATGAATTTATTGGAATTATAATGTTAGCTGGACTTCCAGAAACATACAATCCATTAGTAATGGCTTTAGAGCATTCAAGTGTCAAAATCACATCAAGTAGCGTTGTGGCTGCCCTATTGAAGGAGGGCCAACGCAAGGTACATGATAATGGTGATTCTGTCTTAATGTCAAAGACAAATAAGGAGCCTATGAAGAATAAGAAGGTGATAATATGCCATTTTTGTAATAAAAGGGGGCATTTCAAGTGGCAATGTAAGCAGTACCAGGAATCCAAGAAGGGAAGAAATACTGCGGCTACTGCAGGACCATCTATAGGAGAAAGCAGCATGAGTTGTGCAGAGACAGCTGGCATTGCTAGACAGTCAAGTGAGTGGATTCTTGATTCTGGTGCGTCATCGCACATGACTTCTAAAAGAGATTTGTTGACAGATGTTAAAAACGCCCAACGTTGCATCAGTACAGCTGGTAGTGAAAATGTTGTTTCCATTTTACAAGGGAACATGAAAACAACTGTAAATAACGACGGACGACATGTCAACATAAATTTTAGAGATGTTTTGTATGTACCAGAAATTTTGATGAATTTACTATCTGTAAGTAAAATTGCTGCACATGGTCATATTGTTATTTTTGATAAAAAAATTTGTAGAGTTTTTAAAACAGAAGATGTTTCTTTACATGTAGGTAAGGCGTTGTTAACAGCATCAGTTAAAAACGGGCTCTATGTTTTAGATCAAAATATTGATAAGGCAATGGTTGTTCTTGATGACAGGGTGAAGATGAGTGCACACGAACTATGGCAACGGAGGCTTGGTCATCTTTCCAGAGTACAAATGCGTAAGTTGAAACCATTAGTACATGGACTTAACTTTGGAGCGGAGAACACTGAGCCATGCGGAGCATGCTGTAAAGGGAAACAATGCGTAAAGAAATTCCCAAAAGGAAAAGCGAACAGAGCCAAGGAGCTTTTGGAGATAATCCACACCGACCTAGCAGGACCTATGGAAGAAGTGACATGGGGTGGAGGTAAATATTGC
This sequence comes from Plagodis pulveraria, assembly GCA_963890685.1. Lineage (NCBI taxonomy): Eukaryota > Metazoa > Arthropoda > Insecta > Lepidoptera > Geometridae > Plagodis > Plagodis pulveraria. The sequence continues at coordinate 27,721,291 of OY982967.1, forward strand.
CTAATTTTTGTTGATGATTATAGTAGAAAAGTTTTTGGCTATTTACTGAAATCTAAAACTGAGGTACTCGGTAAATTCAAAGAATTTAAGGTCTTGGTGGAAAATGAGACGAACAAGAAGATAAAATGTCTCAGAAGCGATAACGGGACTGAATATACTGGAAACGAATTCCAAACGTATTTGAAAGAAAATGGAATACGTCATAAGACGAGTGTAGCTCACACTCCTCAGCAAAATGGAGTAGCGGAACGCACTATCCGCACTATTGTTGAGAAAGCGAGGTGCATGCTTCAAGATGCGAAATTGCATAAGCGTTTTTGGGGTGAGGCAGTCAACACAGCCATATACCTAAAAAATAGGTCACCTTCAATGGCAATTTCAACTGTACCTGAAGAGATATGGACAGGAAAGAAACAAGATGTGTCTCATTTAAAGATTTTCGGAAGCAAGGCACACGTTTTAATAAAGGGCAATACAAGAAAGAAATTTGATTCTAAGTCTACTGAAATGATTATGGTTGGCTACAGTGAGAATCAAAAAGGATACAGATTTGTAGATAACATAAATAATGTGAGGCGAGTAACTGTTGCTAGAGATGTTGTATTTGTGGAAGGAGTGTCGTCCAACACTGAAGTGTCAGATGAACAAACACCTCAAACCGTAGATATCTCAGAAAGCCTAGCAAATAGACCTGAACCAGTAGGAAGTATAATCCCAACTGAATTTCATGAAATTGAATGTTCAGAACGGGAACAGGTCAGCATAGAGAGGGAACAGGAGAGTTCAGAGAGAGATGGAGAAGAAATAGACGATGCTGATGATTTCCAGGACTCGATAGATATAGGTTTAGATCAGCAATTAATAAATGAACATAGTATTACTAATTCAAATGATACTGAAATTGAAGAAGAGCCTGAAATTCGTGAAATCGTAAGTGATCGCCGGTATCCACTACGGGAAAGACGCCGAAAGGAAGAAAAAGACATGGTCTATAACTTTCATGTTTCGGACGATCCAGACCCGCAATCCTTACAAGATGCTATGGACAGGACTGATAAAGAGTTGTGGTTTTCAGCTATGGTGGATGAATATAATTCTCTGATCGAAAATGAAACTTGGGATATTGTAAATCGACCATTGGACAAAAATGTTGTTAAATGCAAATGGGTCTTCAAACTAAAAGTTGGAGCAAATGGTACAGTGCAGCGTCATAAAGCTCGATTGGTGGCACGAGGCTATTCTCAGAAGTATGGAGAAGATTATTTTGAGACATTTGCCCCAGTTGTTAAATTGTCTTCCATACGTCTTTTGCTCGGACTTGCAGCTGAAATGAATTTGGATATTCACCACATTGACGTCACAACAGCGTTCCTAAATGGTGACCTCAATGAAGATATTTACATGGAACAACCTCCGATGTTTATAAAGAAAGTTGATGAAGGAAAAGTATGTAAGCTCAAGAAGGCCATATACGGATTAAAACAAGCGGCTCGTTCATGGAATGTTAAAGTACATGCACACGTTATAGAAATTGGTTTTACAAGATCCAAATATGATCCTTGCGTTTACATAAAGAAAAGTAAAGAAGTTTTTATAGTTATTGGTCTATATGTTGACGATTTTTACATATTTACAAATAATGCTAGTGAAGCTTTACATTTAAAGAATGAACTTGGTAAAGTTTTTAAAATTAAAGACTTAGGTAAAGCCAAAGAGTGTCTAGGAATGAGCATTGTGAGAAACCGTCAAGAGGGGGAAATTTACCTAGATCAACGAAACTACACAAGAAAATTGTTGCAAAAATTTGGAATGGAAGAATGCAAACCAGTTGGAACTCCAATGGAATGTAATCTGAAACTTGCTAAAGGGAGTAATACAGAGAATACTAGATATCAAGAAATAATTGGATCTCTAATGTATCTGTCTACTTGTACGAGGCCAGACATATCTTTTGCTGTCAGTTATCTAAGCCAATTTAATTGTTACAATGATAACATGCATGGCAGCATTGAAACGTGTGTTACGGTATCTCAAAGGTACAATGGATTATTATTATTTTTTTTTTTTTTTATGCCTGATAGGTTAGCCTTTGACCACTATCTCACCTGATGGTAAGTGATGATGTGGTCGATTATGCCCTTTGTTACAAGAAAATGAACAAGCCTCTGGTCGCGTATGCTGATGCAAATTGGGGTACCAATTCGGACGGCCATTCATTTTCTGGTTACTGCTTAGTTTTTGCTGGTGCTGTAATTTCGTGGCATGCTCGCAAACAGCAATGTGTTGCGTTAAGTACTGCTGAAGCAGAATTCATTGCTCTCTGTGAAGCTGCTAAGGAAATTGTTTTTATAAAAGGGATTTTTAATGAGTTGTGTACAAATAGTAAGCCTGTAACTGTGTACAGTGATAGTCAAAGTGCTAGCAAGATGATTTACAATCCAGTCACTCATAAGAGAAGTAAGCATATAAATATAAAGTACAATTATGTTAAAGAGTTAGCTGAGGCAAAGGAAATAATTATAGATTACTGTGAAACTAGTTCCATGCCTGCTGATGCTTTAACAAAATCTGTAAACAGGGTTAAACATAATTTTTTGTTTTAACTATATGGGATTACAAAGACTATAAACTTAAGTGGGGGTGTTGAAAATAGATTTATTACTTGTAATTTCATAGTCTATGATTAGTAACTAAGCAACGGTTGTTAGAAAATTTTCCTATTGACTGATGTAATGTTCTTCTACAAATAAAATACGTTTACAGCTTTATCACAAGATTTTAATATCCTATTGGCCTTTTACTGCGCTGCTCCCAGCCCATGTCCATCAGAAAGAATGTTCGTCTCATCGTATTTTTGAATCGTTTTGAATTAGAAAATTGTATAACGTCTAAAGAATGGTGCTAATAAATTGAATCCAACGGAATGAGGCGATGGGCCACGCATAGAATCGGTTTCATGTGGATGGGGATTGCCTATTACTTTAACGCTTTTTTGACGTCAGAATAAATAGGAACGTTTTGCGGAGCTTTTGGTTTTCATACATGTGTTTATGAAACCAAGAGATAATAGCTGTTTCATTTTATCTATTTTTTATTATCTATTTATCTATTTCATTATAATATGTCTGTGGCATGAATCCTCTCGAAATTATTATTCGTTAATTCTATGCATTACCCGTTTCACTTGCTTCATTCTACCATTAGGATTCATTCGAAAAGGTGCTCTATATAAATAGATCGAAACCAGACTCGTGCCTGTCACCTTTTTTGGTGTCAAGTTTTCAAATTCTGAATGCAATCAAAAAAGGGCTTGGCAATGTTTGCCGGAATGTTTTTTTGCTCGATAAACATGGGCCATCGATAATAGCATCGATGTATTTGCAACATCATCATCCCTAAGTTATCGTTGTCTATTGTCAAGTAAACAATATGTCAACGTCTTCTTGTTGCCAATGTCACCGATAGTGACAGTAAGGGGTATGTTCCATTACTCGCTAAGAACGTTATTTTCGATAATTTTGATCACATCTGCGTCTATAGTTGTGATCACGTGATCGTTTGTAACTGTCATCCCCGTTCCATTTTTGGATAAGAACGCTAAGAATGCCACTAAAATTTGCCACTTCTGACATAAGATGTAGTGTTTAAGGCGAAAATAACGCCAAGACCCATGTGGAACAACTTTTTGGGAGTGTGCTCGTTATTAGCGAATCTCACTCAATTGGTACGCACCCAAGGTTGGGTTCCATTACTTTACACCGCATTGTTAAATACAAAGTACCTAATTTTACGGAAGTGATACTCATTCGGGCGAATGTTGCTCGGATATAATTTATTAATGTACCGGTTTCTGGACGGAGTAATGGTCTTAGCCCAATAACATGACTCCACTCCCACCCGTCAGAAAGAATAAAATTCAAATATGGGCTTTAAGAGTAGAGTTCACGGAGCACTTTCAATACAAACGTACTTTCGTCATATTTAAATACTAATGTTCAAACTCGGTGAAACTTTGCATGTATATCCTTGAGCCTTTGTATGTATATATGCATCCAGATTTCCGTAAATTTAAGTGTTTTCAAAAATTATTCAAAAAATCGTTTTGTATGGAAATTCTTATTTTGAAATTTAGGGTTATAATAAATCGAAAAACTGTTAAACCAGAAGCATAGGCTCAGCAATATGCATACCAAATTTAATCGAGTTTGAACACTTGGTATTTAAAATAAAACGAAACTACGATTGTATGGAAAGCCCTCCGTGCACTCTACTCTTTTTTTTTTTTTTTTGCCTGATAGTTAGCCCTTGACCACTATCTCACCTGATGGTAAGTGATAATGTGTTCGAAGATGTTGTTCAGGCTAACCTAGAAGTACTGGCTCTCAAGGACAGTTGCCGGAACACACCGTTAGGTTTTTTAATATTGTTAGGTTTGCAATAACGCCTGCTATGTGGATTACATTACAAAATTACAAATATACGATAGGAAAAATTTAAGTCATGTGCGGGATTCGAACCCGCGTCCATCCGCCCCTTTAGCCGGGGCATGCTCTAACCAATTGAGCTAACATGACATGAGGTCATAACTCGAATTTTTCCTATAGTTCATTAACCATCGTATTGGGATGGAGCGACATCTATAGTACCACTTACGTTGTACTACAAACAAATTTTTCCTATCGTATATTTGTAATTTTGTAACACCGTTAGGTGCTTGGCGACAGATTTTCTACTTGAGGGTAGTAGCTAGCCAGGCGGGCATTCGCAAAATGCCCTACCACCATGCAAAAGTAAGTTAAGTATTGCTCTTTAGATATACTTACCTACTTTTAATTATTATTTTCTTGTGTTTAAATTGGACTAAGTTCAGTCGGCCCCATTTCGAGACATCTGACAATAGGGTCTCGACCATGCTCTCATGCCAGGTTTTAGATTAGAAAAGACAAATAAAAGGTTCTTCTCAGGTAATTGTGTACGGTTTTAGAATAAAGTTCCCAAACATATAACAACGCTCACAGAACGAAACGACAAAAAATTCTGCCTCTGCCAAGCTATCGCCTGTCACCTAACGTCAATATTGTAATAATTTTATTATGTAGTATGTAACTCATTGTTCGATTTCTGCGTTCGAAAGTGATAGCGATTAATTGCGTTGGAGAGATTTTTCGTTTTTTTATAGTTTCTGGCTGTTTAAGCCACTGTTTTGATTTATCTTAGTGTAGTATTGTATATTTGTGATATAGGTAAGTTAAATTATTAATAGTTTATTGTGTATTTTTGTAATTTGAGGTTTTCATAACCTCTATTCATCCATCATGGATTTCGATCCGACGAATCCTCCTGATCCCCCAGATCCTGTAATGCATCCGACTGCTACTAAGCGACGTATTGAGACCGATGTGCAACCTCCAGCCAAGAAACCTATAATTTCGCCAGATCTAGCTTCCGCTTCCATTGAAACCGTGTATGTAGACCCTTCCATGGTTGTTGGTGGGTTATCATATTCTCTTTCAGACAAAGGCCCTTTTGTGGTCCATGTTTCTCGCACAGAATCCGACCTTTCTGCTGGGACTATGATAAGACCCATCAAATTTGGCCAGTTCCTTAAAACTCATATGATAAATAACATTTGTACTGATGGCATCAAGAGAGTAGGTAGAAATAAAATTTCTGTGGAATTTACAAGTGCATCCGATGCTAACAAATTTATTTCATCTCCTGTTTTGAGTGTGAGCAAGTATGTAGCTACAATTCCTACATTTAACATTACTCGGATGGGTCTTATACGTGGGGTCCCAACAGAAATATCGATGTCTGAGTTTGTGAGCTCATTGGAGCTACCAAATGGGTGTGGTAAAGTTCTCAAAGCTCGTCGCTTTAGTAGGAAAAGTGTGAATGAAGGTGGTAAAGTTACCTGGATTCCAACTCAGACAGTTGTGGTTACTTTTTCTGGTCAAATGCTGCCTAATAGGGTATTTTTATTTTATACCTCATTACCTGTAGAGCTATATTTATTCCCCACAATACAATGCTTCACATGCTGTAGGTTCGGGCACACAAAAATGCAATGTAGGTCTAAACCTCGTTGTTTCCGTTGCTCCAAGGAGCATGCTGGTGATAATTGCAATGTTTCTGAAAAGGATTCCACATGTCTTCATTGCTCAGGACGGCATTTTGCCACAAATAAGGTTTGTCCAGAACTTGAAAGGCAAAAATCAATAAAAAGTGTTATGGCTCGAAATAGTATATCGTATGAAGAAGCAGCATCACAATTTCCTAAGGTATCCCGCTTATACGCAGAAATCACACAAAGTAGCATCTCATCATCATCTTCTTCTTCCAATGTAACTTGTGTACCAGCAAGTTCCTCTGAAGCTATTAATAACAGAACCTATAGCAAAACTGTTTCCCAGTCTCGTCCAAAGACTCCTTTTATAAAATCATTTGATCAAACTGCTCACCACAAAATTGTTGCAACTCCTACATCAATGTTACCAAATGGTTGTGCCTTAAATAACAACCAAACATCAGGATCATCTCCTCAGCAGGAGAATATGATCGAAACATTGTTGTCTTTAGTAATTAATATTATAATGATGAGTCCCCAACCCTTACCGTCCAACGTTGCCCACAAACTTACACAATTAGTTTCCATGTCCGGTCAATATGGATCCCTTGATCATGTTACAATGGAACACTCAGAGTATGCGACGCAAGAAACATGAACTTATACACTTGATTGTAAAATATCACCCGTCAGTTATTGCCATCTCGGAGACATGGTTGGTTCCTGGGTCCCACTTTCGGGTTCCAGGATATTACTGTCTCCGGGATGACAGGGCTGACGGGTGTGCTGGTAGTGCCTTATTTATTAAGTCCAGTATTCCATTTTCCCAAATCTCCTTTCCCTCACATCAGCATGGTATCAACATTGTTGGTATCAGATCTTTGAATATATCATTTATTTCCATATATATCAATAAATCAGATTCTACTCTTATTCCAGATTTACTCTTTCTGCTTTCTTCTGTTTCTTCCCCAATGATAGTTATGGGTGATTTTAATGGCCATCACACTATGTGGGGTTCTCACTACTCATCTGCCTATGCTCATTCCCTTGTTGATGTTTTTGATGAAGTAAATCTCTGTGTAATTAACAATGGTTCTCCTACTCGCAGAGTTTATCCATAGCAAAATCCGAAAAGTGCAGTTGATTTAACTTTATGCTCACCCACCCTTTCCTCTCTCCTCACATGGGAAATCCTCCCTTCAACTTATGGTAGTGACCACTTCCCTATCATCATTTCCATTCAAAATAGAGTCACACGATACTGTAATCCTAGTCCTTCCCTAAAATACAAACTTTCTGCAGCTGATTGGCTTTCATACTCATCAGCTCTTGACCTTAAATTAGAATCCTCATCTGTTTATCCATTAGATATTGACCCAGTAATTTCATATAACCTATTTATAGATATGATAATATCTTCAGCCTCTCTTCATATTCCTTTGAAGAAACCACCAAAAGATTTTGCAGTCTCCACCCCATGGTGGGATTCTGATTGTACTAAAGCTGTTTTAGGAAGAAAAGAAGCAGAACTAAATTATAACTCTTCTATGACTGAAGTAAACTTTTTAAAGTACCAGGCAGCAGCAGCTACATATAAAAAATTGGTTAGCAAAAGGAAAAAATGTGGCTGGGTATCTTATTGCGAAGGTTTATCCCCGAGAACTCCTTCCTCACTGGTATGGAAACAAATAAAACGTTTCCGAGGTTCTTTTAACACCCAAGTTGTTTCATCAAATGACCCTTTATCATGGCTAGAGGCCTTTTCAGATAAGTTGGCTCCTCCTTCAGTCCCTTCTGCTGATCTCATACCTTTGGCCCCATCACCGCTTCCTTCTCATAATTGTTTTGATTGCCCATTTACCATCCAAGAATTATCCCTTGCACTAGACGGACTGACTGACTCAACTCCTGGTATTGATGGAATTCCCTATTCATTTATTACAAAGTCCTCAATAAAATGTAAGCAAACCTACTTAGATATTGTAAATTATTTTTTTGAGCATGGTATAGTACCCGATCAATGGAAAACACAAATAATTCTACCTCTCTTAAAACCTGGTAAAAATGCTTCAGATCCAGACAGTTACAGACCAATTGCTTTATCCTCAGTTTTGAGTAAGATAATGGAGCATATGATTAAGCATAGACTGGAATGGATTGTGGAAAATGGGCTTATTTTAGCAAAGACTCAATTTGGCTTTAGAAAGGGAGTAAGCACCATAGATAATTTAAGTCTGTTGACAACAGACATCAACATTGCATTTAAGGAAAAAAAATACCTTGTTGGAGTATTCCTGGACATAGCATCGGCTTATGATAATGTCCTTCTTCCAGTTCTCAGGAATAAACTTATTCGGATAGGTATACCAGTAAAACTTGTACGGTTCATATGCAATATGCTAATAGAACGTACTGTGATAGTAAAATACAATCAGCACTTTCTCCCTCCTAAATATATTTGGAGAGGCTTACCCCAGGGCTCAGTGTTGAGTCCTTTATTGTATAGCCTTTACACCTTTGACTTGGAACAATCTGTTCTCTCATTCTGTGATATACTTCAATATGCTGATGATCTGGCTCTATATCTTAAAGTTCAATCCATCGATCAAGCAACCAATAAACTAAATACTGCTTTATCATATCTTAACGATTGGCTTTTTGAACATGGTCTTGCCTTATCCGCTTCAAAAAGTTCAGTGGTTGTTTTTACCAAAAGAAGAGTTATCCCTCCAGTTGAGTTGTACATATGTAACGAAATCATTCCCCAGGTTAATAATACTACATTTTTAGGCATAAAACTTGATGTGAGAATGTCTGGTACCCCCCATTTTGAATACATTTCACAAAAAGCTGAGAAAAATGTTAATATTCTAAGGTCTCTTTCAGGGGTATGGTGGGGTTCTCATCCATACTCCCAAAAACTTTTATACAACGCCATAATTAGAAGCCATTTTGATTATGGCTCATTTCTCTTGAACACTTGTAACAAATCTAATCAAGCAAAAATTTTCAAGATTCAATCAAAATGCCTGCGTATTATCCTAGGAGCTATGAAATCTTCACCCATCAATGCAATGCAAGTAGAATGTGGCGAGCCACCCTTAAACATTCGTAGGCAATTTCTTTCAGATAGATTTATTTTCAAATTGATTCAACATTGCAATCACCCTCTCATTCCAAAATTAAAGTTTCTTCTTGACCTTTATGATTCTCTGAACATGGATAGTCTCCCATGCCTTGTCATTAGCTATATTAAATATACAAAACTACCAGATCCTCTTTGTCAGTTCCCCATAAATCCCCTTTTTGCAACTTCTTACGAGGTACTTATTTCTGAGCCTAACAATTTACTTCATTTTGGTATTGATAAGGACTGTCCTAAAGCCCGTGTCTTATTCAGTGAACGGATTAATACCCAATATAGAGGTTGGCATTATTTGTTCACAGATGCATCCAAACTATCATCTAATAGTGTGGTTGGTGCAGCAGTATGGTTTCCCTCTTCCAAAATTTCTTTAAGCTTCAAATGCCCTTCATACTCTTCCATATTTTCTGGTGAAGCCCTGGCTTTATTGGAAGCCGTCCTGTTTGTCAAATCACATAATTTAAATAATTCTATAATCTTCTCTGATTCCAAAAGTTGTCTTCAAAGTATATTGTCCAATCCATTTCGTTCAAAATCTCGTTTCCCATTGATTTTAAAAATTAGAGAGTCTCTTTTTGATTGTCATACCCTTGGCATCAACATTGTGCTTGCTTGGATTCCAGGTCATTCTGGAATTCCTGGGAATGAAACAGCTGATTCTTGCGCAAAAACTGCTTCACAAATAGGTTCCCTTGAGCACTTCAAAATATACTCCCATGACTTGTGTCTTCTACCAAAATTGCAGCTATTTGAATCTTGGTCCAAATATTGGGAAAATTCCATTAAGTATAGAGACATTATGGAGATATCCAACCCACGATTCCAAAAACTCCTTGGTTCTTCAAATTTCGTAAGTCCAATAAAGTAACCACATCAACACTATGCCGTCTGCGACTGGGTCATGCCTGTACTCCAGTTCATTTAATGAAAATTAGGGTTAGGGACCACTCATTATGTGAGTGTGGTCTCGACGAAGGAAACATGGACCATATTTTCTTTGAATGTCCAAATCGTTGCTATTCACTATATGATATCCTCCCTCCTGAAGTCTCTCGTCCAACATCATTTAAATATCTTCTTTCTCTTATGTTTTCCCCATTAATCAACCATTTATTGTGTAAATTTGTAAATATAAACAAAATTAAATTGTAAATATTGTTTGTTACATATTGTATGTATATATATAGCTGTATGTACTGTAAAATTTATGCAGGTTAATGTTAGTAATAAGTATTTTAGAGATTATTTTAGTTATGTAGTTGTGTCATTTCTTTGTTTTAGATAAATCATCATGGTCTTCAAAAGTCTGGTCGTATCTTTATTCTAAATACCGATCATATTCTAAATTAAAGTAATAACTCCACGTGACTTATGAAACTAGCATGAACGGACATTGGCAGAATTGTGGTAACATTAAACCGCAGAAGCCATTAACAAAGAAATAATAATAATAATAACTCATTGTTCTCAATACCGTCTAAATCCGACATTACCTTGGTTGGCGTTATACTTCCAAGAGTATCCAAATTTAAATACTTCCGTGCTGTAATCTCTGAAGATGGGGGTCAATTGACGATGACCTGAACTACTGGATCTCTACAGCTTGGTGTCAGTGGCGCAGACTAACTTGTCTTTGGCGATACCAAAAAGCATATATGAACCAAGGGCAATGTGTACAAAGCTGCAATAAGGCCAGCTATGCTGTATAGTGTAGATACGGGCACCACTAGGAAGACAAACAGAGGTGCAAAGATGCGTATGCTGAGGTGGTCCGCGGGTGTCACTCTCGAAGACCATGTTAAATGAATATTTAAATTAAGGGTTATCTTCAAGTTCAGACTAATATCAGACAATGTGGCTGAATCAACACCACGACGGTACGGATACGTGATAACGCGAAGACATAATACCTTTCTATGGCTACAGATAAAAGAGGGAGATGAAGACCACCCATAACCTGGCTATCAACCTGTGGAAGTCGTAAGAGGTGACGGAGAGAAGAATACCAGAGAGTGGGCAACTGCTCCTTCTATAGAACAGTCATCTTACAACGATATCCCCATGCCATGCGTGGGGATTATGGCTCCATGTATTTATTTTACGGTTGTTTTTATAGCTGTTGAAGATAAAATAAAACTCAAGATTATGTACAAATACACGGATTTTTATTCCTTAAACCTAAAGTTTTATACATTAAAAAACTTATAACAAACAGTCAGTTTCTTAAAATAATCACAAATATATTGGTTAAGCTTAAAGAAATCTTACTTTATTTATTATGACTATGCTAGTTTATGATTATTCGTTGCCATAATTGCAATAATTTATTTTTCAAACGGAATAAGTATGGCATTGGTCTTACAGCTACTTAGCTTTTGGTAACTGGTTATAAAATTAGTTGGTAAGAGAATGGTGAATAAGGTAAGTATATAAATGTATGTACATATATATTTGAAAGAGTTTTTGGCTTATGTCTCTTTTTTTGTAGTCTATGCTATATTTTAATTTATTATTCAACAATTTTGGCTTTTAGATTTACATTAATAAAATAGGTCAAGGTCGTTTAATGAAAGTCACAAAAAAGAATTGCTTAGAATATGATATAAGTATACGTATCTATAAAAAAATACATAGGTTAACGGAAATGATGAGATAAAATTATCTGTTTGAAATTATCATTCGGCTTTACATCATCTCATTGTACATTTTATGGTGACAGAACAGAATGCCGAACTCAAAGACGTCAATGCAAATCCGAACCCCCCGAGCCCGGCAAAACACCTGTCAAAACCAGTACATAAAGAACGAACTTGGGTTTCAGAAAAGAAAAGTATTCCAATCATCAGATAAAAATATCAGACTAATATTATCCAAATAAAAATATGTATCAGACTGATCAAATTAAATTGTTAAGTTTTCTTGTAAACAACCAACATTCGTCCTTTATAATGTGGTTGTATTTAATTGTGTTATACGTGTGTATGTTACCGGTAATCTGTATTATCCGGTATTCTATACCATACCTAGGTAATGTATAGAATACCTAAAACGTGTAGGTATTGTATGAAATATTATTTATTTTATACGTTGCCCAGGTATTCTATACAATATAAATAAATTACTTATAAATTATAAATTACAGGCACATGAGACCTAACAACTGTACGTCTCAGTGTGTCGGGCACAGTGCAATTCATCGTTGACGAAATGCGTCTGTTATAGGCGGAGGTTAGTCCACTTAACATCAGGTGGGCCTCGGGCATGTTCTGTCACAATAACAAAAAAAAAATGAAGAACAAGAAGGAGGTGACGTGCAGGCAACAATGGTTAGGTTTGGTTAGATTTTTAAGTTTCACGTTAATTTTACTGTAGTAATAGAAATACACTTTTAGGCACCCTTTACATATAGATTATTTTTATGGAGCACCCTAATTGTTAATTTTAATAAAGTTGATTTGTAGTAATAGTAGATACATGTTTCATTTGCCCGTCGTTTTGTAGGTTAACATTGATAAATATATACCAAGCTCTATTTATTTTACACATTGCCGGTGCAACGGCAGGTACTCTATACAATCTCTAGGAATTGTATTGATTACCTAGAATAATATTCATAGTATTTCATACATTGCCTGGACGCCCCAGGTATTCTATACATTGCCTAGGTATTGTATAGAATACCTGAATTATACAGATTACCGATAACATATACATTTGTTAAAATATAACTAAGGTGTAATTGCGCCTTATATGGTTAATCGACTAAGTTCTGTCCCAACCAGTGGCTGTAACGTGTGACCCGCGTGTAGACCCCCGGGTACCCCGGCTCCCCGCACTTGTTCCCGAACGAGACCACTCCGATCTGTGTCCATCGCCCGTCCACCTGCAGCATCAGCGGGCCCCCGGAGTCACCCTGGAATGTCAAACATGCCCTGTCAATAGTTACCAACAGATTTTTGGCGAAACGCACGCCCATGGCGACAAATGTACAACTCTCAATTGAATAAAAAGTAGGTTTTTCGTTTTTGTTAGTTTTCCTACTTACCTAGGTCTGTGCTTAGGTTTAGTATGTATTTTTAATCATGGAATTCGCTATATTAAAAAATTGTTTGTCGTATATTTAAAATATGTTAAATAGGTACTAATTTAAGCGGTTTTTGATTTCCCCTTAGACCGTAAATTGAAAATTACTTTTACCTGTAAAAATGTACGTAAACATTAAAAAGATCTCAATTTACAAAAAGTTTTTTTTTTAAATTTCGCGTATTGTATAGTCATTAAAAATACCCGAAATGTGTTAAAATAAATTAAAAATATACAATACCCCGGCAACGACGTCAAAACAACCATTAGTGAACAGGAAAAATATTATTTTAAGTTAACAACATCACAAAGAGAGAAAAAAAATCCACGAGAGGGAAATAAAAATTTCATATTGTTGTGATTTTATAAACTTTTCATTTAAATTCTGATTCATTGAAAGTTCAGATATCAGCTTTTTTATCCTTGATGTTTTTTTTTTTTTTTTTTTTTTTTTTTTTTTTTATGCCTGATAGGTTAGCTTTTGACCACTATCTCACCTGATGGTAAGTGACGATGTGGTCGAAGATGTTGTTCAGGCTAACCTAGAAGTACTGGCTCTCAAGGACAGCTGCCGAAACACACCGTTAGGTGCTTGGCGACAGACTTTCTACTTGAGGGTGGTAGCTAGCCAGGCGGGCATTCGCAAAATGCCCTACCACCATGCTATAACGACTGCCATCCTAAGACAACAACCGGGACCGACGGCTTAACGTGCCCTCCGAAGCACGGAAACGCTCAGTAGTAATGTCACTAGCGGTCACCCATCCAACTCCTGACCGCGCGCGACGTTGCTTAACTTTACTGATCGGTTGAGAACAGCTAAGTAAACTTCGCTACGAGCGCTTCAAAAAGCTTAGGGCTAAAGGGTTAGCCTTTGACCACTATCTCACCTGATGGTAAGTATTGATGTGGTCAAAGATGTTGTTCAGGCTAACCTAGAAGTACTGGCTCTCAAGGACAGCTGCCGGAACACACCGTTAGGTGCTTGGCGACCGATTTTCTACTTGAGGGTGGTAGCTAGCCAGGCGGGCATTAGCAAAATGCTTATCACCATGCTATAACGACTGTCATGCTAAGACGACAACCGCGTGCCCTCCGAAGCAAGAAAGCGCTCAGTAGCAACGTCACTAGCGGTCATCCATCCAACTCATGACCGCAGCGGAGGTTACTTAACTTTGCTGATTTAGTAGGTATTGTATCTATTCTGAGAACTAAGTAAGTACAGCTATATTAGTTACCTGACAGGCGTCGACCCCGCCCCTTGCGAACCCTGCGCACAGGAAGGTGTCAGTGATGGGCTGGAAGTACGCCTTGTCGCAGTCCTCGTTCCTCCAGACGGTCAGCCGCGCCTCCAGCTGCCGCGAGCTCTCCGAGCCGCCGTACCGCGTGGTGCCCCACCCCACGACCGTGGCCAGCGACCGCTCGAACGTGCGCCCCAGCTGCGATTCGCGCGGGAGGCAGATCGGGATCACGTATTTAGACTTCTGCACGTTCTCTACAACGAATTAATCTCCACATTAATAAACAAGTCTCGAGATCAATCTCAACCGGTAGTAGCAGTATAACTCTTTTTAAGATTTCCTCCGGGGAAGCACTGCCGCCAATCCTATTTCTACTGCCAAGCAGTAATGTTCACGTTACAGTGTTCCGGCTCAAAGGGTATGGGCACATGAGACTTAATAACTGTCTCCTGTGCCCATACCCTTGTGTCTCAGGATGATGGACACAGTGCAGTTCATCACTTGTAAAATGACATCTATTATAGGCAGATGTTACCGCTTAGCATCAGATGAGTTCGCAAAGCACGGAGTACCTAATAAGATAGCTCTGATCTTTTATGACGTGACACGCGCCGTAGAATAATCCCGTCTGGACGCCGTTGTACCTGTAGCTTTGTACATAAAGTGCGGAGTGAGCCAGGCCTTCCTCAGCTCTCATTGCGAGCTGAACTAATTACCTAAATATTTTATATCGTCATCTTATCTTCGTGTTCTTATTTTTCCTGCTATACTGTTATATTATTCCTGTTCCTTCTCCACAACCTACATCCTCCATCTGTGACAACGGGCAGTGCCCCTGAGCCCTCGGGGAATCTCCACTGTTGCAACCAGACTAACGGTTCGTCGTCATACGCTACTTCCCCGTCTCCATTTATTATTGTTTTGATTTTTTTATGCCTGATAGGTTAGCCTTCGACCACTATCTCACCTGATGGTAAGTGACGATGTGGTCGAACATGTTGTTCAGGCTAACCTAGAAGTACTGGCTCTCAAGGACAGCTGCCAAAACACACCGTTAGGTGCTTGGCGACAGATTTTCTACTTGAGAGTGATAGCTAGCCAAGCGGGTATTCGCAAAATGCTACCATGCTATAACGACTGCCATTCTAAGACAACAACCGGGACCGACGGCTTAACGTGCCCTCCGAAGCACGGAAATGAGGCGTGAACACAGATAACCGTAATCGGTGGGCGTGAAATAGTTCATACCGCAGGCATAGACCTGTTGTAGGTAGTATTAAGTAGTATATACCTGGTGTAGGTTACATAAAGTACCTATTATAACATTATTACTTTTAATCTTATTATTATACACCACCGTCTATCATGGCTGAATTTCTCTCCATCCAAAGGTTGTCTGGAAGAGATCGCTTTTTAGCGATAAGACTGCCAATTGTACAACATTACTGAAGTTTATGGTATTGTTTATAATGATTTTTATTTTGGTGTATAATAAAGAGTTATCTGTCTATCTATCTATCTATATACCTGCCAGCACCAAGACCGCGATGTCGTTATAGAAGCCGACGCGCGAGAACTGTTCGTGCGCGCGCACGGCCGACACGCGCAGCGTCACCGGACGGGACGGCTCGTCCTCGCGCGCCAGGTCCACGTCTCCGAGACGGACTGTGAACTGACGGGGAGGGAATCTGAAATAAGTACATACATTGAGGTCAGATTTATTGATTAGAAGTGCCCACCTGTAACCGCCAAACTTCGAGAGGTTAGTTTCTCGATGCCACCAAAAGTATATTGTGTTTGTTTGTACCGAACTGAAGACCGTTGAATAGAAATAACACTCATATCAACAGCTATAACTTCCACCGTTGAACAAACATCTCCCCCATGACCAGAAAGCGCCAATGTCCAGCTTTTAGTTTCTCTTCTTTAGTCTTTCTTTTTTTTCCCTCCTACAGGAAGAAAGGGTGGTTACAATGCTAGCGCGACACCCAAAGTAATAACACTTTTAGTGAATATTATAAAATAACAAAGAGAGGAAAAAGCGCCATCCGTCATCAGCTATATGGGTAGCCAGCGTATGCTCTAACCGCTAAGCCAACATTACTAATCACTCATAACTCTTATTTGTCCTCTCGTTCTTATCCATCGTATGAGGATGGCCAGCATTAGTAAATATTGTTTTGTGTACGGAAACCAATGAATTAATAAAAATGAAAGTTTGTGTTTAACGCCCATTCCCATAACAATTAAGGAACCATCAGAACAGTTAAATATAAGCTTGTTTATATTTCGTTTGTAGTTGTTCTGGAACATGGCAATGTTAACTGATGTTATGTGGCTGAATGATTGAACAAATGAATGTGTTAAATGATGGGTCACTCAAATATGTTTTTCAATCAGGAAATATCTACCAAGCAAGATGGGAAACATAAAATTAAAACTATTACTTTTGCTTATATCGTGATTGAATTATACAATCTTAGGTATAAATATTAAAGTACAACTTAACTACGGGAACATTTGCCCAAGCGACCTAATTGACAAATTTTACAGACGAGATCTTCCTCACCAAGAATAGCCATCAGGTAGCTTATTTGGCCCACTTGCTGGTTTTGTCACACAACATACCATATCGCCGTGCCTGTTTTACCCATAGGGATAGGAATGGATGTTTAATTAAACATCTTCATTTCGGCAGATGCTTGGTCTCCTGTAATCCGTATTACACGTGAGGCTATTGCCATCTACCGGGCACAGTTTAACAAACAGAACTCCACGAGGCCCTTTAGATCTTTCTAGATACAGGGTTATTGGAAAAATGCTAACAACCTCTTAGGGTTGAATTTTGCTAGTTCTAACAAACGTTTTGAGATGTTTCTTTTTGTTTATGTGTATTTGACGGAATAAGCACGAGGACCACCTGATGTTAAAAGTCTCTTGTGCCTGTAACTTATTATTTAATGTTTTTTTTTACTTTGCTAGATGTAATTTTTTTTTTTTTTTTTTTTATGGCTGATAGGTTAGCTTTTGACCACTATCTCACCTGATGGTAAGTGATGATGTGGTCGAAGATGTTGTTCAGGCTAACCTAGAAGTACTGGCTCTCAAGGACAGCTGCCGGAACACACCGGTAGGTGCTTGGCGACAGATTTTCTGCTTGAGGGTGGTAGCTAGCCAGGCGGGCATTCGCAAAATGCCCTACCACCATGCTATAACGACTGCCATCCGAAGACAACAACCGGGACTGACGGCTTAACGTGCCCTCCGAAGCACGAAAACGCTCAGTAGTAATGTCACTAGCGGTCACCCATCCAACTCATGACCGCGCGCGACGTTGCTTAACTTTGCTGATCGGTTGAGAACAGCTAAGTAAACTTCGCCACGAGCGCTTCAAAACATTCAAAACTCTATTCAAAGGGAGCACAGCGCGGTCTAGTGTTGCCGCGGTTGGCGCTCTTAGCTCGGAGTAGGCATTGTCTTTTGCTACAAGATACAGAACTTAAAAGTATCAGACAGTACTAGAAATGGTAGAAAAAAAACATCTCAAAATGTTTGATAGGACTACCAGAAGTAAACCCTATGAGGTTGTTAGCATTTTTTCAATAACCCTGTACAAATAGCCTCGTGTTTTTTTTATGTTGTACAAGGGCAAATAGCCTGCTGGTCTCCTGATGGTAAGCGATGTGATCGCGGCCTTTGAGGTGAGAATACGCTTTCTTCTTGAAGGCTCCTAAGTTCTATCGGTTCGGAAATACTTCACAAGACATCTGGTTTTGGAAGCAATGAAAGCCGAGCGGTAAAAGCTATGGACTGCCGTGCCCTAGGTCCTCAGTGGTTTTAGGCAATCACTTGTCACTCAAGAACATAAACGAAAATACTAACGGCCTCTGCTTGGAGTCCCTGGTGCAATGAGCAGCGGTGAGCACATGCCGCTTGTTGACCAACGTCCCCCCGCACCAGAACTCTCTCCTCTTGCTCCCGTGGAGGTATATGGCTGCCATCCATGGCCAGGCTCCAGGCTTGGACTCCGTGCCACCTACGATACGACCTCCTTCGTCTTCTTTTTCACCGCATTCTGGAAGTTGATAAAAACACAATTGTTCTAACACATTTTTTACACACACCTTAAAATTGAGCTTGTTTGTCGTGATCAGGAATACGGCAATATAAGGGACCTAACAGCAGTCTGTTTGGTGGCTAAATGAATAAACGAAGCGATGAGTGATGGGTCAGACTTTTTAAATGACTTCCATTCATCTGTTTTGAAAATTCTTGTAATAATCGTTAAATGAAAGAACTTACCCTCTGGATCAACAATATTTGAGAAGTTGGTAATGATGGGAGGCGCCACAGTATAAAACGTTGTCGTTCTGATGGGTCTTGGGGAAGTTGGTGCAGGACGAGCAGTGGTGACTTCAGTCGTCACCGTGGTAGGCTTCCTAGTAGTCGATGGCTTCGTCACCGGCTTGGGCTTCTTCGTCGTTAAGACAAGAACTGCTGTTGGCCGCTTGGTAGTAACTGGTTTTGGCTTTTGAGTAGTTACAGGAACTAAATAGGTCGGTTTTTGGGTCGTAGCTACAGCAGGTTTTTCAATAGGCGTCGTAGTGGTCACTATAGCGTCTCTTGGACAACAAACTCCTGGTACAAACAAGTCTTTGAAACACAGCGACTCCCGAAGAGCAACTAAGTTGAGAAGCAGCTGTGGACAGTTCCTCAAGTCTTCGCAAACTCCTTCTTGACCATCAGGCGTTGTACACACTTTTTCATCATTTCTGTCAACTTCAGATGTAGCTATTTTGGTGATCGGTGCATCTGGCAGAACTTTTGGCAAAGCTTTTCTGACGATGGGTGCAATTTTATCTGTCACGTTTCTTCCTAAAACGTTCTTGCTGATGGTGTAAAAAGCTTGTGGAAGTCTCTTCAGATTGGGATCATCTTCATCATTTTCGTGTTCTTCGTTGACCATGTCGACTAGGTAGTGTCCTACTGTGTTGATTGCTCCTAAAGTCTCAGATATTTTTGTAAAAGCTGACTCAGAGAGCAGCCTCCCATCGTTGGAAACCTGCGATTCTGCTGGGATGTGATCAAATGCCGATCTTCCATCATAATAATGTGGGGATTCTCGAAAGTTTTGTTGTGGTAGGGATCCAAATGGACCAGTGTTGTAGCTGACGGGCTGATTCATGTACTGTGCACTCATATGTGGTTGACTTGAGTACTGTCCATTTAAAGATGCATGGTTGGCAAAAGGTGCACTCATATACTCTGGAGATCTTTTCCGTGGGGCTGGAAACTGGTGCCATGGCGGGTTGCTCTGCTGCAGATGTGGGTTGGGCCAGTTACTCGATTGCTGGGTGAAACTGACTGAAAATAGAACCAGGATAATTAGAATGTGCAACAAGACTGAGCGTAACAATAGCGGTGAAGTGAATGATGCGTACCTACCCGGATGATGCGCTGGATACTGGCATCTTGTGTTTGATGATAGGAAAAGGATTCCTGAAACAAACCAAAAATTGGTTTAAATGTCTTGTTCGGTTATTTCTAAATAATTGTGTTGTTTAGCTCGTGCGTCGGTTTCGAAGCAATAAAGCTAAGCAACCTAACAACAGTAAAAAAAAAAAAAAATGTGTCAGACAATGCACTCTATACAACAGATGCTGCACTGTCCCAAAGTAGTTTTAAATAATAATAATCAAATATTTAAAAATATTACTTTCAAATCTATGTAAAAATTCTCCGTGGTTGCCGGGTTAGATCCCCGTGGGGTGCCGGGTTAGAAATTCACGATCGTGCGCTCTAATAGTTCCTGGTGATGCTTCGTTTTCTAACGAAACGCGTTGAAAGTTTTCCCGGTATACGTGGTATTTATGTCACATTGGAAAATTTGGGGAAAATGTCACTAGATATCGCAGAGGCGCAGAACCCACCCACAGCAAGTCATACTTCATGGTATTACTTGATCAGTGGGTGGGTTGGGTTACCCACCTAATGTAGCGTGACACGTGACAAGTGATCTGGCATGTAACTCTTCTCGACATTTAAAGCGCCTCGTACCATGCCCATTCACGTGGCATGACGTCACGGGACATGATCTGACGTGCCACTCTGACTGCTACTATAGTGACGCATTAAAGTGCCACTCATCAATTAACTAGGTTATAGCAACACGTGGATGTGAAAATGAAGAACGATCTAGAATTTAAAATTACATTCATTTAGCTATTTCAAGAACAACTAGTTAAGTTCATATAATTTTACCTGATCCAGATTATAATAACAGGAAAGCACAGGATGCTGCATGGATAGAAATACCGTAAGCTTAAATTTTTTTTAACAAAAGATGCATTTAAAATATTATGTAAGCACTGCATAGATAGATAGATTAGCAAGAGCTTCTACTTTTGCACTAGAAGAGCTTTTGGCTCTGATTCTGTGTCCTGCCATGCTACATAGGTCGGTGCAAGCTGTGTCCCGTTAGGGCTATACTATAGAGAAGAATAGCCAGAGTCGTCCTACAAGCTCTTAGCTCCCTAATAGAAATACGTAGGTACCTCATAAAAGAAATTGCGGTAAATACGTAGATAATTACTAAGTGAAGGGAAAGTAAAAGCTATTTTTAACTTAACTTCACACGTAATTCGTAACCGTTTGTGTGAAATAAATATTTACAATTTAGAAAATTGACAAATAATTTAGCTAATTCCCTAAATAGATTCATTGTTCGAAATCGGACGCTCTATTTTTGGCAAAACAAACAAATTGGATGCCTGCTTACGCCCACACTTATTTTTGTTATCCTTTTTGGCTGTATTTGCTAATGGCGAAAGTAGATATTATAACGTTTATTTTGTTATATTCATTATTTTAGGAGCTTTGAGTAGTAGGTATGAGTAGGTCGTTTGCTTGCTTACTAGGTCAAACAATGGAATCAACACAGGTTTAGATTATGTACGCATAATGTTGCAACTGTAAGGTGCTTCATACATTACGATACACACAAGCGACGAGTATTCTAGTGAGTCTCGGAAACAAGTCGGTTCCGAGTATCCCACAATGTATAGTTACTTACACACCATGCTGCCTGTATTCTACACTAGGTACTTAAATAAAAATTCATAAAAAAATCGTGAAATTATTCTATATCCTATAGTGTATCAGGGATACTAGTAATGTACAATTCTAGTGGTAAAATAATTTTTCAAATCTGTTCAGTAGTTTTTTTAAGTTTAGAAGATTCACAGCGCAGTCCGAATCGCCACGGTCTAAAAATTCGTTGGCAAGGGATACCTTGGTGCGAAAATCATCATTAAAAGAGAGCTTTTGGACGATTTCACTAAACATTTTTGGGAACAACACCTGGTGTGAGACGCCCCTATATCAAGTATTTTACATGACGACGAGCAATTGAATGTTTTTTGTTTTGCTGTATGCAATGAAAAAATTAATACGAATGAACTAAATGTGTACATAATCAACCCCTTTACCATGAAACGACAAATGTTTAAAAACGCCCCTTTGATGTTCTCCAAATTATAGGATAATAATTAAATGTTTTGGAGAACATCAAAGAGGCATTAATGTGTAACACATTTTGCTTCGTCTTCCACATATTTTATTGCCGATAGGCTAGCCTTCGCTTGACTACAATCTCATCTGATGGTAAGTGATGCTATCGTCGAAGAAGTACAGGCTTAGGCTATAATAGAAAATGGTTCCTTCAGAGGTGGATGAAGTGGCCGTTCGGGTCGAAAAGGCAGTTCACCTCTTCCCTTCCCCGTAGTGGAGAGATGGAGATGGAGAGATCATTGGTGGAGAGTCTGGGCTTGCACGGGAAAAACACGTTTGGGGGGCTCCCTTGGTGAGCAATGTTGCCCTGCCACAGGCTTAGAGGCCCGATCGAGTGCGGGCCTACCGCCGGGGCAAGATGGTTAATGCTAATACGATTCAATCTTGCCCCACCTCGGCGGAAGACTGCTCACGGCGGAGATTTTAGTGGGTTTAAGTCCCACACATCCCCTACCACCGCCCCGTGGTGGAAGGGCGGTGAGAAGGAATTTATCCCACGCAAAAAAAAGTAGAAAATGTGGCTCTTAAGGTCGGCTAGTGCAGGCATATAAATGCCTTCAATGAGGAGTTTGTAAACAATGTCCCGGTGGGATCTAATCTGATGAAGCGAAGCGCACGGGTCAGCCTAATACTATAAATTTGTCGGCCGTCCATTTATTTACGTAAGACCCAAACTATGCGCTTTATAGAGTCTAGACAATGACAGCTTAGCCTACATCAAAGAATATATAGATACTACTCTTTACCGACCTTACATGTACAAAAAAGCTATTGGAACTTCCTGAAAATTATTAGTAAATGATATTGTAATAAGGTTTTGAATCAAAATTCAAATATTTCTTTTAAATATATTGTAACGGAGCAATCTCGAGGCCCACCTGATGTTAAGCGGACTAGCCTCTGCCTATAACAGATGCATTTCGTCACAATTCACGAATTGCACTGCGATCGACACCTTGAGACATAGTTGTTAAGTCTTATGTGCCTGTAATTTCACTGGCTCTCAAGGACTGCTGCCGGAACACACCGCTAGGTGCTTGGCGGCAGATTTTCTACATCAGGGTGGTCGCTAGCCAAGCGGGCATTTCACCATGCGGTGCAGCTCAAGCCCGCGGCGGGATTCGAACCATGGTCCTGCTGCGCGGCAGTCCATAGCCAATGCCACTGAGCCATCACTTCTTATGTGTACTGCATATGTATAGTTTATGTTTGTTACTCTTTCTCTTTCTTGCACTAGAGACCGTGACTCCGTGACATATAGACAGAAATACATACAACCAGCAGAATGACATTAATAGTGCTCTGTTAAACTAAAAAGAGTGAGTAAACCTATCATCAATTTAATTCACTTCGGATTATCTTCCCAATTGTTTATTTGCGATCCGATAATTGATATTAAATTACGCATGTAAGAGCTTACATAAGCAATCAACGAAAAAGAGAACATACGTTGAAAAATAATGGCCATGACGAATCGAGATAATTCTTGAAACAGAGAGTATCATGTTATTAGTGATGTGCTTAGAATGAGGATACCGGATTTTTTTTTTTTTTTTTTAACGATTTTTCACCTTCAGGCACCATAATTAAATTATTTTTTCTTCTAAATATATAGTGATTACAAGCACTATCGCTTGCTAAACGAAAGGTTCTCTACGGCATGACGGATAAGGTAACAAAATTCGTCTCCGGTTCAGAGCATGTTCCAATAGCCTAACACACTTATTTTAATTGTACTCAGAAGTGATGAGATGGGCATGTCTCTCGCTTAATGGTAAGTGTCACTCCCCATCCCGTTGCATTGTCACCGTTCTCGTCCTGCTTGACACTGCACTGCACTCGTCACTCCGAGACCTTAGTACTTATAACTCGTTCAACCACATCATGACACCACTGCTTCGAGGCAAAATATCTGACACTGCGGTGGTAACTACCATGACGTATTCTTACTAAAGAGAGAAAGATCACCAGGTAAAAACCCATGACACTTGCTTGAACCACCCATAAAACTGATCTATAAGGTCTTTGATAACGGTATCCTTATACGATTTACGACGGTCATCGTTTTGAAATCATAAAAAAATTAACACAAAACCGACTTCAAACAAAAAATATGGATTATTAGGGATAACCCAAAAACTACTCATCAGATTTCACTCAAATTTATATGGTACCACATGACAAGCTTTCAAATCATCAATTTAGAATCATCATCGGTAAATCGGTACACACTGTAAAGAGTTATAAGGTAACACACAAAACGATAAAAAATACTGTCCATTTGAGAACCTCCTCATTTCTTTTAAGTTGGTTAAAAATATATTTTTGCCGAATACTCGATTAGTTCAATGTACGATTATCCGGCAAATTAACCGGCGAGAAAATGTAATTTACAAGCCTATAATACGATTTAAATTAGAGAGAAAACTGACCGACTAAATATGTTCGGAGAAACCAATGTTTTGGACTTATTTGTCAAGATGAACAATAAATACTGTCCGCAAAGCTTTCGTGCATGGATGACGTTTGTTTGGGCAAGAAATTAACCATGCCTTTATGCGTTTGTTGAACTTTGAAAAATAAAGGTGTGGGCTTAGCGGTGCTTTGTGTGGGGAAGTGCCTTTAAGGAATGTATTCTATTACCACAGATAATCCTTGTTTGGTCTGAGTCGAAATCGCGATATTTCGGCTGTTATGGTATTGCTTCACACTAATGTTATAAAACTGTAGCGCCAGATGGTAGATCACTTTGGGAGGACAACGTCAAATTTCAGTTAGAATATTTTTATTGTACGTGTGGTAACTTACAACGATGATGGTTCCTATATGTATTTCGGTCTGATACTAAGGTCTGATCCCCTATTACATAATTAGTAAAATACTACCTTTTTTTAAAGTAAAATAGTATTTTACTATAAAAAACTAGTATTTTACTAAAAAGAATTCCTAGAATATTTTTTTTTTCCTAGTTTTAGTGCCTTGATCAAATAATAGTAAATTAAGTAGGTTAAGTAGTAAGTTAATAGTTTTATTAAGAATTCAAATCTCAACACATATACGCGTAACCGGTAAAGACAATGGATTCAAAATACTTCTGTAAAAAATTCTTAAAGTACAAGGAGAGTAGAAATTCATTGGATGTTCATACTTTTTTATGCTATCCTAACAGAACAAGCACGAGGCCTACTTGGTGGTAAGCGGTAATCTCTGCCTATCACAGATGCAGTTCGTCACAGTGACATAAAGTTGCAGTAATTTCGAACTGTTTCTCAAGGACTGCTGCAGGACAAACTGTTAGAAGCTTGGCGACAGATTTTCTATTTTAGGGTTTTGTTTAGCTAGTCATGGATATAATATACGCGTAACCGACAATGGCTCTGTACACAATGGATTTGAAATACCTATGTACAAATTCTTAAAGTATACTATAAGTTACAAAATCACAAATATCAGATAGGAAAAATTTAAGTCATGTGCGGAAATTTTTCCTATCTGATATTTGTGATTTTGTAATGAAATCCGCAAAGCAGACGTTATTGCAAACCTTAAAAAATATATACTATAAGTTGCTTTACGAAAATTAGTATGGAAATTCAATGACGTAATGGAGTCAGTCAGCCAATGTTAGACTACGCTACTTAATAGTGGTGGTCCGGATAATATGGATTACTTAGGCCAAATAAAAGACGAGTAAATTTTTCACTCTTGTTTTTATGCATAAAATAATAAGGATTTTTGTCACTGAGATTTGGACGATGACGGCCTTCTTGCTAGAATACAAATAAAAACTTATATTTTACTTGTTTTGATGTCTCGTTCGCGCATTCATTTCACCTGGTGTGGCCCTTCACGCCTTAACACAGTAGTTTATGCACACTACTGCTTCGATGCGGGATATACGACACTGTGGAGGTTACCTACCCACCAACAGACTCCTGCTAAAGATACTTACTAGCTCAATCCTATATGATCATGTCTAAAAATAACGTAGTAGAATTTCTAATTCAATGTCTTGTATTCTACAAAAAATATCAAAATTTCTGTTTCTCTTTTCCGGCGGAATGCCTTTATTAATAAAATACTACGAACTATATACGTACAATACAGTTACTATACAAAAAGCATTTAGACAACCTATAAGTCATTGCAGACTCACATGCAGTCCAAATGCTACAGCCCACTAACCAGCACACCCAGCATGCTGGCAGCATAGCCCCCTTGAATTGCAATGCTTATTCTGAGCCAAATAGGTGCTATCATTTTTAACACGCGTCGCATCGAACATGCGCTCAGATAAGTTTTGGAAAATACGATGAGCTCCCAGTCTCCACGAACACAAGCAATGCATCGGTTGAGTTTTTTTTTTTTTTTTTTTTTTTTTTATTCTTGATAGGTTAGCCTTTGACCACGATCTCACCTGATGGTAAGTGATGATATGGTCGAAGCTGTTGTTCAGGCTAACCTAGAATTACTGGCTCTCAAGGACAGCTGCCGGAACACACCGTTAGGTGCTTGGCGACAAATTTTCTACTTGAGGGTGGTAGCTAGCCAGGCGCATTCGCAAAATGCCCTACCCCCATGCTATAACGACTGCCATCCAAAGACGACAACCGGGACCGACGGCATTACGTGCCCTCCGAAGCACGGAAGCGCTCAGTAGTAATGTCACTAGCGGTCACCCATCCAACTCATGACCGCGGGCGACGTTGCTTAACTTTGCTGATCGGTTAAGAACAGCCAAGTAAACTTCGCTACGAGCGCTTCAAAAAAATTATGTTTTCATTTAAATTTTCTGCTTTGTAGGTAATTCATTTCGTTCACGAGCTAGAGAACCATGACATGGACAACAGATGTGTACGGAACCCGAATAAATAATAAATATATCAAAAAAAACACTGCTCCAAAAAAGCCACCTACCAAAACAGAAAAAACAAATCAGAAACATGCACTCGAGTTGAAATTGAAAGAGCATTAATCTCATTGCTATTTACACTCGAGCAATTCGAATAAAAAGAAAAAGAAAACACCCAGATTAAATCTCTATTATAA
This sequence comes from Plagodis pulveraria, assembly GCA_963890685.1. Lineage (NCBI taxonomy): Eukaryota > Metazoa > Arthropoda > Insecta > Lepidoptera > Geometridae > Plagodis > Plagodis pulveraria. The sequence goes on from OY982967.1 coordinate 27,748,448, forward strand.
TAATACATATCATATGACTCACGATTTTGAGAAAGTAGATCCCACACAATACACTTATAACTATCTGCTTACCGACTTTACGCAAATGTGGTTATGTAACAAACCAAAGAAGGCTATCTCATTTTGTAAACGTACTGGGGTTTTTAGTGACTAATAGATTTCTTTGTTGGACCTTGGCGCTTTTATGTAACATGGACTTGTTTGGGATACTTGATTCATGGCCTTGACTACTTTCATCATTAGCTATTCATTGAGAGCTCCCGTTTTGTATGTTAAGTAAGATTGACAGATGGTTTTGAAGAATACGAGTAGGTACCTATTCAATACAATGCAGGCATTGGTAGAGTGGGAGGTTATTTGATGATCGCATTTGTCATTCCGACTATACACGGTTGCAAACCTGGATCCCGACCTTTTTAAAACTATTACAGAACACCAACATCATTATTTCAAGTTTAAAATATTGATAGGTACTAAGATTCGTACGGTGGCCGTCACGAAACAATAATGTGCATATAGCGCTATCTCTATCGCACAATGACTTGATCAAATCCATGCAACGCGCTCTCACGTTGAAGTTCTAATGTAAGTATACTATAGTGATGTGTGGTAGTGCGAATTGAAATTGTTAATTAAATATTAAAATAAGACTGACTTAAGAGATGGGAGTTGGCCCCCTGGCTACCGTTTCACAGTGTTCCGCATAGAAAACACCCATCGTACAAACCAAACTTCAAATCACAAGATATGAAGTAAAAGTCAGTTAAGTTACCTTTAAATTTTTAAAAAGGTTGAGTTGAAGAGTTTTTATATGTTATTATTAGATGATACTGAGAAGTGGCCTGTCTGATTGTAAGCATCACGTCTGTCCATAACGATTGCTGTGTCTCGTTTCTAGTTCTGCTTGTCACTGCACTGCGTTCGGCACTCCAAAACGTTAGTTCTTGTCTCATTTTCAGAGTAAACTTGCTACGGTGCCGCAACGCCTAGTTGTAGTCCTAGTGTAGTTTGTCATGGAATACATCTTTTAAGGGCAGATGTTACAGAAATACAGGCATCGTGCATGTTAAAAAACTGAACCTTTATAAAGGGAAATTAACGCACTGTAGATTCTTAGTGTACCTAAATAAGATTCAGTTGAGAATATATGTGTACAATATATGTGAAGCAGTGATGGCTCAGTGGCATTGACTATGGACTGCCGCGCAGCAGGTCCATGGTTCGAATCCCGCCGCGGGCTTGAGCTTCACCGCATGGTGGAAGGGCATTTTGCGAATGCCCGCCTGGCTAGCAACCACCCTCAAGTAGAAAATCGGTCGCCAAGCACCTAACAGTGTGTTCGGGCAGAAGTCCTTGAGAGCCAGAAAAATTACAGGCACATGAGACCTAACAACTGTACGTCTCAGTGTGACGGGCACAGTGCAATTCGTCGTTGACCAAATGCGTCTGTTATAGGCTAGTCCACTTAACTTCAGGTGCGGGCCTCGGGCTTGTCACAATAACATAAAAAAAAATTTAGTTGTTATCAGCCTAAGATGTCAATAAAAATATTAGTTACTGCATATTATACAAATAAGTAAAGAAATAGCACAATGGCAAAACAAACAAATATGCGTGTCATTGTTACGACATACGGCGCCTAGGTTCTGTCTGTGTTGTAACATGTTGCGATGCATCATTTCATAACAGGTCGTGATGCGTTGGAAAATCCGGCTTGTTAGCTGCTGGCCGCACCACGAACATATCGATGAATAATGCGCAGCAATGTGCTAATGAAGGTCGTAGCTCGACTGTTGACCTGCTTTATTTATTGAACAAACCGCAACAATAAGGATTTCCCGGTTGTTGTTTTAGGCAGTCGATATTGAATAGTAGTAGAGCATTTTGCGAATACCCGACTGTCTAGGCTTGATTCTTCATTGATTCTAGGCCAAGATTCTTTATTGACAATGCGACTGCCTTCCTGGGAATCAAAATGGACGTGAGATCTACTTATATGATCTCTCCGGAAGACTTAGTTCTGCTTCATATGCAGTTCGTAAGATAAGATAGTTAACAGACGTAGCTACTGCTCGCCTAGTTTATTTCGCGTACTTCCACAGTATTATGTCGTATGGTGTATTGCTGTGGGGAGCTGCTGCTGAGATAGAGTCAGGCTTTATCTTACAAAAGCGTACAAGTCAGGCCCTATATGAAATGTAAATTAAGGAATCTTTAAGGGATATTTTTAAATAAATTGATATTATAACTTATGAAAATATTATATGTAAATTTAAATTTATAATTTTTTTTTACTTACGTACATAATATTTAAATTAAACAGTGACAATCGTAATTACAACACTAGGAATAAAAATAAAACAGCAGCGACAGGTTTTAGATTACAAAAGACAAATAAAAGGTCTTTCTTAAGTTATTGTATGTGCTTTTATTATAGAGTTCCTAAAGATATTACAATGCTCATAGAAGGAAAATTCAAGTTGCGTGTGAAAAACGTTTGATTAAGAAATCCTACTACACAGTTTGCGATTATTTAAACGACAAAAATGCTTGGACAATTCTGCCTCTCCCAAGTTATCGCCTGTCACCTACATCATTTAAGCAACTGTAATATTTTTTATATAGTTTGTAACATTGTTAAAACACCTTTAAAATGAATTGCCTCGAGTATCTTGTCCGTTCTTCTTGCAGTGGCTCTATCCTTTTTTTTGCTGAACGTTGTAATATATTTCAATATTACAATTTGTAATTAATCTTATAAGAGCGTCGTAGACGGCTAAATTGATTTAATGATTTTGTCTTGACTTGACCAACTATAAGTGGAAAATCTGCCGCCACGCACCTAACGTGTGTTTCAGACTTTCAGCAGTAGTTTTTAAGAGCCAGTTCCCATTCTAGTTTAAGCCTTTTTACCCCACATTAGCATTTACCATCAGGTGAGATTGTGGCCAATAAGGCTAAGTTAACCGCAATAAAAAAGGTACTTACCCAACTCCATCTTAACAATAGCTTGCTCTTGAAATTACCTTGAGTTATTGTTTTGAAATAAATTGTGACGCGGGAACTTTGTAAATAGGTTTGTGAAAAGGTCATAGTTCAAACGAGAAAGGGTGGAATATTCCAGAAATATACTTCGAATTTACGTAAAATGGAAGCCTGCACTCTACATCCCCGATAATTGAAATGCCAATGTAGTTATATAAACTTCATTTTGCTTTCCACGTGCAATCAACAAAGCTTCAGCGCTTGAAATGTCAGAGGTGTTTCCTTTCATACTGAGAGCTCAAAGGCGTGTGTAGGTGAACTTGTTAATTGCCTGCGGGAATACAGGCTATTGCATTTTCCGATGAAAGCAATTTTATTATATAACGTTGAAGTATATTTTTATTTATATAAGCACTGACGAGTGCTAAGCTAAAATCACGTTTACAAATTTTTAGAGTGCAATAATTCTCAGGTCGAGAGGGAATCGAACCCTTTCCCCCCGTTTTTAAGGTATCAGGTAAGTAAACAAAAAAAAGTGATTTTCAAAAAAATTGAAAATGTAACAATAATAATAATAATAATAATAATTCTTTATTGCAGACACAAGATCCATAGACACACGATTAAACATACACATAATTTATACTTAAAAATTAAAATAAATAATAATAATAAAATATACAATAAGTATTTTTTATTAGGTCAAGTTTTTTTTTATATAGCTAAAATTTGTAGCCATCGTCCATACATCGGCGTCAAAAATATTCTATCTGAGAGACTCTTTATAATAGAATTTTTACACTTCTCAACTCTGGTCAGAAAAGTAGCAATTCGGTTTTTTTGTATGGCATTGAAGGAGTTCACACGTGCATTAAAGAACATACCGGATGCACTACAGTAGCGCTCCAGCCCCATGAGTTGCCTAAAGATGTTGTTATAGGCCACTCGAATGCCGTCATGTGCTTTCTTAGTGTAATTTGTCCAGAGTTGACAGGTGTAAAACGTAACATAGATAGAGTTAGGATATGCCAAGATTTAAAAAAAGCAAGTTGGTTTAGTTTCAATACTATGCTACGTACGTCTGAACGGAGCCTTACGCCTCTTTTGGTGATGCTCATTCACCGAATGAGGCTTCATTGTGCAAGGCCGCGTTAATAGGTCCGGGGTTTGATGTTCAGTTCGATCAAGGAAATATGGATTTCAAAATATTTATACTCTGCGAATAATGTATTGTATTTTAATTTTACCCCCGACGGATAAAAGTGGGGTTAAATAAATTTAACGTGTCTTTGTGTCTGTCTGTGACAACGTAGGCGTAGCTCTTAAACGGACGGAGCGATTTTGATGCGACTTTTTTGTTTGAAAGCTGACGTAATCGAGATGTTTATTAGCTACATTTTATGAATTTATGAGTGATGGGTGTAACATAACAGTTTAAATTTTTACTTGAAAAATATATGACTCATCATCACTATAGCTTCATTGGTTGAGAGTGTCCCAAGTCCGAAGGAACCTCAGTCGTGGGCTCTAATAATGCTCTTGACGCAAAAATGACAACTGCCTTTTCATAAAACGTAAAATATCCGTATCCGGACCATAGACAAAATTAGTTTCGCGCGCAAACTGGCATTGAACAATGCAATATGGCCGCGGTTACATAAATGCGCGGGAACATGACATCACAGCTTTCACTCGCTGACGGATCGCGGTCAATGAGCCAGTGGTCCAGTGCGGAATTATCCGCGAATACTCTAAAGTAGGACATCCAATCAATAAAGCTAGGCAGCTTCTATTTACCTCTTATTATATTACAAACATGGGATTGAAACAGGCTGAAGGTTGCATTCTACCAAAGACTATGACTGGGTTTTTAATCTGTGCATTCTACGGACAGAGATGAAAATTAGGCACAGGTAACAACACTTCCGTAGGAAACGTTGCGTAGACGCAAGACAAAGAGAGCTAGCGACTAGATATTTTCATGCAGTTATCCAACTATTGTGCTCTACATTATGGTCCATCGAGTCCGAAAGCGGATTTAACTTGTTTATTACTGTTTTTCCCCTCTAACTGTGACCGTCTCTCAAACCCTTTTTAGAATCAAAGGTAACATTAAACCTCGTGTGTTAATATCAGTTAATTATTAGTCCACAGTTAATACCCCTTCTTCGTGTTTAGAGGGCTTGTGCATACGATTTGCTTAATATTTGGCTAAGTTTTTTTTCTGTGGTCGAGAAGTAACTCCTGAACATTATACTAAAATGGTCATCGAAAGAACTAATGTAACCTCAGCTAAATAAGGAAGAGCTAAATAACTATTTATAGCTCAGGCAGTTTCCCTATTGACTTTTCGTCTATGCATTCGTCTATGCGTAGGAATTACCTATTTCTAAGTAGTAGAAAATAGATAAGTACTTAAATTTCTATTCACGCTATCGTTGTACCGCTGTTATACCATATAAAAAAAATACCTACCTTATATATGATTGTTAAATGGTTTGGAATTTCAATCAATAAAAAGTATATTAGTCCTAAGCTTCGATGAAAGTTCATTGTTTCGTTTATCAACTAGTAACTTCCTTATCTAATCAATATGAGTAACTCCTTTACAAACATTTTTGGAGTCTGTTGGGGGAAAGTATTACGATTGGTTTGACTCGTACGTTAAGTTCCGGCCCATTGGGTCACTCAAATGGAGACCTTGACATTTATTATTATAAATTCAATGAACCATAATGTACGACCACATCAATCGGCAGTGCTTTTATTGGTTATTTTTTGTTTTCCGGCACAATAATGAAAAAAAAATTGAGAGAAATTAAACATTTTAATTTTCTTTGCGCGCAGTCTTTATACCGCAGTACTGCTTAGTACTGCGACGATACTCGCTCGAGTCCCACTAAAGAACAAATAACAAGCAAAAAATTTAAAATAATTTAAAACTTAACGTCTACAGTAGGTATCGATTTTCATACATCGAACGTTTTCAGTTGTGAGTTCTGTACTCATCCTGACTTCTATTGTGATACATAGTTGGTTGCGTGTTCGGTAGTAGGTACACCACGAATCGAACGAAAAAATCGAGTACGTGCATACAAAATTTCCACACTGACAGTAAAAAACTAAAATAACGTGGATAGTATATAAGATTTATTTAAAATAATTTACAAAAGAACAGGAATCGTGAAGGTTTAGCGAACCTTACTTCCAAAGCTTTCTATAGGAACTGGTCTCAGATAATCTGTGGATAATGGGATTGACTGCACATTCATTATATTTTCATGTTACATTCTTTTATTTAAATGATTGAAGAATATTATTATTACATTATGTACCTAAATTACATATCCTATTATTTATCCCTCAATAAATAAAATTAAAATAAAATATGGTCAACTTTACGCACATTTCACGATAAGAGTAAGTTTTCACTTTCAATCCTATCGAAACTCTTTGATTCAGCTTGCACTGAAAGATCAAATTTTAAATATATTTTCAAGTGAGCTGCACTGTTTAGTGATTACTTGAAGTTTCGGTTTAATGAATCTCATTAATACTAAGGGTGCGTACCATTTGGAGTTAAATTCGCCATAAACGATAAAAACGATCACATTCCCAAAAAGTTGTTCCACTTGGGTCTTGGTATTATTTTCGTCATAAACGGTATGAAGCTACTGGAACAGTTTGAATTATCTACATCTAATGTCAAAAGTGACAAAGTGACAAATTTTAGTGGCATTCTTAGCGTTCTTATCCTTAATGGAACAGAGGAGAACAGTTACAAAAGATCACAGTGATCACAAACATAGACGCAGAATGTGGTTAAAATTATCGAAAATAAAGAAATCGTCGTCAAATGGAATACCACCCTACATAGTAATTTACATGAGAACAAGTACAATATAAAATATTTCCTAATATTTAATTTGTTTAGAAAGTTAAATATAAATAAATTAAACGTATATTTTTCGTCAGGCAGGCGTTCAAAGGTCGCAAACCTTGTTTTGGTTCCGGCTCATTGGCACAGTGCATCCGTGAGCCATTGGGCAATTGTGCGACTTCTTCGACTCTGTAACTCTATTGTGTGACAGTCACCGTGACACAGCGACGTATCGTATCGTAACACCCAACACCCATTGCAATAGATATATGCGTCATCAGTACAAAGTCAGTACAAAGCAAGAATTTTTTGAAGCGCTCGTAGTGAAGGTTCTGTTCTTAACCGATCAGCAAAGTTAAGCAACGTCGCCCGCGGTTATGACTTGGATGGGTGACCGCTAGTGACATTACTACTGAGCGCTTCCCTGCTTTGGAGGGCAGGTTAAGCCGTCGGTCCCGGTTGTTATCTTAGGATGGCAGTCGTTATAGCATTGTGGTAGGGCATTTTGCGAATGCCCGCCTGGCTAGCTACCACCCTCAAGTAGAAAATCTGTCGCCAAACACCTAACGGTGTGTTCCGGCAGCTGTCCTTGAGAGCCAGTACTTCTAGTAGTAGCCAGTTCTCCCCATAGTACCCAGGTATCTCTTAAGATTTCCCCCCCGTAAAAAAAAAAAAAAAAAAAGGTTAGCCTGAACAACATCTTCGACCACATCATCACTTACCATCAGGTGAGTTAGTGGTCAAAGGCTAACCTATCAGGCAGAAAAAAAAATATAGCAAGGCTAGCTTTTTTCTCAAATGTTTTTTTTAGGGAGAACATTGATATTTGTTCCCGCTGTCGGCCGTCCAACTCCACCGAACTTAAGGCGAGGGCAGGCCCCCTTATAGTCCTAGAGACAGCCGAAGACACTTCTCCCGAAACGGGCGTAAGCGCTTTCTACCTTCGTCTCCTGTGGGCACCGAAAACGCACCGCTACTATAGGAGGGACATCGAGCTCAAGGGCACTACTGTGGTTCGGACCTTGGCTTGAGTCGCTGCCGAGAGACATTGGGAGGTTCGGAGTATCGGCACTAATTGCCCCGGCACAACTGCAGTGTTGTACCGTTGAGAGTGGGCCCTACGGAAATTTACTCTGTGACTATTTAATTTTGGAGAGACACTAATCGGACTTAAGTTTTTGTCTCGAGCTTGCTGGCGAGCTCGGAAATGTTTGACCCTACACATTATTACAAAGCACAGTAACAGAATGGTATTATGCCGCAGGTCCATCGTTCGTTTCCTACCGCCGCCGGCTCGAGTTTCAGCGCATGGTGGAAGAACCTGGCTCCCTCAAGTAGAAAATCTGTCGCCAAGCACCTAACAGTACGTTCTGGCAGCAGTCCTTGAGAGCCAGTAAAATTACAGGCACATGAGATTTAACAAATGTATGTCTCAGGTAACGGGCGCAGTGCAATTCTACACTTGTGACAATTGTTTTTGTTATAGGTAGAGTTTAGTCCGCTTAACATCAGGTGGAAGAGCTTGTACCGTCACAATCACATTGAAATAAGTGATATATGGCGTAATTAATACAGCAGGGTGATTATGTACTTTGACATTGATTATAATCAAATTTGACAAAAATAATGTCGGATCAGTGAACACCATGAACACTCGTACGTAAGGCTTGAATTAAATGTATAAGAAACTAAAATTATCCTTAGATCCGTTTGTTTTAAAATTTTTTCCTGGACTCTCGTGTAATTTCGTGCTCTTATCATGTCCAATGCACGAGAATATGCAGTAGTGTAAGTTGTGTGCAATATTAAATATTATTACAGTATATTCTCATTAGGCAAAATCACAAATATACGATAGGAAAAATAAGTCATGTGCGGGATTCGAAACCGCGTCCATCCACCCCTTGAGCCGGGGTATGCTCTAACCAATTGAGCTAACATGACATGACGTCATAACTCAAATCTTTCCTATCGTTCTTTAACCATCGTATTGGGTTGGAGCATAGCAGGCTTTATTGCAAACCTAAAAATATTAAAAAGGTAAAGTATATTCTTACAAAATTAAAACGAAAGGAAAATAATAACCAATAGCGGGATTATGAGCTTAGAAGGCGCTTATGCAAAAAATACAAAGTTTGAACTACGGAATATTATTAAGTCATTTACAATTATAATTTTACCATATTTTAAGTAGAAACTTCTTCCAATTTAACTATAAGATAAGTAGATAATTAACCGTGTCATCTATCGCCAAATTTGTCATTTTACGTATTGCAAAGGAAGCGAAAGCGTTGGAAAGTGTTTTCTTTTAGCTAACTTGGAATTCGTCTGGGTGCGACAACGTGATGTTTTACGACGACAGCGCGGCGCGGCGCGGGCGACAACGTGACGTTTTTTCGTGTTTTATTTCTAATTGTTTGTGATTCCACGCATTTACGATGGCTTTATACTAAACTAGCTAGCTACTTAACTAAAAAAATTAAAACACATAAAAGTAGTTGTTGTGACATAACTGTAATATTACAAAATCACAAATATACGATAGGAAAAATTTTAAGTCATGTGCGGGAATCGAACCCGCTTCCATCCACCCATTGAGCCGGGTTATGCTCTAACCAATTGAGCTAACATGACATGAAGTCATAACTCAAATCTTTCCTATCGTTCTTTAACCATCGTATTGGGATGGAGCACATGATGGATCGAATCCCGCACATGACTTAAAATTTTTCCTATCGTATATTTATGATTTTGTGATGTAATCCGCATAGCAGGCGTTATTGCAAACCTAACAATATTAAAAAAAAAAAACTGTAATATAGTAATTAAACAACTTTAAACGCTAAATAACTGTAATAGTTAGACATATGGTGTTGCGGACTTTTTTATAGATATTGATGTCTTCTATAAAATTGTAGTACATCAATTTGCTCTATTGTCAACAATTTCCACAGCGTACGCGATATAACGATTTCTTTGGGATTTTTTTCACACGTTGGGTTACATTATCGAAGTTTCATACGGATCCCCTAGTTATTGAACATATTCTATAGCGTATGTTCATCAGGGATAGTGTAGGTTTCTAATGGTGAAAGAATTTTTCGAATCCGTCTATAGTAGTTTTAAGTTTATTCGTTACATACAAAAATACAGTCTTCTGCTTTTGTATTTTATTAGTATATTCGTACATATAGATTATAGATATATATGGACAAAGGCAGCGAAGCACCGACAGTATATATTCGTAAGCCCGTAAGTAAAAAACATAATCTAGTTACAAAATCACAAATATGCGATAGGAAAAATTTAAGTCATGTGCGGGATAAATTTTTCCTATCGTATATTTGTAATGTATCCGCATAGCAGGCGTTATTGCAAATCTAAAACAATTAAAAAAAAACAACATAACCCATATAAATCCATTGACCTATATATACTAGACGCGACATCTCAAACGAGGATGGTCGACCAGTGCAAGTATGCCGGCCGGCATACTCTCCCCCACACGCAACTAGGCATTCGTAGAGATCACACGCGCTTTACGTACTTGCACTGGTCGACTATCCTCGTTTGGAATTAAGCGTTTTTTTTTGTGCCTGGTAGGTTAGCCTTTGAACACTATCTCACCTAATGGTAAGTGATGACGTGGTCGAAGATGTTGTTCAGGATAACCTAGAAGTCGCGTCTAGTATATATAGGTCAATGTGTAAATCGTTACACGTGTAAGTGAGCTGGAAATAGACATAAATCGAATTAGAACCGGGTACAGTCATATATTAGGTCCTTACATATGAAATTGGCGTTTTTCGTACTGGCCACTTTAATCACGAATTTCTCCTCTTTGGTAAGGAATTCCAAATTCAAATTTGTACAGCTATAGACTCATGTATTTGTGCTTCGATGATCGTCATTCATTTGTTTTTTTTCTTCTGTTTTTTTCTGTTTGCGTCACTCATTTTACAAAATGGAAAACCTTAAATATCGCATTATTTACGAGTACGAGTTCCGCCGTGGCACTAGTGCTGCGGAAACAACTCGAAGGGTGAATGATGTGTATGGCGGTCGTGTTGCAAAAGAAAACACAGTTCGTTTTTGGTTCCAACGTTTTCGTTCTGGAAATTTTGACCTGCAGAACAAGCCCCGTGGACGGCCTGAGACTCAAGTTGATAATGAAGAGTTGAAGGCTATTGTGGAAGCGGATCCATCGCAAACCACGTCCGAGTTAGCTGCAGGCTGCGATGTTAGTGATAAAACTGTTTTAATTCACTTGAAGCAAATTGGGAAGATTAAAAAGCTTGAAAGGTGGGTACCTCACGAATTGACTGAAACAAACCGGCAAACGCGCGTCGACTGCTGCGTTACATTACTAAACCGGCACAATAATGAAGGTATTTTAAACCGAATCATTACCTGTGATGAAAAATGGGTTCTTTACGATAATCGGAAGCGCTCAGCGCAATGGTTAGATCCTGGCCAGCCAGCCAAATCCTGCCCCAAGCGAAAATTAACCCCAAAAAAGTTACTTGTAAGCGTTTGGTGGACTAGTGCCGGTATTGTTCATTACAGTTTTTTCAAATCTGGCCAGACTATTACGGCTGATGTCTATTGTCAGGAATTGCAAACCATGATGGAAAAGCTAGCGGCTAAACAACCTAGGCTGGTCAATCGCTCCACGCCACTGCTGCTTCACGACAACGCTAGACCACACACTGCGCTACAGACGGCTACTAAATTAGAAGAGCTTCAATTGGAAAGTCTAAGACATCCTCCGTACTCCCCGGACCTTGCTCCAACAGATTACCATTTTTTTCGAAATTTGGATAACTTCTTGCAAGGGAAAAAATTCAACTCCGATGGGGCAGTCCAAATCGCCTTCAAAGATTTTATTGATTCCCGTCCGACTGGTTTTTTTAGTAAAGGGATCAATGAACTACCTATGAGATGGCAAAAGTGCATAGAAAATAATGGTTCATACTTTGATTAATTAAATATATCATATTAAAAAATATTCGACTTTTTGTTCCTCCCATACAAAACGCCAATTTCATATGTAAGGACCTAATATATAGCTGTTCCCTTGGGTAGAGCGATTCATTACACACTACAGAGTTGCTGACAGTATCCATTAATTGAATATCGGACACATCCGCAGTTTCAATAATAGTTCCTACGAGATAGTAAGCACGCTCGCGGCCGCGCCCGTGACTCCTGGCTATACTCTTTCTTATAAAACGGTAACATACTAGGAATAAATATTTATTCGTAGGTAGCATAAAACAATATTTCTTTAACATATAACACATTGATTTATTAAAAAAATAATCACTTACCGGGAAAAACCCATTCTTTTTATCTGTGCTTTAAACACTGTTCCCCCTTACAATGTTGTATGTTTCCTAGTTTTTTCTGCTTCATATAAAAAAACTGGCCAAGTGCGAGTGGGACTCGCGCACGAAGGGTTACGTACCATTATCTCGTTTTCATTATTATTGTTTTTAGCAAATAAACGGCGAAAATCTACCCCCTTCATTATTTATTTTATTCTATTAATAATTAAGGGAGCCCCCTTATTTTATTTGAATTAATTATATTTAAAGAGAACATAAAGCTAAATATTCTGTGAATAGTTAAAGCGTCTACCTGTCACCATTATTAGTATGGAGCAAGAATCGGTAAAAAATCAAGTTTGTTGTATGGCGGCCCCCTCTTAAATATGTAAGTATTTTATTTTATTTTTAGTATTTGTTGTTATAGCGGCAATAGAAATACATCATCTGTGAAAATTTCAACTGTATAGCTATCACCGTTCTTGAGATACAGCCTCTTGACAGACGGACGGACGGACGGAAGTGTTCGTACACACGTTAGAATTTGATCATAGAGGGCATTCAAGTTATTTTTCTTCCAAGAATCTTCAGAAGGCGCTGCTTCCCACCTACCGGTATTTACGTTCAGGTATTTTTCCTTTCGTCGCCTTTTACGATACCCACGACAAGAAATAGGGGTGACATTTTAACCCGGCACCTCCTTATTTCTTTTTATATATTTTATAAATTCTGCTGAAAGTACATCGTATATATAAACACATGTATATGTATACGGTTCTTTATTAATGTGGTATAAAGTCTGTCTGATTCGACTTTGCCTCTTTTAGTCGTCTTAAAACTTGTATATTGCAAAAATAAAACAAAATTTTGTAAAACTTGCTGTGATAAATAAATATTATTTGCTGTTTTTTATGCAGGAGAGCTACCACACGTATACAGGGTTATTGGTAAAATGCTAACAACCTCTTAGGGTTGACTTCTGCTAGTCCTAAGCAACATTGTGAGATGTACTTTCTTTTGAAATTTATTTTTGTATTTTTTTTTAAGTTTTGACTGAATAAGCACGAGGACCACCTGATGTCAAAAGTCTTGTGCCTGTAATTTATTTATTTAAAAACAGTCTATGTGGCTTACAGACTAAATCCAAAACACCATCATGTCAATTATTAATACAGAGAACATATAAAGAGTAATAAAAAAAAAATAGTATGGAGAGTAAATACAAGTGCAGATAAGTAACACCAAATTAAATTACATTATAATAATAGACACATAAAATTAAATTAAATCACATAAATACAAATTAAATTACATTAAAATAAAATTATTAGAATTGAAATACCAATATGCATGTCTGATTATTATAGCGATACTGTCAGCAAACATATCCACATTTTCGTCATATTGAAGCATGTCCCCGAGCACATAACGCGCCCTCGTAGTAGGCGCATTTCGGGCGCGGCGGGTACGTGTGAGCGGCCTTGCTAAGAGTCGCGGCACTCTGCGCAGCGCGACTTCGGCCCCCCTTCTCGGTACCTGCAGTCCCATCTGACCAACTACAGTCTGGTTGTTTACTTTATTGTGAACTACCGAAATATAGTGCACTACAAGCAGCAGTTTCCGTCTCAGAACTAATGTGTCTAATCCGACCATACCCGATACAAACATAGACGGAAATAGATAGCGATAATATCTATATTATGTTCGTTTGTACAACCATCGTGCAAACTTTCGCTGAATCCTCTCGATCTCGATGTAATGTATAATTTGATATTTTTTATTATTTTGCTCGATGTAAATATTCAAAACTCTGTTCAAAGGGACCACGGTGCGGTCCAGTGTTGCCGCGGCGGGCGCTCTAGGCTCGGAGTAGGCATTAAAAACAATTTAAAAAAATAATTTTTTTTTAAAACGTCTCAAATTGTTTCTTAGGTCTAGCAGAAGTCAACCCTAAGAGGTTATTAGCATTATACCAATAACCCTGTATATATTTTTTTAATTTGACATTTTTATCTATTTAGGATCGGGATCTAGTTTAAACGTGCACCCACTTTCATCGATATCGATTAAACTTTAAAAGCTAAAATAAAAAACAACACGTCATACTTTTTAAGTTTAACGTGTTTATCTGCGTATCAGTGAGTGTTTTTATTCGGTGTTTTTTGTTTGAAAGGTGACGTCTATTTGTCTTTTCGATTCGAAATTTAGTATCCTGTCACTTCAATGTTTTTATGTGTTTGTGATGGAAGTCCGAGGCCCACCTGATGTTAAGTGGACTAACCTCTGCCTATAACAGATGCATTTCGTCAACGACGAATTGAACTGTGTCACACTGAGACGTACAGTTGTTAAACGTCATGTGCCTGTTATTTTACTGGCTCTCAAGGACTGCTGCCGGAACACACTGTTAGGTGCTTGGCGACAGATTTTACACTTGAGGGTGGTAGCTAGCCAGGCGGGCATTCGCAAAAGCGCTTCCACCATGCGAAATTTTAATTATATTGCAAGACCGTAGGTAGCCTTGATCTAATTCTGGAGCATCACCTGGAATCTATAGGATCACTGACTCTTCACCAACTTAGAGCAGAGAGATAGTTAAAAAATGCAGGCGTTACTCTGCGGGAATCCATATTTAATAATATCATAAATTTAAATAAAACATTAAACTAATACCCGATCATGTGCTCGAAGAGTCAAGTCCTGAGGATGCTTTGTGTAGAAGCGCAACGCGTCGAAAATTCTCCCGGTTTGGCTGTGTGGCGTTTGTGACGTCACGTCGGCTTAACAGGAAAATTAGACGGAATTACCACTAAATATATTTTTTATACTTCTAAGTATATTTCTAAAATATTAATTTAATGTTTTCTTAAAATATTTTTCAAAATGTTTGTTGTTAATAAATATGGATTTTATCCCTAAGTTCCTCCCCGTTCATTATCCCTAAGATTATGATGATTAAGAACACACAGAATCGCAGGACGTACAGTTTTAGTATATTATGCAATACAGTAGAGACTTCAATAGAAGATAGATGTTAAATAGATATAGGTATAGAGGCAGCCAGCCATGCAGAGCAGAGAGCCAGACTAATCTAGTTAGGGCTTAATTCATTGATATTCTATTCGAGGACATGGCTATTGGAATATTTCTTACCTAACTATATTTTATTTTAATTTATTAAATTACGTACTATAAAAAAACTACACTTATATAGTTGGTAAATAAAAACTTCAAAAGAATATTTGTGAATTATGATACCTGTTTTTTTATATACCATGAAACATATTTTTTTATTTGTAGTTAAAATTCAATATTATAAAGTCGCTGTTATTTTCAAACACAGACTTGTCAAGTGTGATATACTTGTATTCTGGGTCATATATGAGTGTGTGTGTACTAAATAATAGGGGTTAAAGTATGAAATTGTCGTTTTATGTAACAGGTTAGGTACTTCGAATTGACATAAAACCTTCGTGGTTTGAGATTTTTAAGTGAAACTTTTAACATGGTACCTAAGAGGGTATATCTTTTAAAAAATGTGCAAAATTCGATTAATACTTACTTCGAAAATTTGAGTCTTATTTGAATACGAGTTCCGACGCGGATCTAACGCGGCAGAAACAGCTCGCAATATCAATGTTTCGTTTGGAGGCTAATGAACGCACCGTGCGATTTTGGTTTAAACGCTTTCGTGATGGAAATTTTGATTTGAAGAACGAACCACGTGGAAAGCCCACACAGATGAATAACAATGAATTGAAAGAGATGGTGGAAGCCGATCCGAGCTTAACTACCCAGGATAAAGTGGCAGTGGCATGATTTAACGTTACCTTACTAACAATATTGACTCCTTTGCGTCATATATAAAAAATATGAAAAATTGGTACCGCATGGTTTGACTGATTTGCAAAAAGAAACGCGTATTAAAACTTGTGTTGCCTTGTTGAATCGATACAGAAATGAAGGAATATTGGAGCAAATTGTGACATGTGATGAAAAGTGGATTCTTTACGATAACCGTAAGTGAAAAATGCAATGGCCGACCCCAGGTCAAACGCTGCAACAGTGTCCTAAAGCAAAGCTTACCAATAAAAAGGCAATGGTAATGGTGTTTGGTGGTCTCAGCATGGTGTTATTCACTATAGCTTTCTCCGATCTGGTCAAGCAATAACGGCAGATATCTACTATGCTGAACTCCGAACAATGATAGCAAAACTTGCAGTGAAACAGCCCCGACTCATGAATCGATCTTCACCATTATTGCTCCATCATAACGCGAGATCTCATGCAGCACGAGAAACCGTTTTAACTCTACAGGAACAGCAATTAGAAAACATTCGTCACACTACGTACTTGCCAGACCTTGCTCCAACGGAAAACCTGGGTGATTTGAAAAATTTTCTACGTATTAAAAAGTTTTATAAAAAAAGGCAGTACTAAATGCTTTCACACAGTTTGTCGAATCTAGATCACCAGAGTTCTATCGCTAAGTCATAAATGGCCTTCCTATTAGATGGCAGCAATGTATAGATAATAATGGTAATTATTATGATTATATATATATGTTAAGTTAAAAAAAAATACAATTTCCATTTTCAGCACAAATCGGCATTTCACCCCTAATACTAAGTGACATAACTTTCAAGTTACCCATAGCCATATCCTGTCAAGTATATCTCTCACTTAATTAAGTTTCCTTGTCAGTATATGCTGAAAGGAAATTAGATAGGGGTCCTACTTTGATAATCTTCACAACGAAGTCACAAGTTTTTTTCAAAATTCACTAATTCAGAAAACCTGAATTAATTTTAATTTCTGAAATTCAAATTCGTTGAAATAAAAATCATGTTTGTGCATTTTAACGGAAATTAAATATTGACAAAAAATATATGTATATACGTTAGTTAGCTTTGCTACTGCGATGGTAACTGCCTCTTAAAGACAGCTGCCGGAACCCTCAAGTAGAAAACCTGTCGCCAACAATTACGAGTATGTTGCAGCTGTCCTTGAGAGCCAGTAATTCTAAGTTAGCCTGAACATTAACTTTGACCCATTAAAACTCCAATAGGTTCCTGGCGCCAGGTTTTCTACTTGACGGTGTTAGCTATCCCGTTGGGAATTCGGATAATACCTTAACACCACGCAATAAGGACAGGCATTATTAGAAAAGAACCACATTATATTTAATAACCACCGAAGCACAGAAACGCCTAATATTGAAGATATTTGAAGCGCTCGTAGCTCGAAGATGTTGGCTGTTCTTAACCGACCAGCAAAGTTAAGCAACGTCCGCCGCAGTTAGTATTATATTATATGTTCTATGCCGCAGTCATGTGTTGGATGTGTGACCGCTAATGACATTACTACTGAGCGCTTCCGTGCTTCGGAGTGCACGTTAAGCCGTCGGTCCCGGTTGTTGTCTAAGGATGGGAGTCGTTATAGTAAATTGGTAGGTCATTTTGCGAATGCCCGCCTGGCTAGCTACCACCCTCAAGTAGATAATCTGTCGCCAAGCATCTAACGGTGTGTTCCGGCAGCTGTCCTTGAGAGCCAGTAAGTCTAGGTTAGCCTGAACAACATCTTTGACCATCAAGTGATGTCAAAAGGTATAAAGCTACAGGTATATCGTCGTATCCGACCGGACGGGATTATTCTACGATGCGCGCCGCGCCAGAAGAGATTAGAGCTATGCGATAGAAAGAGTCGCCTTGTAGATGAATATAAATATTAGATACTCCGTCCTTCGCGAGCTGAAGTGCACTTTATTGCTTCGTAGCTAGAGTCGCTTATTTATTGAAATGGCTTTGCGGAGTGATCCTTCTGTTAATTTTATTCTGTGGCTTAACCTAGAATTACTGACTGTCAAGGACAGCTGCCGGAACATACTATTAGGTGCTTAGCGACTTTCTTCTTGAGCGTGGGCTAGCCAGCCGGGCATTCGCAATGCTATAATAACTGCCATCCTAAGACAACAGCCTGGGACCGAGCGATGGCTTAAAGCACATTATATAGTAATGCCACTGGCGGCCACCCATCCAAGTCATGATAGCTGCAGTCATTGCTTAACTCATTGGCATTGGCAATACTGATAACAATAGATTTCATTCATAACTAGGACGCCTGGGTCTAATAAGATAACAAAGGGTTAATCTAGTTCATAGCTCTCCGTGTCATCCGGCACCTGGGGGGAACTGGGCCTGGCCTTTCAGAGGCCCAGTTCGGATTCAGAGCAGGGCGGTCGACGATAGACGCCTTGCTCTGGATCAAGGGGTGGACGCAGGACGCGGTCGGCGGGGGGGAAAAGGCGTTGGCTGTCTCGCTGGACATTGCCAACGCCTTCAACAGCCTACCGCACGGAACGATACGGGAGGCGCTCCGCTATCACGGAGTGCCCCTGTATCTGCGTGGGCTGTTGGCCGACTACCTCCAGGACCGCGAGGTCCTGGTGGAGGGACGCGACGGTCTGAGGCGACGTCGCGTGTCCTGCGGGGTTCCACAGGGGTCGGTGTTGGGACCGCTCCTGTGGAACATTGGCTACGACTGGGTGCTCCGCGGCACGTTTCCCGCAAGTATGCGGGTTGCGTGCTACGCGGATGACACCCTAGTCGTAGTCAAGGGGAGGGACCTCGGGGAGACGGTGCGGCGGGCCACGGTGGCAACAACACTCGTGGTCGGCCGCATACGTGCCCTGGGACTGGAGGTCGCCCTCTCCAAGACCGAGGCCCTAATGTTCCATGGGCCTCGGGGGGGACCCCCTCCAGGAACGAGGATAGACCTGGACGGGGTCCTGGTCCGGGTTGGGACCCAGATGAGGTACCTGGGTTTCATCCTGGACGGGCGGTGGACTTTTGGGGCCCACTTCTCTCAACTGGCCCCAAGAGTCATAGGCGCCGCAGCCGCCCTTGGGAGGCTGCTGCCCAACGTGGGCGGCCCGAGCGCCACATGTCGTCGCCTGTACTCCGGAGTGATCCGGAGTATGGCCTTGTACGGGGCACCTGTCTGGGTGGACGCCCTCGGTCGCGCCAATAAGGCCCTGCTGCGTCGTCCGCAGCGGGTCATCGCGACGAGGGCGATACGCGGGTGCCGGATGGTGTCCTGGACGGCGGGATGCGTGTTGGCCGGTGATCCCCCCTGGGAGCTCCAAGCGGAGATCCTCGCCGAAGTGTACCACTTCGTGGCGGCGAGGAGATCCCGCGGGGAGCCTCCAGCGTGGGAGGAGGTCACGCGCATGCGACGGCAGGCGCGGGCCGCCCTGTTGCGGCGGTGGACGGAGGACCTGGCTCCACCGGTCCCTGGACAGAGGACGGTGGATGCCATTCGCCCGGTCCTTCGGAGGTGGGTAGGGCGGCGATTCGGGTCGCTCACCTTCCGATTGGTGCAGGTGCTTTCCGGGCATGGATGTTTCGGAAAGTACCTGCATCACATCGCAAGACGTGAGGCGACCCCCGCCTGTCACGAGTGTGGAGCGCCAGAAGACACGGCGCTCCACACGCTGGAGGAGTGCGCCGCGTGGAGTCCCATGCGGCACACCCTCACAGCGGTCATAGGCGCAGATCTGTCGCTGCCGAGTGTGGTTAACGCTATGCTCGGCAGCGACGGATCGTGGCAGGCGGTGGTCTCTTTCTGCGAAGAGGTGATGGCGCAGAAGGAGGCTGCGGAGCGGGCGAGGGAGGACGACGTCCTCTCAGACCCGCTCCGGCGTAGACGAACTGGTGGAAGGAGAAGGCGATTCGGGCGCCTTCTCGCTCTATCCTAGTGCTGTGCGGATCATCGGTGGAGAGTCGGGGGATTCTCCACTGGCTTGCACGATCCCACACGTCTGGGGGATGGCCCTAATGAGCTGGGTCATCCCTCCATTGGCCGGGGCCCGTCACCAGTGACGGGCCAACCGCCGGGGCGAGATGGTGATTGCTAACGCTACCCCATCTCGCCCCGACTAGGCGGCAGACTGCTCATCCCGGGTTTTTAGTGGGTAACCTCACTTACTACCCCCCCGTGGGGGTAGTAAGGCCCCTCAGGCGAGGACTCCCACATAACCACTCTGCTCCCCCCGGAGCCGGGTGGTATCCATAAAGGATTTACCCGGGTCAAAAAAAAAAAAAAAAAAAAAAAGTTCATCAATTAAAAGTTAATAATGACGAAGAATAAGCAAGCATTGCTATGACCGATTCAGTTTCGAGAACGACTGCTTCATGGTATCACCCTTGCTTGATTGAGTGTCACCTCTGCTACACAGATATCCTTTATGCAAGGTACTGAGGTGCATCACGTGTACACCGAACGCTACGGGTGGAATATTGGATGGTAGCTTTGTATATTGCTCTAACGTGGAAATGTCAGAGTTCATGGCATTTACAAGGAAAATGCAATTTCCAGTTCAATTTCAAAGGTAAGGGTTGTTCTGTTTATTGAAAGTAGAATGATTTCATGCTCCATCCCGATACGATGGTTGAAGAACGACAGCAATTGGTTAGAGCATACCCCGGCTAAAGGGGCGGATGGACGCGGGTTCGAATCCCGCACATGACTATATATTTTTCTCTCGTAAATTTGTAATGATTTTTAATATTCATTCCTATCAGCTTACTAGCCTTATCCTATCCTTTCTGGAAGTGCTCGTAGCGTAGCTTCTTTAATCGTCCTTAACCAATCAACTAAGTTAAGTAACGTCCGCCGCGGTCATGACTTGGATGGGTGACCGCTAGTGGCATTAGATCTCTACTACTGAGCGCTTCCGTGGTTGGAAGGGCCGTCGCTCCCGGTTGTTTTATTAGGATGGCAGCTCAAATAGAAAGGGTGTCGTTTTGCCTCTGACGGTGGGTTCCGGCAGCTATTCTTGAAAGCCTGTAATTATGGGTTAGCCTGAACAACGTTTTCGACCGTGTCATCAGTCATCACTTACCATCAGGTGAGATAGTGGTCAAAGGCTAGGCTATCAGCTACAAAAAAAAAGTATTTTATAAAAGCTTATCCGGCAGAATATATAGTTGATAGCTTTTTATAATTTAAATATTAGTTAATATTATAATTCACATTATTTCAATTCGCATCTGATTAATGTCAAACAAAAACAAACAATAAATCAAAGAACGATCATTGCCCCTTCGCGTGCAGTCTCGATTTTCCGTCATCGGTATTATCGTTCACCCATATCGAATTCCAATGAAAACATCGATATAAATCATTAAAATTCCCAATACTACGACAGCATCACTTTGAGAAATTTATGCCGAATGTTATAAAAAACTTAATCGATTCTGGTCGCATGATCGACCATCGTAACGATCGCGTAACGATTACGATTATATTATCGATTTATTTATTACGTGATTATTGATGTGTTATTCTTATTATATCATTTGCGAACTATTTGTCAAGGTCGAGGTTTGAATTTTGTTTAAAGTAGATGCGGTTTTAAAATGAAGGTAGATACAGATAACTATAATAAACTTAAATAGGTATAATAGATATTAATATTGAGAGAAATATTAAGACATGAAGAGAGAAATTGATAAAAGTATAAGGAGGCTATACTTTCAATTAGAAGGTTTATGATGCTTCCGCTTCTTTTGAATTTCGAACATCCGGTGCTTTCGAGACCGAAGAAGTGTCAGCTTTTTCAAGTTTTTCTTTAGATTTTCAGTACAAGTATGTAGTAGGTATACTTGAATCGTGTATCATCCAGGTGGATAAGAGGGTTATCTTTTATGATTTTTTTAGTCAAGTATACGTATGCAATATCGTATATATATAGTTCGCCACAAACTAAAACTCGCGCTGTATTGAATATTAATATGTTTGAGTTACGAAAACTATAAGGTTTAACCAACAAAATGTGTTTGTAAAAGTAGAATTGATATTTCAATGCAAATATATTTACCTAGTTGTTGCTAAAATAGAATCTTGCTTTGACACGCCAATTCTACTCGTAACAGGCGATGATGTTGTTCAATTACTGCAGGTCAGTGCTGGTATCCTGAGATATGAAGCACTCTCATATATTACGCACGAAACGCACTTGATGGTATTCCTGAGGATGTTGGGTGTTTCGTCTTCCAAACCAGACATATTTCTATACTCAAATTACTAAAAACTTATATTTAACTAAAATCTAAAACGCATAGTACCTACTTATAGAACTTACTGTGCCGTGGGAAACAAACATACCTAAAGACCACACAATAAAAGCAAACAAATATTATGACCTAACAAATGAATTAACCAAAAACGTTAATGTGGTTATTTTATTTGCTGTAGAAGTTGGAGCAAGGGAAAATCCCTTTAGAACCTACTTAAAGACCTTGGCCTACCAAGAACAACCGGAACTTCCATCCTAGACCCTGTATCTATTAGTAGGATCTTACCAAATTTGGTTGGGTAGTAGGCTCGAGCCAGAGGTTAACATCAGGTTTTATCCGTCAAATAAAATTAAACTAAAGTTGGATTAAATGTCACAGCCGCTAGAGTCTACCGTCATGAAAGGATATTGCGGCTATGGGATTTAGGTGTAATTCGATTGCTCCCCCGATTATCTATGACATTTGTTCCAAAATCCTCTGTTCCAACACTCCTACCGTTTCCTAGATACGACATTCTCATGTTTTTCATGTGTTTACTGTCTTAACATATATTCCAAAGATTTAGGTGTTCGACTACGCTCATTCGAATATCCCGGTGCAATCACTGAATCGGATACAATCGGCTGCAAATCTTGCGGCTTGTCAAATTAAACATAATACCCTCTTTGTTAACAATGCTAAACTGCTGGCAGAATGTAATTTATGGCCTTTTGAAAATCTTGTGCTCTTAAAACGAAAATGAACTTAACATGGTGCTGATTTCTACTAAGATTTTAAAGTGTTCAAACTAGTCCGAATTTTAATATTGTTATTACAAAATCACAAATATACGATAGGAAAAAATTAAGTCAAGTGCGGGATTCGAACCCGCATCCATCCACCTCTTGAGCCGGGGTCATAACTAGAATCTTTCCTATCGTTCTTTAACCATCGTATTGGGATGGAGCGACATCTATAGTACCACTTGCGTTGTACTACAAACAAGACCAATTTTGCAATTGGTTTTATACTTTTAAATGATGACGTAACCTTATAATTTTAATATTGTTAGGTTTGCAATAACGCCTGATGCACATTACATTATAAAATCACAAATATACGGTAGGATTTTTTTTCCCGCACATGACTTTAAATTTTTCCTATCGTATATTTGTGATTTTGTAATGCAGTCCGAATTAGTTGGAAAAATTGTATGCAATACCTAAATCTACCTACTCTACATATATATATTTAAAATAATAAAAAAAATACTATTGACATAAAATACGCATTATATGGAATAATTTAAATAGGTACTACTCGTTAGATCTCACTCAAATTGAAATGGGACCACCTGACAAGCACCACCAAATGATTTTGAAGCAATGATGGTCGAGCGGTAATAGCTATGGACAGCCGTGCCGCAGTACCCTGGTTCGATCCCCAACGCCCGGCTTGAGCTTCACCGCATGGTGGAAGGGCATTTTGCGATTGTCTGCCTGGCTAGCAACCACCCTCAAGTAGAAAGTCTGTCGCCAAGCACCGAAAAGTGTGTTCCGGCAGTATTCCTTGAGAGCCAGTGAAATTACAGGCACAATGAGACTTAACAGCTATGTCTCAATGTGACGGGCGCAGTGCAATTCGTGACTTGTGATGAATTGCAACTGTTATAGGCAGAGGTTAGTTCACTTAACATCAGGTGGGCCTCGAGCTTGTTCCGTCATAGTAACATTAAAAAAAAACACAATATAAAAATGTATAAATAATTAAAAAAGGTATAAAACCCGACTGCTATTTATATATTTTATTTCCGTTTAAGGTTTTATCGTTCCATTGTAATTAAAACTGCAAGTTATACATTATATTTATGGAATCTTTTTTTTAAGTCCCGTCATTTGAACTGGACACGATGGGTTTGGAAATATTTTTTTTATTTTATCTCTCAAAGTGGCGTCTAAAATCTAATAATTCGTTTTTTACATAAAATACGCTTTATATAGGATAATTTAAATAGGTCGTCAGTTTATGTTATTTTGAAGTGACAAGTGCGAGGCCCACCTGATGTTAAGCGGTATCCTCTGCCTAAAACAGATGCATTTCATCACAAGTGACGAACTACACTGCGCCCATCACCTTGAGACATACCTGTTAAGTCTCATTTTGCCTGTTATTTCACTGGCTCTCAAGTACTGCTGCCGGAACACACCGTTAGTTGCTTGGCGACATCTTTTCTACTTGAGGGTGGTCGCAAGCCAGGCCATAATAACAATACCAGATTCACTCAAATTGGAATTGGACCACATGACAAGCACCACCTTTCGAATTGTTAAAAAAAAGTGTAAGCCCCGACTGCAAATTATCTATCTTACTTTTTTTCAAGGTTTTATAGTTCCATTGACATTAAATCTGACAGTTAAGTATACATTATATTTATGGAATCTTTTTTTAAAGCCCTTCATTTTGAACCTCACACTATGCGCTTGGAAATATTTTTTTATTTTATCTCACAAATTGGCGTCTAAAATCCACCAGTTTGTTTTTTATTTTTTATGTACATAGCACGTACGCTATCAATACGAATCTAACGATATCTCATAAGGTTAAGGCGTTTAGAAGTTATGATGGAATAAAGAAACTCACAAACATATATACATGATCCCTGAAAACATAACTTCCTTTTTTAGGCAGTCGTGTTAAAAATCGTCAAAATCTATACACCCTGTAAGGAGTTATGAGTATTATACACACACAAAAATACAGTTAAATTGAGAACCTTTTTGAAGTCAGTTTAAAATTGAGTACCTAAGCCTTTTTGCATTGAGAACCTTTTTGAAGTCAGTTTATAGAAATAATAATTAATATTTCCTGTGGGAGTCCTAAGAGGCGACGAAAGAAAAATACCATAAGGTATTCTTCGCGCCTTCTAAAGAACTGCCATCTAACATTGCGATATCTAAAACGCCTGCCAACCGTAGGGATTATGGCAAACCGCTGCTGAACACAGCCTCCCCCAATAAGGAATATAAAGAGGCTTATTGGAGGAGGCTGTGTTCAGCAGCGGACAATTCGGCAGATACAGTACAGTATATTATTTATTATACGTTAGTTGGAATTAGATAGATAGATAATTCTTTATTGCTACACCAAAAAAATACAAATTAAATCTTGAATAAAACTTTGACTAAAGTGTCACAATCGGCGGCCTTATCACTAATAGCGATCTCTTCCAGGCAAGAAATACAGGAACAATGTCGGGGGAATTGCCAGTTTCGAAAAGAATTCTAAATGTAATTGTAACCAATGTTCACGTTCAACATTGTTCCAATGGATACTTATTGTATTCTAAGTGATAAATGGATTTAATTTTATCTATCACACATACAAGTACGACCCGCATAATAGTATTGTGACTCGCTATCTTCGTTCATAAACATAAAACGGAATGCAGTTAGTAAAAATATGCACCGTTTGCCCTAAATAATTGCGTTATTATATCGTAAGTACTTATTTGAACCAATAACTTAGTTCAGTTTTATATAGCTGCGACCGACGACGGTGTGCTAAGTAAAAATATTCTTGTAGAAACAGTTATTCAAAATTAGGTACTTACAAGAAGTCTGAATTACTAGATAATTTAACAACTATTATTATATTTATTATTGTATTCAGTATTCAGCATAGATAATAAGAAATCAACACAATTGTCCATGTTATTAACTTTTGTAATAAAAACACTGTGTAGTGTTGGCCTGCAAGAAAGTGGCTACCATCATTAATCAATATGTACTATTATTCGTTAATAATTCGTTCTTAGTCCAATTTATACGATATTTTAAATACCATATAAAACTCATTTAAATTACATAGATTCTAGATATCTAAGTGTTCCTATTATCTAATAACTAAACATTTTAGGTACGAGTACTTACTTTATTATACAAAATTGTGGTGCAAAGTATACCTAGGTATAGTACAATCTTAGCACCCTTGGAATTAAGTTTACTGAATAGGTCTATTTAGCAAGAGTCCGTCTTGGTGCGTACCACCGCTATGTTAGATATTTTACCTCAAAGCAGTTAATTACAAACTCTACTGTGTTTAGGTGTGAAGGGCACTGTACGAAGTGAAATTACGATCGGTAGTCTGATTGGTAGGAGGATCGGGAATCTTCACAACTAACGCTTATAGGAGAGACGATCGCAGTGCTATAATAACGAGAAAAGTGACAGTGCGACTACTGCGACTGAAGGTATTGGACAGGCTTGTTGCTTACCTACAGGAGAGCGACTGGTCTATTTCATAACATGTAAAAATCAATTTTTGTCTACTTGCAATAATTATATGATGTTAACTATCGTTTAATCATACAATTTTATAGTAGCAGCTTCAATGCACGCGCCGTTAAAACGCATTCACGTTAAACGAAGCGTAAAACATAATTTCATACTATTATAATAAACCACTTAGCGTAACTTTCGACAAGAATAAAAAAAAAACAGTAAAAATACTTACCGAAGACAGTCAAAGATCGCTTCCCGATTCGGCCAGTATCCGCCATAATAACTGATCTAATGTAACGCTTACGTCACAACACTTTCACTGCTACACCGCGGTACAACACTAACTGCGGCCGCTGCACTCAAGTTCAACGCACCGAAAAAAAAAACAAAAAGAAAAAAAAAAGGGTTTTCGAACGGACCGTTTGACGTTTTAACTTTTTTAGGCGCGAAGGTTTGGCGGGAGAATTTGGGAATGGTGTTATCCGTCGTGCGCGCGCAATGGACGCGCGTTCAGTGATTCTCGCGCCGCGACGCGATCTGCTTTTACTTTCTGTGGTGTCACCAGTGGGGAGCGACGGATGATCATCCTCCGATTGCGACAGGGAGCCAAGGAATGACGTGAGCGATAGGTGGATTTCAGATGTCATTTTGAGATAGAGAGCTCATTAGCTGTGCTTGTGACTGGCATAATTTAGGGGTAGAGACAATGAAAGCGTTTCTAGAACGTTAGTCGTTACCTAGTGTTGTAACACTGGTGGTTTTTTTCTTGTTTATCTGTGGGTGCTTTTTTGAAGCCATACGAAATTAGTAGATATCTAATTAATAACTACTTACATAATATTAAACTGATGATGCGTTTGGTGTAGGGTAGATAAAGGAAAAGAATGCGCCCGATGAGCAGCATGCTATTAATCACGTCAACATGGAATTTGAATAAAATCCCGATCGTGCGCTCGTAGACCTTCTGCCTGTTGGTGATCGATGCTTCGCGTAGAACGAAATGCGTCTAATTCCGGTTGGCTCTAGCGTTTATGACGTCACGTCGGCTTAGCAGGAAAAATAGGCGGAATGGTCTCTATGTGGCTATTATTTTTTTCCAAAAGTTTTATTTAATATTTTCATTAAAAAAAATTACTAACGGGTAGGCATGCAACTTTTATTATCAGGTTGATTTCTCCGTCTGGTCTCTTGCTATCACAAAATCCGGCCAAGTGTTAAGCGGACTCGAACGCCAAGGATTCCGTACGGAACATAATAATAAATATTTATAGTATAGATCTATTTAGGTACTAAATAAGAATTACTTATATTTATTTATTTCGGGATCCATATAGCTTGAGTCAGATTCGCTTTAAATTATATGCTGGTATAAAAACAAAAACTAGCCAAGTACGAGTCGCTCCTAATTAGTTAGATAATAATATATTATAAGATCAATCCTTCAAAAAAACATTCAATTTCTAGCCTTTAATATTTAATATCTTTGCGCCAACATCCTACACAGAATATCAAAATGTCAAGTTTGCAACTCATTCCGTTAGGGTGCTATAGATTACTGGCATACGGACGGACAGACAGAGGAGTCTTATCAATAGAGCGCCCTTTATGTACGGAAACGGAAATAAAATATTTACGCCAAAGACGTCGAAAGTCCCTTCAACATAGCAAGACAATGTGTTCAATGAAAGCTTTACAGCATGTGCGTGACAATATCAAACACACTTCTGACATTAGAATATTAAATTACTATAAAGTATATTTAAGTAATTTAAAATGAATCTACAGAACTGTCTGTTATATAAATGCTTTTACACTACACAGGAATTTCTAAGAGACAACTATCGTTGAATAATTGTGATATTGCTTGCCAGAAATTGTAATAACCATTGCAATCCAACGGGCAATGCTGCCAGCATACTGGGCACGCTGCCAATTGGAAATTAGCTGGAACATTTTGAATGTTCGCGGACCTACAGTGGGCTTTAGCTTGCCTTAATGCTTTCGTTGTGGTATCCGTAGATTTGTATAAAGTTTGTAGTGTTTTGTTAATGAAGGCATTGTGAGACTTTTTATTCAGATACTATATACAGTGCTGTTGGAGCCGGATCGTTCACTACTGAACACAGCCTCCCCCATGAACGCTTGGCAAGCAGCTACGCACTGTATGATGACAGTTTTTTTTCAGAAAGCGTTCGTATGGCTGCCCACACTCTGGCATTCTTCCCTAAGTCTCTCCTCCTACATCTCCCACAGAAAGATAATGTAATTGTAGTGTAGCAAGCTACAGGAAAATATACTGCTTGAAGCAGTGATGGCTCAGTGGCATTGGCTATGGACTGCCACGCAGAATGTCCATGGTTCGAATTTCCCCACGGGATTGAGCTTCACCG
The DNA here is from genome assembly GCA_963890685.1 of Plagodis pulveraria. Taxonomy (NCBI): domain Eukaryota; kingdom Metazoa; phylum Arthropoda; class Insecta; order Lepidoptera; family Geometridae; genus Plagodis; species Plagodis pulveraria. Next base: position 27,777,368 of record OY982967.1, read on the forward strand.
CATGGTGGAAGGGTATTTTGCGAATGCCCCCCTGCCTAGCTACCACTCTCAAGTAGACCATCTGTCGCTAAGCACTTAACGGTGTGTTCTGGCAGCTGTCCATGAGAACCAGTATTTCTAGGTAAAGCCTGTTAACACCTTCGACCACATCGTTACTTATCCTCAGGTGAGATTGTGGTGAAAGGCTTACCTTTTTTGTTAAGTTATTGTGTCGGAACAAGCCCTAGGCCCACCTGATTAATTGGACTAACCTCTGCCCAATAACAGATGCATTTCGTCAACGACGAATTGCACTGCGCCTGTCACACTGAGACGTACAGTTGTTAAGTCTTCTGGTCTGGTGTGCCTGTAATTTATTACCTATCAGCAATAAAAACAAAGGCAAACCGGCGGTAAAAAAAGCAAATGATTATTGTTTATTGTATAATTTTATGACATTTGTATCATATCCTTGTGGCCCCTAGTGGTGCCTGGTTATTATGGAATGTGGACCTTACAAAACCGCGACTCTAGCGGAAACTAGATGAACTAACAAAGAACCGTATTATACAACCGGTTAACAGTACAGACCCACCAACTTATCTGTTCAGGTGGCAGAAAAAAGAACTACAATATTCCCTCAAATTGTGACAGTTTGTAGTTGATTTCCTTGACCAGTAGCGCCCTCGAAAACTGCACAGTTAAGTTGGTGGTACTATATCTCTACTATAATATTGAGGTCACAGATAAACTATGCATTTTATAAGTTATGTTAGTTTTGGAACGTATGGGTGCGTTCTGATACTTTCAATATTGTGTCGTGCAAAGTTTACAATCGGACAAGTTATTAACTTGGTGCGAAATTATATCCTTAGTCGAACAGACCCATGGCGTGTTGTTTGTACGATTTAATGCCTAGGGGAGGACTGGTATCGCGGAACAAGTAAGTACATCATATTCAGACCCTTATCTCACTTGTATGGGGTCGGTCACAATATTCTTTTCAACACACTCGCGTAACAGGCCTTTAAATGCACCGATTTTAGTGTCATAATATAGTCTTTTACGCACTCGTGCTTTTTATTAATTTGCCGCACTAGTGTTTTAAATAGAAAAAAAAACAACGTTTCCACACTTCACACTAAGGATATTGTAGTTTATTTCTTTCGTGTTTCATATAAATCAAACCAAAGAGATTTTTACCTACTGAAGTAGAACTTTAGAAGATTTAATTATAAACCTTCTTAATCAGATTATTAATGCTATCAAAAAGATCAAGAAAATATTTTCGCATCGAAATTTTCGTATTCGTCCCTCGCAAGTGTGTTGAAAAACGTCGTATGAAACTCGTGCGCGTTGTTTATTACACAAGTACATATTTAAAACTGTAAAAAGTTAAGCCTCGGTTCGGCCAGCCGCTTGCCTGACGACAATCCTCCTTGAGGATGCTCTTGTTGGTAGGTAGTTAGTATATGTACACAAGCTCTAATCCTTGCGTATCATACACAATTATATTTTTTAATTGTTGGAGTAATCGCGCAACAAACATACAGAAACAACATACAATCGTATTGAGAACATCCTCCTTTTTTGGAAGTCAGCAAATAAAACGTAGATAAATTGAGAACCTCGTCCTTTTTGAAAAAAACAATCTCTTTGTAGGGGCAGGGGCAGGCCTTTGTTTAGCAGTGGACGTTATGTATACAGCACAGTAAAGACACTACACAGTATTTTTAAGCGCTCGCAGCGAAGATCGCTTAGCCGTTCTTAATCGATCAGCTAAGTTAAGCAACGTCCGCCGCGGTCAGGAGTTGGATGGGTGACATTACTATGTACTGAGCTTTGTGTTCCGGCAGCTGTCATCGAGAGCCAGTAATTCTAGGCTAGCCTGAACAACATCTTCGACCACATCATAACTTACTATCAGGTGAGATAGAGGTCAGAGGCTAGCCTATAAGCTATAAAAAAATATAATATAGTATATTACTGTGCTGTATACATAAGTATTCGTTGTTACTACAGTACTAACGAGAGGGATCCTGTTCATAGGCTCGTATTAATAAATGCAATCAAAGTTGAGGTCGATCTAAAGATGCAGTTTTTGACAGATGTTACGTTAAACGTCAAAACAGCGAGAGATACAAAACTCCAAACTCCCAATTACACAATACGTCTTAAATCATATACGTTGGTACTCTATAATTAGAAATCCCAAAAATTTTATCAGTTTCGATTGCGAAGGGTTACAAAACGTAACCATTCAATCCGTCAGATTAGTAGTAGTATATCAACAATGTTGATCCGTCTGTATATTACGTCTCTGTAATTTTATTCAGACTATATACTGTAAGGTATCAGCTGGATCGTCCACTGCTGAACACAGTCTCCTCCCTAATTTTTGCTGCGAGAGCGAGGTTCGACTTGCCACTTCATATTAGTCACATCTGATAATGAATAGATTCAGGCGTTACTTTGCGGAAATCCATATTTAATAATAACAAATATTTTTAAAACATTTTAAGAAAACATTAAATATATATATTAATAAAACACTTAAAAAAATATAATAAATATATCTAGTGATAATTCCGCCTAATTTTCCTCTTAGGCCGACGTGACGTCACAAACGCCACGCAGCCAAACCGGAAGAATTTTCGACGCGTTTCGTTTCTACACGAAGCATCGTCTTGACTCTACGAGCACACGATCGAGAAAGATTCTCGGCCGTGCGCTCGTAGTAAAATTAGGCGGAATTGTCACTAGATATATTTTTTATATTTATTAAGTGTTTTATTAAAATATTTATTTGATGTTTTCTTGAAGTATTTTAAAAATATTTTTTATTGTTAGTCACTTCTTACGTTTTTTTTATTGTCTGAGCTTAAGGGGGTGGTTCTCTGATTTTGGAAGCTCTGAAGGTGAAAATATTGAAAAGATAACTGTTTAGAATCAGAAAAAATATAATTATACCATGCATGGATATTTTCAGGTTTTTTCATAACTGCTTGATAGATAAAACATAATTAAATGTCTCCAAAGAAAGAATTTTTATAAATCCTACGCTTAGATTTTGAATTTTTACACCTCTCGTTAAAATGTGTAAATTATAATCCTTTACAAATCCGTGCTGAACATTTTTAAATTAGACATGCAGTTGTCCGATTTCCGCGAAAAGGTTTATATTCTCTAATTTTCGCGCATGTTGGACAAACAAAAGTTGTAGCCGCCACGTGAAGCGTGCATCGGGACTATCATAATCATTTGCCATTTCAAAGTCAAAATCATTTATTAAATTTAGGTATCTACGACGCTCTTATGAAGGTCAATTACAAGTTTGAAATATTGTACATTGAACTGGCACGTTCAGCAAAAAAATGTATAGCCAGGCCAGGCCGAGGCCATTCTTTTAACATGTGTTACAATAAAAACAATATTTTAAATTATAAAAAAAAAAATTTGGTACATTACAAGAAATATTCAAGCGCTTACTGCCCCTTAAGAACATCCAATGTTACATACCATTGTGTGCTTGGCTACAGATTTTCTGTGTAATGAAATTATAGCACAAAATTCGGTTTAGTCGAGCCAGCCTCGAGGCACCTGCTGCGTAACTGTGGGACACAGGTTCGACTCCCTCTCGAGGTGAATAATGTAAAGAGATTTTCGTTCAGCACGCGATGTTCTTGTAAAATGCTTGTAATCATATTTATAAATAAACACGTTTGTTTTACTAAATAAGTCTAACAACTTACATACTACTGTACTGTATCAGCAGAATTGTCCACTGCTGAACACAGCCTCCCCCATCAAGGGAGGATTTGCCATAGTCCCCACGCTTGGCAGGCATCTTGGAGATCGCAGTTTATGGTATCAGTTCCACAGAAGGCGCTGCTGCTCACCTTCCGATATTTTAACTTTTAGTCGCCTCTTACGACACCCACAGGTAATAATGGGGGGAGTGCCATTCTAGCCTGGCACTCCACGGGCTAGGTATCTATATCATAAAAATAAATATATACTAATGGATAAAACTAGTTTCTTTATATTTGTCAATGGCGGATGTTGTTTAAGTTTTGTAATGTTTCAAGAATCGTTCGAGGAGTGTTGCAACCATGTTGCAGATGTCGGTTTTTACATTCTGCCATAAAGCTTGTGAGAGAGCTTTTTCCTCCGCATTTAGGTCAAAGTCACAGGTGACTAAGTACTCGTAGGTAACTACTATAATGAGTATTATGGGCTTACCATTAGGTACTTATATAATGAAATCTCTGAGGGATCTTTTTAAAGAAATTGATATTTTAACTTTACCAAGTCTGTATATATTTGAAAATATTATGTGAGTTCGTAAAAATTTTAGTAAATTTAAATTAAACAGTGACAATCACGATTACAATACTAGGAATAAAGATAAAATAGCGGTGCCAGGTCTTAGATTAGCAAAGACAAATAAAAGGTCATTCTTAGGTAATTGTGTACGGTTTTATAATAAAGTTCTCAAACATATTACAACGCAACGCTCACAGAAGGGAAATTCAAGTTGCACGTGAAAAACATATTGATTAAAAAATCCTACTACACAGTTTCTGATTACTTAAACGACAAAAATGCCTGGACAATTCCGCCTCTGCCAAGCTATTGCCTGTCACCTACGTAATTTAAACAAATATTGTAATAACTCTATTATATAGTAAGTATGTGGTACAGTTCTGACTCGGTGGCGGGTGCTCTTGGCTCGGAATAGCTATTGTCTTTTATTACGAGACTCAAAACTTTAAACAATAAGTTTTTCTAGTACAGTCCGACACTTTTATTGATTGTTCTTTTTCTATTTTAGGAACTAGGAACTATTTTGACGCTCTTCCAATATTTTACTCACCGTGGGGTGCCGGATTGAAATAAGTTTTTTTATGCTTGATAGGTTACCATTTGAACACTATCTCACCTGATGGTAAGTGTTGTACAGGGGTCAGACAGGTGTTCAAATGTTCGAAAAATGTATGAACTCCGAATACTCGTTCACTAAGTGATTCACACCAATTAGGAGCTTTTAACAGAAAAGGAAACAAAACTAGAATTACACAAAATTCAATAATAACCAATATTTAAAAAAATATTTTAATATTCGTTATTTGGTTTAACATTAATTATGCTGCACGTGGATCTGAGACCTTTTGTCTGTCCGAAATGCACGAATAAAATGATACGTTTCACATGGATGCGTCTGTTTGATTTTAAAATTACAATAAATGATAAGGACCAATTTTTAGTGTCACATCTTAGTAACAGTTAGATGTGAATATTCGATTTCGTTGGAGAGTTTCATAAATTTAAAATCTGCTACTTTTTTGGTATAAATATTTTTAAACTATTATTCAAGCTCTTATGAAAAACCTTCCAAAAATTCAGAAATTGTTTCCAAAAAGTCCGCGCATTACACATCTATATGTTATAACAAACATCCAAAAAAGAAAGGAGCTTCTAATTGGACTGTTGTTTTCACGCGATTACTTCGCCAATTATGATTGGATATTTTATGATACTTCCATGTTGGTCATTTAAATTTCATCAATATCGGTTAAGTACTTTTAAGGTTAGTCAATGAACTGAAAAGAGTATTTGCATATCTGGATAAAATAATGGTAATAGAAACATTTGTCGATGGTGAAAAGTATTTTAAGCGTGACAATGCCATTTTTAACAAAAAGAGGGAAAAATGCATTAAAATGGATCTAACTTTCAGCAACGATATTTTTAGTATTTTTGATCATCATGGTACCGACTACAACAAGTTAGTAAAAACTTGTCAGTTTTTGGAAGTCAATTACGTGTTTAATTAAAAAATAATATGTGATTATGCCAAATCTGTTCTTAATATTAACAAATTATTAATTTAGCCGTTATGTGAATGTTCACTCAAAAATAATATTTATTATAAGTTTTCGATAAAAAACCCTTCCCGCAATTAGATAGGTACCTTAATTAGTATGTACTTATATCCTTAAATATTTCAACCAATTTCCTACACTAAAAAGCATTAAGTACTTAACGTAGGCATGATAGATAGGTATGTATATTATACATACAGAAGAATGACGCCGATTTCAATAAGTAATATATTTATTTAATAAATTATACAATAAAATAAAATTTTAAAAATATTAGTATCTATAATAATAATATTTTTTTGCGAAGTAAGTCGTAACATTACTTTAAAAGATTTTAGTAGTTTTCAGTGGTATTATTACTTTATTATGTTCCGGATTGAATGACATGACATTTCTTAAGGGGATAATATGGGAACTTGCTTAAAAATAATAATCCTTTTAAAATCTGGAGTGGCTCCTAAATCCATATGGACATAAAGAAATATAGTCGTTCTTATCAGATTATGTTCACCGTGGTCAGAACTTGGATGGATAAACGTCAGTGGTATTTATACTACTAAGAGAATATAAATATTAACGTCCTATCCTAAAAGGTCTGTCACCAACAGAAACCGCGCGCAGCGCAACCTCAGGCGTGCCACCTGCTCATCCATATCATTAACAATGAAACCTTAACCACTAGGTCTAACAGAAAGCACGTGTCTTTGTGTTCCAACACGGCTTAAAACAATGACTACGTTACCATCCCAATTAAGTTTCACTTTCCTTTAGCAATTTCTTAAGTGGTTTCTGGTCATTTGAATAAAGTTCTTTTATACCTACTTGTAAAAAACTGGTAGCACACGAAGCACCACATCGATATTGAATATGAATAGATGAAATCTCAATATACATCCCACCTTGGGCTCGATGTACGTTTTCATCAAACAGTTCACAACCCACGTCTTTTGACGCCTACTGAATTTGAATAGCAAAATTCATATCGCACTGATGTGCTCAAATGAAAATGGTAGGTGCTCTGAATAACAGAATGGATGGTGAATTTTCAAACGGGTTTTATGAAATACCTAATACAGCACCTGACTACAGAATGGGCCTGGAGAGGCCTTTTGAATATAGATAGGCTAACAAAGGCCAGGATGAAGCCTGTCGACGCCTCCGCATTGGAAATATATCGTTTGATTTTCATCTATCGGGCCATTGACTCGAAGACGGAAGAAGGGTATATTGTTAAAAAATATATAAGAAAATGTTCATGTTATTAACCAACTAAACACCCTTATTAACTGAAAGGTAAACTGAAGTCAAATGTCATGAGCATTAAAAATATTTGTGTGTTCGGACTTACGTTGGCTAAGCTAATGATCTATTTTAAAACATAAACCGGCATCATGAATTCAATCCAATTAATATGCTGTCTAGATTTATATAATATAAATTGTATCATATTCATTATTTGTCTAGAACCTAATATTGCGTGCTCGATATGAGTAAACTGTTACTAGATCGATTTCAAACGTATATTGTTTATCTTTAAATATTGTACTGACAATTTTGCAATAAATATTACTTTACTTTATATTTTATAGGTAGGTACTAAGGTGTCCTAAATGTTGTCACTTCTCAGGCACTGGACGATAACGTAAATGTGTATTAGTTTTATTTTCAAGCAAGGTGGGCGTTATTTTATACTGTTTAATCATCGGCTTAGGGCAAACCTTAATATCAACACATAACACTGTTATTACAACTTGATATTATTATCTTAAAACAAATGCTCCAGATAAACATCTACATTATATTTCCCCACTTATCCTTGCTGAGGTGGTTAGTAAAATATGTTTTTCGCTATCTAGAGTTAGATTTGCACCCCTTCTCACTTCGTTATCCTCTATGCTGAGGTTCGTGATACCCCATGGAAATCACCTTCGTCTTGGTAATTTATCTACTTCCTAACTTTCGCGATATGACCAGTTTAATCGTTTATGAACACTGTTGTCAAGGTATACGGATATGGTCTGAACGGATGGAACTATAACCCCTCGCTAGTTTCTCCTCTATCTTCCCAGATACAATAGGTCTTTCTAAGTTGTCGCTAATCTTCCTAGCGATATTTCCAAAATACTCCACAGGACTTTTCGCAAGCAGAATATTTATTTCGCGCAGGATGAATACATTAGTGGGGAAGGCTATTTTATCTAGAATCCTCATTCTCTTCAACACCACATTTCGAAGGCGCTAATGCTGGCTGGGGTCTGCTTTGTTTAACGTACAAGTTGCAGAGCCTTAGTTAAAGATGTGAATAGTGTTTAAAAGTAGAATTACCCAAATTTTATTTCAATTGAAACATGTAGGTATGCTCAGTTTAAGTACCTACCTTAATGGTACATAGCCCATCAACAAGTATCCAGCAACCTTACTTGGGAATGCTCTTGCTTTCCGAACTTCAGCGCTGTATTTTGCAACAGATAAAGCAGTATAACTGTGAAATTACAGGCACATGAAACTTAACAACTTTACTTCTTTATGTCTAAGTTGATGGGCGCTGTGCAGTTTTACACTTGTGACGCACTGCATCTATTATAGGCAGAGGTTACGGCTTAACATCAGGTAGGCCTCGAGCGGTCGGAAACCTAATCAATTAAAGAAAAAGTATTATTATCTATATACAACAAAAGGAAAAGTTATAGTCTCGTGCGGGATTCGAACCCGCGCCATCCACTTCTATAGCCGGGGTATACTCTAACTAACCTCTAAGTTATAACGCAAGTTAAACTACAGATGTCTTTTTTTATATTATTATGGCAGAAGAAGTCCGAGGCCCACCTGGTGTTAAGTGGACTAATCTATGCCTATTACAGACGCATTTCGTCAACGACGAATTGCAGTGTCCGTCACACTGAGACAGTTATTAAGTCTCATGTGCCTGTAATTTTACTGGCTCTCAAGTAATGCTGCCGGAACACACTGTTAGGTGCTTAGCGAAAGATTTTTTACTTGAGGGTGGTCGCTAGCCAGGCGGGCATTCGCAAAATGCCCTTCCACCATGCTAATTCTAATTTCTTGTCGCTCTATCACCTACGATGGTTAATAACGATAGGACAAAATTAGAGTCATGCGTCATAGGTATATCATGTTGGCTTAGCGGTGAGCATACCCTGGCTATATGGCGTGGGTTTGAATCCCGCACATGACTATAATTTTTCCTCACGTTTTACTCACAATTTTGTAATGTAATCCGCGGAACATGAGTCAGTGCATGAATAAAAATATTAAAGTATTATTATCCCATAAATAGAAGGTCATAGGGCAGCTTCACACGTCAAGCAACATGGCGCCTGCAGGCGTCAATTCATTATTATCCTCGTATCACAGCTTCACGACACGTGTCGGGTTACATTAATGTAGCTTTAGCGTCACAAAAGAAAATGCACAACTATGGTAACGTTCGGAAACCCACGCCCAGGGCAAAAAGCTAACAAGTAGGGCGGTCTGTAGTTCAAATCACAGGCGAATGACTGTTCAATTGTATTATGGTATTTGTCGCCAGGTTCCTTTAATGATATTGGTGAAAAAAAAAGTTATTTTCGCTTAGCACGCGAACTATCGCGTGCTAAGCGCTATGCTTATAATAATAAATGTTTAGAAATTTGGAAAGGTAGCGACATCATTAAGAGAGTTTGAAGAAGCACTTCTTCCGATCAGATGAAATCTAATACTCTGGTCGATGGCCGCGCACCGTACCCTATGACGGTTGAGGCCATATTCCTTAGCCCAGTGGTTAAGGTATAATCAGGGGTTCGATTCCCACTCAAAGAGAGCGAAATTATAAGCTCAAGAATTTGTAAATGTGCTTAATGTAGGTAAGTATATTATTTTGACGCTTATACGTAGTGTGTGCTTATAAGTAGTCATATAGGTAATCGACTATAGTGGTGGCATGTTGCTCATTAGGCGCACTGCTACATTATTCACCTTTACGGCACCCAACAGGTAATACGGAACAGGTGTTATATTCTTGTACCGGGAACTGGGGGGCAATTCTTCTATTATCCAAAAGTTAACGTTCTGTTTCGTTTCAGTTGCAATTCGATTGAAGTTGTTATTCGATGATGACCCTAAACGCTATTCTACTAATTGTTCAGAGAAACCTAAACAAAACTTTAACTGAAACGAAATCGAACGACAATCGAAACGTCGCGTTTAATGCGTGTTACCCACGAAAGAATATTTTGTACCAATGCTGCCAGTAAACTAAGAAACAAATACCATGTTAAATAAACGTGATTTTATTGAGTTCGGAGGCATAAACATAATTATATAACATTGAAACTAAGTATATTATATTTATTTATGTATACCATCGATGATATTGAAGTTGATTAATGCAATTTTAACAACATATGTAAAAATTAAGTGTTATGAGCGGCAGACTGAAAAAAAAAACAAATGTCAATGCTGTATGCTGTCTTCAGTGAATTACATTACTTTTTATATTTATTTATTAATTACATAAGAACGGCAATGCCAGTTCTACTTTGTACAAAAAGTGTACCACTAATAAAATGATACATTGATTGAGCTTTCAATATAGTTAGAACAATTTACATTCTAAAATAAAATTTACCATTATACAGAAATTACAAATATATATTTCCTGACTCTAATTAATTTATAGGAACATAATGAAGAAGTTGAAGTGCACCATGAAAATTAAATAATGGTGCCCCCAGAGAACTCACCTATTATGTAAGTTACTTTTCTTAATTACTAATGTAAGGTACTGATTTTTTTATTTATTTGCTTTGCTTCATTATTAATTAATTTTTATTTCATTGACTTGTCAAATATACACATTTTACATAAACCAGGCCAACAAGAGACATATTCAGAACAACCAACTACATCGACAGAACCAAGAGAGCCAATTCCTAGGCAAGAAAATACATTGCCACAACCATGTAATAATATTTTCTTATTCACAAAGTTTACATTAGATGTATTTATTTACCTATTGTTACACAGATGTCATTTGATTTTCAGCTCATAGAACGTACGTAACATAGATATAAGAGCTACTATCTCGAGTTGCAAGTGCAAAGCAGTGCCGCGCAGAATATTTGTGAATTTTAAACTAAATGCATTTGTTATTTATTTATTCATAGGAAGACCTACAGCTTTAAATTACAGTTTTAAATAATGTTTTGAAGATAATCACCAAGAAAGCCAATTACAGGTCCTCACGTTTAAAAACAATTCAGAAAATAGGAAATTAACGCGGGCATTCATTTCCTTACAATTAGATTGTAAAGTGTACATTTCCACCAAATCATACCTAACTTTTTATAATTACCTATATAATCCTATAATAAATTTATATAAACATGTTTACAAAATTCATGCTTTATGTTTAAAAAAATCGCAGCTAAGCAGCCGCCTCGCCGAGTTCACGCTTGTGTTATTGATGGAATGGGGTATGAGCAGCTCGTCATGCTACTAAAAGAGATTTTTTTTTTCAAACACGCTGCAAGCTTATATTTAGGCACACAAGGTGTTACAACCGGCCCAACGACGAAGTTGCCGCAGCGTTGCGTCAGTACCACCCTTTGTTAAAAAAATAATCTTTGTATCTGATTCCCCCAGGATGGCCCAACAATTTTTTAGCAAAATATATTTAGTTTGTAGCATTAAGAAAATTATATGTTAATTTTGATCATATTATCTAAGGCCACGAAAAGTTCGAAACACATTTTGTTAAAATTTTCTCGATGGAATAATATTGCAAAGTTGACTCTAAATTACGCTTGTAACGTGAATATCTTAATTATTTATGATGTGTATGAAAATATATGAATAAAATGCCAAAACCTTATCAAGAGGGACAAGAAATTGTGAAGCAGTGATGGCTCAGTGGCATTGGCTATGGACTGCCGTGCAGCAGGTCCATGGTTCGAATCCCGCCCAGAGCTTGAGCTTCACCGCATGGTGGAAGGTCATTTTGCGACTGCCCGCCTGGCTAGCGACCACCTCAAGTAGAAAGTCTGTCGCCAAGCACCGAAAGGTGTGTTCCGGCAGTAGTCTTTGAGAGCCAGTGAAATTACAGGCACAATGAGACTTGACAACTATGTCTCAATGTGACGGGCGCAGTGCAATTCGTGAGTTGTCATGAATTGCAACTGTTATAGGCAGAGGCTAGTCCAATTAACATCGTGTGGGCATCAAAAAAAAAAAAGTTCATTTTCGATATAAGTTACTAGTTTTGTGTTATTAAGCTTTCTTTCGGATTTTATTTAAACTGATCGCCATTTACTTTTTTCAGCCTTGGAGGTCGTCAACAGGTGGTGAAGTTGTTCAAGTGGTCAAGTTCCTCTACCCAGCAATATATCAGTTCATAATTGATGAAGTAATCAAAACATACAAAAACAAACACTCGAAATGAGTACCTCCCTTCGATCAGGAATACAACCGTAGTTACCTCCTCCTATTTTGGACGTCATTTAACGAGAACCACCTCCGTTTTTGGAAGTAGGTTAAAGACTTTTCAAAACTTCATCACCTACCCATAACCCACTGATGTGACGTCGGCATAATGTATCCTCTATAACAGGTGTGGCCAAACTTTTGAACCATGCGGTCTACATTATATTTTAAAATAACTCCACGGGCAACTATCAACAACGGATAAAAAAATGCCAAAACTGTTTGTTGTGTGAAGATAATAGAGTAAGTTTTCGGAAGCACTGAGAGCCAGTACTTCTAGGTTAGTCTGAACAACATCTTCCATCACATTATCACTTACCATCAGGTGAGATAGTGGTAAAAAAAAACTACGCAATATTTAAATAGCGTGAGCGAATATGTTTAAATAAATTAATATAAAAATGAGGTTTTAGAAAACGGAAAATCTTTCGGGTTGGCTGGTTGTCACATTTTTGCAACATAATAATAAAAAATAGAATGTGATTTGATACGATTTACTTTGCCCACACAAAACTTGATTAAGCGAAATTTTGGAATTGTATTAGTGATTTTGAATATCGAAAGAAAAATACGGAATTGTGTTTTCGGATTCGACATTGAATTTGTCATATCCTCGAGAATATTTTATTACTATATACACTTTTACTAAAAAACCTGTTAAAAATGTTTTCCTATTTGAGAATCACTTCACCTTAACTGTTTATTCCGACAGCTGTCTTTTAAAGCCAGTCTCATACAAAGTTGACTCAAATTCCACAACCAGCAGGTTTATACCAAAGGCTAGCCCATCACTAACAATAAAACTGCAGCAGACAGAAAATCGATCAAACATACAGACGTAGATCCTGAAATAAACAGGCACCTGCAAAATAAATCATAGTGACGATACTGTCGTCAGGTAAGGTCCACAAATAAGGTTCCACCTTTATGTAGTCGTGGTTTCGATACTTCGACGGTTTCCAATTACACGCTATCCATTGCTGCCTTTAAATAAATATACACATTTTTGAATACCCTACTTTTTATGTTAATAGCTTTCGCATGGTGGTAGGGCATTTTGCGAGTGCCCGCCTGGCTAGCTACCCGAGCTACCCTCAAGTAGAAAATCTGTCGCCAAGCACCTAACGGTGTGTTCCGACAGCTGTCCTTGAGAGCCAGTACTTCTAGGTTAGCCTGAACAACATCTTCGACCACATCATCACTTACCATCAGGTGAGATAGAGGTCAAAGGCTAAACTATCACGAATAAAAAAAATAAAAATAAAAATGCCAGAATGGAAAACCCGGTGCCTGATGGTAAGAAACACGTCTGTCCATTACAGTTACAGTGTCACTATTGTGTGTGACATGCACTGCGTTTGACATTCCAAGACATTTGTTTTTAAGAATTGCCGGGTTACACTTGATACAGTGCCCTTTAAATCTAAACACAGTACATGGTGGAGGTAGAATATCTGACACTGCGGTGATACCTGCCAAGACGGCCACTTGCTTAAGAGGGCTACCACCTGATTGGCACCACCTGGGGACCGCGTGTGGGGTATCGAGATTAAGGGTACCTTCCCACGGACGACGGTGACCTAATCCTGATAGGTTAGCCTGAACAACATCTTCGACCACATCATCACTTACCATCTGGTGAGATAGTGGTCATATAGGCAAATCTATCAGGCTTAAAAAAATACGACGGTACTAAAGTGGTCAGAAGCTAACGCATCAGACCGCCTCATGTTTCACCTGATGCATAAAATTTGAATATTTTAGATAATTCTTCATCATCTGTCAATTAGAAAAGCCAGCAATGTATCATGATCGCTCCGTCACTGTCCATCCCTCATCCCAGGCGCTGGATGCTGCGCGATCTCTGGATCAATATCCATCCTGCGCGGCCGTCCGCCCGGCCAGTCTCTCCGCGCCCTCCGGAGCCTCTTGACATATTGGCTACCAATCGAGAGAAAACATCACAAAGACTTGACTTCAGAAAGGAGAGCGGTGCCTCCAGTTTTACAATTGAGCTGTTTGTGTGTGTAGTGACATTTATTGCGAAGAAAAAGTTTCGACACCAGATTTTTTCTGGAGAATGGGCGTTTGTTGAGGTTAGTGCTATTTTTAGAACAAAGTAAATAATTTAAGTATCTATATGTATTTGTTATAATTTATATTTAAGTAAATGAGATTAAATAAGCCGTTTACAAATTACTTTCAAATTATCAAGAAAAACAGAGACACAGAAACAACAACGGCTCAAAATATTATTTAATTATAATAAAACATTTATTATATTAAGGTAACGCGAACACTTTTTAAAGGAACAAAAACAATAATTATTTTTAAAACCCTAATGTTCTAACTTAATTCTGTTCGTGTTAAGAAATTAAACAAAACTATTTTGTATTTAGAAACTGTCCAGGTACTTTAAACTTTTCCATTAAAAAATTGTTAGAGCTCTACATTTTCCAATTTAGTGCTCTAAATTGTTTTAATATCAGCCAGGAATCGAACTCGCAACGGTTTTATCATAGGTTCTTCTCTCCAGATAAGTATAGCAAAGTATGTCTTCTTATTCAAATGGAACTTCTAGACATAAATCCTTATCACACACCGATAGCCTGTTTTTAAGCGAGATCCATAAGTCTTATCAGAAGAGGAACAAAGAAAGGCGCGCTACTGCAGGTACCATTCAATCATCGACGCATAAGGACACGCCTAGCTTCGGATAAAATCAATATTCACAGTTCCTGGTATTCACCAGGTTTCATCTAGATATATAGGTCATGCAAGTACGTAAATGCCCCGCGCATGCGCGTTGGTACAGCCCCTTCCAGCCTCCCGGAGAAGTGCATCGTGCACCCTGTATATCAAACGTTGGTACAAGTATATACATATTCTTGTACTTACTTCAAATATAACGAATTAAATAATGAAATTGATATCTAAACATGCACTACCGCCAATGTCGGATAAACTAATGAAATTAGAGCTTAAAACTCGCGTCTTTCCAGTCAGATGTCTTAACCGCCCGACCATCCAGCCTCGATGGCCAAACGGTAAAAATGCACCCGGTGCGTAGAGCGCGGGTTCGAATCCCACTCGAGACGAACATTTGTTCTAAACTTTTTAAATGAAATAGAAAATGACGATGATATTGAAAAAAAATGCCCCGTGGGGTGCCGGGTTACAATGTCTCCCAGCCATTGCTACCTGTGGGTGTCGTAAGAGCTGACTAAATGTAAAACACCAGGTGGGCAGCAGAGCCTTCTGAGGAAATCATACCTTAAACTGCGATCCCCAAATCGCCTACCAAAGGTGGAGATTATGGCGAACCCCCCCTTAATGGGGGAGGCTGTGTTCAGCAGTGGACAATTCAGCTGATACACCAATAATGAAGAAGGATCGCTATTTTTAAGAGGATAAAACTTTCAGTAGAGGTTTTTTGAAGTAAGTCACAATCTTCATGCGTGGTGATGGCGGTGGAGTGTCAGAAAACTGGAGAATGCGTCGTCGTATTTTTTATAACAGTTTTTTTTGTTGTTTAAGAAGGAAAACGTGTAGGCGGCGCAACTGGTGGTAAGTGATCACCGTCGCCCACGAAAATCTGTAACACCAGAGGTATAAAGATGCGTTGCCGGCCTTTGAGGAGAGAATATGCTCTTTTCAAAGAGTTTAAGTTGAATTGTTTGCATTCACGAATGCATAGCGAAATATGCATGTTTCTACGCTCCTTGTCCCAACTCGCGTGGGACAATGTCTTTTATAACAACACAAGAACATAATCCAAAATATCATTTCACTAAAGCGCACGGTACAACACAACGGCACAAAACACTACGCATACCACCCTCAAGTAGAAAATCTGCCGCCAAGCACCTAACGGTGTGTTCCGGCAGCAGTCCTTGAGAGCCAGTGAAATTACAGGCACATGAGACTTACCAACTGCGTCTCAACGTGACGGGCGCAGTGCACTTCATGACTTGTAATGAAATGCATCTGTTATAGGCAGAGGTTAGTCCACTTAACATCAGGTGGGCCTCGAGCTTGTTCCGTCACAATAACATAAAAAAAAACTACATCATCTATAACTATGGTATTTAGGCAACCTAAACGTCGCTGCAGCTAGTCTCAATTTCAGAAAAACTTTTTGTAAAATCGGTGGACTACATCCAGTTGGCAGCGTTTCCGCAGCGTGCTGGCAGCATATCCCCGTTGAATTGCAATGCTTTTTAGTGGAGCCAAATATGTGGCAGCATGTTGATCACGCGTCTAATTAACCAAGCGTTCTGATAAGTTTTGGAATATACGATGAGCTCCCAGTCCTTCCGGACCCGACGTGTCTACCAACCGAAGTCAGTCAGGAACTGGAGTCAGTCAGGTCTTCTTCCAACCGGCTCAAATATGTAACCACTACCGAGGTGATAGCATAATTTAAAAAAAAATGGCTTCGGCTGGCCTGACTGACTCCAGCCCAACTAAGGAATTTTCTCACAACATCCATTTTTATTTCTTTTTTATGCTTGATAGGTTAACCTTTGACCACTATCTCACCTGATTGTAAGTGATGATGTGGTGGAAGATGTTGTGCAGGCTAACCAAGAATTACAGGCTCTCAAGGACAGCTGCTGGAACACACCACTAGGTGCTTGGCGACAGATTCTCTACTTGAGGGTGGTAGCTAGCCAGGCGGGCATTCCCAAAATGCCCTACCACCATGCTATAACGACTGCCATCCTAAGACGACAACCGAGTCCGACCGAAGCACGGAAGCGCTCAGTAGTAATGTTACTAGCGGTCACCCATCCAACTCACTACCGCGACGGACGTTGCTTAACTTTGCTACAGCTCAGCAAACTTCGCTACGAGCGCTTCTAAAAACATATCATGATATGGTATGGAGAGGTATAAAAGCTCTCGCGATTAGCCAGATGTTTTAGTCCTATGTAGGTAGAGAACGAGCCTTCTGCCATCGAATTCAGTCCTAGACTCCGGGCCGTTATTGCAATATTTCTTTGTAAGAAAAACCCAAGGTGTGTAGGTGGTAGCTAGCCAGGCAAGCATTTACAAAATGTATATTAAATGTACAAAACTACTTATAATTTAAACGTTAATACGGACCAAAGATTTCCAATACATATTCAATTCGTCCAAATTATAATTCAAACCATATTTAATTAAAAGTACTCATTTCGTCTAGTTCTCATTTAGTCTAGAACTCATTATGTCTATTATTTGCATTTTGTCCAAGAGCAAAAATATATACTACGTAGGACGTTTTGCAAACAAATCGGTTATTTCAAAACTGGTGTTAAAAATCAAAAGTGCTATTTTAAAAATAGTTTCGGAACTCCTCCTCCTCGATAATGCTTCCTCCACATCAAATTTTCACGAAAATGTGACCATAAAAAATCCGTGTTAAAAAAATTGGACAATATGAGAAGTATTATTTTCTCTAATTTTACCACATTTCGATCCAACGGAATTGAGAATGATCTGTATTTGATTCATATTTCCTGTTACGAGCTCCTAATCGATCTGATTCCCCCTTTTAAACAAGCTTATACTTATTATTTTAACTTAACTTATTAGGAACCGGCTAGGACCCGCGTTATATTTACCGGAAAGATTCCATCAACGGGGATATGCTGAAAGATGGAATCTTTCCGGTTAGGAACCCGCGATAGTTTTCAAAGTAAAGAAAGACATGTACGTACATGGCACCTACTGGCGAACTGACGTCATCAGGAGGTGCGCTGCCTAGATATCTAGGATGGTAGATCAATGTAGCTCGTCCCGTGCACCGACCGACGACGGCAGCGGGGCGGCGGCGGCGTTGACCCGTCACATCATGCCACGCAGGCGCGCGTAACTCCTCCCAGCATCCCGGGCTAACGCATTTCGATTTCAAGTCAAAATCAAAATGCAATCCATCATAATCATTTTTCGCTCGTAGCGAAGTTTACTTAGCTGTTCTCAACCGATCAGCAAAGTTAAGCAACGTCGCGCGCGGTCAGGAGTTGGATGGGTGACCGCTAGTGACATTACTACTGAGCGTTTCCGTGCTTCGGAGGGCACGTTAAGCCGTCGGTCCCGGTTGTCGTCTTAGGATGGCAGTCGTTATAGCATGGTGGTAGGGCATTTTGCGAATGCCCGCCTGGCTAGCTACCACCCTCAAGTAGAAAGTCTGTCGCCAAGCACCTAACGGTGTGTTCCGGCAGCTGTCCTTGAGAGCCAGTACTTCTAGGTTAGCCTGAACAACATCTTCGACCACATCATCACTTACCATCAGGTGAGATAGTGGACAAAGGCAACAGCAAAATAAATATCTTTTTTAATTTATTCATATACAGACTAAAAAAACCCAGGGTAAAATTCCCACTTTTTAATTAGATTTTCAGGCATCTTAAAGATCGCAGTTGCATGTTATGACGCTCACAGGCGGATATGCCATTCTAGCCGGGCATCCCACATAGAACTCTTGAAACTTACACGGAACCTATGGTAACATAATGGATAATTATTTTCCTAACTTGGGAGACATACGTTTTCTTCTTTCACAAACATATTTTCCTTTCTTAACCTCCTCATGGGGAAGGCGGCACCTTCTCTAACAACGCATAAATAACATATTAATTAACAAAGCGATTACCACGCTCAAGTAGAAAATATGTCACCAAGCACCTAACGGCTGTGTTCCGGCAGCTGTCCTTGAGAGCCGGTAATTCTAGGTTAGCCTGAAGAAGATCTTCGATCACATTATCACTTAACATCAGGTCAAAGGGAAACGGATCAGGCATAAAAATAAAATAAAATAATACAAAGAGGACAAAAGAAGAACATATCGGCACTCCGTTTTCACAATCCTCTTTAAGAATGCTCTGGATGGGTTTAGGTTACGCTTTCATCCGGGGACAGGAGCTCTGATGAGCATACAATGTGCAGCAATACCCACTCAACGTCAGTGGTAGCATGCTTTAGTCGCCTAAAGTTTCTATTCCGAGCGACGCTGCCGATTGCAACTGCAAGCAGCTGCAGTCTGCACTAGTGGTTTGTATGTATTCCTATGAAATGATTTCCGAACGCGGCGGCAGCTACAATAATTGGCTCGTGGCTGCCGCCGCGCTCGGAAGTAACCTATATACGACATCTAACAGGGGCTATGGAAGAGGCCTTATAGGTATGTAAGTACGGCTATCTTATCAGGAAAATGTAAAATCGTGAACCCCGCTGAACTCTCCAGTGCTCGTTATTTTAAAATATTTGTGTCACCGTATAAATGGGTAGGTACAAAAAAACTGATGCAGATTTATTCATACAAACAATTGCAACGTAATTGGACTGCAGCGAACAAGGCACTCCGAAAATATAAAATTGTACAGTTATTGAATATGGATTTGCAGTTCTGTAAATAATTGATATTAGGGAAGTTATCTTATCAGTTTTAGCGGTTACGACAAACGCTGTCAGAAATGCTAAAATTAGAAGCGCGAAAATGCGCTTTTAATTTTCTCCGTAAATTAGAGAAAATACTTTCAGATTGATGCTATTGTTCAACTTCGAAATAGCAGTTTTTTTGGCCAATAATATGGGACTAATGTAGAAACGACAACATCCGTTTGACTTTCGAAAGATAGCTCGAGACAATTTACAGCACAGGATAATTACTATATTATGTAGTCAGATCTAAGTAACATTTTCACTGTATCCGTGTTACTCAATAAACTGTGTAAAATTGCATTTCTAAATATGATTTACAAGTACTAGCAAAAATCATATTTATAAATTATTAGAGCACAAATTTTGTCGGGAATCAAACCCGTATCCGCCGATTTCGCGCCGGGTGCCAAAACCACGGCGACCGGAACATGCTCGTTTGAGCCGAAATTGAGTGTTCAATTGTATTATTTAGTAGGAACCCGGTACGAAATCGGTAGGAGCGGAATAGATTGCCGCCCGGGATAAAAGTTGTCCTCTAATAATTTGTAAATGTGAGAGAAAAAACCTATTTGTCAGAATATGGTGTTCTTACATACAAAATAATACAGTTAGAATATTTTTTTCTGTCACCTGTATATATAGATACTTATATTTGCGTTGAAAATGTAACATTTTGATTGCATCAAGATGAAACGCGCCCTTTTGATCGCGAAAATGTGATAAATCTATTCTATCTGACATTTTCATATCGCACGTGGCAAAGGCATTTCACGCATTCGGCCAGATCCACATACGCAGGCCGCAGTTATTACAGAACCACCGCCGAGGTCGGACGGGTTTACCGCGAGAATAAAATTAAAAAAGTTAATATTATTAAGTTAATATATGAAACTATAGACAATGTATTAATAAATTATAACAGTTATAATTAACATGTGCATTCGTATGATATTTGGCAAGACCTCGTTTCTAGTTTATTTATAAAATACATCGTACCTGCCAGTGATTTGAGAAGTTTGATTCTGGATTAACGGTTATTTAGTTTAAAGAGAGAGATTTTCTTAAATAAATTGGTAAGTGTTATTTTGATCCGCACTCCGCATGTTAATGTAAAATATAATATATTACCGCTCAAAGGCTATCCTGTGACTACTCGCACTTGATGCTTGTCGACAAAATTTCTACTTGAGAGCTGGTAGCTTGCCTACCGTATAACGTATTTTTACGCCTGTGAAAATAGATAGCCGTACAGTTTCCGGCTTAGACACTCCATGAATTATGCGATTTTTTTACAAGTTTATGTATATGTTACTTGAGGAAGTTTTCGATACGCTTTTTTATTATATTTTACTATTATTAATTTTAATACACATTACATGCATCTGTTTGAGAGCATCCTTATTTTTTAGAAAGGCCTTTTTGCGCTGAGAGTTCTAAGACACCTCAAGGGTCTTCAAATGTCATGAAAATTTTATGAATGCATGCAACAACACATACACTAGCCAGAACAGGCTTTCGCCAGTTGTAGAGTTGAATAGGGCGATAAAGATCATTTAGGAGCATATAATAGAAGAATAGTAACAACTTACATAAATGTCAACTTCAATGCTCGTGGCGGAGACAACCTCTATGGTCCAAAATGCGTAAAAAAAATTAAAAAGTATAGTATGGATATTTCAAGTCTTCAACGCGGATTTGTTATGGATATAACTAATTGGTCACATTTCAGTGAAGGTTTGATGTGAAAATTCATAATATTTGAGTATTTGAGTTAAGTTCCAGAAAATACTTAGTTTAAACATCAGTTTCTTTTATTGAATCATGTTTCATTCAAGCGGCTATGAACAAAAACTTCAGCAAGGATTTGTAGCCACAACGCCCTTACACAATCGTTATTTTATTTCTAAATCTAATAGTGATCCGCCCTTACTTAGAAGAGGATCCTTCAATGTGACCAAAATCAGCAAATCGTCCCCTTAATGGGGTGCTTTACTCAACGATGGATGCTTTGGCTGTTGATGTGATAAGACTTCTTCGTACCACTATCCCAAATATGTGAGGTGGTTAGTAACATGTTTTTATTTAAAAACATAAAAAATACGGTTATATTGTAGAAAGCTTTGGCTTCGAGTTTATGGCCGACACGATGCCTGTCTGATGACCGCCTTACTTGTGAATGCTCTGTTTATAGTACCCGCTACTTTTCGGTTATAAAAGCCGTTGGAATGAGATAGTGAAGAGCCCTACGGTGTGCGCCTACTGTACAGCAACAAATTTTGCTATGGGACTCAGGACTTTAGTCCTTGGTCCACTTTTTGCGCTATATTATTACCGACTTCGAAAAAAGAAGGAGATTCTCATGTGAGTCACATTTAAATTTTAGTGAGATCTGACGAGTAGTATTTAAAATATATAGTAATGCGTATTCTATGTTAATTTTTAAATTATGAGATGGATAATGATCTGATGGTAAGCGTCACGACTGTTCATAACAGTTGCAGAGTCACCGTTCTCTTTCTACTTGATTTTGCACTGGGCTGTCACTCTGAGACGTTAGTATTTGTCTCTCACTTGATACAGTGCTCTTCACGCCTAAACAATATAAAATTTGCATCATATTGCGTTGAGGCACTTATAGCTGATTATTTTTACTAAGGAGATACCTCCATATATTTTATAATGTTTCTTCACACGTTTGCAATATCAATTTCGGATAAAAATAGTAAAATACATATAGCTACGTGGTAAATATAGTTTCATTACAACATTACACCTGGTTTTAATGTAATGTCAATAATATAACGCTTGTTATTTAAACCTATGTTGTTACTAGCCCAGCGTTTGGCAGAATGCCAATCGTCAGAAATTCCAAATATTTTTTTCCCTTTTACCTCACCTCTAGTGAAGAGTTGAGTCTTGAAACCGAAATATTTATCGTCCAAAATAAACGTTATTCAATTACTGTTTGATTTACTTATCATAAAATTATATTATATGGTATACAGAGTTATTGGTAAAATGCTAACAACCTCTTAGGGTTGACTTCTGCTAGTCCTAACAAACATTTTGAGAATATGTTTTTTTTGATTAGAAAAGTTTTTTTTAATATTTTTTTTGTGTTTTAATGCCTACTCCGAGCTAAGAGCGCCCGCCGCGGCAACACTGGACCGCGTCGTGGTCCCTTTGAATAGAGTTTTAATATTTACATCGAGAAAAGTAATACAAAATATGACATATACATTACAGGCACAAGAGACTTTTGACATCAGGTGGTCCTCGTGCTTATTCAGTTAAAAACATATTTAAGTTTACACACGACTTAGCATGGCTCTGACAAAATATAAAATAATATTGCAATTATTTATTTATAATTAATTAATTTAATGTAAATTAATAAAAAAAACTATACCTTATCATAATTGAAATTGTTACTCTATTGTTAATAATAATTTTCTGACTTGTTCTTCTTCTTACCGATAAATTGATTATTCTGATTATTTTGAAGTCCGTTAAAAATATTACGAACTACATACAACACTACAGCTACTACAATGAAAGCATTTAGACAGCCTATAAGTCAAATGCAATTATATCATTGTATATTATTATTTTATACAAATGTGCGTAGGTTTCATTTATCCTCGTGTCAGGCAAATCACTGGATTTCATTTTAGCAATGACATGAATGACAGACACTATTGAATTTGGTTTCTAAATCGGTATACATAATTATAGCCATACTATGCAATCTACTGTTGAACAAATGGCTCCCCAACAAAAAGTTTCCAAAAAGGAGGTTTGCCTTAATCCTCACGCTTGGTATGCGTCTTGGGATTGCAGTATAAGATGGCAGTTCATCAGAAGGTTCTGCTGCCCAGCTTCTGGATTTTTCCCTTCATCACCTCTTACGACTGCTCAGGAAGATATGCTGGGTGTAATTCCAGGTCAGCACTCGCAATGTAATGAATTATAAAAGACAGTATATTTAATTTTAACTTATTAGGAACCGGCTAGGACCCGCGTTATTTACCGGAAAGATTCCGACCAGTTTCGGACTGTTTTGAAGTCCTTCGTCTGGGAGTCACGATTGCGCGAAGCGACGAGCACGGGCCTCAGCGCGTAACTGAGGGCGGGTCCTACCCGGTTCCTAATAAGGTAATATGGATAAAAATCGCGATAGTTTTCAAAGTGAAATATTTAATTTTGTTTGCAAACCGGTATTATCTAGTGGATACTTTCAGTATATCTTCTAATTTTCTACATTGGTGATTGTAAACGAATATTTGTTTGGAACACAAATATATCAGCACTAGTTATTTTAGTCTGGAACGATTCTTTATATATCTTTCTTCTTCGCATCTCTACGTTCAATTTATCAACGAGACCATAAAACTGAAATGATATTAATTTATTTCGCTCTCGGACTTCATGAGCTCTACCAACAGCTTTTTCCTTCGAGTTTCCTTGCCGGATCGCTATGAGAACCCATATATTGAGGTGCCTTATTATTTTAGAAGGTACTAGGTTACAATAAACTCAAATCAGTTTAATATATATAAGGTAAGTTTACTTATGTAAGTATGCTCAGGGAGGTGGGTAGGCTAGAAGCCTATGCCATGTTTTCATTTCCTGTTTGCCGGCTCTAATGCGTCCACTTCCGGCGCTGTCGTTCCAAAATGACGATCACGGCGGTACGATTCAATTTTCGCGTGACATGGATACTTACTTTATAGAGAGTAGTTTTGTAGAAAATAAACAAGAATTTGGTTACCTTAATAATATACGTTAGTTTTTATTTACTTTGTAAAAAATCAGGAACACTACTGTACATAACGAATAGTATAAGTATACCTACTAATACGATTATGTGAAAAGAAAATAGGTAACAATTAGAGAGTGCCAAAATATCATATTATGAAAATACCTCTGTCAAAATAACTCAAGCACAAAATCTTACATTATTTATGTAATGAAAAAAAAAATTATACGTGTCGACTTGAAAACTTCCCACCTTTATTTATAAAAACCGGTCACGTTCAAGTTGGATTTGCGTTAATTTCGGTCCAAACTATGTAGAAAAAAAACATTTTATTTTAAAATTACGGCTCAATTTCACCGAACTCGGGTTTAATTAACACTCGGCTTACTTTATATTATAGACTATCAAAATGTGATAGGCGTAAGCTACCATAGAACGTCAAACCTTGTGGCAATTTTTGAATTTGTTGACTTTATATCGTGGATAAAAGATAACTTTATATTATAGACTATCAAAATGTGATAGGCGTAAGCTACCATAGAACGTCAAACCTTGTGGCAATTTTTGAATTTGTTGACTTTATATCGTGGATAAAAGATAACTTTATATTATAGACTATCAAAATGTGATAGGCGTAAGCTACCATAGAACGTCAAACCTTGTGGCAATTTTTGAATTTGTTGACTTTATATCGTGGATAAAAGATAACTTTATATTATAGACTATCAAAATGTGATAGGCGTAAGCTACCATAGAACGTCAAACCTTGTGGCAATTTTTGAATTTGTTGACTTTATATCGTGGATAAAAGATAACTTTATATTATAGACTATCAAAATGTGATAGGCGTAAGCTACCATAGAACGTCAAACCTTGTGGCAATTTTTGAATTTGTTGACTTTATATCGTGGATAAAAGATAACTTTATATTATAGACTATCAAAATGTGATAGGCGTAAGCTACCATAGAACGTCAAACCTTGTGGCAATTTTTGAATTTGTTGACTTTATATCGTGGATAAAAGATAACTTTATATTATAGACTATCAAAATGTGATAGGCGTAAGCTACCATAGAACGTCAAACCTTGTGGCAATTTTTGAATTTGTTGACTTTATATCGTGGATAAAAGATAACTTTATATTATAGACTATCAAAATGTGATAGGCGTAAGCTACCATAGAACGTCAAACCTTGTGGCAATTTTTGAATTTGTTGACTTTATATCGTGGATAAAAGATAACTTTATATTATAGACTATCAAAATGTGATAGGCGTAAGCTACCATAGAACGTCAAACCTTGTGGCAATTTTTGAATTTGTTGACTTTATATCGTGGATAAAAGATAACTTTATATTATAGACTATCAAAATGTGATAGGCGTAAGCTACCATAGAACGTCAAACCTTGTGGCAATTTTTGAATTTGTTGACTTTATATCGTGGATAAAAGATAACTTTATATTATAGACTATCAAAATGTGATAGGCGTAAGCTACCATAGAACGTCAAACCTTGTGGCAATTTTTGAATTTGTTGACTTTATATCGTGGATAAAAGATAACTTTATATTATAGACTATCAAAATGTGATAGGCGTAAGCTACCATAGAACGTCAAACCTTGTGGCAATTTTTGAATTTGTTGACTTTATATCGTGGATAAAAGATAACTTTATATTATAGACTATCAAAATGTGATAGGCGTAAGCTACCATAGAACGTCAAACCTTGTGGCAATTTTTGAATTTGTTGACTTTATATCGTGGATAAAAGATAACTTTATATTATAGACTATCAAAATGTGATAGGCGTAAGCTACCATAGAACGTCAAACCTTGTGGCAATTTTTGAATTTGTTGACTTTATATCGTGGATAAAAGATAACTTTATATTATAGACTATCAAAATGTGATAGGCGTAAGCTACCATAGAACGTCAAACCTTGTGGCAATTTTTGAATTTGTTGACTTTATATCGTGGATAAAAGATAACTTTATATTATAGACTATCAAAATGTGATAGGCGTAAGCTACCATAGAACGTCAAACCTTGTGGCAATTTTTGAATTTGTTGACTTTATATCGTGGATAAAAGATAACTTTATATTATAGACTATCAAAATGTGATAGGCGTAAGCTACCATAGAACGTCAAACCTTGTGGCAATTTTTGAATTTGTTGACTTTATATCGTGGATAAAAGATAACTTTATATTATAGACTATCAAAATGTGATAGGCGTAAGCTACCATAGAACGTCAAACCTTGTGGCAATTTTTGAATTTGTTGACTTTATATCGTGGATAAAAGATAACTTTATATTATAGACTATCAAAATGTGATAGGCGTAAGCTACCATAGAACGTCAAACCTTGTGGCAATTTTTGAATTTGTTGACTTTATATCGTGGATAAAAGATAACTTTATATTATAGACTATCAAAATGTGATAGGCGTAAGCTACCATAGAACGTCAAACCTTGTGGCAATTTTTGAATTTGTTGACTTTATATCGTGGATAAAAGATAACTTTATATTATAGACTATCAAAATGTGATAGGCGTAAGCTACCATAGAACGTCAAACCTTGTGGCAATTTTTGAATTTGTTGACTTTATATCGTGGATAAAAGATAACTTTATATTATAGACTATCAAAATGTGATAGGCGTAAGCTACCATAGAACGTCAAACCTTGTGGCAATTTTTGAATTTGTTGACTTTATATCGTGGATAAAAGATAACTTTATATTATAGACTATCAAAATGTGATAGGCGTAAGCTACCATAGAACGTCAAACCTTGTGGCAATTTTTGAATTTGTTGACTTTATATCGTGGATAAAAGATAACTTTATATTATAGACTATCAAAATGTGATAGGCGTAAGCTACCATAGAACGTCAAACCTTGTGGCAATTTTTGAATTTGTTGACTTTATATCGTGGATAAAAGATAACTTTATATTATAGACTATCAAAATGTGATAGGCGTAAGCTACCATAGAACGTCAAACCTTGTGGCAATTTTTGAATTTGTTGACTTTATATCGTGGATAAAAGATAACTTTATATTATAGACTATCAAAATGTGATAGGCGTAAGCTACCATAGAACGTCAAACCTTGTGGCAATTTTTGAATTTGTTGACTTTATATCGTGGATAAAAGATAACTTTATATTATAGACTATCAAAATGTGATAGGCGTAAGCTACCATAGAACGTCAAACCTTGTGGCAATTTTTGAATTTGTTGACTTTATATCGTGGATAAAAGATAACTTTATATTATAGACTATCAAAATGTGATAGGCGTAAGCTACCATAGAACGTCAAACCTTGTGGCAATTTTTGAATTTGTTGACTTTATATCGTGGATAAAAGATAACTTTATATTATAGACTATCAAAATGTGATAGGCGTAAGCTACCATAGAACGTCAAACCTTGTGGCAATTTTTGAATTTGTTGACTTTATATCGTGGATAAAAGATAACTTTATATTATAGACTATCAAAATGTGATAGGCGTAAGCTACCATAGAACGTCAAACCTTGTGGCAATTTTTGAATTTGTTGACTTTATATCGTGGATAAAAGATAACTTTATATTATAGACTATCAAAATGTGATAGGCGTAAGCTACCATAGAACGTCAAACCTTGTGGCAATTTTTGAATTTGTTGACTTTATATCGTGGATAAAAGATAACTTTATATTATAGACTATCAAAATGTGATAGGCGTAAGCTACCATAGAACGTCAAACCTTGTGGCAATTTTTGAATTTGTTGACTTTATATCGTGGATAAAAGATAACTTTATATTATAGACTATCAAAATGTGATAGGCGTAAGCTACCATAGAACGTCAAACCTTGTGGCAATTTTTGAATTTGTTGACTTTATATCGTGGATAAAAGATAACTTTATATTATAGACTATCAAAATGTGATAGGCGTAAGCTACCATAGAACGTCAAACCTTGTGGCAATTTTTGAATTTGTTGACTTTATATCGTGGATAAAAGATAACTTTATATTATAGACTATCAAAATGTGATAGGCGTAAGCTACCATAGAACGTCAAACCTTGTGGCAATTTTTGAATTTGTTGACTTTATATCGTGGATAAAAGATAACTTTATATTATAGACTATCAAAATGTGATAGGCGTAAGCTACCATAGAACGTCAAACCTTGTGGCAATTTTTGAATTTGTTGACTTTATATCGTGGATAAAAGATAACTTTATATTATAGACTATCAAAATGTGATAGGCGTAAGCTACCATAGAACGTCAAACCTTGTGGCAATTTTTGAATTTGTTGACTTTATATCGTGGATAAAAGATAACTTTATATTATAGACTATCAAAATGTGATAGGCGTAAGCTACCATAGAACGTCAAACCTTGTGGCAATTTTTGAATTTGTTGACTTTATATCGTGGATAAAAGATAACTTTATATTATAGACTATCAAAATGTGATAGGCGTAAGCTACCATAGAACGTCAAACCTTGTGGCAATTTTTGAATTTGTTGACTTTATATCGTGGATAAAAGATAACTTTATATTATAGACTATCAAAATGTGATAGGCGTAAGCTACCATAGAACGTCAAACCTTGTGGCAATTTTTGAATTTGTTGACTTTATATCGTGGATAAAAGATAACTTTATATTATAGACTATCAAAATGTGATAGGCGTAAGCTACCATAGAACGTCAAACCTTGTGGCAATTTTTGAATTTGTTGACTTTATATCGTGGATAAAAGATAACTTTATATTATAGACTATCAAAATGTGATAGGCGTAAGCTACCATAGAACGTCAAACCTTGTGGCAATTTTTGAATTTGTTGACTTTATATCGTGGATAAAAGATAACTTTTTGGTCTGGACTTTTATGACATGTGACAGCAGCGTCAGGTCAGGTCAGGTATATATAAATATAACGTACTATTAGCTGTAGGAAAATCGCCATATTTGTTTTTAGTTTATGTAGCTATACCGCCAACTTTGGCGGCATAATTCTCTAATCTTGGATAAGATTCGTCCCTTTACTGCAGCCGTTTGCCTGATGTACAATTTCGTCAAAGTCAATACCATGGCAAATATAAAATACTGCATCATCATTTGACGTCTATGGTGACAGAGGTCTACCATATTGTGTTCGTTTAGACATAAAAGTTATCCTCGTATAGTTTTATCGTAGTTAATTAAGAATCAGCCCTAAGAGATCAATCTGCAATAAAATTATTATATTAGGTATGCATTTTAGGTATACTGTATCAGCCGGATTTTCAACTGCTGAACACAGCCTCCCCCATTACTAGGGGATTTGCCATAATCCCCACGCTTGGCAGGCGTCTTGGGGATCGCAGTGTGAGATATCAGTTCCTCAGAAAGCGCTGCTGCCCACCTTCTAGTGTGTTACCCTTAATCGCCTTTTTCGATACCCACACGTAGAGATGGGGGGTGATATTCTAGCCCGGCATCCCACGGGCGTTTTATTACTTATTTAAGGTATAATAACAAAAAAAATTACCTACTTTCTTGGTATAAATAGTATACACGTGTTACGCAAGGCTCACCCGCGTAAACCTAAAAGTCAGTATTGCCACACTTAGCGATGAACACGTCACGGGATGCAAGTGCAGCAGAAACGTGCCGCATTGACGTCAATCGGCGCATCCGGAGGAATATCGGAACCTATTTGGCACTTCACTTCTTGATCAATCGTAGACTTATAGTTTAATCTATATCTAAATATTAATATTATTATAAAGAGGAACGTTTTTTTTGTTGTAAACAATGAAACTTAAAAACTACTGGATCGACTCGAGGCCCATAGCAGTAATTAGTAGGTAATCTGTGGTATTAGTGTTGTGTCAAACCACACTTGACTGTTTTTATTTTCAAAAGGCACAAAAATAATACAATCATCGAAAATGCCTAAGGCTCGTGTTTATTTTAAACAATAAAAAAATAATTAATTAATATTTACCAAATCTAATTATCCAGACTGTTTTTTTTTTCATTTAATTTCTATCTTTAAGTTAACAACGAATCCCTATATCTAAACTAATATATTAAAGAGGAAAGATTTGATTGTTTGTTTGTTTGTTTGCATTGAATAGGCTCTGAAACTACTGGACCGATTAGGATAAAATTTGGTATGGAAATAGTTTGAGACACGAGGATGAACATAGGATAGTTTTTATCCAACTGTGCAAAAAAGAGGTTAATGGTTTTGCGCGATAACCGATCTACTGGACCGATTAGGATGAAATTTGGTATGGAAATAGTTTGAGACACGGGGATGAACAAAGGATAGTTTTTATCCAACTGCGAAAAAAAGAGGTTAATGGTTTTGCGCGATAACCGATCTACTGGACCGATTAGGATGAAATTTAGTATGGAAATAGTTTGAGACACGGGGATGAACATAGGATAGTTTTTATCCCACTGCGCAAAAAGAGGTTAATGGTTTTGCGCGATAACCGATCTACTCAACCGATTAGGATGAAATTTGGTATGGAAATAGTTTGAGACACGAGGAAGGACATAAAATAGTTTTCATCCAACTGCGCAAAAAGAGGTTAATGGTTTTGCGCGATAACCAATCTACTGGACCGATTAGGATGAAATTTGGTACGGAAATGGTTTGAGACATGGGGAAGGACATAGAACAGTTTTTATCTAACTGCGCAAAAAGAGATTAATGATATTGCCAGATAAAAAAAAATAGAACAAAAACAAATATAAATAAAAGTTAATAAAAAAAATATATATTAAACATTCTTTATTATTTTCTTTTCTAAGTAACCTGACTTAAATAGAAGGGTTTATGTGTTATTATAATTATTTTTTTAATACCCGTGCGAAGCCGGGGCGGGCTGCTAGTTAAGAATAAATTAAGAATATACTTTTTTTCAATTTGAAGCAATGTAACCTAAGTTAATGTCGTCAATCAAATGGCAAAAAAACTATATATAAATAATAATGATAAATTTACGCGATTTAAACCGTTTAATATTGTTTCAATTACTATGTGTAATAATCGCGAAAACCTAAGACAACATTTTATAAAAAATAAATTGGATATTCGCTATGTTTATTGGAAAATTATATTAATAATCTCTGTTTCTACCATTTACAATAATCACACAAACACAGCGATTTGGCATGCTTAAAATCAGTACGCCTACGAAAGGCCGCCCACGTTCTTTGTAACAAGTCAATATCCATACTTGGCAAAGCTCTTCTTTGTAGCATATCCCATGCATGTTCAATGGGGTTGAGGTCTGGCGATTGAGCAGGCCACAGCAGAACGTTGATGCGAGCATCGGCAAGAGTGCGAGTTACGACTCTAGCTGTGTGTGGACGTGCATTACGACGAAACGAATTACCCAAACGGCTTCGCATAGGGATGATCACTTCTGAAACAATACTCTCCGCATAAATCTGCGCGTTGAGGTTGCCCCTGATCCAAATGAGGTCTGTTCTTCCACCGATTCAAATACCGGCCTAAACCATTATTGTTCCCTCTCCATATGGGTGAACTTCTTGACAGAATTTTAAATGTTCTTGACGTCCATAGCTCCTCCAAACTCGAGTACGTTTTTTATCAGGCCACATACCGAAAAGAGACTCATCAGAAAAGCACACGAATAAAAACCTCTTTTGCGACAATACTCGAAAACGTACTTGATCCCTACGCACTTTTGATGTATGTATGTATAAAGAGAAGTACCTAAAGTAACAACAATAAGTAAGTCCTCCATGGAATAGTCGTTATCGTTTATTCCAAGGTCATGAATGATGGTAATTGATTTATACGATTTCCACAATTGACAGTGAAATTGTTTTCTTTTATTGAAGGGGTAACGACCCCTGACTTGCGTTTGAGGGTTGAAAGTCCGGAGGTTGGTGGCCAGACGAAACCTTTCAAATACAGCTGAGTAACCGAAAGCTTTAACATTGAATTTAATAGAAATTATGTATTATACTTAATTTGAAAATGTTTCGGTTTGATGTGCAATGGTAATTTTTAATTTTATCGGTTACCTTTTAAGGTTTAGTGAGACGTAGGGTCATTAAGATTAAGCTGGCATGGACTCCGTCCTTTCGCCATCAGTCCTATTTTCAAATGGTATCTTTTGAATATAATACGTAAAGAGTTATAATACATATAATAATACATATAATACGTAAAGAGTTGAAATTTTGACGAAATACAGGGTTATTGGTAAAATGCTACCAACCTCTTAGGGTTGACTTCTGCTAGTCCTAACAAACATTTTGTGAATTGTTTTTTTTTCTTTCATTGTTTTATTTTTTTAGATTTATTTGTTATATTCTTTGTGTTTGTTTATTTGTATTTGACGGAATAAGCACGAGGACCACCAGTTATGTTAAAAGACTCTTGTGCCTGTAATTTAATATTACATATTTTTTTATTACTTAGCTCAATGTACTAAAACTCTATTCAAAGGGAGCGCGGCGCAGTCCAGCGTTGCCTCGGCGGGCGCTCTTAGCTCGGAACAGGCATTGTCTTTTACTACGATACACAGAACTTAAAAGTGTCAGACAGTACTAGAAAACGTATTGTTTTAAGTTTTGAGTCCCTCCGAGCCGAGAGCACCTGCCGCTTGTTAAGTCAAATACACATAAAAAACACAAAAAAAAACGTCTAAAAATGTTTGTTAGGACTAGCAGAAGTCAACCCTAAGAGGTTGTTAGCATTTTACAAAAAACCCTGTATATGATGCAAACGCAAAATTCTTGGTGGCTTGATAACTTCGTATGTTTGAAATCAATTCTAATATATTCTCATGTCACTCCACATGACGTTTTTTCACATAAAATTCTTTGTGCAGTCAACAATCACAAATAGTATAATATAATTAAAACTCACGCACATTTTTATTTATTGATTAGAACATGTTATTCACGTGATATAATTTAAACATATTATCGATACAATTGTCGATCCTTACATCGACAACATGTAAGTGTTAAATAATATGAAGTAAACAAAATTTTCTAATCAATAAAATAAAAATATCTTCTGCCTTAAACATTTAACGCATTTATACCTCATGTGCCCTTTGTTATACCTTCATCAGCCCTACTTAAGTTAAGTGGGCTACCGGGGAAAGGCTGAACTGGGCAACAGAGTAATTAACTTGCCTCCCTTTAATTACATTCTTTCGTGAAACTTTTAAAAGCTCTTTTTGAGGGCAATTGTTGCTAAGTAGGATTGTTGGTAGGTAGGATAATCACGCTTGGGAATGGTTATAATTAAATATTTTTTATACATCCTATACAATATTTTGAAGCGCTCATAGCGAAGCTTGCTTAGCCGATCGCAAAATCTGCCGCGGTCATGACTTAGATGGGTGACCGTTAGTGATATTACTGCTGAGCGCTTTCCTGCTTCCCAGGGCCCTCAAGTAGAAAGTCCGTCACCAAGCACCTAAGGGTGTGTTCCGGCAGCTATCCTTGAGAACCAGAAAGTCTAGGTTAACCTGAACAACATCTTCGAGGACATCATCAGTTACCTTCAGGTGAGATTGTGGTCAAAGGCTAGTCTATGAGGTATAAACAAAATACAAAGTAATCGATTTTCGAGGATTCTCTATATTCCATGAAACAGAACCCCTAAAGGTCATTCTGGTGTCCGTCTGTTTGTCACAGCCTATTTTATTCGAATCTAGACACTTCTCTTATATCCTTTGTAACTCTTTATTAATATACTATACACATAATTAGTTATAACTAATATACAGAATTTAAAAAATAGGTACAAACGTCCCAAAGAGCAGTTTTATGACAAGCAGCGATTTCATATTTAAAAAAAAACATACAATACAAAATTATTAGGGATAACTCAAATTCTACTCGTCAGACCACACTCAAATTTAAATGGCACTACATGACAACTACCGGCTTTTGAATATAAAAAAACATTGAATTCGGTACATCCTATAAAGAGTTATGAGGTACACATAAAAACGAATTGAGAACCGCCTTTTTTTCAAGTCGGTTAAAAATATAAAACAACAATTGTGTTTGGGCTTTATGTTGTTATATTTATTATATTAACGCTAACAACACAAAGAATAACAAGTTTCACTTAGAAAACTCGCGTTTTGTCCATTATAACTAAATGGGTACAGCCGGGTACCTATTTAGTTATTAACAATAACAAGGACATGTTTATTATAAAAAGGTTTATCTTTGGTTTTATGACTTCACCTCCGACTCCAACCATCTTTGAAAATACTTGCTGCCCTGCGGATAATCGATGGTAAGGATCCCTGATGTGCGCCCAGTTTATAGCAATAGCCCACTTACATTGAAGCAAGTGGTGTCAGGCTGCCCATTTGGCGCATTCTTCCGTAGTCCCCTTTTACGACATCCAACAGAACACTCGGAGCAATCCTCGACAGTTGAGAAAGTAATTAATTCAATATTGATATTTAGTAAATATTGAAAAAATCTATGGATGTAAAGTCCGTTCGTAGCCGACCCTGTCGACAGGCGTAGCTATTGCTACGGCGTAGAAGTGAACACCGGAAATTGCGCTCCTCGCGGAAATTCAGCGCTCAATCGTTTAACTTTACAGCACGGGTTCGTGCCAATATTCAAACATTTCCGTCTCGTGAGATTGGAAAAATAATTTGATTCCGGACGTTTTTTTTTTTTTGCGGACTAACCTCTGCCTATAACAGATGCATTTCGTAACAAGTCATGAATTGCACTGCGCCCGTCACCTTGAGACATAGTTGTTAAGTCTCATGTGCCTGTAATTTCACTGGCTCTCAAGGACTGCTGCCGGAACACACCGTTAGGTACTTGGCGACAGAATTTCTACTTGAGGGTGGCAGCTAGCCAGGCGGGCATTCGCAAAATACCCTACCACCATGCTATAACGACTGTCATCTTAAGACGGCAACCGGGACCGACGGCTTAACGTGCCCTGCGAAGCACGGAAACGCTCAGTAGTAATGTCACTAGCGGTCACCCATCCAACTCATGACCGCATCGGACGTTGCTTAACTTTGCAGATCGGTTAAGAACAGCTTAGCAAACTTCGCTACGAGCGCTTCAAACTATGTTGTAATCATTGAATATTACTTAAATAACGAAATGGTATGTCTGATGGAAGAACAAACTCAACTTTTAAGTTATCATACCTTCTTTTTGCACATGCACTTATGAAGCAGTGATGGCTCAGTGGCATTGGCTATGGACTGCCGCGCAGCAGGTTCGAATCCCGCCCAGAGCTTGAGCTTTAACCGCATGGTGGAAGGGCATTTTGCCAATGCCCGCCTGGCTAGCGACCACCCTCAAGTAGAAAATCTGTCGCCAAGCACCTAACGGTGTGTTCCGGCAGCAGTCCTTGAGAGCCAGTGACATAACAGGCAAAATGAGACTTAACAACTATGTCTCAAGGTGATGGGCGCAGTGCAGTTCGTCACTTGTGATGAAATGCACCTGTTATATGCAGAGGATACCGCTTAACATCAGGTGGGCCTCGTGCTTGTTCCTTCAAAATAACATAAAAAAAAAAAAAATGCATGTTAAGCCGTCGGTCTCGGTTGTCGTCTTAGAATGACAGTCGTTATATCATGGTGGTAGAACATTTTGTGAATGCCCGCCTGGCTAGCTACCACCCTCAAGTAGAAAATCTGTCGCCAAGCACCTGAAGTTATGTCCGGCAGCTGTCCTTACTCGTAGGTTCTTCATATTTTAAGCCTTGTTTATGCCAATTAACTACTTGTTAGATTGTTAACGCTACCAAAGAGCCAATGGCTCTCTAGTTATATATGTGGCCACGCACAATACAAGCATTAGGATTTGCAATTTGCAACTTGCAATTCAACGGGGCAATGCTGCCAGCATGCTGCGCACGCTGCCAACTGATAGTGGGCTAGAGCATTTGGACTGCCTATGAGTCCAAATGCTTTTATTGTAGTAGCTGTAGTGTTGTATATAGTTTGTAGTATTTGGTTAATAAAGGCATACCGCCGGTAAAAAAAAGCATTAGGGGAGTGACTAAATAAAAGAGTAAACACATTGACGCCGTGTAACATCACATCAATATTGTGTTAAACTTGAGTTGAAACAACGATGTCTTTGGACTGCCGTGGCGCAGGTCCATGGTTCGATATCCACCAACAGCTTAATCTTCACCGCATGGTGGAATAATGAATACTCGCCTGGCTAGGTGCTTGTCTTAAGTAGAAAATTTGTGACGGATCAAGCACGAGGCATGTGAAGCGGACTAGCCTCTGCCTATAACAGATGCATTTCATCACAAGTCACGAATCGCACTGCGCCTGTCACCTTGAGACACAGTTGTTAAGTCTCATATGCCTGTAATTTCACTGGTTCTCAAGGACTGATTTAGAAAATCTGTCGCCAAGCAACTAACGATGCGTTCCGGCAGCAGTCCTTGAGAACCAGTGAAATTACAGGACTGCCGGAACGCATCGTTAGGTGCTTGGCGACAGATTTTCTAAATCTGTCACTAAGCCTTAAGAGCCAGTAAAATTACAGGCAAAATGAGACCTGACTTGTATGTCTCAGGATGACGGGCGCAGTCAAGTTCGTACTTGTAATGAAATGCATCTGTTATAGGTATAAGATGCTATCTGGTGGGTCTGGTGCTTGTTCCGTTCCAATACCATTAAAATAAGTGTATCACTTCAACATTCTAGGTTAGCCTGAACAACATCTTCGACCGTATTATCATTTACCATCAGGTGAGATAGTGGTCAAGGGTTAGCCGTTCAAGTATATAAAAATAAAAATATACAAGTAGTGTACAGAATAGAATAGAATAGAAATATTTATTCACCATAATATGGTGATATAACATCCAAAGTTATATTATAACTTTGGATGTTATACAAGGCAAGTCAAATTACATTATTAAGAACATCATAAATACATTTACCAACTACTTATTAACTATCCTGCTAGGAATATGCAAGTACATTAACTTATCACATTTAGGAGTATATAATACAAATATTAAAGTAGAATGAAGGTATATAATAGGGTCGTATGTAGTTCCAATCATTTATCACCAATTTAAATATTATTCAAAATTGTCATTATAAAACATGGATTCAGTTAGTCGCATCGTCAGAAATTCGTTCAAACAGTAAAATGGATTAGACAGAAAAACATATTTTATTTTACGTTTAACCTTAGTTGTATTTAGTTTTGTAATATTTAAAGGCAGTTTATTGTACTGTAATAATCCTAACCTATTTTTTTTAATTCTTTTTTTTTTTATTATTATTTGTAATTCCTGGTCACGTGGACCAAATTGTAAAACCTATCTTATTTTTTTAATTTTATTTTGTAGAATTTATTTATTATTATTATTAATGATCTAAATGAATACTTATTAATATTAATATAAATGAATAGTTTAACCTATTCTTGAGTGTTGGACTTATAGTAGTTTTGGCCAAGGTGTGATCGTCTAGTCTAATGGTAGAACCTACATTATGAACCGTTGTAGTAACCTAAATTCTTTTCGGGACGCTAAGACAAGCTAGATACCTATAAGTCCAGAACTAAGGTACATCCACATCCTAGTATACAAATAAATATAGCAGTATATGAAGTTTCCTAATAAGATTCTAACATTGTCAGTCACTAACAATTCTACTCTATATTCACATGTAGTTATTCTATGATTATATACTTATAAAATCCTAAGTTTGTCAGTAGTTGTAAAATTCAGCTACCACTAATTGACCTTATTTATCTTATATTCCCAGCTATTCATCATTGCATAAAATAACTAAACCTTAAGAAACATTATCTAATAGATCTCTTATTCAGAGGAGATGAAGTAAAATGGAACACAACTAATATTCTAATAATTAAGAAATATAATAAATTTTCGTGCTTTGTCAACTGATGTTTATAAAATCAAGTAAATCAAATAAAACTAGATTATTAATAATGATGAGTAGTAATAAAGGATTTATAATTTAAACTAAATGTAAATAATTTGCATAGATTCCATATATTATGTACTACAACTGTATGTTACAGAAGTTTTCTCTGAAGTATAAATAAAGTTATATTTATGTTGTCATAAAGTTGATAATATATTTTTAGAACTAAATGTAAATAGTTTCCATAGATTCTGTATGAAATGCAACTTATGTAATTGTGTAAATTCTCTGAAAATTATATAAATTAAATATTCTATGATTACTTAGTATTCTATGGATTATTTACATTGTAGGGGATGAAGCTAGAATAACCCCATGGGCTTTCGACCATCTGGGCGGCCGGATTAAGGGGCCCCTTTGTGACTAAGTCAACGATCTCCGTTTATCATTTTAGCTTTAACCCCTCCTTGTTATTTTGTGTCGGTGGAGTTTGGAACACAATGCTAGAGCTTCGTTTAACTTTAGCCTTAGTTTTAAGATATTGTTTTATAAGTTAATTTATTGTTTCTCTTACTTTTATTTTGCATGATAAATATTTTCTGTTTGTTTGTTTTATTTGAATTTCCAATTATTTTTGGTAATGATTATATTTGGCATACTCTGATGTAATACTCAGACAGATCTATGTCTTCAGGATTTGTAAAAAGTTAGTTGTTGTATATTAAATAACTGTCGCGATATACAGATGATAATACCAACCAGTGACTTGGATATCTCTAAACTGCCTTTTAGTCTGCGAGAAATCCAAAGAGCATGTGTCTCTAGCCAATTGATTAATTTCATCAACCATAGCTTCATAATTTTTAACAGAGTATCTCATTTAGTATCTTGGAGGTATTTTATCTGATCTGAAAGAAAACACCCTAAATTCCCTTGTTTAAACATAATAATTTCAGAATGCTGCCCTGAAAGGAAACACCCTAAAATTCACAGCTAATTTAATAACTATGAATTACGTAAATACTCTCTAACATCCGGTATCTCACTGTAATCCCATTATTTTTCACTGCACTAGAACGCACCGCATTAGTTTCACTTTTAATTAATTTTGAATTTTCCCCTTTGCCTCGGCCTATAACGCTTGTAAACTCGCGAACTAAACGAATCCGAAATTCCGCGAAAGCCTGGCAATATGGAGAGACTATAAAACTCTTTTCACTTCACTGTTTACTTCCCGATCTTTAAGCTCCGAATTTATAATGAAAACTAATTTGAACTGCGCGCTTGTTCCCTATTTATACTATTTGAATGAAGCCAACTTGAGATCAGCTTTAACCTATCACAAGCCAAGAAGCTGATCTCCCCCCCTTTTCTTCGTCCAATCAGAAGTAAGATATTTATTGTTCCAATTTTAAATTCAAATCTAGAATGAGGCTAAGTCGAAGTCATTTGATCCACCAATCAGAAGCCCTCAACCTGGCTTCATCTCAGCCTCACTACCGATGACGTCACTTACTGATTTAAATTTGGAATGAAGCTAAGTGGAAGGCAACCTATCTACCAATCAGAGGCACTCATCTTGGCTTCATTTCAGCCTCACTACTGATGACGTCACATACTGATTCAAATTTGGAATGAAGCTAAGTGGAAGACAACCTATCTACCAATCAGAGGCCCTCATCTTGGCTTCATTTCAGCCTCACCCTGTTGACGTCATGTGTTTTAGGCAAATGCCTCGCTAGAGTTAGTATAGTGTCGCGTCTTTCGAACAAGTCCTCTTTAGTAGTTGTCCCCATACATTGTTATTAGCCTTTTTGCATTATTTTATGAAGGTTGCGTAGCTTTTGAACGATACCTCATTAATAGATACCTTTTTCCAACCAATGGTTTGAATTTTAGTTTGAGTTAGAGTTTATTTATATTATTCTAAAATTGTATTAGCGTCTGCTTTTAATCGACATAGTCTTTCATAAATAAATTTATGTCTATATTTGTGGACTGAACGAGACGCTCAGCGGTTCGTTACAGTACATCATTATTCCATAGATGCACCTGCGGTTCCATGGTGGAGGCCGATGGCCATCACGCTTTGAGTTGTCGTCGCTGTACGGGTAGATTCTCGCGTCACCATGCCCTCAACGACATTGTGCGAAGAGCCTTAGTGTCAGCCAACGTCCCCTGCGTGCTCGAGCCACCGGGTTTATGTAGATCTGATGGTAAGAGGCCGGATGGGCTGACCCTGGTGCCCTGGCAGAATGGCAGGTGCCTGGTGTGGGACGCTACTTGCGTCAGCACTGTCGCTGCCAGCCACCTGTGTCGCACTGTCCACTCACCGTCAGCGGCAGCTGAAGACGCCGCAAATAAAAAACGCCAGAAGTACGCAGCAATGGAGCCCGTTTACCTTTTTGTGCTCATTGCAGTGGAGACCATGGGTTCGTGGGGAACAGAGGCCAAACAGTTATTTAGTGAAATTGGGCGCAGATTAAAAGAAAAAACTGGTGACTCCCGCTCCAGTTCGTTCCTGGTGCAGAGGATGGCCATTGCCATTCAACGCGGAAACGCTGCAAGTGTTATGGGCACCTTTGCACCGGGAGCGATCAGGGGTGGGTTGTTTGATTAGGCTAGTTTTAAGTTTGACTTAAATATTATTAATTATGTTTGTAATATGAAATAAAATAAAATGTTATAATTATAAATGTAACTGTGTACTTGTAACATATCTTTATTATTAATTGATTAATTACTTTAATTAAATTTTTATTTATTTATATCATCATTATTTTATTATTAATATTACATCTTGGTATGTGCCAAATTTTGATGTTCCTTGACAAGTGAACAAAGTTATGACGTAGTAATTATTCATTCGGATAAATTACCCCGAGTTCCGTGATAAACACGCGAACCCTAAATTGTTAAATTCATTTGCATAATTACGCCTAAATTAGGGAAATTTGTTTTATTTCCTTACATTTGTTTACATAAAACTCCCCTTCTTTTAACGAGTTTCTTTTTGTGGATTATTATTTATTAAGCAACAAATTTACTATTCAAATTAATAAAATTGTGTGAGAACTTTTCTGGGAATTAAACTGTCGAGATCTGTTAGGCGTTACGCCATATTGAAACATATTATGTGGACATTGTAATCGGCTACTTACGGTGCCACAGATAAAGACCATTGAAGGCCCGACAGGAAGCCTAGTAATAAGGTTTTATTATTGTTAACAATATTAAAACCTTATTAAATACATAATTTAAACAAATATTGTAATAACTTTATTATATAGTAAGTATGTAACACATTGTTAAATTGTTAAAAGATGTTTAAAAGAATGGCCCCGAGTTTCTTGCCCGTTCTTCTCGCAGTGGCTCTGTACAATTTATTTACTGAAAGTGGCAGTACAATGTAGAATATTTCAATACTAAAATTTGTATTTGACCTTCATAAGAGCGTCGTAGACGCCTAAATTGAATCAATGATTTTGACTTTGACTTTGTTATGTTTGCAATAACGCCTGCTCGCCGGATTACAATACAACAAAAAAAAACCTAAGTCAATGCTTGCCCCGCCCTTTTATGACCTCCACGTCATTTCGCGCCTGCAGACTTCTGGAGTGGTGGAGTTTAATAGTCGGGTGGTTCGGAGTCGCATACTCCAAGCACTTAAATACTTACAGCTTACCCAGGTAACAAAGGGGTTTTATATCAAAGGTGCTTTTATTTTTATCTTCTCTCTTGAAACTTGACTTAGCGAAATTTTAGAGCTGTATTCATATTTTTACTATTGAGAGAAATATTTGTAATCGTGTTTTCGGATCTGGCATAGTATTTTGCATATCATGTAGAAAATTATACATTTTATTCATTTCTGTAAAACTTTTTTTTATGCTTGATAGGTTAGCCTTTTACCACTATCTCACCTGATGGTAAGAGTTGATGTGGTCGAAGATGTTGTTCAGGCTAACCTAGAAGTACTGGCTCTCAAGGACAGCTTCCGGAACACACCGTTAGGTGCTTGGCGACAGATTTTCTAGTTGAGGGTGGTAGCTAGCCAGGCGGCCATTCGCGAAAAGCCCTACCACCATTCGGATACGTACACTCTTTCTAAAAAAAGTGTTCAAAATTTGCCTTTTTGAGACTCACATCATTAAGTAGGTTATTGTGTACAGTCCATACTTGTGAATTATTCAGGAGACCAGCAGCGATGGGAAATGTCAGCATTGTTAGGGAGCTACCCTTTTGAATACCACGTAGATTATTTATTCAGTAATTGCTTGAGTTGTTTTGGGAGACCACTCTGCTATTTGGATGGTATTATAAAAACGTTGATATAAAAAAGGAACATCAAACGAGCCCTAAAAGTTGGCATTTACAACATATAAACGACGCCGAAAAAAAGGGAGACAAGTTTACGCGCATTTGAAGCGCTCGTAGCGAAGTTTACTTAGCTGTTCTCAACCGATCAGCAAAGTTAAGCAACGTCGCCCGCGGTCATGGGTGACCGCTAGTGACATTACTACTGAGCGTTTCCGTGCTTCGGAGGGCACGTTAAGCCGTCGGTCCAGGTTGTTGTCTTAGGATGGCAGTCGTTATAGCATGGTGGTAAGGTATTTTGCGAATGCCCGCCTGGCTAGCTACCACCCTCAAGTAGAAAATCTGTCGTCAAGCACCTAACGGTGTGTTCCGGCAGCTGTCCTTGAGAGCCAGTACTTATAGGTTAGCCTAAACGACCACATCATCACTTACCATCAGGCCAACCTATAAGGGATGGAAAAAAAAAAAAAAACTCGTGGCGTACCTATGTAATTATTGCGCTTTCCATACAAATTTAGTTTTCTTATATTTAAATACTTACCAGCGTAAAAACTCAGTGAAATATGCATGCATGTGCTTAAGCCTAATGTATATGTAAATATACACCGTGTCCCAAAATTCAACGATAAGCCGGCATCGGTGCATGGACCTACTCATGACTACTCGGGAAAAAATAAAAAAAAAATTATAACTCTTTTTTTTTTTAATTACAGAGACTTTTATAAAGTTGCGCCAACTTTTAATAAAACTTGCCATGGTAGTGTCCATACTTTTTTTTTAACCCAGACTATAGAAAGTGCATAGAATGTTAAAATCTATGAAAATTATAAGAAAAAAATTTTTTTTTACTGGTTTTTGTAAAATAACTACAGACTTTCTGTAATTTTAAAGGATTGTGGTAGATAGCCGTCCTTCTTAGGTTGCTAATACACAAAAAATATCAAAAATATGTCAAAAATTGTGGTCATGGTAGTTGAAAATAGCATAATGGGTATCGAATATCGATGAAATTTATAAAAGTCTCTGTAATTAATAAAAAAAAACAGTTATAATTTTTTTTTTATTTTTTTCCGAAGAGTCATGAGTAGGTCCATGCACCGATGCCGGCTTATCGTTGAATTTTGGGACACGGTGTATATGCTTGTGGTTTGACAGTATTCCTTAAAACTAGGTTTTTTTTCGAAATATTCAATAAAATCGAATATTTTTAATTCTAAACAGCATAAATTAATTAAAACAGTAAAAAGTCCGACTGAAAATCCATTCAAAAACAAACTACAAGTTATATATATTTATAAAATCCTTTTTTATAGCCCTTCATTTTGATCACTTGAAATATTTGGGAAGAAAAATTATCACTCAAGATGGCGTCTAAAATCCGCCAGTTTGTTTTATTTATATTTTTTATAACCTAGTGTCACGTTCGCTATCAAGACGAATCTGACAATATCTCATACATTCATCGAGATAATACGTTACAATAGGTCAATGCGTACATTACGGTTTAGCCGTTTAGAAGTTATGATGGTATAAAGAAACTCACAAACATACATACATGAACCCTGCAAACATAACACTTCTTTTTGGGCCGTCGTGTAAAAAAATACTATTACCATAGTCATTCTCATTTTCACATTAAAAGATAAAGGAAATAATAAAACGAAACACTGGCAATACAGAAGCATAGATCATATCAGGCTCAAGGACCGCGCGAAAAAATTCACCGAATTTAAACACATGGTAACTTAAAATATGACGAAAAGACGTTTGTATGGAAAAGCTACGAGTACAATTCTACAACTAATTGATGTATGAGACAGAGCCACTCACAGCCTCACTCAGGATTCACATTTTTTTTTTTTTTTTTATGCCTGATACTCAATACTCAATACTCAATACTTTATTGTTTTCTGTAGTTTAGACAAAGATGTTAAAAATAAGTAAAAGTTCATTACAGACCCTGTCGGGCACACAATAATTAGGAGAGAGGAGGATTACTAACACTCTTATTGGTTCAAATATAATAATAGTTAAATTGTCATTTATAAAAGTCATTACATGAAGAAATATTATTTCATTTATTTTATAGGTGCATATTCCATCACTTTTCTAATCAAAATTAATAACAATACAATAAAAGATA
This sequence comes from Plagodis pulveraria, assembly GCA_963890685.1. Taxonomy (NCBI): domain Eukaryota; kingdom Metazoa; phylum Arthropoda; class Insecta; order Lepidoptera; family Geometridae; genus Plagodis; species Plagodis pulveraria. The sequence goes on from OY982967.1 coordinate 27,822,284, forward strand.
TGCAACATTTAGTAATTAGATACAAATTTATAATTTTATGTTTTGTCAAAAATTACAATTTAAATAGTTAAAAGCATTTATATACATATTAATTATTTAAACATTATTATCATTGAAATATTCCTCTACCGTGTAATAAGCCTTCTTAATTAATAATTGTTTTAAGTTTTGTATGAAATGTTTGTCATTATTTAGGTTTTTTATTTGTGGTGGCAGCTTATTGTATATTTTTATTGACATTACCAAGGGACCTGACTTGTATAACTTTAGGTGAGAAAATGGTTGCATCAACCGGTTTGGGTTCCGTATCGGGCGATTTGCAGGAATGTCTACTCGTCTTGTGAAAAAAACTTGATAATTACGTACGAATTTACAGATTTCAAAAATGTACATGCACGGTAGGGTAAGTATATTGTGGTTTTTAAAATATGGCTTACAACTTTCCATCTGTTGAATATTAAACATTATACGTATTAGTTTTTTTTGTTGGATGAGAAGAGAAGTTGCAGATGTACTGTTACCCCATAGAATAATACCGTAGCTGAACCATGAAAAAGCAAATGCATAGTAAGTCACAAGTGCGGTTTTTAAGTCCGTAGTTTTTTTAATCTCGCGAAGTGCATATGAAAATTTTGAAATTTTAGCTTTTATTTTATTACAATGTGCTTCCCAATTTAAATGTGAGTCTAAGACTAATCCAAGCAAAGTAAAATCATTAACAATCTCTATTCTTGAATTGTGAAAAGTAAAATTAAAATTAAGTGTTTTTTTTTGAATTGGGTGGAAAATCATAATTTTTGTTTTGTTTAAATTTATGTCGAGGTTGTGGTCATGCATCCAATTGTTGGCTTTATCCAATATTGATGTTAGCTTATGGTGAAGATTGGTTTCATTCTGGCTTGGAATTAATAGTGACACGTCATCCGCAAACATCACACATCGGTCTGTGAAAATTTTGGGAAGGTCGTTGACGTAAATCAGAAAAAGGAGACATCCGATGACGCTTCCTTGTGGAATAGAGGCATTTATGGTTTTATTGTCTGAACGTATCTTGCTTATAAAACTCCTTTGGTAATCATAATGTTCAATTTCTACAGTTTGGTCTCTGTTTCTCAGATATGAAGCAAACCATTTATGAACTATTCCGCGAATACCTATTCCGTATAATTTGTTTAATAATATATTATATTGCACTTTGTCATATGCCTTTTTCATATCTAACATAATTCCTATCGCGTACTTCTTGTCATCTATTATATTAAGAGTTTCCTGAATAAATTTATACACTGCCAAGATAGTAGACCTTTTTTTCCGAAAGCCGTTTTGACTCTCATCGAAAACATTGTATTTTTCACAAAAGCCGTTAACGCGATCGCACATAGCTTTCTCAAATATCTTTGATGCTGTTGGCAAAATAGCAATGGGACGGTAATTGTTGGGATCTGTTTGAGAATTTCTCTTATGTATTGGTTTAATAAGAGCTATTTTAAGTAAGTCTGGAAAAGTGCCTTCACAAAAAGATTGGTTAATTAATATATAAAATGGTAGGCTTAGTTCACAAGCACACTGTCTGAATAATGCAGGCGAGAGTTCGTCTATTCCATGGGTATTTTTATTTTTAAGATTTTTTAATAGTTTATGAGTTTCACTTTGTGTCACAGGCCTAAGAAACATAGTGTTTTCTGTAGGCTGGATCACGGGCCGTCCGCACGCGCGGGCGGGGCGAGCGCCAGCGACGGCGGCGGTTCGCGGTACTATAGCGGGAACGGGTGACGTGGATAGCGGTGATAAGAGGACGCTTTCCGCCTCTCCGACATCTTCACCGATACCTGCGAAATAGTTACTAAAAAAGTCTGCTATTTGTTTTTTTTCAGTAATTAATATGTTATTTATTTGTAATTTTAAATTAAGTTTATTATTTTTGGTTGTCTTGTTAGTCCGCTCGTTAACTATATGCCACATAGTCTTAACTTTATTATTCGATTTTTTCATTTTATTCTTATAATGTATGGTTTTTGCTGTATTCACTGTTTTTTTTAGAAGTTTTTCGTATATTTTGTAATGCTGAGTAAGAACTGAATTATTAGATTTTAATGCAAATATTTTTAAAAGTCTTTTATTTTTACATGATGTTTTGATGCCAACAGTAAGCCAGTGTTTTTTATTATTATTTTTTAATTTCATTATACGCCTTGGCATGCATTCGTTTAAAATATTTAATAATGTATCCTGGAATAATTTATAATTTTCATTAATGTTGTTTGTTGGTAATAATATATCGTGCCATTCAATGCATTGTAATTTTTGTTTGAATTTTTTTATGTTTGAGGCATTATAAAGCCTTTTATCTGTTAACCAAGTAATTTGTTTAAAGTTTTGGGATAACGACATGTGCAAAATTACACTCGAGTGATCTGAAAAACCGTGTTCCTCGACTGTTGTATGCAGTTTGTTATCATTGAAATTTGTAAATATTAAATCTAGGCATGTGGACGTAGTGGGCGTTATACGTGTAGGTTGTTTTACAAGTTGCGTTAGTTTGTATTCGGACATGGTGTTCAAAAGCTTATTAGTTTTAGAATTCTTTTTTAAAATATTTGTGTTAAAGTCCCCACCGATTATTATTTTATGCTTATTATATTTAATATTAAGATAGTTTAAAATTATTTTTAATTGATTATAAAACACATCTTCCTCTCTTCTATTCCAATACATAATAATTAATAAAATATTTTCCTTAGGTATTTCAATTGCGCAGATTTCTATAATGTATTCAATTGACATTTTAGATATTTCACTTAGTTCTTGATATTCAATGTGTTCTTGGAGTACAATTAATACGCCACCACCTTCTCGTTTTTTTCTGCAAAATGACGCAACAATTTTGTAACCCCTATATTGTACTATATCTATTTTATCTTCTGTCATCCATGATTCAGTTATACAAATTGCTTGGTACATTGGATTTTGATCCATAAAGGCTTCGAGATCATGTTGTTTATTATTTACACTTTGCATATTTTGAAACATGATGTTCAACTGTAATCTAGTAGTTTCGAAAGAGGTCACTGTTTTGAAAGGAATTTTCGGGGCGAAAAGAGCTTCTGTTTCGAAAAGAGTTGTTTTCAACTTCTTCATTCGTGTTTTGGATTTGTGTGTTATATTTTGTGTTTTTATTGTAGTTATTTCTAGGTAGATTTATTTGTGACTCATCTATTTTGTCTACTCTTTTTCCTTCAACAAATAGCTTATTATTTCGGATTACTGCGTACAATCCTTGTTTTCGCGCCATAAACATTTCTTCCCGCAATATTTTCCTTTGTTGTCTTGCATTATCATCCAAAAATTCAGAAACGTTTAGTCTACTTCCATGAAAATAAGAGGCATTTTCAATTATATACCTAGTCATTCTCTTGCTTATAAGTTCTATAACTAGCGGACGATTATTATTGCTTAAACGTCTGCCGATCCTATATGTATCTTCAATATAACCAAGAATATCTATATGCAAGAAATCTCTAAATAATTGCATAATTCTGTCATGTAATATATTGTCAGGTTCATTGTAATATTCTTCAAGGCCATATAACACAATTTTTTTGTGGTCGCTTTCATGTTTGATATTTCCAGGAATTATAGTTTGGTTTTTTAATTGTTTTATTTCATATAATAATATATCTTTTTCTTTTTGGAGTGTTTCTATTTTTGTATTAAGTATTGATATGTCTGCTTTTCTCTGGTCGTTTTCTTTATATAATGTATTTGTATTGTGTGTGACGTCATTTCTTAGTTCAGTAATAGCCTTGTTTATTTCAGATTTGATTGTATCTTGAAGGTCACTTATAATAGATTTGTTGTTCTCTTGGAGTCGTAAAACTATTAACTCATTTAGGTTTTCTAGTGTCAGTTCTGTTGAAATTTTGCTAACAATTTCTGTTGGTTGGGTATTAATTGTATCGCCTAATAAATTCAAATCCTCAGAGGCCACAGTGTCGTTGAGAGCAGTTTTTTTTCGATGTGTTATATTTTTAGTGACAGACATTGGTACTTGATCACAAGGAGCCTGGTCATCTCGTAAACGTACAGGTGTATTCGTATTGCCTAGCTTTGGTTCTTTGCAGTAGCAAGCTGGGCATTTCCATGTATTTTTATGTTCTTTTGACATTGTGCCATAAAAGCGCGTATTTGAAACATTTGCGCACACTAAGTCATATGATTTAGAACATACATTGCAGGTTAGGTATTGTCTCTCGGGGAGATTCCGATTACATCCTGCACATATAGATGCCATTGTAGTGTTCTTTTATATTAAAAACTTAGGTACTTTATGTCAAGTTCAGTCTACGTATCTGTTATTTCAATAAGCTTAATATGGCGTCGTAATACTTTTAGGTTATGTTAAATTAAATTAGAACGTGATAGTTTAGCCTTTGACCACTATCTCACCTGCTGGTAAGTGACGATGTGGTCGAAGATGTTGTTCAGGCTAACCTAGAAGTACTGGCTCTCAAGGACAGCTGCCGGAACACACCGTTAGGTGCTTGGCGACACATCTGATGCAGCACAGCCGTGTTCATTCTAAACCACTATGTCCTTTGTTCCAGGCGTATAATGGCGCTGTTCCGGCCATTATGTTTCCTCGGACTACTACTTATCTGCTTCACCAGTTACACAGAGTGAGTACTATTCTTATATGTATTACTAGCAGCCCGCCCCAGATTCGCCCGGGTTTTTTTTTTTTTTTTTTTTTTTTTCTATTGTCTATTTCCATCAAGGATCGTGTAGGATTGTAATGGTGAAAGAATTGTTCAAATCGGCCAGTAGTTTTTATTTATTTTTTCTTTATATACAAAATACAAATCTTTCCTCTTTGTAATATTAGTGAAGATGTAGATAAATCCCAAAAGCATTTTTTACCAGGTAGGTCTCGTTAGCAAGAGTCCATCTTGCGGACCCCCGGATTGACAGATAGATAGTGAAGCAGTAGTGTGCAAGTACTTCTGTGTGTAGGCGTGAAGGGCATTGTAGCAAGTGAAATTACTGAGCAAACGAGACATAAGAACTAACGTCTCGGAGTGACGAGCGCAGTGCATGCAGAACGAGAAAGGTAACGGACAGGCATTGGCGTGGTAAGGTGTTGGTAAGTGATGATGTGGTCAATAATAGAGAAGTGGCTTATCCTTGAATAACTGGCTCTTATGAATAACTATGCGTGAGAGCCCGAAATCACTGTAATGTGCTTGGCGACAAATATTCTACTTGAGTTTCGCAAAATGCCTTTCCATCAGTGGTGAAGCTCAAGCCCGCGGCGGTATACAGACCATGGTCCCTTGCACGATAGTCCAAAGCTATTTGCCACTGGGCCATTACCTGCATCATTTATTGGGTTTTTCCGACAAAGGAATTTTTTGTAGCAGTCCGGAGTATTACAAAATTACAACCAAAGGATAAATTAAATTTATGTGCGGGATTCGAAGTCTCGCCATCCACCCCTATATCCGTGGTATGCCTCGTTTTTAATCATCGTATCGGGACGGAATGATGTAATTTTGTAATGTAATCCCCGAAGCATGCGTTAATGCAAAAATAAAAAAAGCCCAAAGTATGTTATAGGGCTTGGTAGTTGACAATAGACTCGCCTTGCAAAACTTGTGTTGAAGAGCGATCATTGTGAGATAAGTGTGTGTAAAGTGGCACGTAGCGCTCTCTACACAAACATAGTTTACAGCAAGTATTCAACTCTGTGTAGTTTTGCATGCATATCTTTGACCCAGGTAGCTATGCTTCAGGTTTTGCTAGTTTTCCATAAAAGTATGAATTTCTAAATTATTTGGAAAGGTTTGTTAAGTATAGGAATTGTTAAATTAATATTTAGAAATCGAATAAATAATGTAAGGGAAAACCAGGAGTATAGGTAGACATAACGACATACATGTAAAATTTCACCGATTTTGAACACAATTAACATCTGAAAGGCGTTTAGAGTAGAGTGCATAGAGCGCTTTACATACAAACGTAGATTCGCCATATTTTGAATACCAAGTGTTCGAACTCGGTTAAATTTTATATGTGTGCTTCTGGTTTGCCAGTTTTTTTTATTTATTATTTATTTTACCCTAAATGTCAAAATAACAATTCAAATTCAAAACGATATTTCGAATTAGTTTCGAAATTTTACGGAAATCTGGCAAACTACAAGCATAGATATTAGGTTCAAGGATATACATGCAAAGTTTAACCGAGTTTGAACACTTAGGGCCTCTTTCATGACCTTCAAGTAAAGTGTCAATTATTTAGTTCCTAATTAAAGTTATATACTCGGCTGATAAAAGTTACAATTAGGATTTTTCAGTTTCACAATAGAAAACACTCGATTACTCGACTTCTGATTAAACACTCGATGGTTACTCGAAGGATCTTCGAAGTAAATTCAAATATTTGTTCAAAATCTGCCTAAAACGTCACTCATCCATACGATTATAATTCTAATCAAGAAGTTTTTATCCTATATGGAGTATGCAATACCAACATTTTTTTGAATACTATAAAAATGATAGACAGATGAACCAAGAAGTAAGTTAGTTGTCACTTTAACTGTGGGTTAGTACTGATCAGCCAATGTGAAATTCATATGCACGGTTACTTGTGACTTGAACAGACAATTAGCCTACTCGAGACTTTATTTGAAGGTCGAGAAAGAGGTCGAGGATAGTATTTAAAATATGACGAAACTACGTTTGTATGGAAAGCACCACGAGCACTCGAGCTTTAAGGCAGGTGACCATTCGTATTTCAAGTTGAGCCACTTCAGAGGGATACAAAATTCACCTTTATTTAGCTATTCGCTTTGCATTTCCAAGCTCATTGCATGCACTTTGTAGCTACAATTTTCGTCTAAGGTACAATAGAAAAAAAAATACAACGTCTTTATCCTTAATTTTCTTTCTCGATCCAAAACCCGCTCTGTTGGGCGGCAGGTACTTTATTGCAACGTGAATTCGTTTTATTCTAGAAAACCAAAGAAAGTATGCCCCACCGGCTATGTACTTCTAAAATGAATTTATTTCACTGAACATGTTACGCAATGCCAGTGTGAATTTGTTTACGTTTCGTACTCGCAGTCAACGAACTAATAATTATTGTTCAAATCCATTATCACATTATAGTTTTATTTACGACTTAAGCGAAATAATATTACAGAGATCGTTTTATGAATGAAATAATTATATCGGGCGAACAAGATGTGAATGTGATAAAACGATGAGCGAAGAAGTGTTTATGAAATCTCACTCACTTTTAAGCTCATAGCTTCATTTAAGAGTATTTGTAACGTGTCTCTTATTGAAGGAGTGATTCAGATCAATGCGGAGCGTGTAACGAAAAATAAAACAGAACAGGAATTATATATAGTTTCATATCAAAGCTGCACATGGCGGCTACGACCTTTTATTGGTTTGATATGCCTGAAAATTGGAGAAAATAACATTATTCACATGAGTGATTGATTTTATCAAGGAATTGTTAAGGTGCCACGTGAAGGACCAGGTTAGAATGTCACCCCTCTATTTCTATCTGTGGGTGCCGTTTAGTGTGGTGGTAGGGTATTTTGCGAATGCCCGCCTGGCTAGCTACCACCCTCAAGTAGAAAATCTGTCGCCAAGCACCTAACGGTGTGTTCCAGCAGCTGTCCTTGAGAGCCAGTACTTCTAGGTTAGCCTGAACAACAACTTCGACCACATCATCACTTACCATCAGGTGAGATAGTGTTCAAAGGCTAAACTGTCAGGCATAAAAAAAAATAAGCTACTAAAGGGTAAAATACCGGAAGCAGGGCCTTGTATAAATAACAATTTACAGCGTGTTGTTCTAATAATTTAAATAAGTTGTTACCAGACAGCTCGAGACAGTTTTATGACCCTACATTATATTAAACGATACGTCCCGACTGACTGTAAGTACGCAGGAGTTAGAAATAGGTGTCATAAATTATCCCCACATAGTTCTCGTACTATACATGCCTACCTACGTCGTTATGCGTATATTTAGCTGAAGTAGCTTAATAAAAATTATGTTAAGAAGGCACAAAATTATTTTGTTTGAAAAACAATTGAATGATATAAAAATATATGTAACGACAATTCCGCCTAATTTTCTTGCTAAGTTGAAGTAACGTCACAAACGCTGCGCAGCCTAACCGGAAGAATTTTCGACGCGTTTCGTTTCTACACGAAGCTATAATCCCCACACGCTTGGCAGGCGTCTTGGGGATCGCAGTGCGAGAGATCAGTTCCTCAGAAAGCGCTGCTGCCCACCTTCTGGTGTGTTACCCTTAGTCGCCTCTTACGACGTCCACGGGTAGAGATGGGGAGTGATATTCTAACCCGGCACCCCACGGATATACTAAACACATACTTACTAAACACATATACATATTAAAGAGTTGTTTACAACATAAAAATGGCCAAGGGCGAATTGGACTCGGATCCCAGGGTTCCGTATCAACAAAGAATGTAGGTACCAAAAACCCTATTTTTAAACTGTTCGAAGTCCTTAGTGCGAGTCCAGCCCGCGCTTAGCCAGTTTCTATAATATGTAGCGATACGATAGATATCCAACTATAATCATACCCAGTTTGATGCTTGTCCTGTCCGTATATTACCGTTTTAACTATAGAGCGAAAACAAAAATGTCAACGATTGAGTATAAACAAAGTCTGTTGCATTTTAACCCTTTTATATATTTAACTTTTAGCCTATTATTTTTATTGGTAAGATAATCCACAATACAAACACATATTGGAAAATTCAGAGGTTGTACAGACATACGTATGGACAGCCGAGGCTTAGTATAGTGGCAAAAGATGCTTTGGAATCTTCAAAAGTTATTCTACAGCTGGAACAGAGATAAGATTTTTCGAAAAATAATTCTCATTATTCCCTGAGTCTAGATCATGCCCTGTAGAATGTAGATGGCAATGCAATATAGGCTAGCCCACCATTACATGATAATAAAACATGTCGGGCAAAACTTGGAAGTTTTCAGACTAGTACCTACCTCTTCGGGGACTACGAGTACATGCGTGATAACCTTTTATTTTTTTAAACAATTTTTGATAATGACTTTCTGTTATTAATGTTATTATACAGGGCAATATTTTTTAATTCCATTAGATAATATCGTATTTGGAATAATAAATTCGATTTAATTTTAATCGAAATTTTCATTATACGCTTCAACAACGTTAACATACTTACCAACAGATGAGACAGTAGTCAAATCCTAGCATGTCAACAGTACATTATGCAACAAGTGCGCGAAGTTCGAAGGCCTAAATGGAGTAGACATTGTAATAAACAACGCACACGAGTTTCATACGACGTTTTTCAACACGCTTGCGAGGAACGAATACGAAAATTTTGATACGAAAATATTTTCTTGAACTTTTTGATAGCAATAATAATCTGATCTGAACCTTCTTAAGGTTTATAACTAAATCTTCTAAAGTTCTACTTCAGTAGGTAAAAATTCTTTGGTTTGATTTTATATGAAAAACGAACGAAACAAACTACAATCTCCTTGGTGAGAAGTGTGGAAACGTTGTTTTTTTTTTCTATTTAAGACACAAGTGCGGTAAAGTATAAAAAGCACGAGTGCGTAATAGACTATATTATGACACTAAAATCGGTGCGGGCCCGTTACGAGCGAGTGTATTGAAGAAATAAATACCAAATCCTGTCGGAAGTGAGCTCTCTTATTTAAAAAATACTACAGTTTGCTTTGTAACTTTCTCACGCTCTCCACTGTCTCCAGATGCATGAACGGAGGAAAGATCAACTTCAGGGAGAAGGAGAAGCAGATCCTCGACCAGATTCTGGGCCCGGGTCGATACGACGCGAGGATCCGACCTTCCGGCATCAACGGCACTGGTAAGTAACCACGGCTACTGCTTACCTACCTCACTTATTCACCACTAATAAGGCCTTAGCACATTAACAATAAGTGGAGCTACTTCGCTTATGCGGCAAATATTTTCTTCTATATCTTGTATTTACTTCAATACCTCAGTAGGGAAGTCCTCATACTGTGGTCTCTACGCAACCTCGCCGTCAAAATGGTAGATGTCACGTCACCAAGCAATATTTTAAGAAATAAATTATCTACAATAGACAGGACATAACAATTTGCAATAACCTGAAATTATTCTTTTAAGTATTTTTTTACCGGTGGTATGCCTTTATTTACGAACTACATATACAGGGTGGAAACTTTCAGCGGGGCAGTAAGGGGAAATACTTTATCCGTTGCAGCTACTCGGAAATGGTCTTAGGAGACTATCCATATTTTTTTATGGAATTTTGATCACCATTCACAGATTAAAAAAAATATAGTTACCAAGAAAATAGCCATTTTATACAAAAACATTTTTTGATGCCAATCGATCCTGTTTCTAATACTGATCAAAAACTTATATGGGACCAACCATCGTTGGAGTACTCAAAAACTCACATATTGCAAAAAACTTTTGGGAGTAATCTAAGAGCAAGTTATAGAAAAAAGAATTTAAAGATATTCGCAAATTGTATTGGTTCAGAAATCTGATTATTATCAACTGTTAACGCATGTTGAATCTTAAGATAGTATTTTATTTTGTATCTGTAGATATAAAGAAATATTAGAAAGAAGGCTAACAAAGTCGTCAGTTTTAAACCATTTCGGTCTCCTAATATAAATGGTTCGAAAATAGCATTTCTGTGTAAAAATGCGATTTTAAAATAAACTTAAAAATAAGCAAGCATAAAATACTTTTTAGTTTTAATTATTGTGTTTTTTAAATACTATTAATTATATATTGGCTTCATCTGCAGGTACCTCATTATTTAAAACTAGTGTGCACGTATAGCTCTTTTCATACGATTTAAAAAGAAGGAAAGAGGTTATCAATTCGATTTTTTTTTGGATATTTGTTACGCGAAATCTCCGCCAATTATGAAGTGATTTTGATGATTCCTTTGAGTTTGCATGGTGGTAGGGGTTTTTGCGAATGCCCGCCTGGGCATCCCGCACTACCTCTACCCTCAAGTATAGAAAATCTGTCACCAAACACCTTACGATGTGTTCCGCCAGCTATCCTTGAGAGCCAGTAATTCTAGGTTAGCCGGAACAACATTTTCGATCACATCATCACTTCCCATCAGGTGAGATAGTATTCAAAGGTTAACCTGTCAGGCATAAAAAAAAATTGGGTAATATAGTCCAAGTTGGTTTTAATTACAAAAAAAATATTGAGATTTTTTAAGTTATAGTCAAATAACTGTAAATGAAATTAATGTATATGAATTATAAATATATTATTAATGTATATTCACACCTGGATGATTTATTGGTAATTGCAACACTTGTCGATGGTGAACAGAATTTTAGATGAATGATCTTGTAAGCAGTATGTATCACTAAATAGAGTGAATAAAAATTATAAAAAACAGAACCGACTCCAAACACTGAAAAGTGTGAAATAACTTATCGAAGTCGGCCCATAATAATGTGAGGCCATTGAATCAGCACAGTACCAACTTCAACAAGTTATTTCGTACTTTTCAGTGTTGGAGGTTGTTTCCGTATTTCTTTCAATATTATTTTTCGCCATATTTTATATACCAAATATTCGATCTAACTCGGTGAAATTTTGCATGCACAGTCCTTGTGAACGTTTACGCTCCAGGTTTGCCAGTTTTCTGTTTTTTTAGGCTCATATAAAAATTCCCATACCAAATGATTTTTCCGTATAACTTTGAATATTCAATATTTTAGGGAAAACTACACATTTACAGAGATAAAATCACTACCTTATAAAACAAAGTCGCTTTCCGCTGTCTGTCTGTCTCTATATATGCTTTGATCTTTAAAACTACGCAACGGCTTTTGATGTGGTTTTTTTAATTGATAGAACAATTAAAGAGGTAAGTTAATACGTATAATACATGCATAATATAGTAGACATACAATTTTAGAAGTTTCTATTGTGATGTCGTAAATAAACACATTTTTGCGCTTACATTGCAAACGCTGGCTGAACTCTAAGAGATAGATCAAAATAATGTAGTACAGTATTGTACACCTTAAAAAGGTCTACAAAAATGTCACGGTGGTATATATCTTAGGGATAACCCACAAGAACCATTTAATATCCTTAACTTTTTAAGAGAAATAATGGCTTATTTTCGAAACGATTTTATGTAATACAGCATTAATCCTTATCCAATTAAGTACCTTAAAAACATTGCGCGTTTAATATAGATCAATATGGCCCTTTACAGCATGTAATTCAAATTAATATTTGCGATGATATTACAGATTATTTAGACATTGCACCCGTGCGAAGCCGGGGCGTGTGGTTAGTATATAATAAAACTAAAAACTCGCAAACTAGGAGCATACGAGTAGATATTATGCTCAACTACGCGCATGCAAAATATCACCAAGTTAGAACCCTTGTATATAATGTTGGTATGAAACAATGCTTGGGATGTACGAAAAAATCCAAAGTCTATGGTATGAAAAGCGCTACGCAAACCTTAAATGAAAAACACTGATGGATTATTTGGTAGCGTGTACATAAAGGTTATGAAAAAAGGATTTTAGGTGCTGGGTAAATATTGAAAAGTGACCTTCTTGGATATAATTACTTCCGGTGAATTAACTGGCCGTATTATTTTTCGTTATATAAATAAGGTCACTTGATTTAGGTCCTTAACTATAATATATATCTAGCTATAGCAGTACATAAATGTACTGCTATAGCTAGATCTAATTCAAAACGAGGTAGATAATAAATATAACTATTCTTCTTCCTGTGCTTACAAAATATTATCAATTCGCATGGTGGAAGGGCATTTTGCTAATACCCGCCTGTCTAGCGACCACCCTCAAGTTTAGTAGAAAATCTGTCGCCAAGCATCTAACGGTGTGTTCCGGTAGCAGTCCTTGAGAGCCAGAGCAATTACAGGCTCATGAGACTTAACAACTATGTCTCAAGGTGACGGGTGCAGTGCAATTCGTGACTGGTGACGAAATGCATCTGTTATAGGCAGAGGTTAGTCCGCTTAACATCCGGTGGGCTCCGTCACAATAACATAACAAAAAAAAAGATTAAGTATTATATTAGTATGTTAAATGGATCTTAAGATCCATTTACAAAATGCTTTATATGTATATAGGTATTATAAAACAATAGATATATAAAATTTTAGACCTCAGAGTTTTTTGTCATAAGCCAAATGATAACTTTCATACTACTCTAACATTTAATAAATTGTCCTGCAGGAATTTATTTTTATAATTTTATGTACCAGGGTACCAGAAACACTTAAGAGGTAAGGTATATAGGGTGTGTAGAAACGATACAGGGGCCTATTTATCTAAATTGAATAGTAATGAAAATTATCTTTACTTTGAAATTCGAACTACATAAAAGGCACCATTTTCAAAGGAAAATGTTACAATTAAGTTCATCGTCATTACTATTATGGTTAGACGCTATGGCTCCAGTTCTTGAAACTTATCACAAAGCTTTATCTCTTCATTATTTCTAATACCTTGGTACTTTGTATTGTATTGTATTGCCACTTCACATATCTAATTATATATAGTTGTAAATGTACACTTCTAATTAACTAATTCTGTTTGCTTTATAACTTCTGTAAGTTATTAATTATGTTTGTAAATGTACTTTTTTTACTTTTGTTGGTATGCAATAAAGAGTATTCGTATCGTATCGTATCGTATCGTACTTTGTACTTATTTTCTGTGACTCTGGTCACATATAACAGAATACGTGTATGTAATATACTCTATTAGACAGGGGAAACATGGGACCATTTCGAAAACGTATGAAATGATTTTATACTATAAAAACAGGTCCCAATCGCCATCTTGTTAAGGTAAGAATAGGGAGTTTCCATCTTAGTATGAATATTAAGGAATAAATTACCTAATCTTCTATATGATCAGTACTGAGTTTAGGAATTTTATTTCCTATTCGTAACACTAGACAGAGCGGTGTAAAAATGAAGTACTGTACTGTATCAGCCGGATCGTCCACTGCTGAACACAGCCTCCCCTATTAAGGGGGTATTTGCCATAAGGCTTGGCAGGCGGCTTGGGGATCGCAGTATTAAATGGCAGTTCTTTAGAAGGCGCTGCTGCCCAACTTCCAGTATTTTTTCCCTTAGTCGCCTCTTACGACACCCACGGGATGATATGGGGAGGTGCAATTCTAACCCGGCACCCCACGGGGGAAAAAAATGAAGTATGTACTCGTAAATACATGACGAATATCAGCTCGTATTTAACTTACAGTCACGGCCTCGCTTCAGCAGGATTGGAGCACTTTTCATGGCGGCCATCTTGAATACCACCATTTTGTATTTCTGACAGCTGTCATTCGACTACTCTCCCGATTCCCTATGAAAATTTTCAAACGCCTACTCTAATATCCCTTTTTAAGTAGTGAGTATATAATATGTGAACGCATCCACCAACCACCAGACGCCGGCGGACATCTTTTCCTAAATAATTGTATCAATCACACCAACTACGTTGTTACATTTAAAAGATTTTTCATGTCACGTTCAATTTATCTATACGAGTATACTTTTATCGTTATTGCCTTAAGGTGCCTCATATTTTTCCCGTCAATATAACATTAAATTCTCGTGAAAGGTTTTCGACATGGAAGCCCATTTGTCTAGCGTCCATTCGGAACACATTAGCTACTTAAGGTGTGGGGAAAATAACGTCTACTAGCTTTTATACGAGTATATCTATACATATCCTTATATATTAGCGTTCAAATGCTTGCTTATCATATTTAAAATACCAGATGCTATTTAGGTACATAGGTAGGTGTTATATAAATAAAGATGGTCCGTCAGCGTGTTTGTATAATAGACTCACGAGTCTGAAGAAGTTTGTAGATTTTTTGTGTCATCATTTCTACTATAGGTA
This sequence comes from Plagodis pulveraria, assembly GCA_963890685.1. Classification (NCBI taxonomy): domain Eukaryota; kingdom Metazoa; phylum Arthropoda; class Insecta; order Lepidoptera; family Geometridae; genus Plagodis; species Plagodis pulveraria. The sequence goes on from OY982967.1 coordinate 27,837,287, forward strand.
CGATTCTCCGGTTCGGACTAAATATTGGGTTTTATCTACGAGTTGTGGTGTTAATATAAACATAGATATATATTTAAACAGCATTGACGCATGCTAATTAACAACAGATCTTTTTCCGAATTCGGACGGAAAAATATTCTTGCGTGCTTTAAATCCGCAACCCCAAGATAAGGACTTGTTGCATTATCCATTATGCTATAGAAGCTTTAAGTTTTTGTGATAAATATTTTTATATTATTCCGGTATCTAGAACTATTTAAAGCAATGATGGCCGAGCAGTAATAGTCATGGACTGCCCTGCCGCAGTACCCTTGTTCGAACTCCACCGCCGGCTTGAGCTTTACCGCATGGTGGAAGGGTATTTTGCGATTGCCCGCCTGGCTAGCTACCACCCTCATGTAGAAAATCTGTCGCCAAACACCTAACGGTGTAATAATAGCAAATATTTTTAAAATATTTTAAGATAATATCAAATTAATATTTTAATAAAACGGTATATTTTAATAAATAGGTATACATAGTTTCCTTAGTTACGGGTCTATAACTCGTAAACGAAATTAGTCTCAAACTTGAAATTTAGTTATTATATGTAAATGTTGACTAAAAACGAATATTAGATTGAATAGAGTATCAAAATTTATTTTATTTTAATAATAAGAGAATTCTCCTGCCTAAATTGTAAACTTTAGACCATTTTTTATGGGGTCTATCACTAACACCAAACTAGTTAGGAATCTGGAACATTACAACAAATGGTGAAAAAGCCGATGGTTCCGGTGGATTCTGGTCGTAGATACCACAGCTGCTTCCGAAACGCAACAAATACACATAACTTAACAATTTCCGGTAGTAGATACTCGTACCACAGCTGCTCGGAAGCGAGTGCGCTAGTAGCTTTCGGTGGTATATACCATAGCTGCTCGGAAGCGAGTGCTAATAGCTTTCGGTGGTATATACCATAGCTGCTCGGAAGCGAGTGCTAATAGCTTTCGGTGGTATATACCATAGCTGCTCGGAAGCGAGTGCTAATAGCTTTCGGTGGTATATACCATAGCTGCTCGGAAGCGAGTGCTAATAGCTTTCGGTGGTATATACCATAGCTGCTCGGAAGCGAGTGCTAATAGCTTTCGGTGGTATATACCATAGCTGCTCGGAAGCGAGTGCTAATAGCTTTCGGTGGTATATACCATAGCTGCTCGGAAGCGAGTGCTAATAGCTTTCGGTGGTATATACCATAGCTGCTCGGAAGCGAGTAATAACGATTTCTGGTGGCAGATACCACAGCTGCTCGGAAGCGAAATAACAAAAACACATACTGGCATTCATAATATTCGTGGGATTCAAATTCAGATACAGAGAGAAAATTAAGTGCCTTATTTTCCCAAGATTTGAAAGTTTTTCATCAAATATTTGACTGTAAATGTCAAACTCGTTAGGAAACTTTTGTAACAAGCAACTCAAACTTAGAAAAGGCTGGTAGGCTGGTCGGCCGTCCAAACAAATTTGTTTTTACCACAAGTAAAAACAATTTTGTTTGGACGACCGACCAGCCCACTCATTAAATAGATTGTTTTGACAGATTGCCTCTTATGGGTACTTATTATTAGTGTTCGGTAAACTATGCATTCGGGTTGAAGCACTATCTCTAGGCGTATAGGGTTCATATTCGTGCGGACGCGGATACTGTTCACAATATTATTCCGGCGCGGCGTCGACAAGTTTAAAGCATCGTAGTCAAATTAGCGTAATATTTTTTTATTAATTGGATAATACATAATCTATGGTATATGCATAATTTATCTTATTTATACATTTATCATTAGCAGTTGTCTAGAATTTGTTTTCCTTCTTCTTAGTTGATGTTGCTATGTTTTTATAGTATTTAAACGAGATACCTAAACAGTTACTGTGTATTACGGACAGGTATTCAGAGTTTCGTCACAGGCATTACTGTCTATTGAGATATTATCTTTGCTTGATTTTTAGCTCATTAAATGCAATTGAGAGTACTGTCACTTCACTTCACCTAATTCGGATTCTTTATTGGTACAGATACGCTTCCCAAGTCAAGAAATTACATATATTTTTTTTTTACAACTTGAATTATTATTATATTATGATATGATGAGTAACAATAACGTGAAAATAAAATTGTTATAGTCAGGTACCTGATTGTAAGTACTCAAAATGTAACTAATAATTATAAATCTAGATATACGAGTACTTACGATGTTATGATATTACTATATAATGTACATCTTCAAAAAACTCTTTGACCGATTAAAATACTTTATTAACTAGTACTCTTTAGTTTGTTATTAAATAGTAACGGAAGCTACTTTCTTAATACAATTCTGGGTTAGCCTGAACAACATTTTCGACCACATCATCACTTACCATCCGGTGAGATAGTGGTCAAAGGCTAACATAGCAAGCATAAAAAAAATACTGGCAAATGCTTGTATATTGATGCTCCTTTTACGTAAACTGAAGCGCTCACTTTTGAAGCGCTCGTAGCGAAGTTTACTTGCCTGTTCTCAACCGATCAGCAAAGTTAAGCAACGTCGCGCGCGGTCATGAGTTGGATGGGTGACCGCTAGTGACATTACTACTGAGCGCTTCCGTGCTTCGGAGGGCACGTTAAGCCGTCGGTCCCGGTTGTTGTCTTAGGATAGCAGTCGTTATAGCATGGTGGTAGGGCATTTTGCGAATGCCCGCCTGGCTAGCTACCACCCTCAAGTAGAAAATCTGTCGCCAAGCACCTAACGGTGTGTTCCGGCAGCTGTCCTTGAGAGCCAGTACTTCTAGGTTAGCCTAAACAACATCTTCGACCACATCATCACTTACCATCAGGTGAGATAGTGGTCAAAGGCTAAACTATCGAGCATAAAAAAAAAACAAAAAAAAAACTGACTTTTTGCTTTCACAACTTTTCAGTATGGGGCTACTGGGTTTGGGTCTGGGTTGGCTCGGGTTTTATCCCTGTTCCGAGTATTGTACTCATGAGATTCTCAAATGAGTATAAACGCGGAGGGGTGTGTTTGAACAAATACACACACCTGGTATGTTTATTAGTATTCCTGGTACTGTCATTATGTCTAATTGTTTAAAATAAGGAGTCTAAGGACGAGCCGATACGTCCCACGGCACTTTGCCAATTACGCAAATGTCTCGTTTTTTATAGCTAAATTATGTCGGCGTACGCTGGCAGGTACGTATGTATGGTAGGTACATGCTAGCCTGTTCATAATATATTAAACGACCTATAGTTATAAAAAAAAATTTGTTTAAATTTTTTGGTACTCAGGTACTTAGGTAATTTCAATATTAAAACGTGTAATTGACCTATTTGTAAGAGCGTGGTAGATGACTACAACGAATAAATGATTTTGACTTTGACTTTGCCTGCATAATACAATATTTTCTTGGATTTAGCGATTGAACGAAGGAGACCGAATCCCACGACACAGGGTTTATCTTAGTGTGGGATTCAGAGTTCATATTTTTACATGACTGTCCAAACAAAGGAGTGCTATGTTTTCAGGGTTCATGTATGTCTGTCTGTGAGTTTCTTTATTCCACCATAACTTCTAAACGACTTAACCGATTTGATGTATGAGATATTGTTAGATTCGTCTAAAGTTACACTGAGTACATAAAAAATGAATATAAAATCAAACTGGCTTATTTTAGACGCTGAGATATGTTTTTTTTCTTTCATACCCATCGAGTGTGGTACCAAAATGAAGGGTTTACAAAAACTATTCCATACATATATATAACTTGCAATTGGAGCAATAAAACGTTTAACGAAAATAAATAGTTTGCCGTCGGGTTTTTTACTCTTTTAATTAATTTATAATTGTTTGTTTACGGACTGTTGCAATTTGGATCCCTAAAAGAGCGAGGTCTAACTCGTAATCGGCCAGTTTATTATTTACCGTTACAGTTAAAATACCTATACCGTTATTACTCTCTGCTTAAATTTGAAAATGGACCTCTTGAGTACCGGAAACACTCAATCCAGAGGTCGGCGTGACGCGAAATCAGAATTGAAAAATTGGCACAGCGAGTTGAAGACGATTATGTCCCCGTGTTAAAAAAAGGAGGAAAATGTGTCATCTTGATGAGAAGCGTCCAGTTCTTTATTATATATCTAATACAGCCGGTTTGAGATGCGTCTAGTCTATCCTGAAATAATAAGTAATATTTGAAAATACTGTAAGAGAATATTCGTTTAATATTTTATATAATGCAAAAATTCTCTCTACGCACGTAGCCTAGCTTTTCGCTTCTATGTGAAGCATCTTCACTTTCCGATGCCCATATAGTTATTGTAGTTGTATTACTATATGTGGACCACCACTGTGCCACAACAACTCCATACTGTAAATATTGAAAAATTTATATTGAAAGTTACAAACCAGCTTGAGCAAAATAGTAAATGTATTATATGATATTTTGTTATAAAAACTAACGTGGTTTTCACTCATTTTAGTAAATAATACGGGCTAACTCACGTGAATAAGTCAGATAGCTCCGACTATAGTTTCAACCACATCCGGTGGTCTTTTTCAAGGAGAGCTCGGGACGCCCGCGTTGACTGACGCCAGTGCTCAGCGAGACGTCAACGCGGGCGTCCCGAGCTCTCCTTGAAAAAGACCACCGGATGTGGTTGAAACTATAGTCGGAGCTATCTGACTTATTCACGTGAGTTATCCCGTATTATTTACTAAAATGTATTATATGATACATGTAAAAAATAAAGAATACTTTATTCGTATATATTTGTTATTTAAGTATATATCATATATATTTTGTATATATTTTTAGAAATAAAATTGTTTTTTTCCACAAAATTTCTAAATTTAAGGTTTGTCCTACCTTTTACGAGCTAGACTCGTGACATACGGAATCAGACAGACTGATAGCGTAGTTTCATTAATAGAGTCCATTTTTCCTTTTGAGTTACGGAACCCTAATAATCAAAACACCCTCTTCCTACGGCTGTTCAAAGTTATGGTTACGTAGGATATGTTGCTGTCAATCAATGACATTACAAAACATTTTTTTTACAATCATACTTGTTTAACATTATGTCAGAGCAGCACGAATGCTGTCAGTCTGTCACTACATTCTTAAGTAGGTAAGTAGTTACTCAGAAACTCGACACTGGAAATATTTGAATAAGAGAAAATAACTCAGGACCCGACTTCCAAAGAGCTACGGTAATGTATACCGGAATAAATATTTAAAAGAAATCAGGTTTTATATTTGCATATACGATTCAGTAGTGTGTGTGTTTCTCTCTGTGTGTATGTGTGTGTGTATATCTCACAGTTTGTGGAAAAACATATTAATAGTATAGAATAGTTGTATACCAGTTATGGAGCACTAATAGCGGAGCTTGCCTCGAACAATATTCGGTCATAACTTGGACCAGGCCACTAGCGGCATATATATAGAGCGTATATTTTCATTTCAGTAAAATCCTATAACACGTCCAATCCGGATTTCAGCTCAGCAGTCAGCTCAGGAGCTCAAGATTCCAAAGCGGCGTTTTTACATACACACACCAACGAGGCCACCTCTACAATAAACTGTACTAGATTGTAAGCCGGATTATCCACTGTTGAACAAAGCCTTCCCCATCAAGGTGGAGGGGGTTGTCAGAATACACAAGCTTGGCAGGCGTCTTAGGGATTATCTATATAATATATATCAGTTCTTCAGAAGTCGAGCAGTTTCTCAGAATCCGACTATAACATACATACCAGTAAATTTGTATAGATATACATAACTATAGTCAAACGATAGTTTTCATAAAAGATTTTGCCAACTTCTTAGATGGGATTAGTCCACGACAACGTTTAATGTAAACATCATTAATAATTATGCTGATTGTCCGTACGTTTCGTTGCCAGATTTTCAGACAGTGAATATGTACCTCTCCATATATTGTTATATATGCCAAAAACGTTGTCGCTTTTCGCGTAAAAGGTAACAGTTTATAAAGAAGCAGCCGTAACTGCTTACCACGGGTACGTACCATCGGTCTTCAGCTAAGGTCTTTTATTGTGGGAAACTCAGTATAGTCAGACAGGACTTTCATATTGCAAAAAAGATGTGTAAGGGCTGTAAATAAAGTATGGTTTATGGACAGTTGCAAACCAAGCAATATTCTGCCACTCGAGGGTATGTCCCATCATCAGGGAACACATCCTAAATATTTCAAAAAACGAAATGAAATCATGCCGAGGCAAAAACTTGCTACTTAATAATTTACCAGAAGATATTAAAATCTTGAATGTTTTTAGAGCTAAATTGAATAGTTGGCTAACTGACAATTGTTTTACTACAGGAAAGATTTACTAAGTGATGTAAATCTGAATAATTATTTCATAATTCTAATGTATTTTGTATAGACATAACATTTTAAATTACCCGACTATAATTGAATTGACATAGAATTTTAAAAATTTGCACGCCTGCTTGCAGGCTGAATATTGTGACCTAACATTATTATAAATACATAAAAGAAATGTTAAATAAGTAATTTGATGATGTATTCTGGCAAATAAACATTTAAATTAAAATATTATGAATGAAACAACAATTGAAGTTAGTAACAAAAAAAGAAGATAAATAATTTACCAGAACAGACTTCCGCCAATATGGTGGAAGGGGTTACCTACTAATATTTATGTTTAGTATTAAACAAGGCAGAGATAAAGCTGAAAGAAGAAATACATAAAGCTAATCCAGACCATTAATTAACTTGACCCTTTAATTAATGGTCTGGATTTATTTCCATGCAATTTCCACAAATAATGTTTTTTTTTCATTGTGCACCTTCCAAACCCTGACTACATTTTAAATAACTTAATCTTTTTCAGAAGCACCAACACATTAAGATATAGAATGTAAAATGTTCAGGGATCAAAAACTACTAATAGTATATTATGTTAAAAGATAGGTAATAGACACATACAGTTTAAACATTGTTTTTAATCGGCATACTTTGAAATCGCACAATCTGGTATACCCTTGCTCCAACTTCTACAGCATATAGATTAACCACATAACCGTTTTTGGTTAATTCATTTGTTAGGTCATAATACTTGTTTGCTTTTATTATGTGGTCTTTAGGTATGTTTGTTTCCCACGGCACAGTAAGTTCTATAAGTACTATGCCTTTTAGATTTTTTGAGTACAGAAATATGTCTGGTCTGAATGACGAAACACCAACAGTAGTAGTACACGTATAATTACGAAAAAAGATCAGTGAAACGAAAGGGCAGTAAAGTTAGTTTTCGGATCTAAATAGAGATCGGATCTAAATAGAGATAAAGGCATTAGTGTGATGGAAACATCCATTACACTAATGCCAATATTCCAACAGAATGACTATATGCCAATGTAATATTCAAGGGTTACCTATATTCTATAGCGAGAGTGATCAGCTAATTACTGTTGAGATTCCACGAATAATCCGAATAGATGTGAATTAATTATATAATCATGTACATGAGTATCATTTGAAATAAAGTACCTAATATAATTCTTGTAGAAGGAGATGGATTGTAAGTTATTAAGATAAAAAAAACTAAATCCTCATATTTGTAAAATTTGCATTTAGTCGTTGGCTGTTGCACTAGAAATCGTAAAAGATAGGCCAAGTGAGTCTGTTTCCAACCAAATTTCCGTACATTGTTCACGTATATTTTTTTCATCTATTTTGATAGGCACAGGTTATTTAAAGTTATTTTGTTGCCTCTTCATTGATGTTTGCTGACAGAGAATAGTTATCGTCACCTCCTAGAATTGCAAAGCGCTTCAAAGAGACTCCCAATTTACAAAATGCCGAAGATAAATAGAAAAATCGACAAATATTTAACCATTGGCGCTACGCCAAAGCAGATTACTATGTCGGTCTTTATTTGTTTCTTTGTTGAAGTCTGAACAATCGCTCTAATTGAATAACGATGTGAAAATCGTTTGGTAAAAGTTCTTTTAACTTTCGTAGACTTTAAAGATTCTACGATTTGAATCAAAGTTCAGGTCTCTACTGTTGGGACTACGTTGTCCGTCATTTTGTCAGAACTCCCAAGAACTTCAAGTTCATACAGTTTAACTTCTACCTGGCACAAGTTAGCAAAAATAAATATATTCTGTCCCTTACTTAGGGAGGCACAGAAAATTGTAGGGAATAGTTGCATAGGTGGACGAAATATACGAATGTCTGTCAACGTTTCACTCATTCACTCGCCGAAAATAGTTTTTCACAGCCCTTAGAGATATCGTGAATACAATCTGTTAAAACATTATGCTGGTATAGTTTTTTTGAGATGTGACACTTTAAAAACGTCGTACAGATTTACATCAAAGAAGAGTTTCTAGGTGAGATCATGGGCAAAAGTTTAACTATCAGGCATAAAAAAAGTTTTGGCTAGCCTCAAAATTGTGTTTGAATAAATGTAGTGTACATTTTGTTTTAAACTGATTTAATATTTGGAATCCGATCAAAGAGATTCAATACAGGTTTAAATAGATTCCCTTTAATGTATTTTTATACATTAAAGTATACGAAGGTGTAAGTACTCAACGATCAATCATTTATTTTACCGGTATGGCGTTTGACAAGGTGCTTTAGGTGTAAATGGGGTGAATTTACTCAAAACTGGCCTCCATATCGCTGGTTCATTTATCATTTTATAAGTACAGTGTATTTTTATGGCGTGGAATAGAATAATGATATCAATAGGCTTGATATAGGGTTGTCACAAATTAGATATCAGTTATTTTAATTGGTCAAGAATATTTATATTTTTAGTGAGAAAGTTGCGTCACGTTGTTTCATCCACTTCAATAAGAGTGGTATATGATAAGAAGATATGAGAGAAGAACTTTAAAGTATGGTATTTCATGACGTGATCTATATTATTCAACAAACTCCATTTAGGAGTGATGGTGGCGTTTTGATTTAAACCCCTATTAGGTGAGTTAAAAAATCTACCAGCATAGTAGTAAATATAAAACCATGGTTGATATAGATAGAGTTGATATACCTACTCCCAAGACCGGCATAAAATTGAGTCTTGCCACTGCCCGTATAAAGGAACTGAATAAAAATAATAGTTTACTGTAGTAGAAAAAAACATAGTTTACAATATTGCTTACAACGTAAAAATAGCCACTCCACTAGGAGTGCCTGTTTCGCGGTGGCTATTTTTTGCTTTCCATTTACTTAAAGCGATACTCAATGTATCTACTTACTAGAAATTTTTCTAAGCAACCAAATCAAAATAACATTATTAGTGTTTTTATGTTCAGAATTTATAAGATATTTCAAGTCATAAATTGAAATGATATTTTCATTGTTTTGTCGTTCATTCATTAGTTTTAAATTTTAATAGAGTTTATGAATAAAGTTCTGTTGCATATTATCAAACATTTCGTTACCAAAATTTAGAAGCCCCATTCCATCAGCTCTATTAACGCACAAAGGTTTTCATTTCTTGAAATCACCTACATATTAATATATAAGTACACCAGTAATTTTAAGCTACACAGGTTGCTCATATAACTTTATGGCTATATTTATATTTATGGCATTCGTAAAGGACATAAACTGTTTGTGAAATTTGTCGTTCCCACCAGATGGACCTGCAGTAGTTAGTATTAACACGTTTGTCCGCCAAATTACGACCATCAGCGACATAAAGATGGTTAGTATATATAGAATAAATCAAGGAGTAAGACCTAATTATGCTATTAGACTAGATTCCAGCTAATACATTGACGGATTTGATAGTGTTTTGTTTGTTTTATGTTGTTTGCCTGAGCGTGGTGTAGTTACTAAGTTTACGGGTATAGTAAAATATGTGTAAGGAAACTTAAGACATAAGCTTTTATGAGGATTTAGTTGCAGAGTTAGTTTATATTCAATATGTCAAAACACTATACGTAATGGATACCATTCAGTTTTGGCAGAATGAATAGACATTTTCTAGTAACTAAATTGTTGTGAGAGCTTATGAGCTTTAGTTTGATAGCTGAATAACTTTTAGCTCTAGGTAAGATTTTTGTGTCCTTAACCCGTGTGATGTAACATGCGAGTAAAAGTTATCCAGCTTTTGAAAACTGAACATTTATGCTAAACACTGTATTTTTTGTTGTGTCCTCTTCCTAATTCCTTTTTAATGTGTCCGCTTATGACGCTAGTTTTTATAATCAATATTAAATATGAATGTGTGAAGTCTCATAACACATCAGTAATATTATTGTTTTCGTAATTGTTACCGGCGTTAATTCCGCAAGAGTGCGGGCATAGCGATAATAAACAAAATTCTGTAACAGATCTATTTAAAGAGGTTTGTTGTTTTATAAGTCGATATAAATAAGTAGTTTCCATTCTTAATGTTTGTTTAAATTTTGTGTTAACCATAGGAATATTTATTGCATTTGTATTCACACTCAATGCATGTAGGTAGCAGGTATTGTGTAATGGTGATTCCAAGTTACCGGACAAAGCGAAAATCCTACACAATCATCACTTAAAATTGATGTCGAATTTTACATAAAAAAACCTACGTAACTAAATGTAATAGGTTGATACCATTACTTATCTACCCAATCTGCCTTAAACATACAGTAGATTAAGCAAAAAGTTCTCAATCCAAAAAGACTCGATATCAGCCTTTATATCCATGACATGATACAGCATAATAATTAGCTGTGACCATGAATGAGTAAGTTTCAAAAGTTTATAAAAGCGCTGCCGACAATGCAGTATTATTAAAAAGTCGATACAACTTTAGAATCACGCGATCCGTAAACAAATATGGTGACATTAGCACGCAACAATCAATATTTTATATGACACCGAACTTTTTCAAATGGGTCTAAGTCACGTGTAATATAAAAAAAATAGGATTTGTGTGATGTAAAAAGCTTTTTGCTCTACAAGTAACGTAAGCACCCAAGGTGTTGTATGGTTACACAAAAATTTAGAAATATGCGTGGTAGAAGTGTATTATAATGCTGCGCAAAAAAAAACACCTAGATGAAATGATAAATAGTAATTGTAATTATTTTCCCCTTTCTCAAAATGTCTAATTGACCATTCACAATCAGATTTACTTAAAGTGACATGTGCCACCTATAATTAGGTATATAATGTGAATCTCAGTTGCATGTTTTCATTTGTGGCACAAATTGCTAATTTCCGGCTGCGTCACGATCCATTCAAGATTCTTGGCCCCGCGCGCCTCATGACTTGCGAACTATACTTCTTCGCTTTTCCATTACGTGACAACGAAATTATGCCCTAACTAATGGCTTTTCAAACTGAATGTTAAGTCCAATGAATTGGTTTTATTTTTTGATATACATAACGGTAAATTGAATTTAATTAAAGAAATGAGTGATAATTTATATTATAACATACTGAGATCATTACTCTCTATTGATTTCCTAATTTCACAATAAATTATATATATTGAGACTGCAGGTGCCTTTATAAGTATTTCTAAGTATGATATAATGTTTATTTAACAAAAATCTTTATTTTTATTTTTATAATGAATGAATTTTTGCTCTATGTTACACTAACACAAATTCCCATCAACAAGTCAATTCACATTGGTTTGCCAATTTTATTTTTGTCCCAATGTGTTTGGAAAGTTTGGTATAGTTTATTTTGGCCACAGTTTCTATTGGTTATGTTGACTTCGTGTGATCATTATGTGAGCATCCATCGACACATTGTATTAATACCTAATTTTCAGGTCGGAAGGTGAGTCGTCCACAACCAAAAAGTTTTTCCAAATTTTCAGCGTAAATTAAGACATGATGCCGAAATTATCACCTAAGTTTGTTAAGTTAGGGTTAGATTTCATTTGATCCCGTTATTTATCCGTGATTTTGCTTGGTACTTAGATGGGCCGGCGGTAGTGAGCGTCAATATATTTGTCCGAAGTATATCAAAGATCGATGACGTCACGATGGTAAGTCTTCGCGGCTACAGGCTAGACCGTATTCTAGTGTCTGTAACAGTTTGAGTTTTTATATTAAAATTAAAATAATCGCGGTAATAACAAGTCAAATGAATGGGCAACTCTCTCCCGATTGAGTGGCGTGGAGCGATTTACCCGAACATCTATGTGTATACTTCTTTCTATCATTAATTTCCTTTCGATTTCTTTTAATTCCCGTTTGGTGTTGACGACCAAAATCGTTTTTAGATTCGCGTCAAATTAAAGTTCTTAGATAAGCCGTGACGGCAAATCTATGCTTTATCTGTCATCTCAATCGAAATTATCTATTAATTCTGTACTATTTCTTAAGATGGCTATAGATGTTAGTTGGTTTTTCTTTTAGACTAGTTGGTTATTTTTATGATTTCTACCCAAGTCGGCATTAGCTTTTTGTGATAAGATGGTATTTACTGTCAATGGTTCATTAGCAACAACATCAATCCTATTTCTTATTCTTTTAACATCTGCCATTTCATCAAGTTGCGCGACAACCGATCTAGTAAAATGAGCGAATTTCAGGAGTTTATAATTTTGGTAAAACGATTATTAATATGTAAAATATTGTTTTTTGTCACAAAGGCAATGCGCCAACGTTAGCCCGCGTCAACCTCTATCTACGTTCCATCAGCAAAATAGATGATTACCATATGGTGAGTGATGGCATTTCCAAACCATGTTCAATATTAATCACTTTTATTATAAGCTAAAGTTTATTTATGCGCGTACATTCGACCCTTTTATTCGTACTCATAAGAAACTTTGATTATAATAAAATTGGGAACCAATAAAATAATATATGGCAATCCGTTCTTGCACTTAAATATTTAACCGCTATCGTATTTAATTGTATGTGTTTTGTTTGAATATTTTATATTTCGTTTTTTTTTACATTTTGTTATTATATTAATGCACTATTTCAGTTTTCCTTGCACTTACTTATTAATAACCTTTTCTCTTTTATAACTATGACTAATAATAGGCATAAATAAAAGCAATCAGCGATGCGGCGCCGCGCTTATATTTTTTACTGTTAATACTTTACAATAGTATTACTTATATACCTAAGATACTATGTGCCTAAGCTTAAAATAAACTAAATTTTCAAAATTAATATTTACTTATTTACGTTTTGTTTTTGTTAATATTTTTGTTGTAATGATTTCTTTATACCTAACTCTTTCGTTTATAGGTTTAGCGGTTAACAAAACCGAAGCGTTTCTCTGTACAGACACTGATGGATTGGCAATTTAGCACAAAGCGTACCTAGAGAGCACCAAAATTACGAGCAAACTCAACCGCTTCGGTACTGACTGCACATTGTATGTCGTCAATGCGATCTCCTATAATTGGCTTACCTAACACACCTCCAACTATGACAATATCTTACTTATCGGTATCTACAGCGATGTCGAATCGAACCATATCGATCACGCTTCTAGAAGGCGATAGGACTCCGGGGCCCGCACCAGAATCCACATCACCACATTATTAACATTAATTTATTCTGTACCATTATTTTTCTATCATGCTTGTTATTTTAATTTAACGCATCTCTTATTGAATAAGATGATTATTATAAAAACAATTTTGGTCGTTTAATTTGTATAACGTTGTTGATTACTGTCTTGTTCATGTGAATTTGTGTTGTGTAATGATACGGGGTTATCGTCGCGCCCGCACTCGCCTCGCGCTTGGATCGGTGGCTGTCCCTACCGCAATAATCTGACACCCGACCTGAAACAACAGCTAGACGTACCGTAGCTCTAGTATACTGGCCGATATGCATGAAGGTAACAAGCATTCCTTCGACGAATGCTGTCGACGGTGAGTTGGTCATTAGGCTTCGCTTTAAACGCATGAAACGCCTGAATTTCTCATCGAATGTTATCTTTTGGATTGTCTTAAACTGTTTGGTGAACGTCGTTGAAGGGTGTCTGGCGGGTAGCCAGCGACGCTACATTAATGATTCCCTCGCATCCATCAACGTCCCTACCTTCCGTAGATAACATCTCTAAGAAAACATTATCGTTATGATCAGTGTGTTAATGTCCCGTTGAATGAGCAGGAATGTAAATTGTGTAAGATATGAAAAACGATGATGTCTAAGAAGCTTTTATCGTTTTAAATAAATTAACTACGAGGGAAATATGTCCGAAAAGAAAAATAATTTAATTAATTTATTGTTTTACTTCTGTACGTATAAATTTGCGGAATTCAAAGTAGTGTCTCTGTTTTCTTATTCTGCTATATTAACAGCTTTTGTCATCTATTATTTTTTTAAATCTTTTAAAAATGCATATATGATGTGCTCTTTAATGATGTCAGATTGTCGATATAACTTATCTTTTTGAGACTATCAAGTTCCTAATTAAAAAAGAAACTGAAACTGAAACATGTTACGGTAAGGGTTTTCAAATTCATATTCAAGATCCAAAAGTTAACGTTCGTCAGCATGCTTTTGGATCATTTCTTAGAAGCTGTATATGTGACGTTAATTCATTTGACTTGCTGTTGATGTCGAGGGATCTTTTAGCCTTGATATCGAAGTAACTTACAAAAGAACCTTCGACAACACCCTCTTATAGCGATAAATATGTATAATGTATTCATTTTGTGTCAATATGTCCCGTAAAGGTCTTAATCATGGTCATTGATGAAACTCATTTAGAATCACAGCTCATACCATTAAAACACGGCTGGCATACTGAAGAATAAATGTATAATTTGTACGCGTTGTAACCAGGCAGCGCTTTATATTTTAAAAATACTTTTAAGATGCTAGTCGAAAGTAGAATAGACAATCAACAACATCAACTTAATAGTTTTCATGCGACTGCTGAAACTGTAAGTAACAACCAATTTCACCAATGACCTTTTACACATCTCAAAATTGATATTGTTCCGTGAACAAGTCAATCAAATGAATTGACTGCAATCATTAAAATCACAATTGGCACCTGTTTATAACACAATTAGAAATATATTGGCACAAATATAAATTCACACCGTATAAAGCTTTATAATAATTATTAAGTGTAAATAATCACGAAACTAGTTCGCTTATGTGGTCAATTGTATATAATTAAAGGATATATAATGATAAAAGCTTAATAATAGCACTGACTTTACAATATAACTTAGAATCATAAATTTAGGATCGTTTGATAAAATAAAATTGAGATATTGTCTAATATTTAAAATTACTAAGTTGTGTCTTACTTATTTTTGGACAATATTTCAATTTGACAATACTTACGAGTAGGACGCTGGTTATAATGAATTTGTTACGTTTCCAGGAGTACTCAGTTCAACTAACGTTCAGAGAACAATGGCTAGATGAGAGACTAAAGTTCAACAATTTAGGAGGTGAGTTATTTTAATTTATTATGTTGTGCTGACAATAATTTAGGCCAGTTAAATTTGGCTATGACAGGAGAAGGATCAAATTCAAATAAATGTTGTTGATATGAGAGCTTTGAGAAGTTGGTTTGTGTTTAAGGCCTTGAAATAAAATAGCCTGATAAGAATGCAGATTCACGGCACACTAATATAGTTGATGATCGTCACGTTAGTTGAAAAAGGTGTGCTGAGGTGGTTTAGACATGTAGAGTTCATTTCCATCCTGGAAATGAACTGACGGAAGGAGATTAACACATCAATTATATAAGGCTAATGTGAATGATACCAGTTGGAAAGAGTTGGATTCGAAGCAGCCAAGACCGTAGCAAGAGGAGATTTGTGGTCTCTGCCTTTTTCCAGGGTGGAGTGGTCTCCGGGATAAAGAGGTGACGCTATGTCACGATATTCATAACATGACCTCTCTCATGATCTATCATATAGCATGTCTAGCGATCTAAATATAATCTAAACTTCAATAATGAAGGCATCTTGCCGAATTATGTTATAGGACTGCCTCGAGGATCTGTGTTATGTCCCCTTCTTTTGAATAGTTTTGTTATCCGTACAGGTCGTCTCAAGTACTTGACTCTGACGGAAGCCAACAGGGTATGGATGCCGGACTTGTTCTTCTCCAACGAAAAGGAAGGTCATTTCCACAACATCATTATGCCGAACGTGTAAGTAATAAAAAAACTTCTTCATACAATTTATAGAATACTGAACTGCATTATTATTATCATCAATATATTTAAAATTACGCGAAATAAACTCATGTGTATGAATCGTTACTCGTGATGCACAAAATTTAATATTTATCTAAATAAATTAAAAGTAAACAAGTAAGTAAAATTAACGTTATAATGATATAATATCTTAAACGTCTCATACCCATGTTGGGTTTGTACAACATGTCTTCTTTGACCACACAAAGGACAACACAAGAACATTTAAAACAATTGTTTCATTCGAAATAATAAGTCTACTAATGCTAAATGTAAGGCAGCCACGTAATGATGTTTTGTTATGATATTGTTCATCTAGTATTATCTCAAAAAACAATTCGAACTCAATGTTGCTTCGTCTTCAGACTCGTTGATTTGATGTAGCGTAAACGTTGTCACCTTGAGCTTTATACAAGCATTTTATTATACAGTTATAGAGGCACAAAAATGGTACGAACCAAAAACATTTGAAACATCAGCAGATTTTCTACATAATTCGTTCGTGACTTCATAAGAATCCAGAAAATATTGTGGATCTACGTACCTAGGTATCTACGTTACCTCCAAAGAAACACTTCCAGCGGGGTACCACAGCCTTATAACGTATAAGTTATAAGTAATCGATATGGGGTTATCCGGGCGAGTCCCTGCGGCAGTGGAGCCCTTAGTGAATAGTCCGTAAAGTTAAATAATAAGTTTACGGTACGGTAGAGATATTTCAGAATAAAAATGCACGCCTCTCCATCAGTTATTTATATATCTACGTGTGCGTGCAGCGATTTAACTGTGAAGTGAACTCTCCACGACCACTGAAATATCAATGATATTGACGAGGTTGTAGGGAAAATAAACAGTTTTTTTTTCAATTTATTGAGGTTTGTAATAATATTATACGCAACTCGTTCTTTACCGCTGTACTGGTAAAGTATTTCTGATTTCTTTTACAGCATTAATAATTCGTTGCCTTAGCTCTTCAATTGACGGTACAGGAAAGATTTCATATGATCCCAAACGAAAACCAAAGTTCAACCCCAAAGTTGAACAATAGATGTCCATCTACAACACTAATATTTACTCTTTAAACTTATTAACTCTGACGCAACTCTATAATTTTATAAAGTAACCCGCGGAGCATGTGTCTTAAATAAAAATATTAGAACATGCCTTCGAACTTCACGAAATAATTGCTATTAATCGAAGATGCTAGAAAAATCTTAGAATACGAGCTGGCCCTTCAGGACAGCTCGTTCAGCAACAGTTCGTTTGGTGCCCTTTGAAAGATTTTCCATCTGAGAAACCAACCTCTAGCTACCAAGCTAGTCTGGCGAACATGCTAATTGACCTAGCACCATACTGCGTTCTCTTTGCGTGATGTCTTACCTCATTTAATAATATTTCTGGTAAGAAACCTTCAGTACCGCAGGTACTCTTGCCCAAGAAATATCAAATATAATTTGATTCAGCACCTAGCTCGTTACCAGAACAACTGTTGGCCTCCAGGTACATCCGGATCTTCCCGAACGGCAACGTGCTGTACAGCATCCGGATCTCTTTGACGCTGTCCTGTCCCATGAACCTGAAGCTGTACCCCCTGGACAAGCAGACCTGCTCGCTGAGGATGGCCAGCTGTGAGTATTTTACCTTACTGTTTTATCTGACTCGTTACAAACTCTAGTGCTACTGCTACTGGATTATCCACTGCTATGGGGATCGCAGTCTCCCTAAGTCACCTCTTTCGTTTCTCATTCTAGATGGGGGAGTCATGTTACTGGATCTTACGGACCATACTCATATGTAACTCAATATTTTTTCACGAAATTGAGTTTAATATTAAAACACCAACATTGATTACAAGAGATAAAGGTTTAGCTATAAGTTCAGCCGTAAGTAGAAGGTTTTTAGTAAATTAGTATCTATGGTACCTATCCGTACCGACAAGAGTAACTGAATAGGTTAAAATCTGAAATGATTTACAACTTATTTAATTTTAAGGGACCTATTTTCCCTTTTTTTTCTATTTTTTATACTGAACTGAGTAGCACTTGACCACTATCTCACCTGATGTTAAGTGATTATGCGATCGATGATGGAGCGTGCTTACCCAGAAAATTTTTAATTTGTTTTTCTTAATTTTGTCGTTAAAGAGTACGAATTCTCAGTGGTTTTTGTTGCTCACTAATACATTTTTTGTATCTGAATGGAATGCCACGTTGCTGGAATGGTGAAACAAAGCTTCGCAATGTTATCTCCAAGTCCTTTGTTCGGGTTAAACGTTTATTGGATTATTCTGACAATTTTATAGTCAGAATAATCTATAAAATTGTCAGAAGCGGTGAGAGCTGTAGGCTTGCCCCTTATTACACAGGAACAAACCACCTCTGCCAAATATTATGGGAAAAACAGCCGTGAAAGTATGTACATATGCACGAAATATATCTGCCTTTGCCTGCCTCACTCGCTGTTTGTTCTGCAGATGGATGGACGACTGATGACTTGGTGTTCCTGTGGAAGGAGGGTGACCCTGTCCAAGTTGTAAAGAACTTACACCTACCACGGTTCACCCTCGAAAAGTTCCTCACTGACTACTGCAACAGCAAGACTAATACTGGTATTGCAATCGTCAATTTGTTATTTATCTATTCTTCTAGTAATTTCTTTCTCTGCTTTGTGTTTGCTCTTATCTTTTTCTTACCGAATATGTTTCTAGTTTTCTTTATTTTCATTCTTTCCAATTATATAAGCTCAAGGTAATTCCTTACGTTTTTAGACTCACTATCCTTTGTAATAAAGTACTTAAATGTTATGAATTTAAAAAAAAATGTTTGTTCACATAGAGGACTAACCGAGGAGTTGTAATTACGAGAAGTGTAAATTTAATATACTTGGGCGTTTGGCTTCTAGTTCAGGGAGGGGCAAATGAGAAATTTCTTACAGGTAGTCAAAGAATTATCAAAACCAGCCAAGTGGGGTTTGGGCCTCGCTCGTAAAGGTCTCATCAGTCTATCATTGAAACCAGAGTCAAAATAAATGTTTACTGTGAAAACTTGTTTTTTATCGACGTTTTCAGTAAGTATTTGTTAATATGTCATATATTATAATCATAGCGTACTAAAAAGCAAAACGATAATAATTAAATAATGTAACTATATCTAATAAAATTTCTAATATTTTTTTTGAATCAGCATTCTTCATAGTATATGGTTTTGCCCTTTCAATATGTAGCCCTAATAGTCATTTGTTATGCAAGGCTGAAAGCGCGGAACTTGTATCAAATCGGTAGCAACGTCATCCGTGAAAGTATCGCTACTGAATATCCTGGCAATGGTAGAATACGACATTACTAAATAATTTTGTTGGCCTGTATGAAACTTTGAATAGAAAATTTCTACTTCTTGAATTATCCCTAAAATTTAAAAAAACGGGTACAACTTCACGCATTTTAAAAAAATGCGCGTCTTATGCATTTTTCTTAGTAATGCTGGCTATACAAACCTCGTTTTTAGATAGATAGGTAGATAAACTCTTTATTAAGCTCCTTAAACTTAACCTAAATTTAAAAATATGTAACTTATAATATTGAATATAGATAGGCGGCATTAACGCTCAAAGCGAGCTCTTCCAGACATCCTCATTTTAATGAGGATATCAACGGAGAACGGGAGGAACCTCAAATAGGACACATATAGCGAGCGGCGAAAATACTCGCTCAACAAACCAGCTGGATGATTCGCCTTTTACCTATTCTTGGATGCCCACAGTCCGTGGAAAATGCTGCTCTTGATTGAAATCATGAAATCTTCATGAACTGATTTTAATAATTCATCATTGTCTTTTCAGAATTAAATAAAAATAATAATTTCATTCATACTAAGGTGGTAATAAGCATAAGCATACAAAATCCATGAGGAGGCAATAAGCATACAAAATCCATGAGGAGGCAGCTGCCCTCCCCTGCCTTATCCCTCCCCCCTGATTACGGCCATGCTAATATAGTTCTATGTCATCTATCTACCCTTATCCTATTCATCTATAATTTCATGGATTTGGTGATAAGTATATGTTTTATCTATCAACACAAAAGATGATACAATAACATATTGTAGAAAGTTCTAGATTCGGTTTTATTGTCCTCTCCCACCTAACGCCAATCCCCCTTGGAAGTTCAAACCTACCTGACCACTTTAAAGAACCAAAAAATCCTGCAAACAATAAAACTAGAATTTGATAGTTGAACTAGAAAACTTTGTAAAGATCCTTCTTCTTCACTGATGTGTTATCGTAATCTGTGTGTAGGTGAATACAGTTGCCTCAAGGTGGACTTGCTGTTCAAACGCGAGTTCAGCTACTATCTCATCCAGATTTACATTCCGTGCTGCATGCTGGTCATCGTGTCCTGGGTATCCTTCTGGCTGGACCAGGGAGCTGTGCCTGCCAGGGTCTCATTGGGTATGCGCCTTGTGAATTAAGGTATCGATGTTGTCAACTCTGCTAATGTTTTGTAAACGCTGAGCTTAATCAATATCACTTAGCTAAAGTAAAAATGCTGTCATGCTTGCTTAAAATTAAAACCAATAACTTATAGCAAGATCGACCAGAATTGCATAAGAGACACATCAGTGTTCGGCATTCGGTCATGAATCTTCACTTCATTTTCCAATAGTTTTTTATTCTTACCGATACTGTTAGTACCTAATATCCCGCTTTATACGTAATACAGAAGCTTTCTCTATACCTCAAATTTGTTTTTTTAGTTGCGTGTGCAGCACCCTTAAAATAATTTTCTGTGTCAAGTGCAGCTAACACATGTTTAAACAGTTGATTTCTTAAAGACTTTCAGCATCTTAGAGATTAAGCCATCCATGACCCAAAATAACCCCAGAGCGATCTTCTAGCTGCACAGAAGTTGCTTTCTTCAGAGTAGTGTCTGCTAATTCACTAACTCTTAAAAAAAGAGCAAACCGATCTAACAACTACTGTTTCCATTCTGCGGAATGAAAATTGGCTTCACTAACCTCTAAATAAGGACTAAAAATTAATGTTGTGCTCTATTGACTGATCTTATTTGATGCTCACAGGAGTAACCACCCTTCTCACGATGGCCACTCAATCATCAGGCATCAACGCCTCTCTGCCCCCCGTCTCTTACACCAAGGCCATCGACGTTTGGACTGGGGTGTGTCTGACCTTCGTCTTCGGTGCACTATTGGAGTTCGCTCTGGTCAACTACGCCTCCCGATCTGACATGCACAGGTACGAATGCACCTATATCATCCACAGGTGTCATGACCCTGCTGACGATGGCCACTCAGTCTTCAAGCATCAATGCCTCTCTGCCGCCGGTCTCTTACACCAAAGGCATCGATGTCTGGACTGGCGTGTGCCTCACGTTCGTCTTTGGAGCCCTGCTGGAGTTCGCCCTAGTTAACTACGCCTCTCGGTCTGATGTTCACAGGTAAGCTTGCATGTGTTTAACAACATTCTAAGGCTCTGCAACTGAAACGGTGATGACAGCGAACCACAGCTGTGCACGACGCTTCACCTATTTTGCCTTAAATTCGCTGAGTAAGAGTGTGTCTTAGTGTCTTTCTCACAAGTGATCCCCTTTATTATTTTTAGTAACTTACTACAGATCATAAAATAAAGAGCTATGTCTATCTATTGACTCAATTTCAATGTTAGTTGGAATTGAATGTTTTTGCCATGCATTTTGAACCTCCAGCCACAAGCGTTGACTGACAGTCCTATAGTTTTGCCTCTGCACACTTTTTCACTATATCACTTGTCACGCCCAAAGATTTTTACAGTTTTCTTTTTAGATACTGAAGTATTTTGAATTTTCCTATCTGCATGTTTTATAAACTTAAGAATAATTTTCACAGGGAGAACATGAAGAAGGCCCGTCGCGAAATGGAAGCCGCCAACATGGATGCTGCGTCAGATCTCCTGGACACGGACAGTAATGCTACGTTTGCTATGGTGAGATCGCATTAATTACAACTGTAGGACCTTCGGTAATAGCGGGAGATTTGCATTGCAGTTGTTATCATTACTTTGAGAATGGGTGTAATTAGATGTGATACTCATTTTGTGATCCTTTGATGGTAGATGTTCACATATTTGGGTGATTTGATAATTTTCATTTTTTCAACTATGATTAGCTTCAGTTCTAATCATATTTTGTGTCAGACTGATGCTGACGTATTGGATTTTGTGGACAAAGCACGCTATTTGGTTTTATTTCGTAGTGAATTCATTTTTGTGTATTGATTCGTGTCAGTAACCATCAACTCTGGTTTCTAAACATTATTTTATATAACAATCAGTATATTCATGATAAGAACAAAAACTCCAACTTCTTATATTTACTTCAAAACGTATTTCAAATGAAATGTATGACTAATGATGTACCGATACTAAAATAATATGAAATATTACGAAGTTTTTCCTGAACTGTCATCCACTCATTGATTTCTACTGTTAAAAAACATAAACTTTCTGTTATAATGCCATAGATTCTGCAAATATAGGTCAATTAACAGGTACAAAGCTTGCATTGCAAAAATCCATATAACGAATAGTATTCAAAAAATAATGTGGAAGTAGTAATAATTACCGCAGAACTTCTCGTAGTTCAGTAAATTGACTGCAAAAAAAATAAGTCTCGAGCACCCAAGATTAGAGTCTAAAATGGTGCTACTCCTGCCGGCCTGACTTGTCTGCAACTGCAGAAACCACTGATGCGCGGTGGCGGCGACCCTAAGATGCGGCAGTGTGAGGTCCACATGGAGCCCCCCAGGAAGAACTGCTGCCGCCTCTGGATGTCCAAGTTCCCAACTCGCTCCAAGCGGATTGACGTCATCTCGAGGATCACGTTCCCGTTGGTGTTCGCGCTCTTCAATCTCGCTTATTGGTTAGTTTATTAGGCACATTATTTGTTTATATATCATTGAATGATATATCATTGTCTTTACATTATTTGGAACTATAATTTATAATTATAGGCTAACCTAACCCAACCATGAGTTCCTGTCTGAAAGATGAATGAGCAATAGCACTTGTCACAATCAAATAGCACCAATTTAGTACTATATCGAACTTAAAAATGTAAAGCAAACATTGACATACTCGTAGATACCTATAAAGGCACACAATTCCAAAAATAGTAAACACAACTTAAACGCATATAGCTATACCTATCCTATGTATATCTTCACGCAACCATAATAACACTTTGATTTAGTATCAGTAAATTTGATAAGGAAAATGTTCATCTCCAGGTCCACATATTTATTCCGCGACGAGGACGAGGAGAAGTGATTCTCCGCGGACGCGGACGCGATGAGCGACGCTCCCGCCTGCCTCGTCGCCGCCGTGCTGGCGCCCTACGCGCTCTTCGCCGTGCTCTACTGCGCCTGCCTCCGGCCGACGCGCGGCCCGCTGCCCTCGCGCCGCCCGCGCCCCCCTCGCCCCACTCGCCCCCCTCGCCCCTCGCGCCCCTCGCGCGTGTGACGCTCGCCGTGGGCCCTGTGCTTCGCCAGGCGCCCGTCTCCCATCTACATCCGCTCGTCCATTTGGCACCGCTGCTGGTGCCAGTGCACTCCCTGTCCCTTCGACTGCTGTCCCCTTTACGGTCTCACCTGTGGCTTCAGGTGTCGAAAAGGTGTGCCGGAAGGCAGCCCTTGTCAGTGTGGCTCTGGCCAGCCTGACTGTAAATTTTGCTGCCGCACTTCGGACGATGACGCCGATGAAGACATCGAACTTGGATCTTGGGAAACAGCGTCGAGGCCCGTGGATGATCATTCTGACTCCGTTTCGACGATATCTGGATCAATTACTAGAGATTGTTATAGATCTGTTCAGAGGGCAGAGCTCAATGTCTTTTAAAAATATTTCTATAGCCAGCCAAAATACTATATCAAAAACAATTGAAATCTCTATCTCTATCTTACCCTTTTCGGACGTATACATTTCCAACGGATACAATAAATAGTACTTTATATAATCTACAAAACATAAATGCCAAGTGTCTATTTATTGTCTACTTGTATCAATATTGACTTGATGTTTGGCATTTAACCAGTGCTGACAGAACAGTTCCATGAAACTTATATGTATAACGTTTTAAGTTAAACGTTAAATTCCCAGAGGTAAATGGCAAATAAATTTTATTAAAAACTGATACATACACATTTACACAATTTTGGCTATGGTTGTTTCCCAAAGTCTTAGGCAGAGACAGCCTATTTACATTACTATTAGAAATACTCGTAAACTGGTAACTTTATGGACCAGGAAACGGGAGCCTGTACTAAAGGTGAAGACGTATAAAGGGCGCAAGCGGCGTAATTTTACACAAACGCACACCGACGCGGAATACTGAATACATAATAATAATTGTTTAATAATGTTAAGCGCACAGAGTGTTAATAGTTTAATACCCAGTTTTGAAAATTTGACACACGTGAAAACACGCTCAAAAGAGTAGGGAATAAGATAAAACTTTTATTGCTGGTAAAAATTATGTATACTTATCTGTATCAACTAAATGTCGTGAACTGAATGTCTAAAATACTAGAAACCTGTAAGCAGTACCTAAATAAATAAACTAATTAATCTATCTGTCACAAATCCGCCACTTTCACCGCTTTTGTAATCACTACATAATTACAAATACAATCTGCTTATACTACGCTCAAGCATTTGTATTTATTTTAAAAAAATCACAGTGTGAACTTTAAGACTTTCGCGACTTGAACACATACTTATAAGTTTTTAACGGGACTTAGGGTAAATAAATTTATAAATATTTTATCGCGAATAAGTTCCGTTAAATACTTAAAACTAAATCACAGTGTAATAATAAATATACTTATAAAAATATTACTTTCAAAAATTTTTCGATAATTTTACCAAAACGACATACCGTATTGTTAGGCTAAGATTATATTAGATATTATATGAATGCAGGAAATAATATGTGTAATAAATTCAAAACTTAGGCATAACGGTAATGCCTTTTTAGGCAGAAAAAAATAAAAAATAAACCTTTTTAAATATTAGTTAACCTATGAAAACTATGTATTAGATATAGATTTAAATATAATTTAGTTGTTAGACGACGAGAAACGCCGGCGCGGCCTACGAGTTAATCTTGTAGGATTCATTTTATTCGTTATTTAAGGGACTCGTCTTTAAGACGATATAAATTTATTCACTTTACAGTAATTAACGTAGTAATATGATAAGTGTTAGTTAATAAAAACATTCTGTATGTTTATAGTTCACGAACATTTTTGTCACAGGTTTTTTTCACATTTTATTCAAATAACTGCTTTTGGCAAGTTGCTATTTTCTAAACATTTTATTATTTTTAGCAAACTTCAAAAATATTTTGTATTATTTCACAGATATACTGACTGTTACCCTAGCCTTCGTAGGCTATTAGTACTTTTCTAATCTGTTGTTATAAAAATATGACAAACTTTTGCTTTGTTAATTTTATCTACTTTGGTGATGTATTCATTATTGATACTATAGATGTTCGTAATTATACCTATTAATGTTGTCTAACAGTTCATATATGTGAAATGTAGATTAATGTATTAATAATCGAACCTACTTCTACACCTGTGTCGCTCACTGTACAACTCTAAATAAATATAACTATTATCTTTCTCTTCGTGTTGTCGTCACACTGTAAATACTTTCGTTATTAGTCATTATATTTCTATTACATACTGTCGCAATGCAACAGTACCTATCATATATATATTATATCACTAAAGCTGTGTTCGTTATCAAGTACGTAAGCGATACAATTTCCAGTTAGTTTTCGTTTCGTAAGTGCTTTACTATAAACAATTTATTTACTGTTACATTTTTGCTCATTTGTCTATTTCCGTCCTTAATTTTCCGTAATTTTTTAGGTCGTTATAAAAAAATCAATTATTTGAATGAGCTATTAAATTTCACCAATATGTATTTATAGGTGTCTATAGGAGTATAATTGGGCTGTGATGGCAGTATTTCTATTTTAACCCTTAAACACGTTTTACATTTTATAAAAGGCCTTTAAGATTAACATCAATATCAATATGCTACTTATGTCTTTTCACCACAAGCCTTCAGAGCACATTCTCTTTGTAAGGCCAATTAAGAATCTTTGTAAACTATCACCTTTTACATATCGAAATACGATGAACTTTTGGAAGATGCAGTGATAAATAAAGTAAGCCCTTTTTAAAAGATTCCTGTACACTAAGATGTGATGTTGACTGTTGATTTTGTTTCAATTTGGACTCCGCAAGTAGATAAATGTTGTGACTTAAAAATTACAGGATCTGTTGTATCAATGTCTATGTTTGAATGGATTTTAATAAACGTATACCCAATATGTTAACTTGTTTTATTATATTATAATTTAACTTAAAAATGCCCACCCATTCTTAAGTTATAACTAAGTAGAATATAATACATTTTGTGTTTGCAAGCATGTTAGTTACTTGAAAATTATTTCACAATATATTTAAACATATTTTATCTAAACAAATACATGAATTAAAGCAAGTTTATATGCATAAATACATGTAAATTATAAAAACAATCATAAATCATTCAATATCTTGTTAGATCATTATTTAGATAGGTGCCTAAATATTGTCACATTAAAAACATTATTCATCATATTGAAAATAAACCTTGATTACATGGAAGTAACACAAATTGGAGGTTAATAATAATAAAAATATTATAAAATATAATATTGGATTATTGCTGCAGTTAATAGCGGCTGCAGCCGCAACTCAAATGATTCTGCAGCTGATATACTTTAAATAACACTTGTAGAGATCTTTCAGTCATTTTACTGTGAACTTGGACACGTCCGCGCACTCCGCACACACCACGAATACTGAAGAACCAATGGTATTGACGAGGTTGTGTGTATTGCGTCTATACCACAGTCTATAGACTATTTTACATGTAGATGATGCATTTTTGACTGAAAGATACCTACCTATTTTGTGCATGTAAATAAGTAAGCTAAGCAATTACGAAACTATAGATATGGTCTGATATTTAGTTCTTGGTTTACTAACATCTTTATCTGCTACATTTGTGATCATGTGAGTAAACTTTGTTATTGAGATACATGTACACTAATTCTTCCCAGTTTGACATGCTAAGAACTTTTCTGCTTCTCTCTGAAACAAAGATGAAAATACAGAATCAATTAAAATAAAAACCAAAGCGTAAGCAGCAATAGTTGCAGAGTAACCCTTTCGATCATATTCTATCAGGTCATTACAGTCCGCGAGGCATAAGCTGAGCTTTGCATTAGTGTGAGTGATCACCAATCGGACCAATCGGCAGGAGCGCGGCGAGACAGAATGGCGCCGCGCCTCAGGCCGGTTACCCAAAATCAGGTTTTTACCGGGCGAAAATGGCGCCGCGCCTAAGGCCGGTTGTCACACCTACACTATCCATGTACACTCACACAAATGCAAAGCTCAGCTTATACCTCGCGGACTGTACAAGTCAGTAAAGCACCCCCATGTAATGTCAATCAGAGCGCGTTACAAAATTCTAGCAATATCGATTGCCCCGTTAGTTGAGTGGCGTATAGGTCATTTAGAAGTTCCGAGGCCCTGGCTTTGATTCCGTATCAGACAGTAATTGATCTTAAGACTTTAAATGTGCTCTTAACAGATTTTTTATATAAAATCGTATTATACTGTCAATGAATTTCTTAATGATATAAATATAAAATAGTTTGATTGCAGTTATGACATTAGTGTATTATTTTATAAGTGTGAAATTTTTGTATTGATATTTAGTTTATGACATTAGTGTATTATTTTATACGTGTGAATTTTTTTTTATATTTATATTTTCTTACAATATTATCTGAAAACAACATTTCTCATATATATGTAACCCTTGCATGCTTATATAGCGCAGATAGAGGAACTAGAGTAACCTATTTAAGACCACAATATTTATAAAATGTTGTTTACCTATTCTCGCAAGTGAATAAATAATTAATGATTTAAAAGAAATTTCCAGTGGCAGTTCATGTGAGTTTTTATTATCAATAGACAAAAGGTAGAAATTTTGCAAGATATGGGTAAAAGAGGTATATTTATACATAGGTGCTTATTACATATTAAGTCCCTCTATCTTATCATCAAATGATGTGATCTCCACACTCGCCAATTTGAAAACACATAGTTTTACCAATATGTGAGATTTTGTTTTTTTTGAGTGATAGTTCAGTGGCATTGGCTATGGACTGCCGCGCAGCAGGTCCATGGTTCAAATCCCGCCGCGGTCTTGAGCTTCACCGCATGGTGGAAGGGTATTTTGCGAATGCCCGCTTGGCTAGCGACCACCATCAAGTAGAAAATCTGTCGCCAAGCACCTAACGGTGTGTTCCGGCAGCTGTCCTTGAGAGCCAGTGAAATTACAGGCAAATGAGACTTAAGGCGAGGCTTTCCATGGACTTTAGGTATTTTACGCTACCTCAGGCCGCACTATTTGGGAGCTCGACGTATTCATTTACGTGACACAAAGTTGTGTGCGATGCGCCGCGCGCACGTCTGTCGCTCGCAGCCAGGTTGTGTACCTACCTACATCTGTAACGGAGATCAAGTCAGTATGGAATTTTAGAATGGAGTTAGCTTTTGTCGTGTATTGGTACATACGCCGGAAAAATAATCGGGTCCTGTTGGGGGTTCAGTCAGTAGTTTATATTAATACATGATGTTAGGGTGATTGTGTCTCAAAGTGACGGGCGCAGTGCTATTCGTGACTTGTGATAAAATGCATATGTTATAGGCAGAGGTTAGTCCGCTTAACATCAGGTGGGCCTGGTGCTTGTTCCGTCACAATAACATAAAAAAAAAATAAGTATGTTCATTTTCAATGCAAAATTTTTCATCTTACGTCCCTTATCCCACTCGTCTAGGGGGCCGTATAATTTTTTTCTCTAACTAAATAAGAACATTATTTATAAAAAGACTGGGCTGTCGCCGTCACATTTCCCCTTAGTTTCCTTTTACGATATCATTTAGGAGGATAGGGAACAATCTTTTTATTCCTAAACCGGAAACTGATACTTCTGAAGTTATCTTTGAAGAACACATTATACGATTATGTTGTAACACGAGCTTACATCAATGTTTGCTGATATCTTTTTCAAAACTAAGATATATAATTTTACCAGATGATGGGTCCCTTCAGCAAGAATTAGTCCAAGAGGGACCACCGCAGTATTCAGTTGTTATGTACCGAAGCAGTAGTGCGCAAGACTGCAAGCACTACTGTATTTATCCGCGAAGGGAACTGTAGTAAGTGAAATTACAACAAACGAGACATATGCACTAACAAATCATTACAAATATTTTTAAAATATTTTAAGAAAACATCAAATTAATATTTTAATAAAACACTTAAAATATATCTGGTGACAATTCCTCCTAATTTTCTTGTTAAGCCGACGTGACGTCACAAACGCCACGCAGCCAAACCGGAAGAATTTTCGACGCGTTTCGATTCTACACGAAGCATCCTCAGGAGGTCTTGACTCTACGAGCTCTCGATCACTGCGTGGCGTTTGTGACGTCACGTCGGCTTAACAGGAAAATAAGGCGGAATTGTCACTAGATATATTTTTATATTTTTAAGTGTTTTATTAAAATATTAATTTGATGTTTTCTTAAAATATTTTAAAAATATTTGTTATTATTAAATATGGATATCCGCAAAGTAACGCCTGAAACTATTCATTATATGTACTAACTTAGAGTGACAAACGCAGTACAGTGTCATGCAGATGTGACACTGAAACTGTAATGGAAATGCGTAACGCTTACCTCGTGGCTGACTTGTTAGTCTACACTTTATATAACATTAAACATACTCAGCAAAAATTAAACTTTGTTAACGAGTACATATGTATGTTTATTTCAAGAAAAACGGTAGGTACCTCTTTTGGTTATAAAAAAGGTTTTTTTCTTCCAAGCTACAAATTATTACCTATAGTAGGTACACTTCTGTTTCATGAAATGCTTTCGCTCAATCATCAATCACACTTGTAGTACCTGGATTAGCTTGTAAATGGCGAAGATACTCTCCTCGCTGAGGCAGCCATCTCCCTCGGACCTGACGGAGCGCTTGCCGTTACCCCAGTCGGTGCTGAAGGTCAGCTGAGCTTCTGACACCACCAGGACGACGGCTAGGACGAGAATCACGAACAAAATGCGACACATTGTTACTGGAAAGACAAAGAAGTTACACGGTAAGTCAGGGGAAACGTAGAAAGTGGTTTAGTTTCATAGATTTATTATTATTTTTGGTAGTAGGGTTATTTGCAAAACAAGTGAAAGCAAAACATGGTAAGCCGTAAGAGTCCTAGACGTTCTATAAGAAATTGACAATTATAATATTGTTATGTTTGTAATAATGCCTGCTTAGCTAATTATATTACAAAATTACAAATTTACGAAAGAAAAAATTATAGTCATGTCCGGGGGGACGCACCCGCGTCCACTCCATCCCGATACGATGGATTGAAAAACTAGAGCAAAAATTAGAGTTATTTGTCATTGTGTCATGTCATGTTAGTACAATTGGTTAGAGCATACCCCGGCTAAAGGAGGGGATGGACGCGGGTTCGAATCCCGCACATGACTACATTTTTTTCTCTCGTAAATTTGTAATGGACAATTAGTCCTGCGCACCATTTGAGTAACATCCTATCAGGGCTTATGTTTGCCTATGGTACTTTTTAAGTATACAGAACTGTTTATTCTTAAAGCGCGATCCTCGACACGAAATTATTGATGCACATATGTATGAGTTCACCTCATTTGTACATTACGTCTATTTGTGGGTATATATGCTAATGTGACATATAAGTAGTAAAACATTAAAATGAATAGGATTGCTTAGAAAAGCAGTCGCAGTTGCGAAAATGGTAACAAATCTTCGTGATTGGAAAAAATCTTTAAACAACATTACGAGTATATTTCGATGACCTAACGGTGTTTTCCGGCAGCAGTCCTTGAGAGCCAGTGAAATTCCAGGCACATGAGACTAAACAACTATGTCTCAAGGTGACGGGCGCAGTGCAATTCGTAACTTGTGACGAAATGCATCTGTTATAGGCAGAGGTTAGTCCGCTTAACATCAGGTGGGCCTCGGGCTTAATCCGTCAAAATAACAAAAAAAAAACAAAAAAAAAAAAAATGTGACATTTTCCAAGTACCTAGTACCAATTTCATAGCTACACTAAATATTTATCTACATTTTGCTTCTACTAGTTGGACGAATGGAAATAGGTCTCCTATCAGTTGGACCTGAGAACTAGCTGAATGGGACAATCTTACTAAACGGTAACAATTTTTTTTTAATATTGTTATCTGTTGCAGTACGTCTGTAGGTACCTATGTATCTATTGATTTTGATTTGATACGTCCTTACGAAAGCGTTTTTATTCTTAGAAAAATGGTTCTCAACGACTTCAAATGAGGTGGTTTTGTGTTCGACAGTATTTAATTTTTATTGACTTGAGCCTCTTCCTCTGCAACGCTATGGACCCGGCACCCGCACGGTGAATCCATAGAATGCTAAGTAAATTCGTCTAATATGTTTATCGATATTTTCATCAATTGTATAGACCGATTTTTTGTTATTATTTTTTTTATTACTTAAATATCAATGCTGGTCGTACTCATTTGTATTTCATCTTCGAGTACTTTTTAAGTTACACTTAATTAGGCAATAGGCAAGTAGGTACCTATACTACTAAAAATATTAAACTAGTTAGGGTACAAAAATTACTTTCGTCATCTCGTTCTCGACACTTTATATTGCTTGCATAATTATTTATTCATAATATTTGTACTGAACTTTACAACATAGAAAATATTAAAAAAGACTGAGCCGCCTTCTAGAAATATATATAAAAATAGTAAAGTATTTGTTATATGCAAGATTGCAAAGTTGTTGCACTTATATTAAATCCTGAGCCTAGCTAAACTTTAAAAGGTACGTGACGCAAAATAAGTTATATGCCGAGCGAAACAAACAGCTTTTCATCTCACTACAGCAAGGATGCGAGAAAAACAGCTTAAATAAAATATTAAATTAGTGTTAATTTATATTGAAAATGAAAAGTAATACTACCTACAACAATTGGTAACATTGAAATTGAATTAATTTTTCTGGAACTATTAATAAAGGTTCCAATTTAAAAAAGTTTTCTACGCTAGCATATAAAAAGCAATTTCTGACGCAGATTTCGAATGATAAACAACACCTTTCCGAGCTTGTGAGGTGAAAAATAACTTGTAGAAGTCGGACCATGAAAATGCGAGCTTGAAGAGTATAAGATAAGATAAGATAATTTTATTTCCATAAAAGATTTATAAGTAAATACAATCGTTAACTTAGATTCTAGAATAATTAAAATTCTTATTGGGTAATAGCTTGACAGCGAGCCTCAAACTAAGCACTAAGCCTGTATCTTGGGGATCGAGTGCGGTTTTCAAAAAGTTCGTTGTGTTGTTCATGACAAAATAAAAGTAGATACAGTGGCAATACAGTGGCATATGATTCAACTTGGTACTGACTTCCACATCCACGAGTATATAAACATACAAGTATTTAACTTAGGCTCAAAGAATAAGCATTGCAATTCAACGGGGCAATGCTGCCAGCATGCTCGGCACGCTGCCAACTGATAGTGGACTAGAGCATTTGGACTGCCTATGAGTCCAAATGCTTTTACTGTAGTACTGTAGCTGTAGTATTGTAGTAGCTGTAGTATTGTATATAGTTTGTAGTATTTGTTTAATAAAGGCAGACAGCCAGTAAAAAAAAAAATATTTAACTTACTTTATATATAATATAATTCCTTCCTTCAGAAAAACACTTGTTAAATAATAAGTACTTAAATTTTCTTCCTAAATGTCTTGGGTAGACTTGGTACTGCTGTGTTTACTCTACTATATCAAGATCCAGAATGACTGCCGAAGATGGACCTTTGTTCTTTTATACTCGAATTTATTTGAGCTGAATGTTTACAGGTTTCAGGACAATCAAGTGAAGCCGAATAAGGGATAATGAATTATCTTCTGCCCACTGCTATAAAAAGTATGCGTAGATAATAAGAGGAAAAGTTTTTTCCTACTTCAATGTAGGGTTTTCACATTTCATTAAAAGTTGGTCTTTGTTCTGGAAGATTTTCTTTTCGAACAATATTTTTAATGATTTAGTGAACAAGGGTATGAAAACTAAGGTGATAATTATAATATTTAATATTACCTACTTACTATTTACATAGCATTGAACCTATTAACGAAAGTTATGTACCTAAACCGGTTGAAAACCCATGAGCTTTAATGTTCCTGAAGACTGATGATCATGGTTTTCTTACAGCGCAAGGCCTCGAATCATCTAGAAAAACCCGTCGTCGACAAACGAGTGTCATCAAATCTTTAAAAAAGGGGGTAGTCATTGTTCTCGGACCGTTTGAATCAAACCTGGTTAGGTTACAATTCTTGGAATTGAAGATGTAGTTACATAATTATTATTATTATTGATACAGGCACATGAGACTTAACAACTATGAATCAAAGTGACGGGCGCAGTGCAATTCATGACTTGTGATGAAATACATCTGTTATATACGGTTAACATCAGGTGGGCCTCGAGCTTGTTACTTCACAATGACATAAAAAAAAATTTAATATTATAATAAGTATTACGGTTTGTTATTTTAACACATTGTTAAAAGACTTTTTTTTAAATGGCAACTAACTTGCCCGTTCTGCTCACAGTGACTTTTTTTTTGCTGAACGTTCATTGTAGACTAGTACTATATTAAAATTTATAATTGACCTTCATAAAAGCATCGTAGACGCCTAATTTAAATACATTATTTTGACTTTGACTACTAATTACAATTGTTTAGGAGTATGCAACTTAAAACGTAATGTTCAAAACTTTTAACAAAATTTTGTACTTTTAATAATTACAAAATTACAAATGTTCGTAAAAATATTAATTTCTTGCCCGTTCTTCTCGCAGTGGCTCTATAGAATTTATTTGCCGAACGTGGCAGTACAATGTAGAATATTTCAATACTAAAATTTGTAATTGACCTTCATAAGAGCGTCGTAGACGCCTTCATTGAATAAATGATTTTGACTTTGGTTAGAGCATACCCCGGCTAAAGGGGTGGATGCACGCGATTTGAATCCCGCACATGACTTTAAAAAAAAGTCCTCTCGTATATTTGTAATTTTGTAATGTAATCCGCATAGCAGGCGTTATTGCAAACATAACAATCTTAAAATTATAAGGTGGCGTCATCATTTACAAGTATAAAATCAATTGCAAAATTGGTCTTGTTTGTAGTACAACGTAAGTGGTACTATAGATGTCGCTCCATCCCAATACGATGGGGAACATTTGAGTTATGACGTCATTCTCATGATAGCTCAATTGGTTAGAGCATACCCCGGCTAAAGAGGTGGATGGACGCGGGTTCGAATCCCGCACATGACTTAAATTTTTCCTCTCGTATATTTGTAATTTTGTAATGTAATCCGCATAGCAGGCGTTATTGCAAACATAACACTATTAAAATTATTAGCTTATTCTATTCTAATCCTAAAACATTAACGCCATGATAGGTATCTGGAAATAAAATGCTAGGAGGGTATTCCAACCTGTAAAAATAATAGGGCGCTAAAACCTCGGTGAGTATGTAACCCTTACAGTAATTGTAGATTTAAGTAGATATCTGTAAGACAAACTGTTCTATCGTATGAAACATACTAATCATAGAACTACTCCGGCTTCTTCAATTTGCCACCATACCTAAACAATCTTGTATAAAAGCCCTACCATTCAGTACTCCACCATCAATCACAGATCCAACCACCCTTCGGCATCATCTCTGAGACCGAGTAAGTAAATCAGCGTAATCGAATCGTCCATGTAGCTTTTCGAACAAACCAAAATTTACGTCATTTATGTAACGGAAAAGATCGTTTAGAAAACAATAAAAAATCCGGTGTTTACAAACTTACTTGTGACGAATGTAACAGTGTTTATATTGGTCAAACCGGCCGTAATTTTGATATTAGATATAAAGAACACAAATCCGCGTATAGGAACGACCATCCCGAACAGTCTCACTTTGCAAAACATTTAATTGAAAGCAGTCATCAACTCCTTGATAGTAATACCTTTAAGATTTTACATTGTTGTGATAAGGGATTTCGATTGTGTGTATTGGAACAGTTAGAAATATTAAAACATAGTACAGGCGTTGCACTGTTGAATGAACAGATGCAATTGGTTTCATCACCACTGTTGCGTGTTTTTAGTGATAATTTGCCACTACCAAATAGTTAAATATGTATTTGTTTTGGGAAGTAATTTTTGTTATATTTTTTACGATATTTTTCATATTCTAAAACACATTACATAATATAAACAATTCAAAATTATTTTTTGTTATCAATGTATGGCCATTATGATGTCATTGTCACTTTAAAAACGTATTACTCACCAATTGTTAGCTACAACAAAGAGCGGTGACTCACGCTCGAGTCTAGACAAAGGCGTGCTGACTCGGCCCGTCTATATAAAGGCGTGCCGAGCCGCCGGCCGCTCATTCTCGATCGTGCGCTCGAAGAGTCAAGACCTCCTGAGGATGCTTCGTGTAGAAGCGAAACGCGTCGAAAATTCTTCCGGTTTGGCTGCGTGGCGTTTGTGACGTCACGTCGGCTTAGCAGGAAAATTAAGCGGAATTGTCACTAGATATATTTATATTTTTTTTAAGTGTTTTATTAAAATATTAATTTGATGTTTTCTTAAAATATTTAAAAGTATTTGTTATTATTAAAAATGGATTTCCGCAAAGTAACGCCTGAATCTATTCATTATCGTAATCGAATCTTTGCTTATTCACTTTATCATGATTCATTGTTGTTTTTTTTATTCGAAAGTGATAGCCCACTGGCAATACCTATGGATAGCCGTGCAGGAGTTTCTAGGTTTGAATCCCGACGCGGGCTTGAGCATTTCTGCATGGTGGTAGAGCATTTTCCGAATGCTTGTTACCAACCTCACCTTATAGCAAGAACCTAATGATGTCAGGCAGTTGTCCTTGAGAGTCAGTAAGTCAGTCTAGATTACTTTTACAGATTACTCACGAAGTCGCGCCCCCATTATACGTTTTAGGGTTCCTTACCTCAAAAGGAAAATATAGAATCACTTTGTTGTCCATCTGTCTGTCTGTCAGTGTACCCTTTTACTCAGGAACTCGTGGAGGTATCAAGCTAAAATTCACATCAAATACTCACGTCTACTATCCCTTGGTGCTTGAAAAATTATACTTCTAAGCCAATTAAATTAAAAGATACATTGTTTATTTCGCAAATTTTCGACATTCGCAAGGAAATCAAATCCTACAGGGTACTTCTCGTGAACTCAGAATCTTGAAATTTGGTAGGAAGCAACGTCTTATAGCACAGATAAAGGAAAAATTGTGAAAAGCATAAATGTATAGTTACATCATATAATACAAATATTTTTAATAATTAAAAACTGTTATGGATTTCATTTAGCAATAAAAATACCATAACTTTTACTTATATACCTACAGGCTTGTACGGAACCCTCTGTGCGCGAGTCCGACTCGCACTTGGCCGTTTTTTTATTTAGTGTAGTTGCAACTTTTAGTGCCTGACCAAGCGATCACACCATTTACATTTATTGTTATACTCGCATGTACAGTCGCCTGCAATAATAAGTATACACATTGTAATTTTCAAAATTGTGGCAAAGACTTATGTGTATCTCTATGTACACAGAAGTATCTTAAAATCAAACAATAATTTGAATTGTTTCACTCATAGTTAATGTTACCTTCGATTATCAAGAATTGAGTGAAATCACATTATTATGAAAATTACGAAGTGTATACTTATTATTGCAGGCGACTGTACCATTAGCATTTACACTCACTAAGACGTCGTGTATATATGAAGCTCACTCGTACAAATGCACATCAATAATTGACTCCCGTTGTATCTTCTACGCGCGGAACGGCGTGTTCCGCACGGACGCGTCTTCGGGCGGGTGGCCCCTTTACGCAGCAGTCCTGCGCCGACTGTTTCAATACAGTCGGGTCGTGGGGGTGTGTGTCAGCGGGTGCTGGCATCCACTTCTTTAACGTCGGGGTGTAGAGTCCATTCCGTGATCTTCGGCCTCCCTAGTCAACGTCAGCCCACCGGGGGAATCCCTCTTCCGGGAAGCCCAGTGAGCGAGTCGTTCGGGAGGCGAGAGTAGGCGCGCCCTGGCCGGCCCTGTAGCCGGGGCGTCGCGGCAGCGTCGGGGTCACTGTGTCACTGTGAAGTGCTTCCTAGCGGCAGGCAAGGAGCTTGCCCACCCCCGCTAATACAAGCGGGATGGGGTCTACTCCCTCCCTGAGCGCCTGGAGCACTTTCTGCAGGGTGCATTAATTGACTATTTAAATGATCGCCTTTATAAGGGCGCAGGTCTGTACCATCCTGGACCAAATCATTAGTTACCAACAGGTAAGAAAACGTAGGCTAACCTACTTATTAGCCAGCCCACCGAGACAAGATTTTTTTGACTTTTTATATAGACCAGAAATAGTCCATGTCTCCTTATTTGTAACTACCCTCTATAACTCAAGATTTAATGAAAACTAGTCAAATGTTAACATTTTGTTTTATAAGTTTTAAGTAGCGATCCTAGCCTGTAAAATAAACAATTATAACGATAGTTGTAACTTAGTGTTTAGCGCTGAGTTGTACTTGACATGTTCCTACTTATTAGTCAGTTAACAAAGAACTTCAAAAATTACTGTTTTACGGTTTGAAGGGTATGGATACCGCTGAAACTACAGGCGCAAAAGACTTAACAACTTTATGTCTCAGGGTGATGGGTGCAGTGTAGACACTTGTGACGAACTGCATCTGTTATATGCAGAGGCTACCGCTTAATACTAGGTGCGCTTCGAGCTTGTTCCATCACGATAGTTATTTGCTTAATTTTGTGTTATGTTCACGATTGTTTAGGCGCTCACAGAAACACGAATCTACACTTCTACAACATTACGTGTCTTGCTGTATTCACTTTCACCATACTCTTTGTTTCATCCAGTAAACCCTTTCCACTCAACATGCACAAGACGCTGTTCTGCTTCCTGGCGTGCCTGGTCCTCATCAGCTCGGCACAACTGACTTTCACCTCGAGCTGGGGCGGAAAGCGCTCCGCCATCGCTGGTACACTCAACTGCAGGAATGAAGAGGCGATTGCTGCGGTGTATAAACTCATTCAGGTGATAATTCTTTATTATTTAGTGACTTTTCTTTTATTGCTTATAGGTAAGCCTTTTACCATAATCTCCCCTGATGGTAAGTGGTGATGTCATCGAAGGTGTTAACAGGCTTAATCTAGAATAACTGGCTCTCAAAGACAGCTGCCGGAACACAGACTTAGGTGGTTGGCGACAGATTTTGTACCTGTGGGTGGTCGATGGCCCTTCCACCATGCGATGAAGCTCAAGCCCGCGGCGGGTTTCTAACCATGGACCTGCAGCACGGCGGTCCATACCCAATGTCACTGCGCATCACTGCTTCAAACTGTGACTGTCTCATGTATTCTATTACTGTATTTTTACCAACCAAATTCAGTGATATAGTTTTCACAATTTGTGAGTTGAAGTAGCACTGGGCAAGTCATATTGCTCGATGAATTGATAACCGACGGGGATGAAAGGTTCTTCAGTGGTTACCAAATTACACCGGAAGACGTAGAGTTCTTAGGCTCTCTAATATGTGGCTGTCGTAAGAATCGTGGGGAGCCGATCGATACAAGTGACTATAATAGCCGTTCATTACGGCGTTCTTTAGAAGGCGTTTGCTTAACAGTGGTCTTCTTCCTGATGATGATGCTAACTCTTACCAATGAAGTGTAGGTATGATTTGTGTGCTACCCAAGTGATGTTTCGAATCTCTACTGCAGATCTACTTCACTACGCTACTCAGCTTCACACCGCACGGTTGCAGGGATGTCAATATTTAGATAACTGCTTAGGTGATACTATGAGGACTATAATCTCTGAAGCTGCCGGAACACACCATTCGTTCTTTGGCAACAGATTTTCTACTTGAGGGCTACTCAAGTAACTGTAGACCTTGGGGATTACAGGAAAATATATCCGGAAATCTCCCACGGGTCCCCGTTGCTTGGGGTTTGGGGATTTTCGGAATTATCCAACAAAATTCCTTTCAGTCATGCGTGGTAGGAATCGAAGTAGGGACCACCTGATCAGGAGCGAATCCTCATTACTACGGTGCCATCATCGCTTCCAACTGACATTAAACCTTCAATTTTAATATCCTTTGGGGTTAACAGACGCTCCCGTATATACTTTTGAGCCCCCTAATATGTCCCAAAAGATAAATCTCTATTCCCTGAAGCTTACTGGCTGATCCATTCGCTTATGTACTTTAATTAAACAAAACATTTTCATTAATTCCAGAATGAAGCCGAAAAACTGCTGTTTTGTCAAAAGCCTTGAAAACAATTCTAAGAAAACCAAGATTCTCTCCAAAACGACGACGAATTTAATAAACGAACTTTTGTTTTTGATTAGAAATGTAAAATGAATTGTATGGAAAACATAAATAGTGCACGTTTTGGAATATTGTTATGACTTGAGCTTGTAATAAAATGATTGTTCAATAATTAAAGTTTATCCCTCATTGCATTAGATAAGTATAAGTTTTTTTTTATTAAGTACACAAAACTAATTACAAACAATGTGAAATACGTGAGTGATCCAGAAGGAACACAGAATAATATTGATCTGACCTGGACTGCAACTCAAAACATGTGTACGATATAGATAATTTATATAATATTTAAGAGTTAATTAAAATAACGACCGTTGGTAGAGCTTGACACAAAACAACTGTGCTTAAAACTAGCCATCACTCACAGTCCCAGCAACGGATGCGATAAGATAATGCTGACCATGCGTCTGGGGCGGTGGCGTGATTATCTACTGCTTAGAAAGGAGCCTGTTATGGGTACATAACTATATAGAAACTTATTTAGTCTTAAGCTCATAAATACAAACAGGTCTCGAGGGTATAATATTATTATGAACATAAAAAAGAATAAATACACATGTATAAGACAAAAGGATTAAAATACAATTAGGCTAACAAGAGGATCTTTTTCAGACTCTTCTTATGTTTACCCAACAAATTATATATCAATTATTACACTAAATTTAAGGATTGTTGTATGAAACGAGGGGGGAACAGTCAGGTGTTTAAAAAGGCTCGTCTGACTGTTCATGGGGAAGTCTTGGTCCCGACACTAATGTATGGTAGTGAAAGTTGGGTATGGCAGAAAAAGCAGAAGAGATAAATGCAGTGGAGATGAGAGCATTGAGGAGCATGATTGGAGTCAAACGGAGTGACAGGATAAGGAACAGTGTAGTGACAAAAATCGAGAAAGGTATGTTAATATGGTTTGATTATGTGGAGAGAATGAATGAAATGAGAATGACTAAACAAGTATACATGGGACAAGTGAACGGAAGTGTTAGAAGGGGAAGACCTAAGCGAACGTTCCGAAATCAGATTGAAGACGTTCTGAAAAAAGGCCAGGACAGGAGTACCCTAAACCGACGCTTATGTATGAAAGGATTGATGAGTGCAGATGAAGCGAAAGAGATATGTAAGGATCGTGTAAGTGGAAATCCGTGGTTTCTGCCTACCCCTACGGGAAAGAAGCGTTATTTTATGTATGTATGTATGAAGTGAACGGGAAAGCCACGCGTAAAGTTTATGGTTGAAATCCGTCGGGCTTGTGCTTCTCGCAGAATGGTACATACCTGTTCACTCATCAAGGCGCCTCCTCCACAGTAGAATTGATGCAATTGAAAGCATTTTTACGGGTATACCGCCTTTGTACACTATGTCTGTCTACTATATCTACGTCTTAGTATGGGCGTAAATGCTGGTGGTAGGTTACATACAGACAAACAGTAAAGTGTGAAATATAATCGCTTGGATAGGCATTTTAGTTGTTGAAACTTAACTTAATAAAATATTTGAAGCACTTGTAGCGAAGTTTGCTTAGGAACGTCCGCCGTGGTCGTGAGTTGGATGGGTGACCGCTAGTGACATTACTACTGAGCGTTTCCGTACTTCGGAGGGCAAGTTAAGCCGTCGGTCCCGGTTGTTATATTAGGATAGCAGTCGTTATAGCATGGTGGTAGGGCATTTTGCGAATGCCCGCCTGGCTAGCTACCACCCTCAAGTATAAAATCTGTCGCCAAGCACCTAACGGTGTGTTCCAGCAGCTGTCCTTGAGAGCCAGTACTTCTAGGTTAGTCTGAACAACATCTTCGACCACATCATCACTTACCATCAGGTGAGATAGTGGTCAAAGGATAACCTATGAAGCACAAAAAAAAAAAAAAAAGGGGCTCGTAGCAAAGTTTACTAAGCTGTTCTTAACCGATCAGTTAAGCAACGTCCGCCGCGGTCATGGGTTAGATGGGTGACTGCTAGTGACATTATTACTGAGCGCTTCCGTGCTTCGGAGGGCACGTTAAGCCGTCGGTCCCGGTTTAGGACGGCATTCGTTATAGCGTGGTGGTAGGGTATTTTCGAATGCCCGCCTGGCTAGCTACCACCCTGGCAAAAAGAAAATCTGTCCTCAAGCACCTTACGGTGTGTTCCGGGGCAGCCGTCCTAGATGCGGGAGACAGGCGCGGGGGCGCCTTCTCTCGCATTGCACGTATTCACCACCTCCGTCGGGCGGGAATGGCCATGCAATCCTGGTCATTCCCGGGCCTCTCCCGTCGGGAGGGGCGTGCAGGCCCCGCTGTAAAAGCGGGCG
This sequence comes from Plagodis pulveraria, assembly GCA_963890685.1. NCBI lineage: Eukaryota > Metazoa > Arthropoda > Insecta > Lepidoptera > Geometridae > Plagodis > Plagodis pulveraria. Next base: position 27,879,414 of record OY982967.1, read on the forward strand.
GTCGTCGGCGGGGGACTGGACGCAAAGGCTCTGCCAGTCTCCCAGTCCTCCTCCTTATAGACGATGCCGGAATGCCGCTGGGTCGTTTAGTGGGTATACCGGTTTTAACCGGGGAGTCCCACATACCCCCTCCATCCCCCATGGAGGGGCATGCGTAACGCATCTTTCCCAACAATAAAAAAAATAAAAAAAAGCCGTCCAAGGTAACAGTAATTCTAGGTTGGCCTGAACAACATCTTCGTACACATCATAGTGTTCAAAGTGTAAACTATCAGGCATAAAAAAAACTGCACTCAATAAAATAGTAAAAAAAAATGACTTCAAAAATAAAATACTAATTTTTAAAAATTACTCATTTACACTCACTGATCAGATCTCACTCAAATTAAATAACACCAGTTAAAAGAACATCAAAATCGGTACAGCCTATAGACAAAAAAATACAGTCGATTTGAGAACCTCTAAACTAACCTTTAACCTTTTTGAAGGCCGTACAAAATATGAAGGTACGCGCCTTAATGGTGAAAAAGTATGCAATAGGACATTATCCTCGCCTAGCTGACTACCACTCTAAGGAGAAATCTGGCAACACGTAGTACTTACCGTATTACGTTACGCGGTGACATAATATATTCAGCCGATGCCGATGGAACACAGGGAATCTTTAAACGTTAATTTCCGTGATGCCCGCTTACCAGAAGACGAGTAGAATGATCAAAGGCTTTATTTGAAAGAACAGTCTCCAGCTTTATTTAGCTTTTATTGGTGGCATAGTGATAGGATATATTGCGAATGCCCGCCTGGGTAGGTAACAATCTCAAGTAGATTATATGTCTCCAAGCACCTCTCAGTGTGTACCAGCCACTCTACATTGAAAGCCAGTTCCCATTACTAATTACCTACCAAAGCAAAGACCAATAAAACATCGTTCTCAGGGAATTGTGTGCGATTTTATAAGTTCCTAAATATGTCCACACAGGGAGAATTTAAGTAGCACGTGAAAAGCAAGCCTTTTACACAGTTTGTGATTATTTAAGCTTGTATTTCATACATTTGTTTATTAAAGTGGATTATTTTGGCTATCCAAGCATGGTGTAATGTACGACTAAATTTAATAATTACTCACTGAATTTGGCACAACCGGGAGGAATGCTGCCCTTCCTTGGCGGCGGATCCAGTGAGCATCTGTACTGTGTCCGTATACCTAGCTATGCATTTCGTCGTGTGACGAATTGCACTGCGTCCTACACTGAGACATACAGTTGTTAAGTCTCATGTGCCTGTAATTTTTCTAGCTCTTAAGGACTGGTACCGGAACACACTGTTAAGTGGTTGGCGACAGTTTTTCTACTTAAGGATGGTAAATAGCCAGGCGAGCATTCGCAAAATGCCCTTCCACGATGCGGTGATGCTCAAGCCGGCGGCGGTGGGGATCGAACCAGGGACCTGCGGCACCGCAGTCCATAGCTATTACCGTTCGGCCATCATTGCTACACATAATTACAAAAAGTAGGAACTGAACTGAAATATTGTCCGAGCACCCTGGCCACCCATTCTGTCTACTTTCAGCAATCTCGGATCAGGCATGTTCATGTAGGATAGTAATGGTGAGAAACATTATCAAATCAGTCCTGTAGTTTTTCTGTTTATTCGTTACATACAAAAATACGAATCTTTCCTCTATATAATATTTGTATAGATATGCAGGAGAAACAGTGTGCTTGATAAAACAGATCCCTGTGGCACTTCGACATTGATCTGAAACGAGCGTACAGCATGGTGTGCATGCTGTGCATTACATTTCGTAGAAAGCCAGCAGTTTAGCCACAGAGGCGAGAGGGTAGACCGTATGCCGGGAGCTTGGAAAGAAGAGAACGATGCCATACTCGATCGAAAGATTGGGCGATGTTGACGCTGAAAGCCAACATCTAATGCTGAAGCTTGCTGAAAGCCTTCATCGTACCTGTGTATAACTTCACACCCTTATTCGTAGTTCACACCAAAGATGCGTGACGTACGCTACTAAATGTTTCGGCCCTAAGCCACTCGTTAATAATAAAGTTTACATCTAGGTAGTGGATAAGCACCCGACGGAGCAAAATGAGCCCAAAGTGGTGGCCGGCCACAATATCAGCCTGAGGTGAGCGCAGAGGCATCCCTGCTGGTGCGGTGTTGATTTTTCGTGTTACTCAACAGTGCCTTGGTCATTAAACGTGCACACTCTATACACATATTTTGTTCCGTGCCTCAGTGATGACGAATAAAGAACAGTGCATGTGTGGTACCATGATGGCTTAACTCTCAACTAAACAAACAAATTAGTTAAGTCTTGCAGTCTTTTATCTGACCCAGGCTGCCTTACAAGATAAAGCAAATGCCTTGCAAGGCAGCTCTGTAAGGACTTGCCTATTAGCTATTTGATTCCTCGTTAGTGGGGGGAAAATGCTTATAATTTATACTAACATATGCAGAAATTGAGAGCATTTTGTATACCACATTAACTATTCAAGATACTACATGCATTTTTATTTTATACTTGCAAATACTATGATCTTAAAGAATAAATAATCACCAAACCTAGCTACGAGTGCAGTAAAAATGATGTAATTTTGAATTTCACTGATGTGAGTTTCCACCTTAAGATAGAGTCATAATAACAATAAGTAACCTCCTATAACTGTAACAGTAACAGCTGACACTATTGCTAGGATATTATGTATAAAATAAAAAAAATTACATTATATGTCATTTAATTAAAAATCTAACGCAACATTTAAGTAATTCCGCATGATATATTGAACTTATTTATTAGTCCTTAAATATTATTTATGATGCAGATGGCGATAAGACTTGTGTAACTCCACTGGTATCTAAAGACATTCTTCCCTCTGCCGGAGGCATGTCATCTTCGTCCAGAGTTTCTCTCATGCGTCTCTTGTAAATCTCACTATCAGGGTTATTTTCTTGATTACGGCACCTATCTAATTTCTTTTCAATAACTCTCACTTTTTCTCGAGCCGGATTTTCAACCATTTTCACTAGAGAACGAATTTTTCTCACTGCTTCAATAAGGATAGCCAGTTTGTCCGGCCCCGCATCTCGGAATAACATGTCTGTAACATAGCTATCTAAGTTTTCCTGCTCTTTGCTAGCTGCATGCAACACAGCAGCCAAGGCAATTTGTGATGGGGCATAGAGTAGACATGCATCAGTTAAAAATAATTTTTCTAGGAACTCATCAATGCCCAACCGGAGACGCTCGGGATTGGCTAGTGAGCACCGTGTTTTTATGTCTATTAGGAAGCCTTCGACTGGCCTGAATGGGTTATGTATCGTCAAATGATAGTTTAACTGCTGCATCAACAATAACTCATTGTTCAGGATTATGTCTGAAGCCTTATCTCTGTCTCCTTTAATATTTGCCACAAACTGCCCGATAGATACGTTAAATTCTTCAACTTTGCATGCCAAGTACACACAAGTGGCAAGAATCTCCTTCGGATGATAGTCCATTGACGAATTATACAGGTAGAACCGTTTGAAATAATGAAAGGCTGTACCTACTACTCCTTTGGGCATTGGTGGGCTGAACCTTTTACAAAACTCTTTCAAGTGAAGCTCATACTGTTTCAGGAGAAGTCGCTCCTCATCCGGTGACAGGAAGACGTTATAACGTTGATATTCGTCGATGTGAGTACCATGGCGTGTTATGAATGCCAAGTTATGCTTCTCCCGGAGAAGAGCAAGCTCGCTTTCGTCACTGAATGTCCAGAACTTTCTCTGGGAGCTTGTGGAAAACATTATATTATAATTCGCACAATTTTAAAACAGTTCCACCATGATTTTTTTATATTAGAAACTCTGACTGAGCGAGCAAGTAATATTTTAAATAAAAAGTAAAAACAAAACAAATCATAGATCAAGGATACAGCCAAAGACAAAAACAAGGGGCTAGAACAAAGTTTTTTTTTTCTTCCTTCTTGGCCATGACGTGGTTAATGTATTGTAGTATTATTTTATATTCTATGGTATTGTGCCAGTTTCATGATTAAACTTTCAGTTGTTGTTAATTTTTATTAGTCAATAAATACCATTAAATTATATAATATTTTAAATTATAAGTGTTATGATAATAACAATAACCATTTTAATACTAATTTAGGCTTTATTCAACATAAAGAATTAAGCAGACATTACATTATTATGACAAGTAATCAGTCAAGATAATAGAGTACTATACTCTATTGAATATACAAATAGTTTGAAATATAGCGACTAAGAAGTCACTACAATAAGTCAATTAAATTAACAATGCAATATTATGAACTTCTTGACAGAATTTAAAACGTTCTTGGCATCCAAAGATCCTCCAAACTCGAGTACGTCTTGTATCAGGCCGCATACCGAAACGAGACTCGTCAGAAAAGCACAATAAAATCCTCTATTGCGACAATACTCGAAAACGTACTTGATCCCTAGGCACTTTTCATGTGTGTAATTCCGGTATAGTTACGGATTTTCGAAGCCAGCCTTTTTGTTTTAAATAACAAGACGCAAATATTTTCTTTGTGTTCCCGTTGTCAAGATATCAGATACAATAAAATAATATATATGTATATAAAATATATTTAAAATATTACTTGAAAAATGTGTTCTGAATTATCACATAAATTGTATATCGCTTTTTACCGTTGCTGTTATAAGGTAGATATGGATATTTAAGTAGGGTAATACAGGACTGTGTGACTTTTACGTTTCAGATTCCGCACTTCCGCAGCACAAATAATGATAGACAATTAAAATGTTCATATTATTATGATTTTTATGAATCATGCATTGTAAATTTTCTTATCAAATTACCTGACAAATTGTACGTTTAAATGTAACAAAAATATAATAAGTTGTTCCACATTGTATCTAATTTATTTAATATATCATACATTCAACGTATTTTATCAATTTAAGTGATACATACGTTTCACTTTCAATATATGCACACGGAACGTATAGATGCGATCTCTTTTGCACACATTAATTTTGCATAATGCTCTCTCTATTACTCTCATAACTTATTTGAGTCACCGACATCCATCATCAAAGAAGTACCTACTGCTTGAGATTTTGCAGAATTTTAATACATTTTGTGTCAAAAACATAAAAATACAGTGACTAAACTAGCATGTCGCGACCTGGAGATAGGCCGAGCCAGGCTCAGACGTATAAATTAGTTGTGGTTGGTGGCGGTGGCGTCGGAAAGAGTGCTATCACAATTCAATTCATACAGGTACAAAAATAATTAAAGTGCCGTGTTTGGCTATCATCCACTACTATTACTGATAGTAAACCTCTTCACCTACCTTTCCTGTCTCATTAACTAACTGTTCCTTAAGAATTTCTGTTAATAATACCATCTTATAACCGCGATGTGTTCATTCTTATAAATAGAGTTTCTAAGAAGATTGTCAAGGCCTGTAAAAGGCCAAGACGCCCACTGTATCGCATCTGGTCCTGAAATGTCCCTACTTTCTTTCAGAGCTACTTTGTGACTGACTACGACCCTACCATTGAAGACAGCTACACCAAACAATGTGTTATAGATGATATACCAGCGAAACTAGACAGTAAGTGCATGCTTATGGTGTTTATTTTAACTCTTTGGCGTTAACAAGGCTGCTAGCGTTTGTAGTAGGTGTGGAATTTTACACATCATGTAGGTAGTAGCTTATTCAATATAAACTAGTAGAAAAAGGGTACTCCTATCACAATGACCTTCAATATCTATCAAAGTTGATCTTTTATGTACATTACAAGGTTCTGTTCTCTGGCTCCTAGATCAACCTGGTGCTACAGTTGACTGTTAATTACTCAGTAGACTTACTTTGATGTTTGAATAAACAGTTTATTACCTGTGACAAAATGCAGCTGTTATAGACAGAGAGTACTGCTTAATTCATGTGCTGTAAATGTCAAAGCTAAGAAAAAGCCAGTAATATCTGTGCAATCTAACTAACCTGTTCTGCATAGCAGATGATACTTCTGACAAGTAGCCTTAAATAGGGCCTGTTCCATTAGTCGCTAAGAACGTAAATTTCGATAATTTTGATCACATTCTGCGTCTGTGGTTGTGATCACTTGATCGTTTGTAACTGTCATCCCCGTTCCATTTTTTGATAAGAACGCTAAGAATGCCACTAAAATTTGCCACTTCTGTCACTTTTGACATTAGATGTAGCGTTTAAGGCGAAAATAACGCCAAGACCCATGTGGAAAACTTTTTGGGAGTGTGATAGTTTTTAGCGTTTTTAGCGAATCTCACTCAAATGGTACATACCCCTAGTAGGATCTTATGAAATTTAGCCTAGACAACCCAGGTTGTTGAGTTAAGAAGATTTGCATGACTAGTGTCTTAGAAGAAAGTGTTGATAATATAGAAAAATCCTTTCTGATTAATTGTATAAACTGGCTATTTAAATATAGGAACGCTGTAAATAACACTGACAAATATCATGAATTTCTTTTCATATATCATATTAGCTCAGCTATGAATTTCATTATAAATTTTCTGCTTTTTTTTTTTTTTTTTAATTTGATCGCCTTGCTAATTCACATAATCAATTAAGTATATCAATCATGGATCAGAAAAATATTGTTTATTTTTCAATAAAACCATGAGGGATACAAGTAATCAATTAATCATTAGAAGTTTTTATTGTTGAACATTTTTATTTATACAGATTTTTACCTATGTACATTTTAGTTTTGGTCATTTTTATAAATGGACTCCATTATTTTTGGACATTGGCTTTGGTCATTTTTCTTTTTTGTCATTAGTTGTGCAGAGTGTTAAAAAAGCCTCCTATAAGTTGTACATATCAATGCTTGAGCATAGCCTTTGATGTGAACGCTGGTGTAATGATTGGGGACCAAGCCAAATTTTACCCAAATGCATAGGGCATGTTTTCTATTGCTTTTCTAGTAGCTACCATCCCCAAGTAGAATTTTTGATCCCCAGCAGTTTTCAAGTCAGTATACATATAAAAAAAAGGTTTAAAGCAGGTTAATTTACATTCTTATTAACTGCTTCATATTGAATCATGTGATTTTTCTATATTCTGCAGTATTGGATACAGCCGGCCAAGAAGAATTTAGTGCGATGAGAGAACAGTACATGAGATCCGGTGAAGGCTTCCTCCTGGTCTTCTCAGTAGCAGACCATTCAAGCTTTGATGAGCTGTACAAGTTCCACAAGCAGATACTTCGTGTTAAAGACAGGGATGAGTTCCCAATGCTAATTGTGGGCAATAAGGCTGATTTGGACACACAGAGAGTTGTAAGTTATTATTTTTTTCTTGGTAATGCCGTTTGGCCAATTTCCATTCATGCTAGTTTCATATGACACATCAAGTTATTACTTTAATTTAGTACGCTCTAGAAAATGTAGCAAGATAACTCATGAGCCTAGCTGTGACCTGTTATGGATCCAGAACACAACAATAAGGAGAAGTGGTCATAATGGAAATAATATACATATATGCTTATCTCAACATTTTCTTGCAAGTATGCATAAAATATACATATTGTCTATGGTAAAACATTCTTTTTTAAACTTCCAAATTGCTGGATAAAGTTTACGCTTGTCCACCATCTCATCTGTTTGTAAGTGGTATTGTTAATTTTTTTTGTCATGCTGTACCTAGAGTGCAAACTGTCTGTTTAGCTACCAGCTACTAGGAAACATTTTTAGGTGTTTACCTTAGAAGCTAGCCAGACTATGGATAATGTTCTACCAATATAAAAGTGTTAATGAAATCTAATAGGTCTAGTATCTAATCACTGTTATTCCATAAATATGAGTTTGATTGGGTTAGCTCTTTGAATGCACAATAAACAAATTATCATCAACAGCCATGACATCCACTCATTGAACAATTGCCTCCCCCAGTAAGAAGGGTTTGCCATGATCCCTACGCTTGGCAAGAGGCTTGGTGATCGCAGTGTGAGATATCAGTTCCTCAAAAAGCAATGCTGCCCATCTTCTGGTGTCCTTAGTCGCCTCGAACGACACCCAAGGGTAGAGATGGGGGGTGACATTCTACCCCGGCACCCCATGGGCAACGGGAAGATATGGGGAGGTGCCATTCTAACCTGGTACCCCATGGAATAAAATTATACTATGCTTGATATTATAACAAATTTCGTTAAAAAAAATGTATGGGAATTAATTGTGCACAGAGTTGTGTTTCCCGCGCAAAATTGGCTTGCCTACTACACCATTCTAACCTTGTGTACTTTATAATGGTATTAGGTATGAACATAAATGAGAAATTTATGTTCATACCTAATACCCATAATATTGAGTGACATGATCAGCACGGGATATTGGTAGGTATCAGTTGAAACTTACTTAAGTATTTTATTTTAGTATGTATTCATAGGATGATGCATTCACCTACTCATAGTATATTTGTCATGATTGACACATTGACAGGAATACTGAATAAAGCAATAATAAATTTATAAATGAATCTTAGTTTTGTACAAATATAGATAGTTACATTTTATAATTTATTTACAGATGAATACAAATAGTAACATTGTACACCGAGGGGAAAAAACGATCTATTTCTGTTTGAGGGTATGGTAAAGCAAAGTTGTGAACAGAAATAGAACTTTCTTCCGAGTGATACATAGTGTTTATACTATACCTAAGTGTAAAATAAAATAAATATAAGTTTTCTCGTATATGTCGAGACTTCTCAGGAAGTAGCTTCTTTATTACTTCTTGAGCTGTATTTTTTATTTCTGGTGTCGTCATCATTATAAAATCGTCACTTTCACTATCAGATGACATTTTAGAAAAATATTTTGAATAATTTAAAGCATACGGTTAAATTATCGACTTAGTAAAAAACTAAATTAAAGAAAAACAAAACAAATAGCCGCGCAATTTTATTCGTAGTGCAGAAAAAGGATATTATCCTACTTTCATTTAAAATCGCTACGTTTAATAAACTCGTTCTATAATTGATGTTAATAAAAAAAATAAACTTTTTCATACATTCTGAATTGTAAGTGTTTTTTCATGACAGATAGGCTAGCCTTTGACTATCTCACCTGATGGTAAGTAATAATTTGGACAATCCTCCTAACGAATAGTAGTAGTAAATAACATACTGTATCAGCCGGATTGTCTTCTGCTGAACACAGCCTCTCCCATTTTGGGGGGCTTTGCAATCCCCACGCTTGGCAGGCATCTATGGGATCGCAGTATGAGATATCGGTTCCTCAGAAAGTGCTGCTGTCCACCTTCTGGTGTGTTAACCCTTAGTCGCCTATTACGACACCTACGGGAAGCGATGGGGGAGTGACATTCTAGCCCTACACCCTATATTCTGTGAAAATTTTGAGACTATCTGTTATTCTTTCAAAGACACTGTCTTATCAGACTGGCGGAGAGGCTTAATAACTGGGTCTCGTTATCAACCATGGAACAGTAAAAAATTATCACTATTTTAAGAGCCACTTTTGGCAAAATGCATACTACCATACGGTGTAGCTCAAACCCGTGACGCGATTCAAACTATGTAGCCCCGCGTGGCAATCCACACTCAGTCCAAAAAATACTGCTTCATAAGAGTTTCTGTCCTTCGATTACAGGTGTCGCTAGATGAGGCCCAAGCGCTCGCCCGACAGCTGAAGGTGCCGTACATCGAGTGCAGCGCCAAAGCGCGTATGAACGTCGACCAAGCTTTCCACGAACTAGTAAGACTTGTGCGCAGGTTCCAAGATGCTGAGCGTCTCAACGTCAAGGCCGACTACAGGAGCGGTAAGAGGAAGAAATGCACCATCTTGTAACAATTGCTATATTACACGAAATTATACTAAAATATGCGATCGTTTATGACAAAATATCTTTTTTAATGGCTAATTGAATATGATATAATAGGTTATATTTTCAACCAGTTCTAGTAGCAGTTTTGTTATTGGTTGTGGGATAATGTTACGTTTAATTAAAAGTTGTATTTTAAACAAACACAATTTAATTGTGTAGTATCGCTCACTGGTTCGGTCTCAGTGGGCTCTGTATCCAGTGCGCTGAACCCTGTAGGAACCGTCTCCTGGGTATGCGGCCTAACAGTGTGTATGTGTTTTTTCCTTGAGTTAAGACCGACTTCTCAATGTTTCTCTTTGATTACATCATCAGATCAGCGAGTAAAGTAGTGACATCTGATTCGACTGTGTCATCATCGCTCACGAACAGCTCACATGTTGGTAAATGTTGTCATATATAGAATAGAAACAAGAAACACTAGTACATACATATCGTTAGGTGCTTGGTGAAATATTTTTCTATTAGAAGGTGTTACCAAGCCAGGGCAACCATAAAGAAAAAAGCATTTTGACCAAATAAAGCCTTTATTCTCAGATTATTTTTATCAACAAAACATAAAAGTAACATAATTGATAATCATGTTAGATTAAAATAATAATCTATCAATAATTGTATGTTTGGGTTCCCAAAGTTGGGCTTAGGGCTCAGCTATTTGTTGTCAATTGCCTCCTTCTTGCAGTCTCGTTGTGACCAAACATAAAACTTTAATGAAATAACATCAATCTGGTTTTTAAAAGCATATAAGAATATCAACTTCCCATGACCTTTAACAAAACTATAAACTGGATCCGATTTATTTATTGGTTGTTATAACTTAAATGGGTTTCAAACCAGTTCTTTGAAATATGTAATTCCATGTGCTCATTTCATTCTTAATGCATAACTATTTACAATTTCAACATTTCTATATTAATCTTATTTGGGTATATTGAACTTAAGTTGCTTTTATTTGGGGTACAGTCAAACTAGGTAGCTTTGGTTTTCCTTACAATTTAAATATGTAACACATTTTTTTTTGTATACCAAAATCTTCTGAAAATAGTATTCTTAATGACCCTACCTGACTGTACCTACTTCATTTAATTTTCCATAGGATTAAGTTAAAATTTTATTTGCTCGATTGTTTTTTTTTTGTTATTTTAAGGTATTTATTTTCAGCAATTTTTTTTGTTTTTAATTAATTACTTTGTTGATTTTTATATAGTTAAACGGAATATACTCATGTTCTTAATGAAGAATTATTGTGATATATTTCAGTGTAGTCATACCTCGAAGTATTTATGAAGATGTATGATCAATGTTTATTTTTAATATTCAACAGTTCTTACATAAACTTACATCAGATAAAAGTATCTCTCAATTTACATTCATGTTAGTTTTAAAAGCAATTTATGTAAACTTATCTACTACATTTCTTTCTTAGTGCCATAACTGCCAAAAACATTGAAAATATATTGTGCCAGTACCATTGTCTGTTAGCAAAGCCGACATGTCTCAATGTAAGCTGGCAATATCTGCAAAAATAGGCACCAACCTGTGATAGTTGACCTGAGACACTAAAACGTCTGCGTACAGACATATAATTCATATAAACTTTTTAAAGTATTTAACTGGTGCATAAATTGGTTTTTGACAGTCTTTGAAAATGGTGCTAATTTTAATATTATACTTAAAGCACAAATCTATGTTTTGCTCTTTACTTTTATTAGTTCTGTCTCTCTTAATCGGGCTATGCATGGATTTTACTGTATCTTGGGAAGTTAAAAATATATAATGTTGTTATTGGCCAACGTTTTCACTGAGTACTGACCCAGTGCTAGGGTAGTAGAGAGGGTCTGTTGGCGTTACTGTTATTTATGAATACCCTCTTCCTCGATTACACTCACATGAGGAAACGACTAGGTTACCAGTAAGCCAGCAGACTGGAGGTTGAATATACCTGGTCAAATTAAGGCACTTAATTACATAAATATAAAATTTAACAATTCACATTTTCAACGCAGTCGGTATCATGTTTTGACCGTAAGCGTTTTTACTCATAACATGTGCCGTTGTTTGACGAGAGAAGCAATTTTTCATAAGATGATTTTACGCCTAAAAAGGTTGTATATAACGGAAAATAATTTGTATGAAATTTATAATAGGCACTTCTTTTCCACTACTAGCATGATATGGTAGAAAGTACATTTTTATTGTCATGCTTTGCTGTTACTGGGGTAAAACGGTCTATTTTAAATGAGACCTATGTCTAGAACAAGTTCATGTATAACAGATATAACTTTATAATACTAATTGTAATGAATTGTTAATGGAATTAAAATAAATTAATGTGTACTTGAGTGTTTAAAATATTGTCAAATAGATGGCGCATTCTTGTTATATCACGCCAGACTTGTTGTATCAGAAGTCTAGAAACCAAATACTAATTGTGTAATTTTATTTTGTTATTTTTGTCGTTCTGTAATATTTAGTTAAGCGCTAGGTGTATATAAATTAATATTGTATCACTTTATAAGATGCTACTTTTTTTAGAAGTGAGAATATTTATGTTCTCATAAAATATAAAAAAAATACATGAAAATTACTTGATATTGGGCAAAATATTTTTCTATTTTTAATTTACATGCATTAAATAAGTAACAATAATTAATATATAATGATTATATCACACATAGGTTTGCCTGACTAGGGCAGCATGATCATTGATTACAGATAGAGACAATTTTGTAACTTGATTTTAAGAGATACTATTTTTATATTTATATTTTTAGACATTGCTAGGCGCAGTTGTGACTAATATAACTTGATCTATGTGTTGAAACAAATAGATCCATTTGCGGTCTCCAGTTATACTTGTATATAGAACGCGCAAGAGTTTTGATATAACCTTTACAATATATCAATTTAGCTTATGAAACAGTACCGAGAGACTTTTTGAAAATATTTACTTTAAATCGATTTTTATGACTGTTTTCAAACATTGAAACATACAAGATTTCCTTTGCAAAATTAGTTCAAGTGACATGTATTTTTAAAACATACGAATAAAATATTTAAAGAAGTGTAACTCTCGTACCGTTTACCTCTATGGACTTATTAAGGCCGTATTCCATTTGAGTTATTTTATCATTTTGACCACATTTTCCGTCTATGAATCCACATTTAATATGAACCATAGACATAAAATGTGACCAAATTATCGAAAATAACGAATTGGCGTCAAATGGTATACGCCCTAAGTTCACAATGCCGTGCAGCGTAACAAAATTACAGACCCACCAACTTATCTGTTCAGGTGTCAGAAAAAAGAACTACAACATTCCTTCAAATTGTGACAGTTTGTAGTTGATTTCCTTGACCAATAGCGCCCTCGAGAACTGCACAGTTAAGTTGGTGGTACTATAACTTGACGCGACCAATCAGATGCGTTTGTTTCTAAGCCCCAAATCAATTAACCAATCCAATTGAATTTGGAAGATTGTGTTAAACTTGTTTGTATACTTTTTAAACCACGCCCGCCTCGGAAAAGTTTGCGTTCTACTTTTTTTTGAGCTTGACTTCCATTTCTTTAAGTATTTACTCGTAGTTTTAAAAATTCTAAACATCATATTTGGTATATTATGTAATTGCTATTACATTTTGACATATCAGTAAATTCTATGTCTGTCATTAAATTTGTCTGGAAACATTTTATAGTTGAATATTAATTTATTTTTTAATTATGCGTTGTATTGTACAGTCGCTAACAGTATTTGTTGTGTTGTGACTTCTATTGTTAATTATATTCAACAACGTTTTGACAGTTCACTCCAAACTGCTCGACAAAACTAAGTCGAACTAAAAAAAATATATACTAATATTGACTTAGTTTTTTTTGGTTAGTCCTTATTACAACTGTGTAAAATAATGTATTGAAGTCTATGGCTCGTATTAATATGCATGTCAAAGTGGATATCGATCTTATGTTTGGAACATCAGTCTTTAACTGTATCTTAAGACGCTGCTTAAATTTTGTCACTATCGGACTGCGTAGGAGTGAAAGAGAGGCAGCGATGGTTAAATCACGATCAGTTTAGGTATAATCCGAAAGTAAGCTATAACAGAAAACTAGTAACGTAAATTGAAAATGTAACTTTTCTTGTCCCTCTTGATAAGGTTTTGCTGTTTAGTAATATATTTTTATACACATTCATACGTAAATAATTTAGATATTTACGTTACAGGCGTAATTTAGAATCAACTTTGTAGTTTTATTCTATCGAGAAAATTTTAAGAAAACGAGTTACGGACTTTTCTTGGCCTTTGATAAAATTATCAAAATTAACGTATAATTTTCTTACTGTTGCAAACTAAATTCGTTTGGCTAAAAATCTGTTGAAGTACCTAAATCTATTTAGCACTTATCAGCGCCTTAAGATCTATATCAAGTCTGAGATGGATTTATTATTACGAGCCTATGAGATATATTGAGACCCGTAAACTCTAGTTAAAGGCCCTAATGAATTCCCTAATTCATACAATGCAATTTAGAATATTCTGACACATATATTGATTAGATTTGTTTTTATATTATTTTTTATTTTATGTTCCTCATACTTAGGGTGCGTACCATTTGAGTGAGATTCGCTAAAAACGATCACACTACCAAAAAGTTTTCCACATGGGTCTTGGCGTTATTTTCGCCTTAAACGCTACATCTAATGTCAAAAGTGACAGAAGTGGCAAATTTTAGTGGCATTCTTAACGTTCTTATCCAAAAATGGAACGGGGATGACAGTTACAAACGATCACGTGATCACAACCATAGACGCAGCATGTGATCAAAATTATCGAAAATAGCGTCTTAGCGACTAATGGAACATACCCTTATCATACGTTGCGAGCGCCATGATTACGGACTAACTGAAGATCAGGGGATGGGGACATGTTTTTATTTGCAGACAAATCTGTATGTTGTTTTCTATTATTTGTTGATTCCCGTTTGATATATTCATGTCATTTTAATGACTATGTTAGTTAAAAGGCTTTTTTAGTATCTGTCCCTGGCGTTTACGTCACAATTAAAAGAGAGAACAACTGACTATCAACAGTACTACTAGAGTTGACTATCATTAAAGCACTTGTTCCACCGCAGGCGATGAGCGAGAAGCTAGTACCGGTAGAAACAAGTTAGCGAGTATGTAGTCCTAATAGTTTTGTCGCTGGGCAATTAACCGAGTGTGCGAATGCGACAAGTAATTAGTCGCACTACTCGCTCGGGGCAACCCACAGGTGTACGTATCTACCAAGCAGGTCTCTTGGCGAGTGTTCTGATAAACCGAGCGAACTTCGTTGAGCGAGTATAGCCCTTATCGCTGCGATAAAGTTATGGGGAGATAGTTCTTGTCGGATAGGGTGAGCATTTAGCGATCAACTTCTAATATATATGTATCTCTTTTGTTGACACGGGATTTGTATCTTTTGTACGTTTCTTGAGCGAGAGTAAAGTCGGTAGCTCGCTTTATCGCCAGCGCGAAGCAGCTGTGGGACAAATGCCTCAAATGGTCTTCTAAATTGAATTGAATCAGATGCTTCATGATTATTTAGTTATAAGATGACTGTGGTTTTCGTTGTGCTTATATTAGCCGCTTTAATTCGGAGCTTTTAAGAATAATGTAAATGAGCATGTTGTTCTACAAGAACTTAAATGTTAATACGTTTATTTATGGTTGTATAATTGTACAAAATAAATTGTAAATGGACTAGTCTTGAATGAGAAAAGTGTTTGTAAAGATTCTAAAATATTGAGTGCCAAAGATGCATAGAACAAAACATCACCACGCTTTTGTACGATTTGAACTGTACAGTCCCACCAACTTATCTGTTCAGGCGGCAGAAAAAAGAACTACAACATTCCTTCAAATTGTGACAGTTTGTTGATTTCTTTGACCAGTATAGCGCCCTCGAAAACTGCACAGTTAAGTCGGTGGTACTATAGACAGATGTTTCTTATCACGCTTACGTTTCGTTAGATATGTTTTTATTCTAATGCAGTAGGGGGCGAGACTATCAGATACTATCACTTAAGTTTAGCTAGCATAAAAAAAATTAGAGACAAAGTACACCTAGGGGCCAACTCCCATATTAATTAAGTCTTATTTTAACCTTAAATTAACAATTTTAATTCGCACTACCATACTTCACCATAGTAAACATACATTAGAATTTCAATGTGAGAGCGGGCTGCATGCATTGGATCCAGTTACGTGTGCGATAGAGATAGCGTTATATGAACATTATTGTTTCGTGACGGCCGTGGTACGAATCTTAGTATAAACATTTTAAACTTGAAATAATGATTTTCGTGTTCTATAATAGTTTTGAAATGGTGGGAGTTGGGGCCCTGGGTTTAAAGGTAAGGCAGTTTTATAGGCATCTGTCATTAAGTCCTATAAAAAATGGAGTGTACATTTAGTAACTCAGGTAAAAGCCTCGGTGGCCAAGCGGCTCGGCGTCTGATGCGTACGGAAGATTGTAGTTGAGAGTTGTATATTTTTCGCTCTAATTTTTTTTTATCGATGTCATCGTGTGCATAACAAAGGTACTCTGGCTATATAGTTCTATGCGTCTTTGATTTTAAATTATCGAATCTTTATAAAACAAAGCCTGAATGATTCGAGATTAGTCCAAAATGTTCAATAGTTTATACATATATCGTGTAGTAAATCTTTTTTCTGTATACCCGCCATATTTTATCTGGCGAAGACCAAGGCATATTACGCTAATGTTTTATTAGTGGTATTTCAAAACTTTCTCCCACGCCACGCTACAGTCAACGCCTATACTATATACTACTGTATCAAATTTTCTCTACTCTATTAGCCTATCTGTGGTCCCACAAGATAAACCTCCAAGTAAGAAATTAAAAAAAAATGTGTACATACCACTTTCCATATAAAATGTAGCATTGTCTTTTGTAATGTTGTTATGGTAACCGCCGCTGATCACCACTGGTGCAATAATTTAAGAAGAGCTTTAACTAGGGCGGTATTCGCCCAGTAACTTACTAAACTGAGAACTGTTGTCCAGCTAATGTAATTGTATTTGTATAATAAATACATTGTAACATACTTGTTTTATTATTGTTTACCTCTGACTGAGTACTAACATGTCTCATGGTCTTAATATGGGTACAGTCCCTGTTCGAAATGGTAGTAAACATGAGTGTATATAATGGTTGAGGAGGACGATAGCTGCTGGCACGCGAGTCAACTCTTGAACGAGTGCTGGTTGAGGGACACTGGTCCGTCTGGAATGTCTGCGCAAACCTGTTTGTAACTCTTCTGTGATAGTATATACAAGGTATAATTAGCGCCCCTTATAATATAACTGTGTTCTCCCCTAAGTATGTAAGAATGCTCCACACAGTAATGTAATAAATTTTTCAGTTAACTTTAAAAATGGCACTTGATTTGCATGTTTATTATTTTAGTCAAATAAATATAAAATTCTAATACCATCTCATAACTGAAATCCATAATTATCATCTAATAACGATGCAACACAAAAATACGTGCGCTCCGCTCGGTGTCTCGCTGTTAACAAAGCTCGCGATGTGTGTTGTGTAGCCATTCCAACCGCACGAACTTTGTCGCAATTTAACCCTTTGATATGCGAAAATTTACCGACAGCTGCCCAGAGGGCCTTCGTGTTCCCTATACGACCAATTTGCTTGACCAGACTTGTCAGCGCAATTGAATCGTTGACGATCAAGTTCTCTCCGACCGGCTCGACCCTTTGGCACTACGTAGAGATGTTTTATTTATTTTATTTATTTATTTATTTAGTTTATTCAAAAGTAGTACCGCTACAGAGCGAGTTACACTAATGATAGTAAAAAAACTTAAAAACTAGCACATATTACAGTCAGTCAATTGAAATAATAATTACTATAATAAAATGTATCTTATCAAAAATTAAATGTCAAATTGAAAAAGAAAATTTAAATGACAAGTCAATTAAAAAAAATACTACATAATTACTAAAATAAGATTAATATGGTCAAAAAAATTAAGATGTCAAAATATTTACAACATTATTGTACTTTCGAATCCCTTGTGAATGTTATCTCACAATATCGCAAACATTCTGTCAGAAGGTTTCTCCAACAACCGTCAAATATATCAGACTCCGGACTGGCGTCAAGAAGTGCATTGAGTGCGGCAAGGGAGCATTGCGGGACAGAGAACAGTTTGTGGCCTCTGGCCCGCATGTAGTGATCAGGAACACATATACGACACAACTGCTCATTGAGATCCGGAGCATCCACCTTGCCACGTAGTATCCTACACATCATAACTATTTGGTCGCCTTTTGAACCCTCTCCAGCATTAAAGTGTAGTTGTCCTCATGCGGACGCCAGACACAAGCACTTGCCTCCAGCTTACTCTCACTATACACACTATACAATGTCACTGAAGTCTCGAGAATTCCGAAGCACAAAACCCAGTCTACGAAAAGATTCCTTAGCCACCGTCGCAATGTGGTCATTAAAAGTAAGCGTTCTATCGAATGTGACGCCCAAATCTTTAACAGCATCAGTTCGTGTAATCACTGTGTTACCTAATTTGTAGTGGAATTCGATTGGGCAGCGCAGTCGACCGAACGTCATCTCGGAACACTTTGAAAGATTAAACTCCATCCCATTATCTACGCTCCACTGATAAACAGCATCCACATCCTGCTGCATCCGAAGGCAGTCTTCCACTGGATGTTGGATCACTCTGCATCTTCTACCGCATCTATCACGGGGAGTGTTCTGAGGAACTGTACGATTTACTACCTGCAGCTCACTTTCGCCATCGGATGCCCCGACAAAGCTTGATGTTTCATCAAATTCATGTCGACGTCTGGAAGTCCACAACTTTGCGATTTTCTACCTCGCACTGCCACAATGTAGAACCAGCTGCCACGTGCAGTATTTCCGAACGGATACGACTTAAGAGCCTTCAAGAAGAGAGCATATTCCCTCCTCAAAGGCCGGCAACGCATCCTCGATACTTCTGGTGTTGCGGATGTTCGTGGGCGACGGTGATCACTTACCACCAGGTGAGCTGCCTGCTCGTTTGCCCTCCTATCACATAAAAAAAAATGCGTCATCGCAATTGTGTGGCCGCAGTATAAGGAGTTTTGGAAATCAATTATGAATAGATAGGTCAAAAACGGCTTCGTGGGCTCGTTCCCCCGACCTCTAGGGAGACAAAGAACATCTGGTAGTGGTATTGGCTTCCCGGGCGGGGGAGACAAAAGGTCCCTTCGGCCATTTTGGTAACTAACTGATTTGAAACCTAAAAGCTACGTGAAAACAATTTTCTTCACTGTTTTGTAATCAGTTACTTATAAACACTTATTTTCCGTTTTCGTTATATTTTATATGGTTTTTTATTTCGATTATGACGTACTAAGTGTACCTCATTGCATTACAATCTAGCCAACAATACGGACTAATTAGTAATTTTAGCTTGACTTAAACTGCTAGATAGAGTAAAATTAAGAATGTGTACATTAACACCTATCTTATTGTCTCTATTAAGGGTAAGACACTATGTGTTCTTTATATAACAAGTGTTGAAAAAAAAATTTTTTTGTTCTCGGTGTACATTATAATTTTTTTTCATTCTATATTATTGGCCAATTCAACACGTTGAAGAGGATGGAATTATGGAAGTCAAGTTGAAGAATTAGGTGATGTAAAACGTATTTCTTTGGTTATGGTAAATATATTATGGTTAAAAAGTACTGGATGTACCAGATTCTTTTTTTACATTTAAGTTTTTTTCAGCTTACTCGTTACCTTCGTATAGCATCCAAGCCATTTTTACCTACCTTTATAATAATAATTGAAGCTTAGTGTTTGTAGTGAAGAAAAAACTGTATAACGTTGATTTATCGATTTATTACATAATAAATTACAGGCCTATTATCTATTTCTGTTCGTACGAATGTTATGTTCACTTCCTGGCGGCCAAAGCGGTCAGGTCAGCGATGCAGCGGTCCAGGGCCTGCTTCTCCTGGTCAGGAGTGATGGCTTTAGTCACGTTCGACACTATCCAGTTGACCATGTTCTTCTGGGCCATGCGCCTTTCTACGTTGGACTTTTCCAGCTGGTAGTCGAGACGGCGCTTCACCTGGAGGTCAAATAAATAGAATTTAGAAAAAATAATAAAGTTAACATACATAACTAACTGCGCCCCGAAGCTTCATCCGTGAAGAGAATGAATCAAAATGATGAGGATGATAAACGTATCCTATGTTCTAATCTCAGCCGTGGTATCAGCCAGATTGTCTAATGCTGAACATCCTTTTTTTGCCAGGTTTTATCAGAATCTCCATACTTGAGAGGCGACTTGGGGATCACAGTGGAAGAGCAATTCTTCAGGAGACCCTTTTTCATTTGCCTCTTACAACACCCATAGGAAGATATGGGCGGATAAAACTCGAGCCTAGTACTCCACGGGGCAATACAGGAACTAAACTATCCATATTCAAAATTTCTTCAAATTTAGATCAACAAACATCCACAAAACAACAAAATTTGGCGAGGGTGTTGAGAAGATTGCCTACTATGTCGTACATACATGACAATGAGATTTTTGTGAATACCTCAGTGTAAGTGTTCATAAGCCGTTCCCTGTAAGCTGCCTCGAGCTGTAGCAAAACATTCTCCTTCTTGGCCTGCATGAGCAGCTCCTGGCCGTTGGCGCGCCACTGCGCCTTCTTCTCGGCTTCCACAGCCTCCTGCAGAGATTTTATGGAATCTTCACGGTCTTCGTTGTAAGACTTCTCTACGGCCTGCAAAGAAGTATACACTGTTATAACAAGAGCATTCCCAAATGCGTTGGCGTCAAGCAGGCGGCCGGCCATAAAACCGACGCCATATGTCACTTCACACATTTTATATTTATGCATTGTTAGAGAAAACATATTGTACCAACCACATATACAGTGGGACATGTTTTGTTACTTTTCCAATAATATCAAATACGTACATTAAATAACTCTATAAAACTAAAATTTAGCATAGCTCACTTCATTTAAAAAAATTATAACCTGTATTTTGTTCATCTATTTAATTTATCTCTATGTACCGGCAGCTGTGGTTCTGAGAGCCAGTAATTCTAGGAAACATCAACGGATCATATTTAAATAGAATTTGGACTAACCTTCACTTTTTGATAGAATTGCATTTATCATGGTCAGAAGTGGACCATGTGACCATGAAATGACCTGTTAATCCTTTGAATATAAATACAATTCGCGAAAGTATAGGGTTTTCCAACAAGAACTTTGTTTTCTAAAACAAAATAAAACAAAGAATTTAGATGAAGATAATTCAAATTTTTATTGTATTACGAAGAGTTGGCAATTATGAATTAAAAATGATATCTGGCAAATTTCCACCACGAGCACGCTGACAGATGTCGATTCTTTCATCAAAGTTTTTAATAACTTTTTGGCAAAATGGCGGGTCGATTTCGTTAATCACATGACGGATTATGAGTTGGCTGCAATCGATTCGATTGGCTCCGTATAGACTCTGTCCTTAATATAGCCCCACAAAAAATAATCCAGTGGTGTTAAATCACACAATCTGGCAGGCCACTTAATCACTGAATTTCGTGAAATTATGCGATCGGGAAATTTCGTTTGCAATTAATTGATAATTTCATTGGCTTTGTGACATGTGGCATCATCCTGTTGAAACCACGTGTCAGTGATATCCAAGTCATTAATAATAGGCCAAAATTGAGTTGTTAACATCTCGCAAATTGACTCGCCATTTTGCCAAAAAGTGATTAAAAACTTTGATGTATGAATCAACATCTGTCAGTGTCGTGGTGGAGATTAGCCAGATATAATTTTTCATTACTGCCAAACTACATTACTTGCTCAGTGGCCAAACTTTTCTCTTTGTAAAACAATAAAAATTTAAATCATCTGCATCTAAATTATTTGTTTTATTTTGTTTTAGAAAACAAAAATTCTTGTTGAAAAACCTGTACAAATACTTCGCCTGCACCTTCACTTACAATAAGGTGGGATAGAGGTCAAAGCCTACTATAAATAAAAAATGTTATTCTTTATTTTTAATCTAGTCTCATGTGATCATATAGGACAATCACCTTCATAGGATACAGGCATACCATATGTGTATGAAATTGAAACCAATCGCCTTCACAAAAGCTAAATGGAGTTTAATAATTATTATTAATAAGCCCAATCTCTCCTTAATGTATATTCTCTTTGCACTTATCAGCACTCACATCAACTTCCTTATCAAGCCATGCTGCGATCTGCGGACCGGCCTTCTTGGTGGCGACATAGACCATGATTAGGAGAGACAGGCCAGTGTAGTATTCATGCTCCATCACATAGATCTCCTTGCTGAACAGGTATGTCCAGAGACCCACTCCAAAGGTGTATGGTCCAGTCACACCGGTTTTGGAGTGGAAGAACTGGAACCTAGAATGTTATGATGAGAGCTTATCAAACTGCTTTTAGTAGCAGGAGAAATCTAATATTGTTGCTTCTTGTATTAACACCTGCTAAGCAATTAATTGAAAAGTAATTTTGTAAGCAGTAAATTTTTTTGTGTACATGTTCAACCAGGGATTATTGACACCATACCTTCGAAGCAGTGATGGCTCAGTGGCATTGGCTGTGGACTACCACGCAGCAGGTCCATGGTTCGAATCCCGCCGCGGGTTTGAGCTTCACCGCATGGTGGAAGGGCATTTTGGGAATGCCCACCTGGCTAATGATGGTCACTAGCCAGGCGGGCATTCCCAAAATGCCCTCAAGTAGAAAATCTCTCGCCAAGCACCTAACAATGTGTTCCGGCAGCTATGCTTGAGAGTCAGAAATGCATCTTGTATAGGCAGTGGTTACCACTTAACATCACGTGCCTCGTGCTTGTTCTCTCACAATAACATTAAAAAAAAACTATTTCTACTGCCAAGCAGTCATGTTTGCATTACCATGTTCCTGTTTAAAAGGTATGGGTGCCGGTGAAATTACAGGCACATGAGACTTAACAACTTCAGTTCTAGATCCAGGATGCAGGATCTGCAGCTGTGCAGTTTTTCTCTTGTGATAAAAGGGCAGAGGTCCACTTAACACCAGATGGGCCTCATGCTAGTTACAGCACAAACCCATAAAAAAGTCATATACATAGATTTTATCATAGAATATTCATAGGTTATACTGGCCTCAAGAATGGCTGCGGAAATACACTGTTAAATGCTTGCCAACAGTATTTTAACTTGAGGGGTGATTGAGGGAGAAGCTGGTGCATATTCATTTACTGAATGTTTTTTTTTTTCACTTCTATTTATACAACAGTACGATTTTTTTTGAGAATGTCACCCCCGTCTCTACCTGTGGGTGTTGTAAGAGGCGACTAAGGGTAACACACCAGAAGGTGGGCAGTAGCACTTTCTGAGGACCTGATATCTCACACTGCAATCCCCAAGATGCCTGTCAAGCGAGGGGATTATGGTAAAACCTCCCAAAAATGTGGGAGTCTGTGTTCAGCAGTAGACAATCCGGCTGAAACAGTACATTACAAAAGTTTCTCACCATTCTTCAGGCAAGAAGCCTAGGCGGACCTTGCCAGGCTGCGCGGCGCGCACGGGACGGGGGAAATTGACCTCATCACGTGCGCCTGACACGTCTGTGGCGGAACCCCGCGCCACCAACGCTGTGGCAGCGGACTGTCGAGCTAAGGCTGGAAACAGCAATAAAATTAAGTTTAAAGGCTTCTTTAATACACTGCAGCCGTTACTTCTAGCTAGAATATTCCCTATGTATGCATATCTAGATTTCTGCTGTTGTCTGCTGGTTGTCACTATTATAATTCAATATGGTAATTAATATTTTAATTAACAAGCTAATTAATCATAGAAAAAGTGTGGCTATCAGTTTGTACAGGTTATATTCCAAACAATGCTGTCATTTGAAACTGCAGGCCGTAAGTGCAGCATGCAGTTGACTGCTAGGGAGCTTTTTGATAACATAATCTAAGGGGGCCTGTGGACCCTACTCCTTGGGTTGCATGCAAGTCTCACGCAATAGCGACTTGAGCCTCTTCCTCAGCAAATGAGATGGACCCGGCACCTGCATGGTGAATGCATGGAATGCTAAGTAATAAGTCTCATTGTATCTTGTCGATAGGACAGGAAATCTGGCGTGTAGTTTCATAACATTTTGCTGAATAAAAAGTTGTCAGACTGTTAAAATCTGATAGTTGTGATACAGTTTCACAGTGGAATATAAAAATTATTTGAGCATAGATTGTAGCATGAAGCATATTCCTGGAAGTAAATTTGAAGAACAAATACCATCCCAACTGGAAATGCAGTAAAATATTACAGACTGACATAGAAAAAAGCAAACAATTTCAATGATATTGAATCAGCTACATGTCATAGAATTTTAAAAATAGGTATAAACTTGCATACACAACTCTACATTATTTGTGAGGTTTAAAAGAAAGGTTTTTGTTCATTGATATTCCTATGCATCTAATTATATTAGTATTAGAGGGATCTAGTTAAGGACAAGAACATGTTGTATCAAAGTCACAAAAAGAGCTAGGTATAGTTATTAGAAATGGCTGTCTTATCTGGGAATATTAACACTATGTCATCTGCAAAGGTAAGAATCTTAGAATTTTTGATATGTTACTTACAGAAATCCTAGAAGAAGACCAGAAAGACAATAGGTCCCAAAATACTAACCTGAGGGACACCATGTTTGTGTAGTATATATAATTATGAACTCTCTATGTCAGGTAACTTTTTAGAAGTTGAAGTAGTAGGCCACATATTCCAAGGCATACCAGCTTAAATAATTAATCAGTTGTGTGTATTCAATATATGTATTCACAAAGGGTAGGGTTCAATATATGTATTCAATATACAAGGGAATCCGGTAGATAAAAAATAATCTATTAAGGTTAAAATTAAGTAATTTACTTCTCAAAAACGATTGATTTCCATAGGACAAAAAATTCGTTTTTTAAGGAATAAGAATGTTGTGGCAAAAACTGAATCTAAGGATGAGCCCAATCTTATAATAATAAAAAATATTCTGATTGTGGTAATGATAAAATTAGTGATCTACTTAAATGTAGTGAAAAGACATCAATAAAATGTCACAGTAATATAACACGAACAGAATTTTACGTATGACGAAAACAATAAAGCTCATTGTTTGAGAAGGTGAACATGATATTTAAACTCAATTGTTTTAATTCCAGCTTTAAAATTTCTTGAATTGATAAAAAAAAAAATTTATCAGCTGTGAAATTATAGGTTAACTTTAACATTTTACCCCTTGTAACCGAGTTTCCAAAATTTTACCGTAGGTTATCATCTTAATATTAACCTTACTTAAACGGTTTGTGCTCGACAGACAGTATTACATAAAATAGGAATAAACAAGGTGCGGAGACATCCGTCAAATAGTGATTACATAAACGTTGGTAGCATACAGGGTTGGTAACTCCATTTAATTTAAATGAATATATTTTTATTAGTCCATATGAGATATAAATCCATACCTGAACGCAAAGCTACGCGTGATAGCATTTTTAATAGCACAATTTTCGTTATATTTCACAATCTTCGACAGCCCCCTGAAAATCTACTTTGCGTTAGGGATGTACCTATTCAACCAGATTTCGATAAAAAAAGTGACATGAAGCACGATATCGATAGTTTTGAAAACACTAGAACTTAAGCTTAAATATTCCTAAATGTTTTTTTTTTATCTTTAACATTAACAATGACGGTTTAAATACTTTTCAATCACAATTTCCCTCGATATAATAAATAGTGTTCGCCATAATATGAAAACTTGAATGAATCGCAACACTCATAGCCTATTTCCGGATTTATTCGTTGGGAATGGTTTGCACTTTATTGATCGCAAGTATCGCGACGCATAGTGCGCGGTTCAGTTGCCCTCGTTTGCGTATAATTTTGTGCTTTCTTGGTTATCAATCATATCAAAGTATTGACCACTACCGAATTCGTTCCTCATAACTTACTCATAAGTTATTAATAAACCTACGCCTGTAGGTTAAGTGTTTACATATCATGGCAAATATTAACTCAATCAGAATGCTAATGGTTAGTTACCTATTGAAGTATTTTTTTTACTAAAGACTATAATTTATTGTGTGATGTACTGATTTACGTAGTAGATTCGCTTTATTAACCTAATTAAATGTCCAGTTAAAAAAATTTACAATATTAATGTAGATAAGATTACAAAGGTAATTTTTTGCCACTTGCTATACTTGTAGGTACTGAAAAACAAATGAACAGCAGAAAGTTAAGAAGCAGTGTACCTAATTCGTTAGTGCTTAAATATTTTTATCAAATTAATTCTTGATGCTGAAGTTGTGTTGCGCAAGCCCCATATTGTTCCTATGTGTTTTCGTGACAAGTTAGAATTACCGTTCTGAACAATACATTTGGATAAACATTTGCAAAAATATCAAATGGTTTTATGCATTTACTTTTAATTAGATGATAGGTACTCAGTGCATGTATTTCAAAACGCAAATTATTTGCTTTTCGTTCAGAAATTTACTTGACATGTCAAGGTCGACATTTGACAGTAAAATCTTGACTCAGCTGGCTTACAGTTGCTGTCATTTCATTGATATATCTTAACATTTGTCAAAATATTACGCCAAAATAGTGTTGGATTTCGTAGTATTATTTTAGTATTTGTACCATTATTCATGCTGTGTAGTATCTATTATAGGAATGTCTATGAAATATATGCCGTATTCCATTTGAGTTATTTTCGATAGTTTTGAACACATTTTGTGTCGATGGATCCACATTTGATATGAACCATAGATACAAAATGTGATCAAAGCTATCGAAAATAACGAATTTAGCGTCAAATGGTATACGCCCTATACTACGCGAAAACACCATAATTTTATATTCAGGTCGACCGACTTGTATTATTGGTGAGCCGTATATACTTTTTAGTAGATATAAAAAGTAATACCCAATAATATTCGGAAGGGCGAAACTAAGTGCTTGGTGTGAAGATTATTTTCAAAAATTGCCATTACCTTACGCAAATGTTGATTGTGACAGAGTGTTAATGGAAGAGCAGCAAAGTTAACTTGGCGAAAACTGATTACGAAATAAACTGGCAACCATATATTAATAATAATATTTTTGCGTTGGGTACCGTATGAGAAAGGAAACATACTGCATAGAATTTATGAATTTATGCGTTGACAACATTTTACGTCGTGTCAATTCTAAGGACCAAGTTCTGAGCCGAGATCAATGTTTAATTGTTTACTTGCCTGAACTTGATTAATAGCCTGGATTTCATGCATATATTTGTCGCAAATTAATAAAACAAAATATTATTTTCGAACAATGAATGCATTTTTATTTTATATTAAAACAAAAAACGCCGTAACTAAAAGTATACATACGATATAAAAACATGTAACGTCAAACGTGGTATAATTTTGGATGAAGAGTATAATTTAATTTTCCATGTAGTATATTTTTTGAGGATCTGATTCTGACTCCAAACCTGCGCCAAAACAAATCGAAACAAACAGATTCGTGAAATATTTTTGTGAGAAATAGCATAATATAGGCTAGGTAGGGTTTTTTGATTATAATGGGGATATTTACTTCGTGCTGTAAACCATCAGCGGCAGATATACCCACTCCAGACGTTGTAAGTAATGAAATCAATTGTACAACTGATGATTGAAATTTGTTTTACAATTATATGAAAACACGAGACATACACAATTGCGCCTTTTACAGTTTTAATCCTTATGAAAATCATATATCATGTTCTTATGAATTATTGTATTAACCCTTAAACACCTTCAACCACATCATTCCATACCAACAGGTGAAACTGTGATCAAAAGCTATCTATCAGCTAAAACACATTGTTATGGTTCAAACCATGATACTTCGTTCCAATTCATGACCAATACATTCCTCTCAGCATATATGTTCTATTTCAGCACTTTGTTAGGAGGTTACTACTATGTCACTGCACTCAAAATCTAAGGATGTATTAATGAATAACATTCTAAACACATACAATGTGGATAGGTACTTACCAATACAATTTGGATTCTGGATAATTATAGTTACAGAGTGAAATATTAAAATAGTAAGTTTAGCTTGTGAAATAAAGTTAGGAGTATATTTTACACCTTGAGGGGATGTATTGTGTATAGTAAATTCCAAAAGAAACTTATCACGTTTAAGGAGACTCGACGTCGCCAACAAGTGGAGGCAGCTGAGCGAAGGGCTGCAGAACAAGCAGGTCGCGGTGTCAAAGATCCTGAGCGCTTAAAGCGCATGCAGCAGCGTGATAATGAGATGGAAGTACGAGAACAGGAACTAGCTAAGCAGGGAGGTGCTAATCTAAAGGTAGGTTTCTTATACTAAATGCTTATTTTGATGAAGGAATATTGATAATATATATCTGTGTGATATTTCAAATAAAGATATTTGTGAAGCATTAATGTTTAGAGTTTCTGAAATGTTAATATCCCTCTTCAAATAATCATAACAAAGATAATAAAAAAAAACTGGTTTCAAATATCTTCACCGTTTCCATTCTGTAATCTAAAAAGTATATTTGAAATGCTAATGTTAGGACGCTATATCTATGAAGATAAATGTATAAAAACCTTGAAACTAATAATTTATAAATATTCATTGGTCTTGGAAATTTTTAATAAAATATTGTAATATATGAAAAATATTGTAGTGGACGTCAAACTGAGATGAGGCCCCTGCTGTGGCGGGATCAAGCCATCAGCAACCAAAACAACAGAATATACCACAGCCACAACAGCCCGATGAACGATACCGATACAAGAACTGAACCATCCAACATTCTGTCCATCACTGCAAGTATAAAGCAAGTTGCTATGGCCATCCATAATCATTGATTACACACATACTGGTCACTCAGAAAAAATTGTTAAAAAAGCCAAGTCAAGTCACATTTTTTAATTTGTAATTTTGTCACATTGTTTACTGTAAAAATATCTGGCAGTCTGCCAACTCTGGATGGAGATATGTTTTGTAAAAATATAACACTTTTCCTAGAACTAAAGTTAATAATGTTTTTTAAAGTTCTATTAGTAACAGCTTGTTTAGACTTACTGTTTTGATATATCTTGTGTGTGTTAGATCAATAGTTCTTTTATATTAGTGGATTGTATTAGACAAGATAGATGAGGTTAATGTAAATCCTACTTCAAGGTGTTTCTTATGCTGTCTTTCCATATGTATAAATTAGACGGATATAGAAATACCTGATGAGTTATAGAAAGGGTTGAAAATAGTTGTCTTTCAAAAATTTAAATGTATTTCTTAATTTCATATTATGTTGAAGTTGTATGTGCCAGCAATTTGGTCACACTTTGATTAAAATATTGCTATGTTGTTTCAAGCTAAGTTATTTTGTATATATTTGTCATGTTGATTTGCTTGTAATGTAAGACTTGTATATTTTAGTTAAGTATTAACTGCTATTATTTATCAAATGTATACTCTAATTATTTTTTGTGTAAAGTATGCCGCATTTATCATGTATAAATGTTTTTTGGTACTACACTTTATTATACAGGTGTGTACACCTTATTTATGGACTAATAAAAAAATAGGCCTAAAAGTTCACAGTACAATAATTTGCATATTTTTAGGGACCTACCTAAATATATAACTACTAATAAATTTTTTATCTAATAATTGTGTGATGGAAACTGTAGTTTGCTCCTGTTACAACTGTTTATCAATAATTTATAAAATAATCATTGTTAATCTATTACTGAAATGTATGTGAATTTTTATTTATTTTTATGGTATAAATAAAGTCAAGATTTTTTGCATGCCATACACTGTTAATCTATCTATCTTACCTGCAAATTGGCAACACCATGTTTGTTCATCCTTCAACATTTGTAATAAAATATTTCTATTATAATTATGTATCACACAATATGAAACAACTCTTATGTATAAAAGACCAAAATTATATCTAAATCTTTTAATATTTTCTACATATATTAAAAAATAGATATTGTATGTAAGAATAGTATTTTTCTATGTATATTATTATGTGTCTAGACTTGTATGGTCAAGTAATGTTGAATACCTACCTGTGAAATAAAATGCGACTCATGCCGTAGCAGGTAATGTTCCATGAGTAAAATAAATTTAAAAATCAAAGTTTTGCTGTGGTTTTTTTTCCTTATATTGGAACTAAAGTCTGTGTCTGTTTGACTTTACCAAAATTGCTTGCTGCGGCATAATTAAAGCATTAATTTTGTAGATATGTGTGCAAGGTGTCTATTTATATATGTATAATCAATGAATGTTACATGTTAATAAATGAATGTCTCTGGAATATAAGTATATATTTTATTCAATAAATACTAATAGGGGTTGCGACAAGCGTTATCTTGGCCGAAAACAAGATTACATCGCCACCTACAGGGCCCTCTACTAAACCATCCAGTGACTCAATCGTTTGAGTTGAATTTTGTGTAAACACACAAAATTTCATCGATTGATTAATGTATAATTTTGTGTGTTTACACAAAATATCATCAATATTGGTCCAGCCGTATATCCTATTCAGTGAGGATGCATGGTGGTAGGGCATTTTGCGAATGACTGCTAGGTAGCTAGTACCATCAAGGCGACTGACTTTCTAGCCTGTCGCCAAGCACCTCCTAACTGTTCCGGCAGCTGTCCCTGAGAGCCAGGTCAATCTAGGCGTAAACTGGGTTAAATAAACAGATCTTTATTTATATGAGGGGCTTATTGAGTCCCAAAAGACCTTTCAGAGCGCATTACGAGACACGAGCAAAATCCCCTTTAGGTTATTGATTGCTGATTTTGGGTAAGCGTCAGGATGACTGGACCAAATCCGATATTCGATTAATAACATGCCTACTATATAATACCTAAGCGCATACAAAGATATTATAGTACATTGTACATCGAGGGGAGAAGACGATCGCAGCGGTGGGCTTAAAGGCAACTCGAGAACAGAAATAGAAATTTCTCCCGAATGATACATAGTGCTTTATACTACACCTACGAGGAAAATAAAATCATTATAAGTTTTCTCGTACTTATCTCGTGACTTCTCAGGCAGTAAGTTCTTTATGACTTCTTGAGCTGCATTTCTTATTTCTGGTGGAGTCATTATTATAAAATCGTCTCTTTCACTATCAGATGACATTTTGGAAAATTATTTAGAATAATTAAAATATCAATTTAATAAAAAACAAAATTAAACCAAAACTAACAAATCGCGCTTTTTTTCTTTTTTTAACTTCCTTTCATTGAAAATCGAGTACAAATAAAAATCACACCTATTTTTTCTAATTATTTGATATAAAACCTTTTTGAGATTGTAGGTATTTGTTTATGTTAGCAGTTAAAAAAAACAAAAGAACGCTACTAGATTTCCATACAACATTCACGGAGTGCAGGAATGAAAATCAATGTAACTTTTCCCGTCGTACATTTATAAGGCAAAAATGACGAACATTGCGAAAATTATAACATGTTTTTGAAAGAGTAATGAGACGCTTTCTGAGTGGG
Organism: Plagodis pulveraria; assembly: GCA_963890685.1. Lineage (NCBI taxonomy): Eukaryota > Metazoa > Arthropoda > Insecta > Lepidoptera > Geometridae > Plagodis > Plagodis pulveraria. The sequence continues at coordinate 27,910,989 of OY982967.1, forward strand.
TGTCTTATAAAATAAATAAAGTGGTCAGCCAATCTGACGTCGGTGTATACGGTGCTGAGATATGGACCCTTAAGGCATCAGACCGTAAACGCATTGACGCATTTGATGAGATGATTTGAGATGTGGTGCTGTAGAAGGATGCTGCGAATACCGTGGACCGCTAATCAGACCAACGCCTCCATCCGCATCGGCGATAATGATAACAATAGAATTTCATTCATAAATAGGCCATAGTGGTCCAGGCCGATGCCAACTTATTAAGCAACTGTAAGTCAGAACCAGGCTTCCATCGACATGCCTAAAGAAATGAAAAAATACGTCTGGTTGGCTGACCATTGTGACGTTATTTATGTTCACATAATTTTATATGTTTATCATTACGATACCCAAGAATATATTTTTACACAATTTTAGATGATTTAAATAAAAAAGTTATTAAAGAAAACATCAAAGCCCCTGTGCAAAAGTTAGCACAGGCGCCTTGTTGTTTAAGAGCTTATTCTTTTTCAGGCGCATCGTTGAACTAACTTTAGAAATTACTTACTCATTGAATTAACTTTTACAAATATGGTTAGGTATGCATTAGATATTATTTTTAGACTAAGTACCTACTTAATAATCGTTGAGTTGTCATTCAAAAAATATTTACGACTATTCAATAGGTAGGCCTACCGCAGTATATTCAAATCTGTGATAAATTATTGTTTAAGTTCTATAATCTAACGTGAAAACATGTTATTACTAATTATAATATTATATTGATTAAGTTTGATACGAGAATTATTTTTTCAGATGATACTAGGTAGCCAACTAACAGTAGCTGTTAGGGCGAATTCCACTAGACGCCACTATCGTTACTTTCGATAATTTTGACCACATTTTGCGACTATGGTTCCACATTTAAAATGAACTAACACAAAATGTGCTCAAAATTATCGAAAATAACGATAGTGCCGTAAAGTGGAATACGGCCTTAGTTGTCTACTTAGTTTCACTAAGATTTTTTTCTTGAATTACTCTTGATTAATGTATAATAAGATTTCAATAAGTTATTTATACTAAATGCTTTCACGTTAGAGTGGCTACCTTAGAGAATAATCATTTATCACATATGTTAATATTGTGGGTAGTCGTAAATAATTCTTAGTAGTTATAATTATGTTAAGTTTGTAAAAGTTAATTTAATATGTATAACAATGTTAAAGTTAGTAACCTTCGCCTGAAAAAGAATAAGTTTTTACACAGAAAAGGCTATTTATTAACAGTATTAACTTTTGAACCGGCGCGGCGCTTTAATGTTTTTTAAATAACTTTGTACAATTATTTTCTAAAATTGTGTAAAAAAATGTATGTCAAACGTACTACCAGTAATTAGTTCAACTGTCAAAAGTGATCTTTATTCGGACATGGCGCTTGGGTCAAAAATAGCATTTCGCGATGTCATTTGTAGCTGTTTCGAAACCTTTCCAAACGTTGGAAGAAAAGCTTCAAAACGCAAATTTTGCATAGAACCCAAAACGAACACCCCATGTGATCATATTGAGCATTTGTGGGTGTTATTTTTGCTAACAATAGGCTATAGGAACGCGCTTAAAGACGAACATTGGTCAAAAATAGCATTTCGTGATGTTTTCAAAGCTTTCCGCGTTCTTACATAAGCGTGTAAGCAAACGTTCAAAACGCTATTTTGCATAGAACGTCCAAAAACTGACGCCTAATGTGTTCATGTTTTGCATTAGTAGGTGTTATTTTCGCAAACATACATTTAACGTATACCATCGCGCTATAGGAAGGCAAAAATCCACAACAGATGCAGGTGTTCAATTGATGTCGCATATACTGGAAGCCTGGGAGAGTTCACATGATGCTATTGGCGTATTTTGTGATCTTTCCAAGGCATTCGACTGTGTAGAGCACTGCACTCTGATTCGTAAACTTTCCCACTATGGTATTCGTGGAAAAGCTCTGAATCTTATAGAGTCATATCTGTCAGACAGGCTACAGAGGGTTGGAATAAGTGGCAATACTTCTTCCGGGTCATTGGTAAAAATGGGAGTACCACAGGGATCAATTTTGGGACCTTTTCTGTTTCTAACATATATTAATGATCTGCCTTGCATGGTCAAAGATTTCTGCGATATTGTTTTATTCGCAGATGATACCTCTCTGATTTTTAAAGTAGATAGGAAAGACAGTGAACTGACGCATGTAAATAATGTATTATCTAAAATTTGTAAATGGTTCGCCGCTAATAATCTTCTCCTAAATTCAAAAAAGACGAAATGTTTAAAGTTTTCTTTACCAAATGTTCCTCATGTTGAACCAAACATAAAGCTTGGCCCAGATAAACTCCCTATTGACAAAGCGACAGTCTTCCTGGGAATCAAAATGGATTCCACTTTACAATGGGATCCACATATACATGATCTCTCCGGAAGACTTAGTTCTGCTGCATATGCAGTTCTTAGGATAAGACAGTTAACAGACGTAGCTACTGCTCGGCTAGTTTATTTCGCGTACTTCCACAGTATTATGTCGTATGGCGTATTGCTGTGGGGAACTGCTGCTGAGATAGAGACAATCTTTATCATACAAAAGCGTGCAATTCGAGCCATATATAAAATGGGTCCTAGGGAATCTGTGAGGGATCTTTTTAAAGAAATTGATATTTTAACTTTACCAAGTCTGTATATATTTGAAAATATTATGTATGTTCGTTAAAATTTTAGTAAATTTAAATTAAACAGTGACAATCACGATTACAATACTAGGAATAAAGATAAAATAGTGGTGCCAGGTTTTAGATTAGCAAAGACAAATAAAAGGTCCTTCTTAGGTAATTGTGTGCGGTTTTATAATAAAGTTCCTAAACATATTACAACGCTCACAGAAGGGAAATTCAAGTTGCATGTGAAAAACATATTGATTAAAAAATCCTACTACACAGTTTCGGATTACATAAACGACAAAAATGCCTGGACAATTCCGCCTCCGCCAAGCTATTGCCTATTACCTACATAATTTAAACAAATATTGTAATAACTCTATTATATAGTATGTATGTAACACATTGTTAAAAGACGTTTAAAAGAATGGCCCCGAGTTTCTTGCCCGTTCTTCTCGTGTGTGTAGTGGCTCTATACAATTTATTTGCTGAACGTGGCAGTACAATGTAGAATATTTCAATACTAAAATTTGTAATTGACCTTCATAAGAGCGTCGTAGACGCCTAAATTGAATAAATGATTTTGACTTTTGACTTTTTTTTTTTGAAAACTAAAGCCAGATTGATCTGTGTCAGATGTCACATTGACAGTTGATAATGTATTTTTCTGTCACATTAATAGTTGATATCGTTTTTCATTATAACTTACTAGTCAGGTTACAAAAGGGTTACGAAAAAATTAAAAGTACTCATGAGCCAAGTACAGGGTGGGTCTCAAACCTCTCCGGGATATAAAAAAAGTGAATAGGAGGTTAGAAGACCTGACATTCTGATTTCAGGTCTTTTTCTTCTTGCCGTATTAACGAAAGAGCAGGACGAAAAATTTACCACACTTACGAACAAAGTACAGAGTGCACCCACAGAGCAGGACCATAATATGTCTAGTTCTATTGACTATCTAGGTCAAAAATATGAAGAAATTGTTTCAAGACTACCTTAGAAGAAGAAAAAAATGAGAACCGTAAATAGCTACATAAAGTCACTAGAGAACCACCTGCAACAGATAGATCGCAAAGCTGTCCAATTTAAAAGAGTGTTATTTCAAAAACTACTCATTTCTAGACCACCAGTTTATTTACAAAAATTAAAGATCTTAAACAGATATTATGAACTATTGCTCTTTTAATCTGTTGCTCTTTTTTTGTTGGTTTTTTGAACGTTGACCAATATAGTGTTGACATTGCGTATGTATCAAAATTTTGGATGATAGCAGCAGTCAAAGCTTAAAAACGACATCGTCTCGATAGAAGTAGCTCATCGAGAGCATTTTTTTTCTTTTTATATTTATTAAATATAAAAAGATATATAGTACACGTCATCTGTTATAGGCGGATCCGCGACTTTGGGAATCACACTTTTCCATTATTTACACCGGTTTGGAGAAAATTATGCCGGCATCCTGAATGAGATGGCAGACGTGCCTTACCACCGTTACCATAAACCCGAGTTTGTACTCCTGGGGGACTTCAATGGTCACCACCAAGATTGGTTTCTCCCATACCGAGAGATGAATTATGCAGGAAGAGAGCCATATAACCTTGCGTTGTCATTAACCCTTATTCAGCTGATCCAGGAGACAACAAGGGTTCCAGACGTTGAAAGCCACACTGCTAATTGCTTGGACTTTTTGCTCATAAATGATCCAGACGAGATACTCAATGTCGGTGTCCTCCTCAATTAGTGGGTCAGACCACTTCCTGGTGCAGGCTCGTCTTACACCCCCTCTGACCATAACCCCAGGGGTACTTGGCGGTTGTGGCGTTACAAGTCAGCAACGTGAACGTGCTAATACATGCGGCATTTTATCGCTTTTTATCTTGGCGACAGGCTTGCTTCTCTTCTTCTGACGCGACTAATGAATACTATCATGGAGTTTGTGTCCAAATAAAATAAGAATACTGCATTCAATTTTCTCTCGCCCGGGGTTTAGTGCTATATGAGATTTTGCTTACGCGCGAAAACATGACGCATGCATAGCATAAACTCGTAAAATTTAATATTCAGATGTATGTAATAAGAAGAGAGCCTATATTCTTGCCAAGTCCAGCAACTTATAATAATGATTGCACATAGGTACACATATGACAGAATAATATGTTGGACGGCGGATATAAGATGAGTATATCATTCAGAGAAGATAACAATGTAGTTTTGGGGTAATTAAAAATATATGGTCCTCATTTCCCTAGTCCAGGCCAAACCAAACTCACACCTTGATTGATCCCTAATCGGTAAGTGCTCAGACGAAATAAGAAGTCAAGATGGAGCCCCGCCGAACAACGCAAGGAGGTCGGGAAAACTACACCTAGCCGTGTTTATACACAGTTACACGCAAACACATGTAACGGAACTACGCTACGCCTTTCCATGTCAGTCGAGCTATTCCGGAATTTCCGGCGCGTGAAGTTTTTCTATAATAATCAGAAATGTAGCCGCCAAACTGTTATCATCTGTGTACCTATGCTGTGCGATGTGTCCCATCCCTAATGACCTTCTCTTGACATCTCCTACCCCTCCCCCTGATACACCCTCCCCTACCCCTCGACACCTCACCCGGCACGCATCGTGTCCTTGCCTATTGCTATCGTCGACGCAGTCGAAGTCAGTGCAAGATTAGCCCTAAATTAGAACCTCCAAAACCCAGTGCCAACCAGTGCTTACAGAACACCAGTGCATATAGTTGATAAGTTAGCAGGCAGTGCATCATCCTCCGAGCCCCTTCGAGAGTTTCAGCGTGCCATCAAGCGTCTATCCCATGTGAGTCCTACCCTTCTGTACCTTCCCTTTAAGCACGTTCCAGCGTATACACATTTTGGTAGCAGAGCGTGGTTTACGGCCTTTAATTTTCGTGGTTTAATACCTAAAACCCTATTAAAGTTATACATTCCTCCGGCCCGCGGTGTCACATCGATTGTAACGATAAATCATATAATCGTGTTACCAGTGTACCTACTGTTTTGTTATAGTTATAAACACCTAACGGCCCTTAAATATTAGCCCTTTTATATGTTATAATGTTCTAATAGCAGTAAATCACAAGATAAATTGTTCCGAACATATTTTTCTGAATGTTTGGCCTACCCTCCAGTGAATGTATCATTTAATGCATTGAACTTCTCCTTATCGTGTTTTGCATAGCTGACCTACATACATTGACGTCTTCCGGATTACGTAAAATACCGTATGTTATGTTAATATTATATTATTGTGCTTGTGTTTTACCTTGCATTAACTGTATATCTACTTCATAAGCCCAAGTGATCGTTACGAACCTTGTTTACCTATTGTTGTGCGTAATTTTGAAAAATAATCTTGTAAACACTGTTGTAAGGTGTAGGTTTTGTACCTACCTATTGAATTTTGATAATGGCCCATAGACAGGATTCTATATTTACAGAGTCTAATGAATATAAACACCTACTCGGTCTCCTTAGATATACTTACGACTGGCTGGCCGACTCCTCTTCAATAATAGATAAAGTTCCAATAACTCGACTGTTAATGCGTTTGAGTGACCTTGATTCTAATTATGCAAAATTTAGCGATGCCTGCGCGAAACTAATGGGTTATTTGGACCCTATAATAGATAAATCCGAATATGACGATTTACAGTTGAAAATTAAGTCAGCGCGCGAAATCGTCGACGAATTAAAGTTGAAACGTTATGAAGCGGAACCAAGCCCACGCGCATACAGTACCCCTCAGAAAGACTTATCCACGTATAGTTGCGATGCTCCGCGCCCTAGAAGTTCGGTTCTTCCTGAGCTATCCACACCTAGGTTTGACGGGAGACCCGATTCTTGGATTAGTTTCCAGGATCAGTTTGACAGCATTGTCCATCGAAGGACTGATTTGACCCCTACCCAAAAGCTGCAATATTTAGTCGGCTCCTTGAGTGATGAGCCCCGTCGACTAATTCAGCATTTAAGAATCGAAGATTCGAATTATGAAATTGCCCGTGACCTACTAAAGAATCGTTATCACAACCTACGTCTTCAGACCGATATACTCATAGCTCAACTGCTTAACTTACCCGAAATACCGACTCGCCTTACAGGACTTCGTTCGTCGTTCCTTAACCCCCTTTTGTCGGCCTATAGGGCACTAGATAGGCTAGAGCTTCCTGTCTCACATTGGTCATATCTCCTGGTCCACATATGTATGAATAAATTACCCTCGGAATTAAAGACCCGTTTTGAACGTCACTACGGCCGTGACGTTACAAAGCTACCTACCTTTAGCCAATTGATAGAATTTTTAGAAGAAGAGTGTCGCCATCATGAAACAGTGGGAAATACGGTGGTCGACTGCCCCCCTAATAAGAGTGCGCGATCTCCATTGCCCCGTCGTGCATATGTGGTCGATGCCCCTGCAAGCACGCCCACTTCATGGCCTAAATGTTATTATTGTTCTAGCCCGTCTCATTACTTGCGTCAGTGTAGTCAATTTATGGCTAAATCGCCCCATGAGCGTTCGGAATTTGTAAGGATTTCATTTCTTTGTTACCGTTGCCTAGACAAGCACAGAATTGAATCGTGCCCTAAAAATTATAAATGTTCTTCCTGTAGCCGGACAACGCATCATACATTGTTGTGTTTCAATAAAAGCGGTGGTTCCCAGTCCGGCCCTGGTCACAATAATTATAATAATAGGTCAGGTTCCGCCATGGGCGGAGGTACAGTAAATATATCCGGTCGATCTTCCCCTCGAATTACCCCCCGAGTGCAGAATAAATCACCCCCTCGCAGGTCACCTCCCAGATGGTCAAATAACACTGTGCGCTATGCGCCTGACTCCCCTAGCCGAGACCACCCTCGCCCTGACTCTCCTAGCAGAGATGCCATAAGCGCGCGGCATCAGCGTGCCGCATAGCTAGATAGCTTATCGTTTCCTACCTTTTTCACACACAGTTACCCAAGCTTAGTCCTCCTACCTACCGCAGTTATCCGTATACAAACTTCATCCGGTTATGATGTTGAAGCTCGCGCACTTTGTGACACCGGAGCCCAGGGTTGCCTAATTACTAGTGAATTATCCTCTCGTTTAAATTTACATGTGTGTGCTTCGATTGCCCCCGTACGCGGTGTAGGCAATGTGGAGTCTACCCGAGCCTGCGGTTCTGTGTCCCTTACCTTTAAATCGTTGTCTAGTTCCTACCCTAAGTTTTTTGCGGAAGCCCTAATTATTGATGTTATTGCCGGTATACACCCTGAAGTTGAGCTGCCTAAACATTTAATTCCTTTTTCCTTACCGTTAGCGGATCCTGCCTTTAATAAGCCCGGGCCCATAGATATTTTATTAGGCGCAGATGTGTGCGGTGCCATATTCGGTACGGATAAAGTTGAACTAATGTCATGCGGTCTTACGGCATTTAACTCAGCCTTAGGATATTTAATATTTGGACCCGTACCTGGTGTCGCGGCGGTACAGCCGGGCCCTCAAGCTGCTGTGTCTTTGTCACAGGTAGTAGAGAAATTTTGGCAGGTTGAAGAACCTCCTGAACCCCCCAAACGTGACCCTCGTGACGATGAGTGTGAGAAGATATTTAAATCAACTACTACCCGAGATAACTTAGGTCGATTTACTACCCGCCTGCCCTTTTTATCTGACCGACCTACCCTAGGTGATTCCCGTTTTACTGCTGAACGCACATTCTTTAGCCTTGAAAAACGCATGTTACGTAATCTAGAGTTTCGGGAAAAATATATAGCCTTTATGCGTGAATATATAAAACTAAATCATATGACCCCTTTATCACGTGACTCACAAACCATTTCCCTTGAACATTACTACATACCTCACCACGGCGTTTTCAAAAATACTGGCGATGTTTCGAAAATAAGAGTAGTGTTCAATGGCTCATCCCCTACTACGAATCGCGTTACTCTAAACCAATGCCTTCACGCCGGCCCTAAATTACAAAATGATATTACCCTTATCTTGTTAAACTTTAGAAGGCATTCTGTGGTATTTGTGACTGACATTCGTATGATGTTCAGAATGTCATGGATCCACCCGGAGGATCGTATGTACCAATTGATTTTATGGCGTGAGTCCCCCTCAGATCCTCTTCTCACCTACGAGCTTAATACCAACACCTACGGCTTAAGGTCAAGTCCTTACATCGCCATTAGAGTTTTGCACGAGCTAGCGGAACAAGAGCGGCATAGATTTCCCTTAGCGGCTGAAGTCCTGATTAACGATCTATACGTTGATGATTGCCTTTCTGGTGCGTCTGACCTGGCATCAGCTCGTAAATTGAAGTCCCAACTTGAAGGTATAATGGCATCTGGCGGCTATGAGCTTCGAAAATGGACCTCTAATTGCCCCGAGCTCTTAGACGATTTACCTAGTGAACATCTTCAAAACCCCCACCAATTTGCTGATGCAGAGAATCCCCAAGTTGTACTTGTACTAGGTGTACAATACAATACCGTGACGGATGCCTTTTCCTATAAATTCTCTTCAGTACCTGAAACGCAGGCTACTAAGCGTACTGTACTGTCCCTTATTGCTCGCACCTATGATCCATGCGGTTGGATTTCCCCCGTAGTTTTTTTTTTTTTTTTTTTTTGATGTGATTTATTCAAGATTTATTAAATTATTCACTTAACATTATCTATAAAAGTATTATAATAACAATCGTCTTCAGAAAAATATTCTTTAGAATACTATAACACTTAATTGAATATTTAATGAACAAATTTCCTTAAAAAAATCTGAAGTACTTAAAATAAAGAGTTTAAGTATCAACTTTAAGTAAATTTACCGTTCATCGAGTCCACATATTGGTTTCGAGCAGGTGTTTAAATGCAGCCTTAAAGCAAATTACCCTGTTACAACATTTACATTTGCTTAGATCTTTTATAGTAAGTATAATCTAAACATTAACCACAAACAGACTATTTATAGAAACAATTGACTAAATGCTTCTAAAATTTGCTCCTTGTTCGGAGCCGGGCAGTCGGGTCCAAAAATCATGCTCAGGGTCTGCTGGTTCTGGGTCCGTGGCTACTTCTGTCACCCACTTGTCATCAACATCTCCCATGCCAGGGTCTTCGTAATTTTCCGTCATGTTATTAGCCTTTTCAGAAAATACTCGCAACAAGAATTCTCCCTCTTCATTCGGCTCGAAGGTTGACGGCACGATCACGTAACTGCCCATCTCCAATTTGAACCTAGCACTGACTTCCCTCATATTGGTATAGGCTCGCGAGCGTCCAACAGACGCGTTGTACTTGAAGAAGTTGAAGTCTAACGGCTTGGGCACGTATCCGTAGTCGGGGAGACGGTAGATTGCAAACCCAATCGTTAGATATTCGAGGCCGGCGTGCCGTTGTGAACGACGGTGTTTCTGCATCAACGCTACAATTATGGTACACTTGTTCTCTTCGTCTCCTTCATCAGGATCCTTCAACGTGACGGTATACTGCGGGTTGTACCAGAACGAATCCAAGTAATTACGGCATCCGCCCGCTGTCACACCTCGAACCCATTCTCCTTCAAAGACGGACATCTCCCATTTCTTGGTGCAACCCTCGGGACACTCCTCAGGGTCTAGCGAGTCTGGGTTCAAGTTGCATATCGCCACTCTGGAGAAATGCGTGACGAAGTCCTTGAATGACATCCAGAACTCGCCGTCGTCGTCAAATGTCAGTCCGAGCTCTTCCTTTTCGGACTCCAGGATGAAACGCCACTCGGAAGACTTGTCGCTCCAGGGTCCGCTCCACTCTGCTTCCCCCAGGGGTTCCGCAGCCGAAGCAAGGTTATCTTCTCCTGCCGGTCATGATGTATACGCTGGAACGTGCTTAAAGGGAAGGTACAGAAGGGTAGGACTCACATGGGATAGACGCTTGATGGCACGCTGAAACTCTCGAAGGGGCTCGGAGGATGATGCACTGCCTGCTAACTTATCAACTATATGCACTGGTGTTCTGTAAGCACTGGTTGGCACTGGGTTTTGGAGGTTCTAATTTAGGGCTAATCTTGCACTGACTTCGACTGCGTCGACGATAGCAATAGGCAAGGACACGATGCGTGCCGGGTGAGGTGTCGAGGGGTAGGGGAGGGTGTATCAGGGGGAGGGGTAGGAGATGTCAAGAGAAGGTCATTAGGGATGGGACACATCGCACAGCATAGGTACACAGATGATAACAGTTTGGCGGCTACATTTCCTCCGCCCTAAACACAAGGTGTTTATGAAAGGGTCACTCTATGGGAAGTCGAACTAATTTTGATAAGGAACGAGTCAAAACTCCGGTAGAGGTACGTACATCAACTACACGAACAATATTGTCATCCCCAGGATACGTTTTTAGGATACGACCTCGTCGCCACTCAAGAGGAGAAAGATTATCTTCCTTCATAAGCACAAGTTCACCTATCGATGGAGGTTTACAAGGGTCAGTCCACTTCTGTCTGGATTGGAGGGTTGAAAGGTATTGGGTATGCCAACGTTTCCAGAAATGCTGCGTGATTTGTTGAATCAGCTGGAATCTATTCAGCCTAGAAACGTTCACATCCGACAGAGGATATTCAGGTAAGGCGTTAAGGGGTTGACCAATAAGGAAATGGCCAGGGGTGAGGATTTCAACATCACTGGGATCATCAAACGATACAGGACACAAGGGACGAGAATTTAATACCGCCTCAATCTTTGTAAACACGGTTGTAAGTTCTTCGAACGTTAAGGGGGTTTCACCTAGAACTCGCTTCAAAAGAGACTTAGCTGACTTCACGGCCGCTTCCGATAAACCGTTCCAATTCGGGGATAAAGGAGGGGTAAAGATCCACGTTATACCACGTTTAGACATTTCATGTCCAAGGGAAGCCTGATTTTCACACATAAATTTATATACGTCCCGTAAATAATGATTTGCTCCGACATAGTTCCTACCATTATCCGACCTAATATGATCAGGAACACCACGACGTGACACGAAACGTGACAAGGCTGCTATGAACGCGTCGGTAGTAAGGTCAGACACGACCTCCAGGTGGACTGCCTTCGTCGTCTGGCATACCAGGATGCAAAGGTAAGATTTTACAATTTTCCTGTTCCTATAGGCCTGAACTCGAGTATAGAAGGGACCTGCGAAATCGGTTGAAACCCTTATAAAAGGGCGGGCTTTGGTGACACGGTCTCGGGGGAGGTCGCCCATTGGGGGAGTGGAAGGTTTAACAGTCAACCGGTAACAACGTACGCATTTAAAAATTACATGTCTTAAAAGACGTCGGGCAGAAAGTATCCAAAAGTCTCGGGCTAGGATTGCTTGTAAAGTATTAGGGCCAGCGTGCGCATTTTCAACGTGAAAATGTCGCACAAGTAAGTTAACAAAGGGTCCGTCTTTGGGTAAAAGGTAAGGATGGCACGAATCATAGGGTAAATCAGAATGGCGAATGCGGCCGCCTACTTTAATCGTGCCAGTCGCATCAAGGAAGGGAGATAGACGTCGTACTGCGGTACGAATAGGCTGATTACTTCGCAAGCATTCAATAATGTCAGGGAAGGCAATTCTTTGTACGATTTTAATTAAAAACAACAAGGCATCCTTGCGTTCAAGGGCAGTTAGGGAAGGATCCGTACGACGTGAACTAGGGTTTTTGGAATTATGAAAAAACCTTAACATAAACCCTACCACACCAGTTAGCTTATGGAAGGAACTGAAACGTTCTAAAAGAAATGAAGAATCCAGAAGGGGAGTTTCCGGAGCTACCAGCAAACAGCGAATCCCGGGCAAGTCATAAGGTAAGGATGCCTCATCAACGGGCCATAAGCTGGGGGGCTTAGCTAACCAGGGAGGACCCCACCATAGGGGATGTTCTTTTAAAGAAGAGGCTGGCACACCACGAGAGGAACAATCAGCAGGATTTTGGTCACCAGGAACGTATCTGAAGGTTTCGTGTAAGTTTGCACTGATTATTTGAGAAACTCTGTTAGCTTCAAAGGTTTGCAAGGTATGAGGGGGGGTCTTGATCCACGCAAGGGCAATTTGGCTATCCGTCCAGCAATGAAGAGAGTCTAGCACAATCGACTTCTGAAGGCAGAGGACTATGTGCGAGAATATTTTAGTAAGGAGCACAGCTCCCATCAATTCCAATTTAGGAATTGTCAGACGTGTCCGGACGGGGGCAACTTTAGTTTTCGACATCAAGAGATAGACGGAGCCATTGCCATTGGAGTCTTCTGATCTCAGGTAGCACACAGACGCAAACCCTGCCAAAGAAGCATCGCAGAATCCGTGCAAGGAGTATGAAACACTGTCAGGGGCGAAGATACGCCGAGGTAATGATACTAAATTTATGTGAGGTAAGTCAGTAATAAAAGAATTCCACTCTTGTAATAATTCAGGGGGGAGGGGGTCGTCCCATCCAATACCTGATAGCCAAAGTTTTTGAACAAAGACTTTTGCTTTAAAAACTACGGGGGAAATCCAACCGCATGGATCATAGGTGCGAGCAATAAGGGACAGTACAGTACGCTTAGTAGCCTGCGTTTCAGGTACTGAAGAGAATTTATAGGAAAAGGCATCCGTCACGGTATTGTATTGTACACCTAGTACAAGTACAACTTGGGGATTCTCTGCATCAGCAAATTGGTGGGGGTTTTGAAGATGTTCACTAGGTAAATCGTCTAAGAGCTCGGGGCAATTAGAGGTCCATTTTCGAAGCTCATAGCCGCCAGATGCCATTATACCTTCAAGTTGGGACTTCAATTTACGAGCTGATGCCAGGTCAGACGCAAGCATTTTTCAAGAAAAATGCTGAATTTTGGCCACTTTAAAAAGATTAAAAGTAACTCATTTAATATATGAAACTATGTATACTAAAATCGGTAACGGTTCCGAGGGATAGCCCACTCGGGTGAAGCCGTGGGTAAAAGCTAGTGTGTTATTATATAGTAGGAAAAAATAGTTTTTAATACACGCTGACTGATGAATAGTAAATTATTAAAAAAAAAAATTGACATTGACATTGATCTGATTTTGACAAAATAGAGCTTGTCAAAGATGTCAGTGGTGTGAAAAGTCGCGCGCTCATATTTTTCTAATTTATGTACCGCATCGTCGGTGTTGTGATTTATTAGCCGATTATACAGTTTTGTACTTAGATAATTATGACTGACGGCAGAGATGGTGATAAGAAGGTAATAAATAGTTTTATCTATGTTACGTTTGTGTTCAATAGGGAGTTATCAACAATTATTGTAAAATTGTTCTAGTCGTGTGTATTTATCTTTCTTGACCTTGCCACAGCTTAGAGGTCGTTATGGGTCAATAATCAAAATCATCGCAGATAATAAATAAATATTGGCCTCATTATACCTATTGAACATTAGATATGTAGTTTCCTATGTATAGAGCTGTAAATTCATTCAAAACTGTGTGCATACTGTTCAACAAATCTTGCAAAAAGTTATAAAACTCATATTAATGCGCGTTATGACTGCTGGCCCGCTGCCAAATTACCTCCAAAACTATAGTTTTATTTATATATATCCACCCAGTTTATTGAGAAAGAGAGAAGTTTGCAAATATGTAACAATAAGGTTATTTGATGAGGGTAGTTCTGAATCTTGCTCATCTCTTAGAACTATGCTTGATAAACATACTGAGCTTTTATGTCTATTGTTTACAATGTCAGCAACATTAAACTTACATTATACTATATGTGTATAAACTTTTGATACATTCTTCTTTACTTAAGTACCATATTAACAAAATCTGATCAACTATCTAAACAAACATTAATTGAATTAGAAACACACAGTTTAAGTGATCATGGAATAGTAATTAGCTATAAATTCTTGCTTTATCTAGGTATATAGTATAAATAATTGCGATTTGATTGAATGATTTTGAAGCAATGATAGCCGAGTGGACTGCCATGCTGCAGTTGTTACGATCCCAACCGCCGGCTTGAGCTTCACCCCTTGTTGGGAGGGCATCTTGCAAATGCTTCGCTGGATACCCTCAAGTATTATGTAAAACAATTTCATGCAGAACACATTCCAGCCCTGTTGGCAGAGTGGAAGAGCTGAAGCTGACATGATGTCGGCTTTATAATTATGAATTTCTGCAGAGAATCTCTTCGGTTATTTTTTATTTAACTTTTCATAAATTAAAGAATAAGAGGATGGACTAGGATATGGAAATGATGATGAACCAGTACTAATAAATTCTTGAGAATAATTTTCATATTTATTTTTTAATTATTCAATATCATGTCATTAAAATCAGAATATTTACTGTAGTCATAGCTGACATTGTAACCAGAAGACATCCTATCTATGCAGCTTCTGTGGTAGTCATGCACTAACTATGTATGATGCTATGTTAAACCCTTTCAGGCGGATAACACCAGGCTCAAACCAGCGGTAAGCCTCCTTTTATCTATTCACATTAATAATGCTTTCTTTTATATTTTATTAACATTGTAGCTAATTCAGAGCAAATAAGTTATATATTTAACCCCCAATTAATACAAAATGAAACAATATGATATGTGTATGTATTTATTTTGGGTATTTTAATGTCAAATAGTGCATGGTTTTATTATTATATTAAAGCATGCATGATGCAGAAAATTGTATACACATACATGCCTACTATTTTCATGTGAGTAAAATAAGGAAAATGTAAGCAATTATTATTATTAGCTTTATTAGTCCATTATTAGTCTATGATTAGTCCATTATTAGCTTATTAGGCCATTACCAAATACAAATAATGTATTGAATACTCAATAGTTGATAAAAAAATTGTGAAACCTAATGTATTACCATTAAATTTAATGTCAGTAATAAGTACATAAATTAAACTAAGACAAAACAACTTCAAAGAATATGAAGAATACCTTAATGTTAAAATATGGAGAGGATTTTATTTAACAAGAAAATAATTAAACATTTTTATACATAAATATTGATGCTCACTTATAATGGAGCAACAATATTGATATCTTTACTTACCGACTTCACTGTTTTGTATTTGCACTAAGAAAATTACTGTGTGTTCCGTTGAATACGGTTCTAGCAGCATATTATGCTTATGTTGTTTCGGTTCCTTGTTACAGAATAATTGCTTGCTAGTAGTGCTGCTAATGGTATAGACATTTTTATAATCGGGACCCTATTACTGAGACTTCGCTATCCGTCCGTCCATCTGTCACCAGGTTGTATCTCAAGAATGGTGATAGCTAGACAGTTGAAATTTTCACAAATGATGTATTTCTATTCCCGCAATAACCAATTACTAAAACTAAAACAAATATTAAAAATTTTTTCCCCATACAACAAACTTAATTTTTCACCGTTTCTTGCTCTATACTAATAATGGTGACAGGTAGACGCTTTAACTATTCACAGAATATTTAGTTTTATGTTCTCTTTAAATATAATCGATTATAATAAAATAAATAATTAAGGGGGGCCATACAATAACATAGGTTTTAATAATAACAAATATTTTAAAAGTATTTTAAGAAAACATTAAATTAATTGTTTAATAAAACACTTAAAAAATCTTTATAAAAATGATATATATCTAGTGACAATTCCGCCTAATTTCCTATTAAGCCGACGTGACGTCACAAACGCCACGCAGCCAAACCGGAAGAGTATTCGACGCGTTTCGCTTCTAAACGAAGCATCCTCAGGAGGTCTTGACTCTACGAGCGCACGATCGAGAAAATAGGTTTTCGCCGTACCTACCCAGCTCAATCGGACACAGCGAAAAGTGTCTGTAACTTGCAAGATTAGGTTACAGATAATGGTACGGAAGCCTTCGTGCGCAAGTCCCTCTCGCACTTGGCTGGTTTTTTTTTAAGTTCAAATGAAATGTGTTCATGCAGTATTTTTTATGAAGTAGGCTGAGTTGTGTAAACCGGTTTTTAAATCTTGCTAACTTTCAACTATTTTAGGTATATACTTTTATGAAATGCTAAAAGTTGTCAAAACCAATTTATTATTGTTCACTGTTCATTCAAGTTGTAGTAAACAACTTTAACAAACAAAATGCTGTTACCATTGTTAGAACTGTTTGGCATAACTGCATTTACATGGCACCACTGATTCATAATTCCATTCCAAAGGTTATGCTGGAATAAACGGGTTACAGATTTTATACACAGTTGAAAAAGGGCTTGGTAAGAGTTTTCATTCTGTAAAATATTTCCTGGAGAATAAATACATCCTGTTGGTATAACATTTACCATGCTAAATAATAATATTCATAATTTTATTTGACATTTTATAATTTCAGTGATGACATTTTATTTCCATTTTGACATTTGTGTTCCTCAAGTGAGGTTGGTATGGCGGATACAAATGTTTAAAGTCATTATGTACCCAAATTCGATAATTGAATAGAATAGAAGAATACTTAATGAAAAATGATTTTGTTAACACTACTTTATTAACCCGGCGAGGATGTGGTACAAAAAGGGTACCTACATCGAGGATGTGGAGGGTCTTGATGACCCTGTATTAAATTAATATTTTAAAGGTATTCATTGCAATTTTTTAACATAGGATAGGAAGTTAACTTACGCATTAGTTATTTATATAAGGATTTTAATGAAAAGAAACACTATTCTGCGTATAAAATGTTTCATTATTTCAATTTTACAAAAAGTCTTATTTTAATCAACTTTAGCAGGACTCTGCCATACATTAAAAAAAATAACACATACAAATATTATTACAAGTAATTGTTAATTTTTGGTAGGAATTTATATGATATATCATGTTTTATCACAAAATCAGTAATTATCCAGTCTTTTAGGCTACTAACCATCTCTATATATGGGTCATAATTGCCCTATTTGAGTTTGCGCACGTTTACCTGCTTGCACGTGTTGCACCCGACTAAGTGGAGGTGGGAAAAAGGGAGGGTATTTTATTGACTACAGCTACTGATAAACTCGACAGCATGCGACTGGTAGGTAAAAAAACTGTACATCAAACAAAATGAGCAGGGTCAAATTGACCCTACCACATCCTCGCCGGGTTAAATTATTTAAAATCATCTTATTGATTAAATATCTACTTTGTACCATACTATGGTACATCTCAAACTATTTTTTTGGAGCAGTGATGACCCAATGTCTATAGCTACAGCGCATGGGGCACATGGTTCGAAGCCTGCTGCGGGCTTGACCTTCACCAAGTAGTGGCAGCGCGTTTTGCAAATGCTCACCTGTCTAGCTACCACCCTCAAGTTGTAAAATCAGCCGTCAAGCACCTATTTGTGTGTCAGCCTACTGTCAGCTAGATACCATTATTAAATATATTTTTTTATGTTATTGTGACGGATCAAGCACGTCTCCCACCTGATGTTAAGCGGACTAACCTCTGCCTATAACAGAATATGCATTTGGTCACAAGTCACGAATTGCACTGAGCCCGTCACATTGAGACATAGTTATTAAATCTCATGTGTCTGTAATTTCACTGGCTCTCAAGGACTGTTGCCGGAACACACCGTTAGGGGTTTGGCGACAGATTTTCTACTTGAGGGTGGTCGTTAGCCAGGCAGGCATTCGCAAAATTCCCTTCCACCATGCGGTGAAGCTCGAGCCCGCGGCGGGAATCGAACCATGGACCTGCGGCACAGCAGTCCATAGTCAATGCCACTGAGCCATCACTGCTTCAAAACCACCATTCTAGTTTAAACCTGTTTATCATCCTCGACCACATCATCACTGCCAACAGGTGATATAGTGATCAAAGACCATCAGCAGGGTTGACTCATTTAAACAAAATGAGGTAAATCATTGATCAAAATTAAGTGACTTATTCATTTTAATGAGCGATTTTTGACCAAACTTGTTTTTTTATAATAAAAATATTAAAAAAATGAAATAAAAAAATATATTGGAATTATGTGGTTGAAATGCGCTCGGGAAGAAATGCGACTGATATAATAAAACTCAACAAAAGATGTTTTGAACCTAAAATGTCAGTCAATATTTTCAATTGTATATCGGGGGCTCAATTTTGAAATTAAATATTGAAGAAATACTTTTATGGTGGCAACCATGGAGGAATGGAGGGGGAGAGGAGAAGTAATATGTAAGTAGGCCTTGTCTGCATCAAGTCGGCCGTGACGTCAATAGGGGCGTGGTTCAGCTTAGTCTTCTCTAGGCGCTTACATGTGAACCACGATTGAAAATATCTAGACTATAAATACATTTCCTTGAATTCACGTCGTAAAAATGAAGTGATGCATTTTATCAAAAGCAGCCGATGGCATCCTTTGTTCTCAAAATATTACATTCGCAAAACATTATATTGGCAAAATATTATATTATTCGCAAAATATTACATTCTCAAATGATTACATTTTGATTGATGACATTTTGGTCAATCACAGTCAGAAGGGTTTAGAGTAAATGTGGTGTATGTGTAGCGACGCGTACTAAACCATACGTATCTTGATCTTATTTTAACCACTAGTTCAATTTTAAAAGATTCTGAAAATAATTAAATTAGTGTTGAATTTTGTTATCACTAGTTACACATTATTATTTTAGGCACTTGTGAAATTTTTGTAGGGTTTTAACACTACAGGTAAAAACAGTTGTGAATGTTTTACATAACAAGCTACAAACAAACCGAATCAAACCTTGGAGTACCAGGAGATAAGAATCATACAGAAGGTATTAGCGTAACCATAGAATCTGAAATGACATAGAGTTCAGTGCGTAGCGCATAGATAGAGGTAGAGAGACAACCCGCAATTCCATACTACTACGTACAAACAATGCAGGTGTTTTGTTTGTCTAAAGGAGTATGGCAACCTTCTCTAAGTTTATTATCTCCTAGTACTTCAGGTTTAATTTGGGTAGTTTGTAGCGTGTTAAATGCTGTGAACAAAGTCCACTACGCAATTTTAAAAAAGTCGCCTCTGTGCACCTGGGTATAATATATATGCGTACCTTTGTCTGGATAGGTCCACTCAAACCTGTATGGTGCTCTCCTCAAGAGCAGACGCCTAGGGAAGAACCCTATTGCAGACGAACGCTCAAGTCTACTTGGAACAAATTATTATAAATATTTTCACTCAATTTATCTGGGTATATATAAACCAACGAAACAACTTCAATTTTTTTTTACTGTGCTCGAATGTACATCTAGTATTTTGAGAATAATATTTAGCGAATGTAATGTTTTGCGAATATAATATTTTGCGAATGTAATATTATGAGAATGAGGGGATGGCATTTCACATGTATATGAAAAATATTTTAAAATATATTTTTCAATTATTTACTAGGTATAGTACCGGTGTATTCCTTTCAATGTCGCATATACTGGAAGCCTGGGAGAGTTCACATGATGCTATTGGCGTATTTTGTGATCTTTCCAAGGCATTCGACTGTGTAGAGCACTGCACTCTGATTCGTAAACTTTCCCACTATGGTATTCGTGGGAAAGCTCTGAATCTTATAGAGTCATATCTGTCAGACAGGCTACAGAGGGTTGGAATAAATGGCAATACTTCTTCCGGGTCATTGGTAAAAATGGGAGTACCACAGGGATCAATTTTGGGACCTTTTCTGTTTCTAACATATATTAATGATCTGCCTTGCATGGTCAAAGATTTCTGCGATATTGTTTTATTCGCAGATGATACCTCTCTGATTTTTAAAGTAGATAGGAAAGACAGTGAACTGACGCATGTAAATAATGTATTATCTAAGATTTGTAAATGGTTTGCCGCTAATAATCTTCTCCTAAATTCAAAAAAGACGAAATGTTTAAAGTTTTCTTTACCAAATGTTCCTTATGTTGAACCAAACATAAAGCTTGGCCCAGATAAACTCCCTATTGACAAAGCGACAGTCTTCCTGGGAATCAAAATGGATTCCACTTTACAATGGGATCCACATATACATGATCTCTCCGGAAGACTTAGTTCTGCTGCATATGCAGTTCTTAGGATAAGACAGTTAACAGACGTAGCTACTGCTCGGCTAGTTTATTTCGCGTACTTCCACAGTATTATGTCGTATGGCGTATTGCTGTGGGGAACTGCTGCTGAGATAGAGACAATCTTTATCATACAAAAGCGTGCAATTCGAGCCATATATAAAATGGGTCCTAGGGAATCTGTGAGGGATCTTTTTAAAGAAATTGATATTTTAACTTTACCAAGTCTGTATATATTTGAAAATATTATGTATGTTCGTAAAAATTTGAGTAAATTTAAATTAAACAGTGACAATCACGATTACAATACTAGGAATAAAGATAAAATAGTGGTGCCAGGTTTTAGATTAGCAAAGACAAATAAAAGGTCCTTCTTAGGTAATTGTGTGCGGTTTTATAATAAAGTTCCCAAACATATTACAACGCTCACAGAAGGGAAATTCAAGTTGCATGTGAAAAACATATTGATTAAAAAATCCTACTACACAGTTTCTGATTACATAAACGACAAAAATGCCTGGACAATTCCGCCTCCGCCAAGCTATTGCCTGTCACCTACATAATTTAAACAAATATTGTAATAACTCTATTATATAGTATGTATGTAACACATTGTTAAAAGATGTTTAAAAGAATGGCCCCGAGTTTCTTGCCCGTTCTTCTCGCAGTGGCTCTATACAATTTATTTGCTGAACGTGGCAGTACAATGTAGAATATTTCAATACTAAAATTTGTAATTGACCTTCATAAGAGCGTCGTAGACGCCTAAATTGAATAAATGATTTTGACTTTGACTTTGACTTCAATAAGGTATAGTGGCTCAAAAATGTTACTACTTACTACTAGATGTATTCACCTTTTGGAACTCGTTATACCGCAGTATATGCAGATTAAATAACATATAACTACCAACTTTACGTATTGATGGTTTTAGGAATAAGATGGGGCCAGGCCAGCATTCCACCCTCCCTCACTCCGCAAACTGGTGACATGTTTTGTCAGATATAATTTGTGATCGGTCCCTCCTCCCCTCTCCATGGTGGAAAGTTACCTCTTTTGCGGGAAATGCTAAATTTTACCAGGTTTTTTCTTTTGTAGCAAGGTTTCATAACCGTTCTATAAGATCATGACACTCGTTTTGCTCGTATTATCTTTAACAGTTATTGGACATCAATTGCTTTCGTAATTTACCTCAAGAACTAGCATAAATATTAATTATTACGCTTAATGTATCAACCGGATTGTCCACTGCTGAATACAGCCTCCCCCACGCTTGGCAGGAGAATTGCTGTGTGAGATATCAGTTCCTCAGAAAGCGCTGCTGCCCACCTTCTGGTGTGTTGCTCTTAGTCGCCTCTTACGTCACCCACAGGTAGAGATAGGCGGATGACATTCTATCCCGGCATCCCACAGGCAATTACGGGTAAACAATTATTACGTGGTAAACGTAAGGCGTAAGAAGTATAAAAAAATATTAGATTTTGTGAAAATTCTACTCCGAATCTCGTTTTTGACGTGATCAAGTACAATGGATAGATGATCTAGCTACAAAACCAAAATAATAAAAAAAATATGAATTTCCCGCTAAAGTGTTCGCCATAAGTGAACAAATATAAGTGAAAATTCAAATTTAGACAATGTGCACACAATCCGTGATGTAGGTACGATAACTACTTATAATGGAAAGAAGATGCTTGCCCGTGGGATACTATATCCGGCTGATACAGTATCCGGTAATACAGCAACCTCAGAAGAAGCGACGCATCAATGTTTCCGTGGACCACCATTGTGTAGGTACATCCAATTATAATTGTTGAGGAATGAGTGTATTCTTGTGTGAAGAATTCAGGAATATACCTATACCACATTGATTACCTATATTCTATACTAATATTATAAAGAAGAAATATTTGTATTTTTGTATGTAACGAATAAACTTAAAAATTACTGGACTGATTAGAAAAATTCTTTCAGCATTATAAGTTTACAATATCCTTGATAAACATAGGCTATATAGTTAATGTTATCATAAAATATGTTTTATTTTTAAATTATTTTTTAGTTAAAAATAACTCCGCGAAAATAAACCGCGCGTTGCCCGGGCTGTATGGTATGAATATATTCGATTATTTTAATCATAATCTAGAACTTATTATATAATTCTAATTCTTAATGTTATGCCAAGCATTAAAATGTAGTAGTTTTAAGCAAGAATGAACTTTAGTAACGTTTATCGTTATAAATAGATAGATATCGGGGCCTATTCGATTATCTTAATCATGATCGAGAACTTATTATTTATTCCTAATTCATTATCTTAAGCCGAGTATTATCATAAGAGTCGAACATTTGGTACATTTAAGCAAGAGTGATCTTCATCGTGATGATAAGGAATCGGGGCCCTCCGAGACGGGTCCCTGCAGGATCGGGCCGTCAGTGAGTGTAGGAAGCAAAAGAGATGACGTCTCAAAATCTTGGAGATCCTTACAAGCGGACATCTATACTCGCAACCAACCTGGGGCCCAACTCCCACCTTTTAAAAACTGTTATGGAAAATCAACATCATTATTTCAAACTTAAAATATTGATACTAAGATTCGTACCACAGCCGTCACGAAACAATAATGTTCATATAGCGCTATCTCTATCGCACAAATGACTTAATTCAATGCATGTAGCCCGTTCTCACGTTGAAGTTCTAATGTAAGTGTACTAAAGTCATGTGTGGTAGTGCGAATTAAAATTGTTAATGTAAGGTTAAAATAAGACTGAATTAAGAGATGGGAGTTGGCTCGCAGGAGAGCCGTCATGTAATAAAGTTATTACCGAGTATTTATGAGATTCATGCTTATTTAAATTATATTTCTCTCTATAATAGAAAAAATAACACTATTTGTTTAACGGTTGCAAGTTATATTACTGAGTTAATACGTAATCAAATATAATAAATAACTGAAACGAAAATGATAATAGGTAAGTACTATTGCGGTTATTGAATACTATAGGTACATATATAGGTAGGTATCTGATCCGTCTGAGCCTTTGGCTAGGTGGATTTTGTTACTTATCCCTGGATTATATATACCTAATTGACCGAGCAAGTGGAACGAGCGAAGCATCTTTGTTTCAGCTTGGGAAAAAATGCTTTCGTATGTCTGATATCGAATTTTCAAGCTTTGTTTACTTTGTCCTTAAAAATCGTCAGTTGTGTTTAAATATATATAATATATATATTTTTTTATGTTATTGCGACGGTACAAGCCCAAGGCCCACCTGACGTTAAGTGGACTATCCTCTAGCTATAACAGAAGCATTTCGTCAACGACGAATTGCACTGTGCCCGTCACACTGAGACGTACAGTTGTTAGGTCTCATGTGTCTGTGATTTTACTGGCTCTCAAGGACTGCTGCCGGAACACACTGTTCGGTGCTTGAAGACAGATTTTCCACTTGAGGGTGGTCGCTAGCCAGGCGGGCATACGCAAAATGCCCTTCCACCATGCGGTGAAGCTCAAGCCCGCGGCAGGATTCTGATTTACGTCTAGTAGGTATAAAGCACTAGAATGCATCACTCTGAAAAAAGTGCGATTTTCTGCTCATATTAGCCTTCGGCCATAGACTGTGTCTCTCATCTCAAACGACACAAATGGGTTAGCAATGTCTATTAAAAATAGGAGCATGAAGGTGATACCGAAGTACGAAAACGATCGGTTGACTGAGTGCTTCCGTGCTTCGAAGGGTCGAACGTAGTTTAAAAATAACAGTCGTTATATCATGGAGATAGGGCCAATATATGTTATGGTAGGTATGCCTGCCTGGTTAGCTACCACTAAATTCACGCCAAGCACCTGACGGTGTGTTCCAGTAGCTGTCCTTGACAGTCAGTAATTCTAGGTTAGCCTGAACAACATCTTCGACCGCTTCATCGCTTATCATCAGGTCAAAAGCTAGCCTATCAGCAATAACAATTTACCAGACGTCTTCGGCAAGAGTCCGTCTTGGCTTGGTGGATACCACCGCATTGCCAAAACAGTAGTCTGGAAACACTACTGTGTTTAGGTGTGAAGGGCACATTTGCAAGTAACGGGGCAAAAGAGACGTAAGACTCACGTCGTGATGAGCGCAGTACAGTGTCAAGCTGAACTAGGATGGTGACACTGCATCTGTAATTGATAGATAGGAAACTCTTTATTTGCTTACCTTAAAAATAACATAAAAATGAAACATAACAAATAAACGTACACAAATGGCAGTCTTAAATTTTTAATTTTTTTTATGTTATTGTAACGGAACAAGCCCACCTGATGTTAAGTGGATTAACCTCTGCCTATAACAGATGCATTTTGTCAACGATGAATTGTACTGTGCCCGTCACACTGAGACGTACAGTTATTAAGTCTCATGTGCCTGTAATTTTACTGGCTCTCAAGGACTGCTGCCGGAACACACTGTTAAATGCTTGGCGACAGATTTTATACTTGAGGGTGGTCGCTAGCCAGGCGGGCATCCGCAAAATGCCCTTCCACCATGCGGTGAAGCTCAAGCCCGCGGCGGGATTTGAACCATGGGCCTGCTGCACGGCAGTCCATAGCCAATGCCACTGAGCCATCACTGCTTCAAAAGGTTCTACTACTAGGTTCTCTAGGTTAGAACAACATCTTCGACCGCATCATCACTTACGATCAGGTGAGATAGTGGTCAAAGGATAACCTATCAGGCATAATAATATAAAAAAACTTACATATTTAATTTTTTTTTCTTATTAACTGATGAGACGGACAGTCTGCCTAATGGTGAGCGGTGGGTGATTCCAAGCTGTGTGTGTCTCAAGGTGACGGGCGCAGTGCAATTCTTGACTTGCGACGAAATGTATCTGTTATAGACAGAGGTTAGTGCTCAACATC
The DNA here is from genome assembly GCA_963890685.1 of Plagodis pulveraria. Taxonomy (NCBI): domain Eukaryota; kingdom Metazoa; phylum Arthropoda; class Insecta; order Lepidoptera; family Geometridae; genus Plagodis; species Plagodis pulveraria. The sequence goes on from OY982967.1 coordinate 27,936,550, forward strand.
AGGTGGGCCTCGAGCTTGTTCCGTCACAACAACATTAAAAAAAAATTAGAAAGTAATTCTGACATTGTAATTTTCTCACTAACGCATGCTAAGCGATAATAACTAATAATATTTTTAAAGTTTCCATAGGTACTAAGACATCCTCGTAAAGAATAACCTATTTTGCATCATACTTCTTCCAACAATTAATTGGAAGAGTCATTAATGATAGCATATCAGGCGGTATGTATTTATATTATTGTCACAATGATCATACAGTAGTCGTACGTCTGATGTCCAGACGGAACGCGCGCGTTACGCTGCATTCCCGCCAAAACTGACGCGTGACAGCTGACAGTGCAGTGACACATAACTTTTTAATTTTATTTGGCAAAGACATGGATGTTCTTAACAGGGTAAATTATTTTAATTATTGTATATTTTATATTGCTCTAAATAACTTGGTGCACTGAGTATATTATCGTGCGCGTATCCGAGGTCGTCACTATTCAAACACTTTACATAACTATATAGTGTTTTTATAACCTTCACGAGGTTATTGGTATTGCATACTACTTACTACGTACCGCGGCTTCACCCGAGTAGACAATGATGATCAGCTGTTAATTCAGGTCCTAAGCTATCTATATTCTTAATTTCATCCAAGTCCTTCGAGAAGTTTCTCGATGTTCAAGTCAGACGTTCCAGCGTGAAGGAGTTACAAATATCCTCACTCACAAACTTTTGCATTTATAATATTACTTTTAAAGAGGTCAGCAATCATTTCATTCCTTAAATTGGTAATTTATGTATAAATTGCGATATTTCTTTTTATGTAGGTAATCATAATTTTTGATGTCGTCTTATATATCTAAATAAAATAATCGAATATTACAAATTAATAAAATGCCTTTAAGTTATATTTACAAATTATTAGAACACATTTCAAACACAGTTCCGGACGGGAATCGAACCCGCGTCCTCAGATTTCACACCGGATGCCTAAGCCACTCGACCGCCGGAACCATACTCTCGAGCCGAAACATTGAACTCCAATTGTATTAGGTACTTTAACCGTCATAGGGGACGGTGCGCGGCCATCAACCAGACTACTAGACTTCAACTGATCGAAAGAAGTGCTTTTTGTAAGACTTAAGAGTAGAGTGCAAGGACCGCTTTCCATACAAACGTAGTTTCGTCATATTTTAAATACTAAATGTTCAAACTCGGTGAAATTTTAGTATGCATATCTCTGAGCCTAATATCTATGCTTCTGGTTTGCTAGTTTTTCAATTTATTATTTATCCCTAAATGTTAAAATTATGATTCCCATACAAAACGATTTTTCGAATTATTTTTCAAAATATTTAATTTTACGAAAATCTGGCAAACCAGAAGCATAGATATTAGGCTCATAAATATGCATACTAAAATTTCACCGAGTTTGAACATTTAGTATTTAAAATATGACGAAACGTATTTAAAATATTTTGAAGCGCTCGTAGCGAAGTTACCTTAGCTGTTCTTAGCCGATCAGCAAAGTTAAGCAACGTCGCCCGCGGTCATGAGTTGGATGGGTGACCGCTAGTGACATTACTACTGAGCGCTTCCGTGCTTCGGAGGGCAAAAGCCGTCGGTCCCGGTTGTTGTCTTAGGATGACAGTCGTTACAGCATGGTGGTAGGGCATTTTGCGAATGCCCGCCTGGCTAGCTACCACCCTCAAGTAGAAAATCTGTCGCCAAGCACCTAACGGTGTGTTCCGGCAGCTGTCCTTGAGAGCCAGTACTTCTAGGTTAGCCTGTACAACATCTTCGACCACATCATCACTTAACATCAGGTGAGATAGTGGTCAAAGGCTAATCTATCAGGCATAAAAAAAAAAAAAAAAAAAGAACTACTTTTATATGGAAAGCGCCACGAGCACTCTTATGATGTCGCTACCCTTCTATATTTCTCGCTCAGCACGCGTTAGTGCTTGTCATCAAATTCGGAAAAAAAAATCAAGTTATTTTATTAATTAAAAACTGATTAAAACAAAACTTTATAAATAATTTGCCTCATTCGTAAATGTGCTAGGAGAACTGGCTCCATTACTGTGTTGAACCCCTTTTTATTCTATGTTGTCTTAGGTTTTCGCGATTATTACACATAGTAATTAAACAAGTTTAAACGGTTTAAATCGCGTATATTTATCAGGGGTGACCCCGAGACCACGATCACTGCAAAGTGTTTGAAACGTCGGGACCAAAATAATGATAAATATACGCGATTTAAACCGTTTAAAGTTGTTTAATTTCCCTTTTTATTCTGTTTCTGGTGGTGCGTTTCTTGCCATCCGTGTGGTGTTAAAACGTAATGGTATTCTAGTATATACAGGGTTATTGGTAAAATGCTATCAACTTCTTAGGGTTGACTTCTGCTGGTCCTAACAAACATTTTGAGATGAAATATTCAAAACTCTATTCAAAGGGAGCGCGGCGCGGTCCAGTATTACCGCGCTCCCCTTTGAATAGAGTTTTCAATATCTACATCGAGCTAAGTAATAAAAATTATTAAATATTAAATTACAGGCACAATACTTTTAACATCCGGTGGTCTGCTTATTCCGTCATATACACATAAATACACAAAAAATAAGAAAATTAAAAAAAACTTTAAAAAATTTTTTTTTTTCTCTAAATGTTTGTTAGGTCTAGCAGAAGTCAACCCTAAGAGGTTGTTAGCATTTTACCAATAACTCTGTATATTAAGGGCCTGTTTCAGAATGTCCGAGTAAGTTCCGGTTATACTACCCAGAACATAAAGTAACTGAATGATAAAAATGACAGTTAACATGCAGCGCGTTTCAAGCTTTAACCGATGGATAGGCTAAATCGATGACTGTGAAACGCAAAGATAGTGTTTTATTTATTAAATATGTTCTGGGTAGTATAACCGGAACTTACTCAAACATTCTGGAACAGGCCCTAAGATAAATAAATTGTGTTATGTATGAATCATGACGCTACGAAATTTTCTTGTTTCGGTGCCCGCACCTGATGAAGGTTGGAACAGTTAAACAAAATGTTTAAAACGCTGACAAGTGCTCAATACCTTTGCTTGAAAAGATTTTTAGAATAATATATTTAGTATGTAGCAGTAAAATATATGTCAATCTTGATGATATTCTCTAAGGCCAAGAAAAGCGAACATTTTTTTCTCGATAGAATAAAATTGCAAAGTTGACTCTAAATTACGCTCGTAACGTAAATATCTTAATTATTTATGTATGAATGTGTATGAAAATATAACAATATAACAAAAAATAGCAAAACATTATGACAAGGTACAAGAATAGTTAAATTTTCGATTTACGCTATTAGTTTTGTGTTATTAAGTTTTCTTTCGCATTTTAACTAATCGTGATTTCACCATCTCCGCCTCTCTTTCACTCCTACGCAGTCCGATAGTGAGAAAGTTTCAGCAGTTGTTTTTTAATGTTATTGTGACAGAACAAGCTCGAGGCCCACATGATGTTATATCGGAGTAACCTCTGCCAATAACAGATGCATTTCGTCACAAGTCACGAATTGCACTGCGCCCGTCACCTTGAGACATAGTAGGTCTCATGTACCTTTAATTTCACTGGCCCTCAAGGACTGCTGCCGGAACACACCGTTAGGTGCTTGCCGACAGATTTTGTCCTTGAAATCGCTCGCCTGGCTAGCGAGCCAGGCGAGCATTCGCAAAATGTCCTTCCACCATGCGAAGAAGCTCAAGCCCGCGGCGGGATTCGAACCATGGACCTGTTTTGAAGCGCTCGGAGCGAAGTTTACTTAGCTGTTCTCAACCGATCAGCAAAGTTAAGCAACGTCGCTCGCGGTCATGAGTTGGATGGGTGACCGCTAGTGACATTACTACTGAGCGTGCACGTGCTTCGGAGGGCACGTTAAGCCGTCGGTCCCGGTTGTTGTCTTAGGATGGCAGTCGTTATAGCATGGTCGTAGGGCATTTTGCGAATGCCCGCCTGGCTAGCTACCACCCTCAAGTAGAAAATCTGTCGCCAAGCACCTAACGGTGTTTTCCGGCAGCTGTCCTTGAGAGCCAGTACTTCTAGGTTAGCCTGTACAACATCTTCGACCACATCATCACTTAACATCAGGTGAGATAGTGGTCACAGGGTAACATATCAAACATAAAAAAAAACCTGCTGTGCGGCAGTCCATAGCTAATGCCACTGAGCCATCACTGCTTCAAAAACAGTAATTTCAGCATCATCCCACCCTAGATCCCACGTCAGAAGACACAAAAACATATTGCTTATAGTTTTGGCTTAGGTTATTATGACACACCTAACTGGTTCCAATCCTCTTCAGGAATGCACGTATTGATAGAACATATATCTGATACCTTTCGGTTATTAAGGACGGACGCGTAATGTGCAGGGACATCCTAGGCATGTCGACGTGAGTAGTGACGTGCTGCACATCCGGTGCATCATTACCTTATTCGCCTCTTAATATGGAAGAGTCCAAAGATTCTTAAGAACGGAACTGATGACCTTTGAACCCGGAAAGATCATCAAAATATCGTTTTTAGGGTTCGGTACCCAAAGGGTTAGACCCTATTACTGAGACGTCGCTATCCGTCCGTCTGTCACCAGGCTGTATCTCAAGAACGGTGATAGCTAGACAGTTGAAATTTTCACAGATGATGTATTTCTATTGCCGCTATAGCAACAAATATTAAAAATAAAATAAATATTGGGGGCTCCCATACAACAAACTTGTTTTTTTACTGTTGCTCGATGCTAATAACGGTAACAGGTAGACGCTTTAACTATTCACAGAATATTTAGTTTTATGTTGTCCTTAAATATAATTAATTAAAATAAATAATTAAGGGGGCTCCCATACAATAAAAGAGGTTTTCGCCGTACCTACCCAGCTCAAACGGACACTGCGAAAAGTGTCTGTAAATTGCAAGATTAGGTTACAGATAATGGTACGGAACCCTTCGTGCGCGAGTCCCACTCGCACTTGGCCGGTTTTTCTCCTAAATATGATTGCAAGTAATATCGCGTGCTAAGCTAAATTCACATATACACATTTTTAGAGTTAAGAGTACAAATTTCTCACCTCGAGTGGGAATCGAACCCACGTTTTACGCACCGGGTGTCTTAACTCTGGCCCATCGAGGATCGCTTGGCTGGGTCGGCGCGTAAAATTGGAGGACTTGGGTTCGATTCCTACTCTAAAATTTGTAAATGTGATCATAACATCTTTTAGATATAATGACTCCTTTAAAATGTATCTGGATCCAATGAGTAACAGGATGTTCCGTAACTGGAACAGTTTGCCAGCTGCAACTGCATCTACTCTGAATTAATTTATAAACAATCGCGATAACTGGTTATACACAAATAAAATCTCATTATGAACACTAACGTGGTTTCCACTTATTTGAGTAAATAATACGGGATAACTCATAAGTCAGATAGCTCCTTTGACGTCTCGCTTAGCACTGACTTGAGTGCTCAGCGAGAGGTCAACGCGGGCGTCCCGAGTACTCCTTGAAAAAGACCACCGAATGTGGTTGAAACTATAGTCGGTGCTATCTGACTTATTCACGTGATTAATCCCCTATTATTTACCAAAATAAAATCTCATTGACTTTGAATATTAAGGGCCTGTTTCAGCATGTTCGAGTAAGTTCCGGTTATACTACCCAGAACATATATTTAATAAATAAAACACATCTTTGCGTTTCACAGTCATTGATTTAGCCTATCCATCGGTTAAAGCTTGAAACGCGCTGCATGCTAGTTTTATGTTCTGGTTAGTATAACCGGAACTAACTCGAACATTCTGAAACAGGCCCTTATTGAAACATCTTTCAACACTGTGCGAAACAGATACGTCAGCATTCGTGCGACTCAATAAAATAATAATAATCCATTATTAAGGTTAGTGTCTTAGTAGCTCCTTCCATACAAACGTAGTTTAGTCATACTTTTAAACACCAACCCCCTTACTTATAAAAAATCCGCTATGTAGTTGCTAAGTAATGGATAACTAAACAGTGTTTAGGTAATGCTTAAATATTTCTTACTTATAAACGCTACATAGCACCTGTTTAGCTAAGCAATGGATAATGAGGTCGTACGTATTTTAAACTGACAACATTGAACTAAAAGGTATTATGAAAGACCCGAATTGCCAAAAAGTATGTATCTAGTGCTGAAAATCTTAAAATTAAAAAGTAAAAAAATACTATTCTTTGTAGACCTACTGATTTTTGTACATATGGTTAGGCGTACTGGAGACTTCTGAAGCGAGTTTTTTTTGCAATATGGTAAATTGTAAGTGCCCCAGTATTCTGTGAATTCGATCCAGCAACCTATTATAATTGGAAATGCATTATGGAAGCCCGAATACCGTTATATCCCGCTGGATGTTATCTTTTTCCATCCCAAACAATACCTAATATGTTCTTGTGTTTCGTCTAGTGTGTTAGAGAAATTATTTTGTATGACCCTGAAACTGTGCCCGGTGAATGGCAATAGGCTCGCCACCTATTACATGGGACCAAAACCCAATTGACCGAAACATGGGTGTTTACACACCTCTGCCTACCCCTTCGGGGAATACAGGCGTGATTATATGTATGTATCTAAAGTTTGTGTTTTTGTCTTCTACGTGTATTCACGTTTTAACGGCTTGAGGATTAGGATGAAACAACAGAATAGTTAGTTTAGGTTCTCCATACTTTTCATCATCATTGTCTACGCGGGTGAAACCGCATGGCGCGGCTAGATAATAAGAAAATTACAATGAGTTCGATCACCGGATCGGATCAGATGTTGGGGGTTTAACGAGAAAGGGATTTTCAGTTAAAACAGTCCGGCGTCTAATTTGGACCAGTTTATTACCATTTGGTGATAAACTCGCGACCTATTAAATGAGATCCTTAATACAAATAAGAATATTTCGACTCCCAAAATTTTTTTTTTGCTGTGCTGAACCGACATCTATGCTGAAATTCGCAAATAAGTACTCAATTCTGCTTTTAAATTATCTCTAGTTCCTCATCAGTCTCAATCCTCATCCAATAGGAATATAAGAGTGTGGCACAATACTCATATTCTTAATTCAGGAACTGTACCTGCGGTATACTCTTCAATAAGATCACGAAAAGTAAGTAGGTTACGCATAATATTTATTTCATCATCCAATGTATGTTTCTACTTGCTATATTTTTACGATTTATTAACAGAGTATGTCGTGTTTATAGTTTAGTATACCTCCTTGACAATAACCTCAATAGTAACTAAATCAGCTGATCAGAAATATGGGCGCCATCTTGCTACTTAAATATTTAAACAAGGGTCGGACGGTGTTTAAATTGACAGCTGATTTAAGGAGTACTTAGGAACTGGATAAAGTTATGTAGCGTTTATGAGTAAGGAATTTTGCTAATCAGCGGCTAAGTAATGCTTAAAATTTAAGTAGCGTTTATAAGTAAGGCTGCAAGTGTTCTAGCTCATTGAAATTTGGCATGCATATCCCTGAGCTTACGATCTATGCTTCTAGTTTGCCAGCTTTTTTTTATTTAGTTTATCTCTAAATGTGAAAATAAGAATTCACATGCAATCTTCCTCCGCATGCAAAACGATGTATTCACATAATTTTCAAAATGTTTTTTTTACGTATAACTGAAAAAACCGAAGCACGAAGTTTAGATTTTACATTCAAGGACAAGTATGTAAAGTTTCTCCGAGTTTGATCTCTTGGTATTTAAAATAAGACGTAACTACGTTTATATGGAAAGCGCTGTGAAGAGCCTTAAGTACTTATGTTTTTCGTTGGCTATATAAGTGTTTTGTAGGAATATTATTTTTTACTTATACCAATTGTATACTACAAAAAAAATCGTATGAAACAAATTTGTTAAGTCATGTATTTAAAGGAACCGACACGTAATCATGCCATCATTAGATGAGTGTGCAACTTCGTGCAATGCTTACACGACCTTCGTCCTTACTATAACATAATATATATTGAATCCGGTTATTGTAATGCACAAGCTTTTGCCCGCGGCTGGGCCGTGTATACTTAGGGCTTTTAAATTTTATTTTTTACTTTTGATTCAAATCTTCTAATTAAATTTATATTAATTTGGCCATTTCTATTTATATTACTACAACGTTGACCTTAATATAGATCTCTTCTTCAAATCCGACCACAAGTTTTACTTGATATTTCTATCATGGATCTCTTATCATATCCTACGTACTTATACTATACTACATACTCGCTACATAACATTACTCCTTTCTATACCCACGCACTTGATTCATACACATTTTGAGCCTCAATTAAGTTCTTATGTCTCGTTTACCCAGCCTTTCGCGCCTAACACAGTACTGCTTCGAGGCAGAATATCTAATACTTCGGTGGTACCCACCAAGAATTCGGAAAGAGTCCTTCTGAAGAGATCTACCACTTGGTAAAATATGTACGACTAGTGTGAGTATTGAGATGACCAGCAAAAGAACAGAGAGGGGAGGAATGTACTTGTTGTAATGACCCTACTCAGTGTGAGAGAAGGCCAGGAAGAAGAAAGTGAATGATAATCACATCCGGTGATCTTGTTCAAGGAAAGCTAGGGACGTCCGCGTTGACATCTCTTCATTCTTCGGAGGAGGTTTTATCTGTGACCTGGCACCTTATCGTTCGGCCTATCAGACAGTTAAGTATGTTATTTATAATATTATTAATAATTCCATTGCTATCGAAGTGTCAGAGGTCATATATTTATTTACACTAACATAACGTCACAAGTCACGACACAGGACTATCTTGGTCAGCCTGATGGTATAGCTTCATAGATTCTTACATGAATCGTGTTCAGTACTTTTAGCATAAATATGATTAAGAATATCGGCCGGATCGTCCACTCTTGTACACAGCCTCCCCTCTTACAGGCGGGTTTGCCATAATCTCCACGCTTGGCAGGCGGCTTGGAGATCGTAGTATAAGATGGCATCATCCTGGTATTTTTCCTTTAGTCTCCTCTTACGAATCTCACAGGAAAATATAATTCTTACGGCGCACTGCGAGGAAATTGTTTTCCACACAATCCCATTTCCACAAATCTTTTTAAAATATCAACCCTTAGGGTGAAGGTTGTGGCAAAGTTTGTTTTGGAAATAATATTTTTACTTAAAACTTGGTATTAATTAGACAATTTAAAATAACAACTGTTCGGCGTGTTTTTAAGGGTGAACTGGCCGGCCCGTTTTCCATACAAACGTCGTAGTGTGATCATTCCTTATTTGAAGATTTAGGTCCAAAATAAAGCATAATACCGATTGATCTCGTCATTATCTAGGCTTGTATGATGCCGAAATTTTAATAAAATAATTAACTTGAGAATTATGAGCTTCGAAACATTTTCATATAAAGTTTACGAGGCTCATAACATCGAACTCAATTATCTTTTTAAAATGTTGGCATCATACAAGCCTAGATAATGACGAGATCAATCGGTATTATGCTTAAGTCTGGACTTAAAATCTCAAATAAGGGCGTGATCACCCTACGACGTTTGTATGGAGAAGTGACCGGCCAGTTCAACCTTAAATTTCGACCCTTGGGGGTCTTAGAGGTTTCCTTTAGAAGGTGTGGAAAAGTTTTCATGGGCTGTGTTTGTGTAACTGACTTTGGCATATCATCAACATCCGATAACTACGATAACGTCTAACGTTGAACAATGACCATCGGAGATGTGAGCCCTTTATTAACACAGTATACTATTCATCATTACTATCATCATCATCACTTTTGTTATAAAATAATATAATTATAATAATAATAAATGTTTTTATTGCAGACAACATGATACAAACACGCGATTTTTACTTTAGAAGTCGTCATTACTTATCATAATTTTCTACGCGGGTATAATCAAACGATATATGATACATTAAAATTGGTTAAGCCATTAAGAAGCAAGAGTGGAATAAAGAAACTCACTTACATACCTCCTACCTACCTAAAACATAACAATTCTATTTTTGGGCAGTCGTGTAAAAAGTGCAATTCCTAAAGTAAAATAAAATATGATAGTATGCCAGCATAAAATATAGATATGCATACATGTATGTATATAAATTAACTGCGCAATTCATGGATGTCAATTTAACCTTGCGTTCAGTACGCAGTGTCCAGACAACACACATCAATGTGTTTAAATTGAACGGGGCTAATATTCAGGGCTGGCGCTACGAACTTTTCAAACCAATCTTTATTATGTAACCGAACTTTCAACTTCCCGTAGAGTGACAAACAATAATGTCACCTAAATACACGACACGTAATATATAAGTATAATAAATAAGTTTAAAAGATAAATGCATAATATTGTTGTATTTCAGCCAGACAGTCATAATACGAATTTAAGAAGAAAATTTGTAAAACCAATGTTGTCACATTACTACATTTGGTATTTAAGACATAGAATGCTGATTTCGCCATCAAAAATAGCTTGAAACCATAGTGTATATAAAGAAAACGGCATTTTGTGAAGTTAAATTACCTAAGTACTTTTATCAGAAAATAACAGAATTGTTTAATATTTTATTTTATACTGCGGAAGGGCTTTTTTACTAAAACACTACACAGCTCTTATTTAGCATTAGCTACTACTGTATATAGTTTAGGCAACACATTTTTTGTTGAAAAGGCCGAAAATTAATTTTAAATCAATTATTACTCACATGAGCAAATACTGATACTGTATCAGCCGGATCGTCCACTGCTGAACACAGCCTCCCCTACTAAGGAGGTGTTTGGCATAATCCCCACGCTTGGCAGGCGGCTTGGGGATCGCAGTGTAAGATGGCAGTTCTTTAGAAGGCGCTGCTGCCCGCCTTCCAGTATTTTTCCTTTAGTCGCCTCTTACGACACCCACGGGAAGATACGGGGAGGTGCAATTCTAACCCGGCACCCCACAGGGTGAGCAAATATACCAAATTAATTCCAACGGCTCGATCTGCCCAACTTGCTGTGCTATCATCGTATTGTATAAAGAATCATGAAAAATTTGGTGATAAGTCTGTAATCGTATTATATTAGGAATCACTAAAAAGACTTGACTTCAATGTTAAACTTTAATGCTTACCCTAAAATGAGGTTATACTGTAATGGTAAGTCAAAGTCAAAATTTATTCAATTTAGGTGGCTACGACGCTCTTATTAATGTCTATTACAAATTTTATATTGTAATATACTACATTGTACTGCCACGTTCAGCAAAAACAATTGTATAGAGCCACTGCGAGAAGAACGGGCAAGAAACTCGGGGCCTTTATTTTAAAAGTTTTTAAACAATGTGTTACATGCTTACTATATAATAAAATTATTACAATATTTGTTTCAATTACGTAGGTTACAGGCGATAGCTTGGCAGAGGCGGAATTGTCCAAGCATTTTTGTCGTTTAAATAATCACAAACTGTGTAGTAGGATTTTTTTATCAATATGTTTTTCACGTGCAACTTGAATTTACCTTCTGTGAGTGTTGTTTGGGAACTTTATTATAAAACCGTACACAATTACCTAAGAAGGACCTTTTAGTCTTTGCTAATCTAAAACCTGGCACCGCTATTTTATTTATATTCCTAGTGTTGTAACCGTGACTGTCACAGTTGAATTTAAATTTACAAAAAATTTTACGAACATAAATAATAATAAAGTAAAGTTATAATACCAATTTCTTTAAAATGATCCCTCAGAGATTCCCTAGGACCCATTTCATATATGGCTCGAATCACACGTTTTTGTAGGATAAACATTGTCTCTATCTCAGCAGCAGCTCCCCACAAGAGGTATTTTAATAGATTCACATAAATGAGTATGTCCGTAATATAAAAATTGGATGAATTACTCTAAAATGTAAATTAATACATTATTTATAAACCACTAAATTATGGTTACTTTTATGTATTTTATTTCTTTTCCTGTAATATGAAGTCTATAAAGACACGGTGGTTATAGTTTCCCTGTTTTATAATTATAATCTTATATATAGGGTATCTTATATATCCAAATTACATTAGTACAGTGATTTATTTTCTTTTGCATACTGATATTATACGAAGCTAAGAAATATTTTCCTAAATGACCGAGTATATGATGGCTTGCATCACAATATTGTCTTATTTAACCAAACAATTCGATAACATCTTTTAATTATGCAATAAAAGTATTTTCGTGTATACGTTACGATTATTTTTAAATTACCTCAAAGCATTTTTTTCTCATTGTAAAGTGTCACAACAGAATTTTGATTGTCAGTGTTGATGGCGTGATTTTCTGATAATCTTCCGCGGTGCCGCCCGTGTACGAAAATGATGAAAAGTGATGATGATTATGAAAGCATCCTGTGTTAACCCAGGGCATAAATTTTCACAACCTCACTCACATACTTTCGCATTTAGGTTTATAGTGTAATAACAAACTGTCAAGCGCGTGTCGGGCCACGCGCAATGTAGGGTTCCGTAGTAGCCCGTTATCATATTATAGAATAATTCTGTTGTTCATTTTCTTTTTATCTCTCTACCTATAACTTTCTAAGCAATTTGTTTATAAATTGTGATTGCTTGCACGTGTAGACTGTTGTTGACCGTGACTATTAATTAGGAATCATGGATTAGCTATACGTTTCTTAGTTGCTCACAAACTTTTTTCTTTTCTCCATTTAACGACACCTCTGTATAACGCCATAAAATGCACTGTCCCTTGAGTTTACACTGTATATGTATATATATCTATATATTGTGTAAACTATAAAACGACACTGAAGGGACTGTGCATATATATATAGATCGTGGTCACGGGGTGACGATCACTGCAGTGTTTGAAACGCCGGAACAAACATAATGATAAATACACGCGATTTAAACCGTTTAAAGTTGTTTCATTACTATGTGTAATAATCGCGAAAATCTAAGACACCATTATTTTTGCGACTAGTTGGAAGAACCGTTCTGATACGCCGCATTGCTATTGTGAACGAAAAACCCGCGCCACTTCCCTGCAGCACTGTTTGGTTTTGCACCTCTTTAAATGCATAATAGGTAGTGAGTAGTGACAGTCGCTCAGACACCGCGTCGCGACGCAACTCTGTAGTGCGTTCCCAGCTTTAGATAGGCGTGGATGGCGTTATGTCACAATATGTTAGCTTGTTTATGTATTCATTTTCTATTACAGATTTTTTTAATAAAATATTTTAGATAATAAATAGATTCAGGCGTTACTTTGAGGAAATCCATATTTAATAATAACAAATATTTTTTAAATATTTTAAGAAAACATCAAATTAATATTTTAATACTAATAAAACACTTAAAAAATACAAAAATATATTTAGTGACAATTCCGCATAATTTTCCTGTTAAGCCGACGTGATGTCACAAACGCCACGCAGCCAAACCGGAAGAATGTTTTGACGCGTTTCGTTTCTACACGAAGCATCCTCAGGAGGTCTTGACTCTACGAGCGCAAATATGTTAGGTTTTTCATGCAATTTATTTCAGTAGATTTGAATTACTTTCTTGGAAATAATATTCTATAATTTAAAAGTCGGTATATATTAGGTCCTTACATATGAAATTGGTATTTTGTATGGGAGGAACAAAAAGTCGAATATTTTTTAATATAATATATTTAATTAATCAAAGTATGAACCATTATTTTCTATGCACTTTTGCCATCTCATAGGTAGTTCATTGATCCCTTTACTAAAAAAACCAGTCGGACGGGAATCAATAAAATCTTTGAAGGCGATTTGGACTGCCCCATCGGAGTTGAATTTTTTCCCTTGCAAGAAGTTATCCAAATTTCGAAAAAAATGGTAATCTGTTGGAGCAAGGTCCGGGGAGTACGGAGGATGTCTTAGACTTTCCAATTGAAGCTCTTCTAATTTAGTAGCCGTCTGTAGCGCAGTGTGTGGTCTAGCGTTGTCGTGAAGCAGCAGTGGCGTGGAGCGATTGACCAGCCTAGGTTGTTTAGCCGCTAGCTTTTCCATCATGGTTTGCAATTCCTGACAATAGACATCAGCCGTAATAGTCTGGCCAGATTTGAAAAAACTGTAATGAACAATACCGGCACTAGTCCACCAAACGCTTACAAGTAACTTTTTTGGGGTTAATTTTCGCTTGGGGCAGGATTTGGCTGGCTGGCCAGGATCTAACCATTGCGCTGAGCGCTTCCGATTATCGTAAAGAACCCATTTTTCATCACAGGTAATGATTCGGTTTAAAATACCTTCATTATTGTGCCGGTTTAGTAATGTAACGCAGCAGTCGACGCGCGTTTGCCGGTTTGTTTCAGTCAATTCGTGAGGTACCCACCTTTCAAGCTTTTTAATCTTCCCAATTTGCTTCAAGTGAATTAAAACAGTTTTATCACTAACATCGCAGCCTGCAGCTAACTCGGACGTGGTTTGCGATGGATCCGCTTCCACAATAGCCTTCAACTCTTCATTATCAACTTGAGTCTCAGGCCGTCCACGGGGCTTGTTCTGCAGGTCGAAATTTCCAGAACGAAAACGTTGGAACCAAAAACGAACTGTGTTTTCTTTTGCAACACGACCGCCATACACATCATTCACCCTTCGAGTTGTTTCCGCAGCACTAGTGCCACGGCGGAACTCGTACTCGTAAATAATGCGATATTTAAGTTTTTCCATTTTGTAAAATGAGTGACGCAAACAGAAAAAAACAGAAGAAAAAAAACAAATGAATGACGATCATCGAAGCACAAATACATGAGTCTATAGCTGTACAAATTTGAATTTGGAATTCCTTACCAAAGAGGAGAAATTCGTGATTAAAGTGGCCAGTACGAAAAACGCCAATTTCATATGTAAGGACCTAATATAATGCGCTAAAAAAGAAATGGATTTCAAGTTTTTTTTTATTCAAGTTAATATTGACAGTTGGATATAACTTACAATTAAATAAGATATTTATTATATATAGAAGATATTTTATAAATGTCTTGTTGAGTTGTAGGATATTTTTATGTCATTAGAAGCACAAATACTAAATTAGAATTGAGTACCTTTATCAAAGTTTTTTTATGACATTTGTAATACATGTTTGACATAAAAAAAATAAGCATACTAAAAAAAATGTTGGGAATAGTTTTCACGTAAAATGTTCTCAAGACTAAAAATGTTCCGAAGTTATTTTTTACTTAATGTAAAATTCATGTTGCATAAAACTATCCAGGGTAGTCAAGTATGGGTTTTCAAAATTTTGTTATTTCCTCGTTTATACAAGTTTTTCCCGATTTTTTATCCGTATCGCTTCTCCACCATTTTACTACACCGTATGATATTTGCTCGGAATTAAACAACGCAGAAGAACATTGATAAATTCAGTAGAAAATTCCCGCGGTACAACCGCATGACTCGAAACCACGCGGCGAACTGACAGCGCCGTGCGTTTTTAAGCCACGCCCGCTGCGGTATAGTTTGCGTTCTGTTGTTTATGAGCTTGAATTACATTTCTTTTCATATTTATTCTTAGCTGCGAAAGTATAGCGAGTACGCTGCGATAAGGTTGCGAGAAGACTAAAGCTGCGTACCCACAGCGTCGGAGCTGTCATAGAATTACTTCACTTCTAATAAGACATTTGTCTCTAAGCCTAACCATTTTTTGTTGACGTTTTCGTGCTTTTGATTTATGATTAATTATTTTCATGAAGAAGAAGATAATTTTGGGAAATTTCATTACTATTAAAAAAAACTATAGGTTTCTGTATCCCCCTCCCCATTGCACAAAATATATACATATATACCATACCTAAAGTTCTGCTAATGTATGTAGATACATTTTTTTTCTAAATTATTATTATTATTAAAATAATGAATAGATTCAGGCATTACTTTGCGGAAATCCATATTTAATAATAACAAATATTTTAAGTAAACATCATATTCATATTTTAAATAAACACTTAAAAAATATATCTAGTGATAATTCCGCCTAATTCTCCTGTTAAGCCGACGTGACGTCACCAACGCCACGCAGCCAAACCGAAAGAATTTTCGACGCGTTTTGCTTCTACACGAAGCATCAGGAGGTCTTGACTCTACGAGCGCACGATCGAGAATGATTAATCGAAATAGATTCTCGATCGTGCGCTCGCAAAAAATAGTTTCCGTGATCCCCCACCACTCTGGGGGGATTCTACAACCCCCTCTCTCTCCCCTCCACCCCTTCCTATAGCACATAACTATCTATACCGATTCTAGTCCTTCCAGTACTTCATCTTAGTAACTTTAAAGGATTTATTCCAAGAATTTTGTATTTGGTACAAAATTATCTAATATCCAAGTTCAACGACTATTACTGCTAAAGTAATAAAGTTATCTTAACCGCTATAATTTTCCTTAAAAGTTCATGAACTGCACTATCATCATGAATTTTTTCAGAATTTTCTAGCCAGCAGTTTAGGTTTTAGAGGGGGGGGGGACGCCCTACCGGTACAAGAATTTGCACTTTAAACTTGAATATTTCGTAAATGGAGCATTAAATCGAAAGATAGTATTTGCAACCCTTAAATCATTTCAAAATACCTATTCAATGATATCCCATTCGATGGGATAGACGACGAAAAAAAAATTCATACCCACACCACTTGTATGGGAGCTACCCTAAAAAAAAATATTTTTCAAAATTTTATTTTACCACTTTGTCGGCGTGGTAACTTTACATACTCGTACAAAATTTCAGCTTTCTAGTACAAACGGTCTCTTAGCAAAACCTCGGACAGACGGACAGACAGACGGACATGACGAAACTATAAGGGTTCCTTGTAGGTACTACGGAACCCTAAAAAAAGTAAGGTAAAAGCGGTCACACGGATTTCCACTTGCTACGCTCCTGGCATATCTCTTGCTGCATTCACTCTCATATTATTGTTTCCTATTTAAGACACAGAAACCATATGCCTTATTGTAAATAATACTTCGGTAGTCATGATATATGTCAAGCTGTCAACCCTATATTTAATTGATTGGTAGCTGTTTTCTTAATTGATGTTCAATTTCTCGTTGGAAGAAGACATAACTAGGTCAAGTCAAAGATAACAGAATACAAGGTCAAGTGGCATCACCACCCTGAACAAGATAAATTAAAATAAAAACCGGCCAAGTGCGAGTGGGACTCGCGCACGAAGGGTTCCGTACCATTATCTGTAACCTAATCTTGCAAGTTACAGACATGTGTCCGATTGAGCTGGGTAGGTACGGCGAAAACCTCTTTTATTGTATGGGAACCTTCTAATTATTTATTTTATTTTAATTAATTATATTTAAAGAGAATATAAAACTAAATATTATTTCAATAGTTAAAGCGTCTATCTGTCACCGTTATTAGTATCAAGCAAGAAACGGTAAAAAAAAAACAAGTTTGTTGTATGGGAGCCCCCCTTATATATTTATTTTATTTTTAGTAGTTGTTATTGTAGCGGCAATAGAAATATATCATCTGTGAAAATTTCAATTATCTAGCTATCACTGTTCTTGAGATACAGCCTGGTGGCAGACGGACGGACGGACAGCGAAGTCTCAGTAATATGGTCCGTTTTTACCCTTTAAGTATGGAACCCTAAAAAGGTTATAAAACGTCGATGTGCGAGTCTGGCGTCGCTATATTAGGTTCAGCATCGCAATGAATATCGTACGATACCCGAAAAACAATTGTCTTCAGCTTATCAACGATGGTAAAAATAATAGCTCTTTGTTGATAAGAAATTAATAACTATTCTAAAAAAATTATTAAACATTTTTGCTTATCGACAAACAACACGGTTTATCTCGAGACCTGATATTACAAGTATTACAACATTCAGCCGTTACTAATCTGCAAATAACCACGACTGCATTTTTTTTTATTGGTGATGGTGATGATGTTGTCCAAGGTGCTAACAGGCTTAACCTAGAAATACTGGCTCTCAAGGACAGCTGACAACTAACCGCTAGGTGCGGTTTTTCTACTTGAGGGTGGTAGCTAGCCAGGCATTTCAGAAAATGCTCTTCCACTATGAGGTGAACCAGAGGGATTCGAATCATGGACCTGCTGCGCGGCAGTTCATAGCCAATGCCTTCATTGGATTCAGACCAAAAAGCAATACCTTAACAGCGACTGTAGATTTGGTTACTAAAATAAAACAAAATATAGATCGCAAAAATATAGTACTAGGTGTCTTTATTGATTTAAAAAAAACATTTGACACTGTGTCACATGACCTGCTGATACAAATTTAGAACGCGTAAATATTACTGGCAAAGCCCTAAAAATGTTTGAGTCTCATCTCAGAAACAGATCTCAAGTCGTTAAAATAGATGAAAATAATAGAAGTGATGCTATACCATTAAAATGTGGAGTTCCACAAGGCTCCATCTTAGGACCATTATTGTTTTTAATTTATATTAATAATATAGCAGATATTGAGTTGCATGGCCATCTCCCTATGTATACGCATGATACCTGTTTATTTTATTTTGGGCCTTCAATACACGACATCATTCTTCAAGCACAAACGGATTTAAACAAATTATTCACATGGTTTCAGCAGAATCTTTTAACTATCAACATTAGCAAAACATGCTATGTTATATTCAAAGCCAAAAATAAATTCATCCCGCCGCACACATCACTTACAATTGACAATGTACCTTTAGAACAAACAGACAGTGAAACATATCTAGGTTTACGAATGGACAGCTATTTAACGTGGAATGCTCACTTAGACCATATAAAAAGCAAGCTTTCATCACTTTTACGATCACTCCGACACATAATACGATGTATTCCATGGAATTTGCGGTACATAGTCTACAATGCCTTAGTCAAACCACACTTGTTATACTTGATCGAAATTTGGGGTAATGCTCCTAAAACACTTGTAAATATTCAAGTTACACAAAACAAAATAGTTAAAATGGTGTTCAATTATCATTACCTTACATCAACAAATAAAATTTACAAGGATACAAAAATAATGAATATAAAGCAGTTATACATACAGAACACTTGTAACTCTATTCGTAAAACTCTTGACAAAAATATATATTCAGATATAACCTTTACTACAAAAATTAAAAATATTAGCAAACGTAGCACTCTGCGAGCTAGTTTCTTAGTTGTGCCAAGATGTCGCACAAACTATGGTAAAAAAACTATTACACATGAAGGAGCAAAACTTTATAACACTACCAACAGATATTAAAAATGTACACTCATTTAACACATTCAAAGCTAAGTTAAATGAACATATTTTGGTAAATTATTTGTTATAATGTGTTAGATGAGTAGCTACCTAAATTTTTACAATCGAACGACTTACTTATTTTATAATGTAACTATTAATTATTGTTCTCATGTAAGTGACTTTGGTCTTTTTTGAGAATAAATGTCTTAAACCCAAAAAAAACCCAATGCGACTGAGCCATCACTGCTTCACAATATGAAGTAACGAAACGACGCAGGGGCAGTTGAAATCCTTGATATCTTTTTTTTTACCGTACCACCAAGTTCTAGTATTTTTTTTAATGTGTAAAATGTGCTATCGGAGCGGGGCCTAGGCTACGCTTTCGTTGTACTAGCTTGTATAGTATATATTTTGTAGCATTTTATACAAAAAGGCATACCGCCATAAAAAAGTCTAATAACAATAACTGTGACGATTATTTAAAATATTATTATATTATGCTATTAATTATTAATTTGAATAACTAGTTTATTTTGTGGCATTACTACTGAGAATGCACGTGCTTCGAAGGGTACGTTAAGCTTGGTCCCGGCTGTTGTCTTCGGATGGCAGCCGTTATAGCATATTGGTGCGGCACATACCCGCCTGGCTTTCTACCACCCTCAAGTAGAAAATCTACCGCTAAACACCTAACTGGTGTGTTCCGAATTCCGGCAACTGTCCTAGAGAGCCAGTAATTCTAAGTTAACCTGACCTATATCTTGGACCACATTGTCACTCAGCAGCTAGCCTATCAACTATTAATAAAAATTGTGGCCAGAGAATATTACCCCTCCCGATAGTAGCGGAGCGTTTTCGGCGACCGCAGGAGACGGAGGTATAAGGCGCTATTTGCCTTTTACGCCCGTCTCCCTCCCGGGCTATAGAGGGCCTTCCCTCGCACAAAACCCGGTGGAGCTGAACGTCCGTATGGCGGTAATCAGCATCTATGTCCGCCCTAAAAAAAAAAGAGAATATTATTTTTAGAGTTCTGTACTAGAAAACTGGGCAGGACCCTATAGTTTCAAATCGGTGTACCTAATGCGTAGAAGGACCTAGTCAGACCAGTTATTGTGCGAAGTAGATATTATAAGAGCATAAAACACGTCATTTTAACCGAAGGGTTTTAGCCCGAGCCAAAGACGAGGGCTGGTATTTAAGTAGATTCTAAAATAAGTTTTATGCACTCAGATATTCACTTCCTTCAATTGTGAGCAAATTAAACAATTATATTGATAGTAGTACATATTTATTCGAATAAAATTTAAACTGATATTTGAAAAAAAATCTAGTTCGAATATTAAACATCCGAGTCTTTAATAATATCCCTGATCTATGGGTGAAGTTGAAGACCTAGAAGAAGAAAACATCTTACAAGAAATTTATTACAAACTGAAACTTAAACTAAAAACTCTTAGAACAAAGTGAAAAAAGGTATAATATTTTTTTATGCACTTGTGCTTAAAAAGCAGGTATGCACTAGAGCTTAATAAACCGTTTTAGTCCGCTTACACTCGGCATAAACAAGAACTTCACTAACATGAGAAGTGAAGTATTGTTCAACGTTGTCTGTTTTTGTTGTGATGGTATAATATAATCAAAGTAGTGTTTTAGATATTACATTTGATGTTCAACTTTAGAGCATAAACTCTATGGTTGAACATCATAAAAACCTGCTCAGTGCGGGTCGAACATAAGCTAAGATTCCCGACCATAGAAATATTACAATTTACTTATTAAATACATACATATAGTGTGTTTGTTGTACTGAACCCACGGTATACGAGTCCTACTCGTGCTTGGTCGGTTTTTATTTCATTATACCGTAGATATTCGACATTGCATCTTCAAGAGATTACTAAACAAACATTGGTTATACGTGTATGTTTAATTATTTGTTTAATTGGTTTTAGCTATAAACCTTATTTTATATCCCGTGCGGCCTTCACTCTCATTATAAGCTATCATCGTGCTTAGATAATGAAGGTTATATATAAGCTTATTCTCAGAAGCCAATTATTGATTTTATATATTTTTTTCTTTATAGCTGATAGGCTAGCTTTTGACCACTACCACCTGATGGTAAGTGATGATATGGTCGAAGATGTTGTTCAGGCCAACCTAGAATTACTGGCTCTCAAGGACAGCTGCCGCAACACACCGATGCGTGGCGGTAGATTTTTAATTTGATGGTGGTATCTAGCCAGGGGGGCATTCGCAAAATCCCCTATCACCATGCTGTAACGATTGTCATCCTAAGACAAAATTGGGACCCGACGGCAGAAGGTGCCCTCCGAAGCACGTGCACGCTCAGTAGCAATGTCACTAGCGGTCACCCATCCAACTCATGACCGCAGTGTAGAGTAGAGTGTACCGACCGCTTTCCATAGAAACGTAGTTTCGTCATATTTTAAATACCAAGTGTTCACACTCGGTGAAATTTTGTATGTATATTATGCTACTAATTCTATATCGACTACATAATTATATTATTTAACTTTTATTTATCTGCGCTGTATAGGTATCTATACTGTTATCACATTTACAGTTTATAGAGGTACATGAACTATTATCGCATAACTTATTTGTTACAATGCATTATATATTTTCAAAGTTATCATCATTCTCATCCTACCTTCATCCCACAGATATGTGGTTGGTATATTGTATAAATTTTGCGTCCTCTCTTATTTTAAGAAGGATGGATGCGTGTGATGAATCCATACTAATTATACTAATATACAAGTTGTCCCAAGAAGTAGTGATATACTGAAGCTGGGAGGTAGAGGACCTAGAGGGCTATCTGAATCACCCCCATATATGTTCCGCGATTTTTCGTATTTTCGGAGTTATGACATTTTTTTTAATTTTTCACCTATCGCCGTGTTCGATGAGATTTTTATTTATGGTTGCGTGAATTATTGTGGTAGATGCTTGTTTTTTTTTGTGTGTTAAGCTGATAGATAGGCCAATTCATTAAGGTAACATTACTATCGTTATATCTTTGAATGGAATAAAAAAAGAATGCAGAGAAAGATCAAATTACCCAGTATATTCACAAGTTCAGAGGCCCTTAAAAAAATCACATAAAATAAATAGCGTTTGGCTTTTAAAAACTTGCTAATCTATCAGGTAGCTACCCTGAAAGTTTCATTTTATTATTCAAAAGGCTTCAATCAAAAAAATTTTAATCTAAATGTGGTAAGTGAAATTTTGCAATTTACATGATGATTAATGCAAGCAAAATAAAAAAGGTGTGTAATTATAATAAATTTTCAAAATGGCCCCATGTTGCTGAATGCAAGTGCGACATCGCCGCAAAAAGTTGTCTCTTAAACGTCTGAATGCACTTCTATTATTTTTAATGGTTTCTTCTGCTACTCTCAATTTCCGGGTTTCATGGATATTGCGATGAATAATGCCTATACAATTTACGTGAAACTGCACGGTTCTTATCGCGTCGAAGAAAACCTACGCACATCTCTGGAATACCGTCAGATCATTGCCAGAGCGATGATAGGTGATTTTTCTGTCAGAAAAAATGCTCTGCCTTCTATGTCAATGACAAAAAGAAAGAGTTCTGTACCTGAATAGCATCAACAGGTCCTCCATACTTTCACATGTGATGCTAAAAGTACCTAACAGAAAAAGATGCGCCAACTGTGCAAAATCCCAAGTCGAAAATCAATAATAAATGTGAACTATGCAATGTTCATTTGTGTTTCACTGATGTTTGGAACTGTTTTGCGGATTTTCATTCATAGGGAGGTCTTTTTAATATATTCTTGTATATACTATGCCAGTATATCATTTAAACATGTCCTGAAATACTGTGAATTATTTACAGTAGTTTGAATTACTATGTATCACGTCTCATGGCGCATATTAGGAGGGATTTGTCCCAGGGCTTAAAAAAACTAAGCTTCAATAATATTTTTTTTTATTGTGTGCTCATAACATGTCATAATTAATCTCATAAACTACTTAATTTATCAAAAATACTTTCGTATCGATATTGTGCGTCAAAGAGTTAAACCTATATTTTGTTTGTTTTTTGTTGAAGAATATAATTAACTACTCCTAATTTCACAGCCATTTTGTTAGCTATTGTAAAAACTAAAAAATAATATAAATTTACCTATTTGTGAAGTGAAATTTACTTTTATACTTAATTGGATGATTCATTAAGGCTAGAGTGCTCTTGGCCCTTTCCATATAAACGTAGTTTTGTCATATTTTAAATACTAAGTGTTCTAACTCGGTAAAACTTTGCATGTATGTCCTTGAGCCTAATATCTATAGTTTGTCCGATTTCCGTAAAATTAATTATTTTCAAAAATAATTCGTAAAATCGTTTTGTATGGGAATTTTGACTTTTAGGGCCAAAATAAATATTAAATCGAAATACTGGCAAACCAAAAGCATAGATATTATGCTCAGTATACAAAATTTCACCTAGTTCGAACACTTGGTATTTAAAATATGACGAAACTACGTTTGTATGGAAAGCGCTCCGTGCACTCTACTCTTAACATTACGCAGCAAGCCTGCTCCTTTCGACACCGCGTCATAAACAAATAAACACCGAGTTATGTATGATATCCAAATAAGCGCACGCGATAAACCAATTACGATTGACGATTTGTCGCCGTAAAATTAACATCAGTCGATAGATATCGTTCGTCAGAGACGCACGTGTTCCTTTTGTTTGTTTTAAAGTTTAAATTTGGAACTTTTTGTGATATTTTGTGGTTATAAAATGACTGTTGGAAGTGAATTGATGCGATCATGGGTATGTTAAGTTTGATTATAGAATAAATAAGCGTAAAAACGTGTCCTTGCCGTGTTTATCTGTTTTGTTGATAATGTTATATTAACGTAGATGGATCGTAGGTTTAATTTAATAGAGTTATGTACAGGTATGATATAAAAATATTATTTTGTGTAATAATAACATTTGTTTTATTTTTATATTAATTTAATAGGCTAGATTTTGAACACCATTTTTTAGCATGTTAAGCCGTCAGTCCCGATTGTTGTTTAAGGATAGCAGTCGTTATAGATGGTGAGTGATGATGTGGTCGAAGATGTTGTCCTGGATAACCTAGAACTACTGTCTCTCAAGGACAGCTGCTAACCTTGTCCAACGGTGGAAGTTATGACTGCTGTTGATGATATCAGATGAAGCATGAAAGTAGTTCACATTAATTATTATTATTACACGATTTATTAAACAGTGGCCTGAAAGTATTTTTCATGCGAAATGGGCATGTACAAGTCAAAAAATAAAACTGATTTATAAGTAGTATTTTAAATAGCAGATTGAATTGTACCACTAGGGATTAAAAAAAGTTCTTTACGGCGAGGTAGCTATTTTGAATCCACGGCGTAGCGAAGGATTCTCTAGAGTGCAGAGCGTAGCAAGGGATTTTATTGTAGAATCCTAAGAGCAGCTAGGGATTCAATATACTTCGCCGTAGAAAAAAAATCGTTCGACCGTGTATAAATAATACAACTCAAGAATGTAATAAATAAAATACATATTATAATATTATTCTTGGACAAAATTAAAGTAAAGCTACACTAAAGATATAAATGAACAAATGTTTTTGAAAGTTTCTTTAGGAATAATCCGTGAACTTTTTTCGCTGCCACAAACACCTCATTCACGCGTTCTTCAATTGTTTTTATTTAGCCGCCACTTTTATAAGTGGCCAGTTACATACTAGGTATTTTCATAAAAAAAAAAAAATATTCTCCTTATATGATCACGTGTCACACCAACAAGGCTCTGATGTAAGGAATAATGTACAAGTTCCTAATTCAAACTCTTTTCCGCCCTCTATAAAGTTCTCTTACAGTAAAGACCTGCTTTGCTCGCACTTATTTTTGCATGGTGGAAGGGCATTTTGCGATTGCCCGCCTGGCTAGCTACCACCCTCAAGTAGAAAGTGTGTCGCCAAGCACCGAAAGGTGTATTCCGGCAGTAGTCCTTGAGAGCCAAATTACAGGCACAATGAGACTCAACAACTATGTCTCAATGTGACGGGCGCAGTGCAATTCGTGACTTGTGATGAATTGCAACTGTTATAGACAGAGGTTAGTCCACTTAACATCAGGAGGGCCTCGAGCTTGTTCCGTCACAATAACCAATTATTGTTTTTCGAATAGATAGGATATACTGTTTATCTGCTTTATCTGTTTGCAAATCTTCTAATGGTCTCGTATGTGTACTAGGCACACAGAAAACCTTAGGAGGTAAAAAAAAATATTTGTTTTTCCATGGTCACAGTGCGGAAAAGGTTATGAGTAGTAGACGAGCTCAAGAACAAAGTGGAGGTTAATATTATGTACCTAAGTTATATAATTGATTTTTCACTCTACTGTGATGAATTGATTTTTTGGTTAACTTGCGCTATATGAAACTTAACTGCCTTATCGCTATCTTATCTTATCACTTATATTAGTTCCTGCTAGAGCCTGTGAATAACCTTGCATTTTAATACATTAAAGTTAATTTAGTACTGATTTGTTATATAACATTATCTAATAATAGGCAATACTTATATAATCTTATTTTGCGCTTAAAACAACAAATATGTTTTTAACTGTTTGACTTTCCTTTGATTTATATTACTATATTTAACTAACTATTTGCGCCTTGCGGTTTTACTCTCGTAGACAATGATGAATCCAGGACATAAACTATCTGTATGCAAAGTTTCATACTAATAGGTTCAGCCGTTTCAACTTGAAAGAGTAACACGCATACATATCACTCGCAAAATAATTTTAATGTGAAAGAGACAAAAAGATTTTGAATGAACACTATACATTCATGTGTTTCGGACGCCCATTACCTACTTCCTCTTGGAATTCAATTCTGATTTTGTTATTTGGAGTGCGTGCTAGGTACCTAGATATGAACTATAGGTTTTAAAGTAACTCTAAGAATAATCTAGTTATATATCTATAGGTAACTAGGTATTTTATAGTACCCCTAATCTATGGGTTGGTCAGTTTAGGGGTTTTATTGAAGACTTAGTTATTTTACGATGAAACTAATTATTACATTGTACAATATCAGTTTAAATTTTAATTAAAGTTATATGTGTGGTGACCTGTATTCTACCAGTTCTTACTTATGGCTGTGAAACTTGGTCAATAACACTTAACCACAGGGCAAGGCTGACTAAATGCCAACGTGCCATGGAAAGAAGCATGCTAGGGATCAAAACCAAAGTCACCCTCTGGCAACCCAGAGGTTTCCTCCAATACCTTCCAATGGGTCCTGTCCCTTGCCCCTCTGTACCTCACACTGAGAAAAATCTAAAGTCAAAATCGCCCTAATGACGGCCAATTTATATGGTATAAGGCCAAAAACCGACCAAACGTAAATACGTACAAAAAAGATGACTTGAAACAGACAGCGGGACCATTCTGGTTGAGAGGGGCAAGGGACAGGACCCATTGGAAGGTATTGGAGGAGGCCTATGCTAAAAGGCACACCGAACTTAGGGAC